>CM050649.1:42013517-42613517 GCA_027574665.1 Rhynochetos jubatus
GAACACTCAGATCAGAAGACAAAGGACTCGGGAGAGGTGTGGCAGGATGGAGAGACTCATTGTTGTCAGCTCCCAAAGAGTGAAAAATAGCATATCTGAACCTGGACAGTGTCACTTAGGAGACTCAGTGAGGACTGGGCAGCTAGTGTTCCTGGTCCTCTGTGCCAGCACGAGGGATCCTGGCCAGATCAGGAAGATACATGCTGCTCAGTGCTTAGGGACTAAGCATGACAGCATGAGGGAGTGACATTCCTTTTGTTTAAAAAAATAAATCATTCTTCTTTTCTTATCAGGTCTGACATTAAACTGGTTGCATTTTTACTCACATTGCAGCATGATTTCCTACAGCAGAGAAACAAGTCTGGACTTGGAAAAGGGGTTGGACACAATCTTCTGGTCTTGAAAGGGTCTCGGAGCAACCTGGTGGATTTGGACTTAGAACCCCTCTGAGCTGTGAGCTCTGTCAGAGTCTGAGGTTTCCCTGTGCTTTCCAAGTGAAAGGCATTGGCTCAGGTTTGCTAGAGACTTGGCCTCGGCTTGGCTGAAAGATCTGTGAACCTCCACAAACCTTCAGGTTTGGCTCACTCATCCTGCAGGCTTATGACAAGAAATGCACTGCTGCACTGATGATACCTAGAATCAGAGAATATCTCAAGTTGGAAGGGACCCATAAGGGTCATCAAGTCCAAGTCCCTGCTCCTTGCAGGACTACCTAAAACTAAAATGCATGCCTAAGAGCATCATACAGACGCTCCTTGAACTCTGGCAGGCGTTCAGTCTGTGTCTGCTCCTTCCCGTCCATAGCTATTCATATCTTTCCTCCTCCAAATGTCAGCTAGGCCTTCCTGCGGGCCAGCATGGTGGGTAGCCCTGGCAGGGACAGACTCCCATAGGTAAATTGTCTTTTCACCATTTCTGGGATTAAAAAGTCTCCTCTCTCTCCACAAGCCCACTTATTACCATTAATGTATTAATATATTCATGTATGCCAGCACGACGTTTACAAGTGTGGATCTCCAATGCTCGGGCCGTTGTGGAAATGTTGTGCAGCCCTTTGTCTGTGATTCCCATCCCCATGGATGGCTCTGGGTTTCCAGTTTTGACTTGAACCTCTTTTTCCTTGCCAGTTTAAAGCACAGATTTCCATAGGAAAGGCACCTTCCGTCTTTGATCTGAGGCTGACTCAACGTTTTCTGAGTGATGACCTAGACACAAACCCACGGTTTCCCAAGGAAGAGAGGGGAACTGGGAGAAACTGGGTTAGACTGGCCACAGTCCTCCTCAAGGAAGCAAACAGCAGATGGGAAGCCGAGGGTGATGCAGCTGAACACACGACTGAGACTATGTCCATGCAGAATTTTTTCCAAGGGAGGATGGAAAACATTTTTGCTCCTGAAGGGGATCTGGATCCTGCCACCACAGAACAACTCAAAGTGACTCTGGGTTTACAGTCAAAGTGAGGGCACAGGAAACAAGCACCAGGAGTGCTTGTTGTCAAAGTCCTGCTGAAGGGCATCCTGCAAAGGTTTCCGATGCTCTTGGCTTCTTGATAGGTCGCCCAGGTCTTTGCACACTGGGATAAACAAGCCAGAGTAACGTATGCTCAGTATGTACACCACGGCTGGCGTTTCTGTTTCCGTGGCCCGTTAAAATCCCGCCCTATTCAGAGGCACACCTTTGTCATCAACAGCGTCGCCACATTTTGAACAGCATTCTCCACATGGGGGTATGTAACACCTCCAAGTCTGCGAGTACCCCCCAGGCATTGCTCAATTTTTTAACACACTTCAGAAATGGAGGAAAGGCGCCCAGAGGGATCAAGCTGAGACCAGCTGAACCAATTAGGCATTTGGTTCAACACAACACAAAGATGGTTTTGCAAAGATCTTACCAAACGTGAGCTCAAAGCGTTGGGATTAGTTTGCAGACTTGTTCTTGCTTGTTCACCTCACCTGCTGCAAGGATGAAAGACTTTTGACACACCTCAGTCACACCTGGAAGCAGGCTTAAAATGAGATTAATCCTGGTTCTGTAAAGCCTGTGATCACAGCTTTATTCACCCAACTGCTGCCAAGATCCAGAAGGAGGCAGGTGGACTCTTTTGGACCACTTGCAGATGTGGTGAGGGACACTGTGGCTTCATGCCTGCCAGAGAGACCAGGGACACTGTAGCTTCATGCCTCCAAGGGATGCCAGAGAAACCGCCTGAGATGTTGCCTTAATTCCCTCAAATGGCTTTGGCAAACATGGGTCAAGTGACTTAAAATGAGGAGCCTCCAAAGCAATGAGGCAGGATGCCATCCCCATGGGGCTGCGTTTTAAATGGCAGGCAGCCCAGTATGGGGAAGAATCAACAGATAAATAGGGAATAGAAATGTGGGCTAGACTGTTTGGTTTAAAGGAGACCAGAGGCACAATCTGGGCTTAGATGTGTTTGTACGCACATGGGAAGAATCTATATCGCTGTTAAAATAGGAATTCCTGCTCTGTCAAGACATTATGACATTGGCTCTGGAGAAGTGAGGCTGCATACTGTAATAGGCTTGGGAGGTTTATTCCATGGCTTGTAGATGAGAGTCTATTGACACAAACCTAGAATTGGTACCTCTTTTAGAAAATTGCCATTATGAGGAGACTCATTAGAGATAATATTCTCATTTCCTTTCTGGCAGCAAGTCTGCCAGCTAAAATAAACAGTAGGATGCTTTTCACTGATAGGAAAAGGCACATTCCTGTGCTGTAACCTGAAGGCATAAAACGTATTCATTTTTCAAAGCAGCACAGGTCATTCATCTGCATCGTGGCTTTAGCATAGGCAGGATTTTGTTCAGCGTATTTCCACGACACAGCCTTAGGTCTTGACGTGAATCTTCCACCAGAGAGGCTGAATCTTTCCTTTCAGTTTTGAGCCATGCTCTGCAAGGGGCCCGAGTTTCAGGTCTGGAGTCCCTTAGCCTTACCAAAGGGTTGGCTCATGAAAGTTAAGTCTGAGATGAGAATCACATGAGTCTGGGCCAAGTTTAAGAAAACTCTTTGGATCTGAGGAAAGCAATATTAGCTCGGGTCAAGCCAGGCGAAAGGTCCGTTGCTGTTTCTGACTGAGACACAGTGACATGCGAGGGATGCGTGTCAAATCCCAGTGCCCATCGTCTGTGTTTTATACAGCTTTGGTCCCTGTAGTTCATCTTAAAATGAGGATGTTTACTTCTCAGTGGTGTCACTCAGCTTTGCCAATGGGATTTTGGAGAGGCTTTAGAGGACTAAAGCTTCTCCCTTGGCCAGCAATCGCCTTCTGCCTGGCTTTGGCCCAGGACAACCCTTTTCTTGTCCCAGTTACAAAATCGCCTTGCCCTAAGGGGAGAGTTGTTTTCATTGCTTTCCTCACGCTGTGGTGCCCTGAGAGCACACATAATGAGATAACAATTTGTTCACATTTAAAAAAAAAATGCCCCTAATTCCTGGTACTGCAAATCTGTGACAACTCACCAGCGAGTGCGTGCTCTTTGGAAAAGAAAAACAGTGCTGACCCTGGCTTGGGAGCATGAGCCCAGCTCCTGTCACCAGCCATTGGAAGCCGGGAGCAGCTAGTGCTTCTTGAGCCCCCATGCGGGGAGGACCCAGTCCCTGGGGAGACCCCACCAGTTGTTTCTGTCCCTGGCCACCCATGCTTGGTGCTGTTGAGGTCTGCCAGCGTGGCCATGGGCGGTCACCTGTTGAACATCACCTCCTTCTCTCTTGGGAAAGGCCGCAGTATGTGACCACGGGTGAGTGCTGGGCAAAGCCCGTTGCTGTCGTTTCGTGTTTGTCATGGGTCGCTTAATCCAGGTGTTTACGGGCACAAATATCACGTGGGAGATCCCGGAGATTCCTCTGGCTCAAGGTCACAGGCAAGGGCAGCTCAGTTAAGGTCGGTGAGTTTAACCACACTAACAGCAGGACTTGTCTTCGCTCTGAAGAAGGGTGGAAGTTACGGTGAGACGATTTCCAAAGGAGCAAGGCAGCCCCTGCTCACTGTGCTCTCTCGCTCCTGTTGCGTGGGGTGACCGTACGTCTGGCTGAAGCAACCCAGAAAAATATTTCCAGTTTAAAAACACCTGTGCTTAGAAATATTCAGGCTTCTCATTCCCTACCAAAATCAAAGCAGGCAAAATACAAGCATTTGGGTCTTCGCAGATGGAGTGTTGGGAAACTCACCCCACCTTAAGCATGTGTATGATGGCAAGGGCAGGCTGGTGGCTCCCAGTGAAACCTCAGCTCTCAGTATAAAGCCAAGGATGGGCCACCCCCTGCTGCAGGCATTGGTCATGTGGCTCTGGAGTCACTGTGCATGCTGCTGGAGTGGGGCTAGACCCCCAAGCCCTAGGACTCTGCCATGGCTTCTGCCTACCCTAAGGCAAATCTTTCAAGGTAACGTGGGGAAGAAGTTTTGCCTGGATAGAGGTAAAAATCCTCAGGATTTGACTTCCCTGAAAGAGAGAGAGATACCTTTTAATTGTGTTCCTACCCAGGATCCTCTTACTTGTTTAAAGAAGGTATTTGAAATAAATGAAGGTTCCTGCTTTGCTTCAACTAGCTGACACATCTCTTCCTCTCTCATCCTCCCCAGGGAACCGTGCTGGCCCTCCTGCAGTGAGCTGGGCTGTGGCCTCCTTCCCAGCCATGCTTTTAACTGGGGCCACAACTCGCTGGAAGCCTTTATAAGGATTCCCATGAAGAATAAATCAAAACAACAGAATTGGACTGAAGATTAATTGCTTTTCCGTCTGTTGAAAGTTTAAAAAAAACCCAGCACCCCCCTTCACTAATCAGTCTGTTTTCTGTCTGGTTTTGACCCTCACCTGGTTTATTTAAAAACAAAATACAGGCAAGTGTTTTGATTATCTATTGTTGAGAAACGATTAATTCAAGGAAATGTTTGCAGTGGAAGGAAATTTAAGTCAAGTAAGATTTAATCTTGGAATAGTGCTGGGAGCAGCAGGAGCATCCGCAGGGCTGGCCATATGGGACACGATGGCTATGACACTCTCCCCTGCCTCTGGGGTGAGCTTCGCCCAGGTCCAGCACACCCTGGGAGGTGTCAGGAGGGGAAGGAATTGTCCATGAAATACCCAGTTATCCCTTCTCGCCATTGAGCTAGAAATCCCCTGGAAAAATATCCCACTCTAGCTGGTTTGGGGTCGTTGCTCGAGTGAGAGTGATCCCCTGCTCCGCACCTTTATAAGGGGAGGGAGCATTCTGTGATTTGAAAAAGGGTTTTAACATGAGCTGTGTTTCCCCAGTGGGTGTCTGAAAACAATTGTTTCCTCGGATTTTCACTGCTCATGTCTGATACACGGTGCTAGCAGGTGCAGTCAGCAAACACTGCAGTGCAAGGTAAGGTCGTGGTCTGGGGTTTTGATCCGCCTCTTCACTATTAGAATGACAGGTGTCATTTGGGTAACTCAGGCCCGAGGCAGATGCCACAACCATCATGAATGGTTGGGGGTATTTATATCCACACAACAGGACCATCCTCAAAACTCATTTCTGTGTCTTGAGACAGACCCCTCCCTCCCAAACCCTGTAGTGCTAGCTCTGTAGCACCTGGGGTGACAAAAAGCAGACAGGAGCTATCCTCAAATGCTTTCTCAACTCATAGCCCAGCATAGTTGGAATAAAATAATAGTAATAGTAATTAATAGCAATAGCAATAGTAACAGTGTAAGTAATGGTATAAACAACAACGATAATAGTGATGGGGAGGGGGGCGGGGAATCAATCGCTTCATCCAGAGAAATGCAGTTTCTGCCTAGAGCCATCTAAAGTCTTGCTTATGGAAAACTTCTGCAATGTGTCTGCCAGTTTCAGTGCTCCAACGCCAACAGGAACCGAGTGAGCAGAGCAAACAGGCGAGCAAGGCAAAACAGGAGCCGATGTGACAGCAAAGCTTGAACTGATGTTAATTTACCTAGACTTACCTGCCTGCCCGAAGGATGCTGTTACTAATGATTTGGGTGGCATGCTGCAGCAGGTCCTGAACCTGGGCTCTCAGCTGGGGAAGCAGCACATGTCCCTCCCCTGGGAGAAACCCCACGTCCGACCCACAGCACAGGTTATGTGTCTGCAGGGCTGGATGGCTCAGCAGGGTGAACAGGAGGGGAAGAATGTGGTCGGGGGACAAGGAGGGACAGGATACTCCCAGGCTGGAGGAAGCTGAGGTTACCCATGAGGGCTGAGACTGGTTCAACCTCATCACACTGACTGCCAGAGCACAGCAGGACCAGCTGCTGGTCTTCACATGCCAGAAGCTCCCGCAAAACCTATGTGGTGCAGGTTAGGGTTTTAAGGAGGTAACTAGCAATGCCTGTGGGGCCTAGGAGAAAGATGGGTCCACAGGACTGCAGGTGCCAAAACTCCCAGGCATAGCTTTCCCCGCTCTTCTGTCACTGGCCTTATTTATCTGTGTGTTCCACTCAGCACCTAGGCAGGAGGAGAGAAGGACCCCACACCCTATTCCTCCTGGAAGCACCTCCACTCCTTAGCACGGCCCTAGAGATGTTCAGGTGGAGTTGAGGCACAGGCACCCTCTGTTCAAAGGCTCTCAGAAAAAGCAGATTCCAGAGCCTTCCAACTAGCCCATACTACTTGCTGAGGTTCCCTCCTTCCCATCCTCTCCCAGCTATAATTGGCGCTGAGCGCAGACACGGAAAGACACTCCAAACAAATTCTTGTGCAATACACAAATCTCTACCTGGGCTGATTACTCAAGTTGCAATTATTAGCATCGCACCTGCTTTAAACACCGACTCTGCCAAATTAGATGGAAAAACATGCAAATGCTGTGTAGCTTTCTGGCAAATTAGCATGCTTCCTGCACAAAGGTGAAGATTACTTGGAGGGGGAGAAGGATTAACATCATTTGAATAATTATCGAAGCAAGCAAATTAGGAGAAAGGATGACTGAAAAAAATGCGTAATTATCAATCCAGTCGTATAGACTAAGTGCTGTAGGGAAGGCACAAAGAGCAGCTCTTCTGTATGGCCACTGGTATCACTGAGGAGGCGGCTCATGTCCCAGGCTGGCTAACGAGGCTGTTTTAGTTTTCTGCTTTAATAAAGAAAAGGGAAGCTTTGACTGGACCTGGTGGAAAGGGAGGCATGAGACTCCAGTGATATGCACAAAAATGATGTTAAGAGAAAGATGGCAGCATCAGGAATGCTAACAATGGGATGTGCCACATCTATACTTGTGTGCCAGTTTTGGTTGGGATAGAGTTAATGTGCTTCACAGTAGGTTTAGATTTGTGCTGAGAAGAATGTTGACAACACACTAATGTTTTTAGTTGTTGCCAAGCAATGTTTACATTAAACCAAGGACTTTATCAGTTTCTCATACTGCCCTTGCTCTCCCAGCTTCTTCTCCACAAGGAGCAGCTTGGTTTAATGTAAACATTCTTCTCTATAAGAAGCTGGGAGGAGGCACAGGCTGGAGAGCTGACCCAAAATGACCAAAGGGACAGTTCATGCCATCAAACATCAGACTCAGTATAGAAGTTGGGGGGAGTTGACCAAGGGGTCTGGCTCTCACTGCCTGGGGACTGGCTGGGCTTTGTTTGGTAGGTGATGACTGGTTGTGACATTTGTTTTTTTCTATTGCTGTTCTCATTTTTGTTACATATTATTATTATTATTAGTAGTAGTATTTTCATCACATATTCACATATTCACAGAATGGTAGGGGTTGGAAGGGACGTCTAGAGATCATCTAGTCCAACCCCCCAATGTTATTATTAGTATTATCAGTATCATTACTGTATTTCATTTATTTACAATTATTACACTGTTTTTATCTCAACCCATGAGTTTTCTTACCTTTTCCTCCTGTTCACTCCCCCAACCTACGGGGGGAGAGGGGCAGTGAATAAGCAGCTGTGTGGTGCTTGCTTAGTTGCTGACTGGCTTTAAAGCACAACAGCTCATCTGAGTGGCCACAAACTTTAGCCCTTTGAGCGTGTATCCTGAACATTTAAAGGTAGGAAAAAGTTGTAGGTACTCAAAGAAATAAGTCTGCTTCATGAAGTGTGTATGGGAGGAGGCTGTGCAGGCACCCTTCACCTTGCCTACCTTCAGTGTTTGGTTTTGCAACCCAGCTAACATTTTTTCATTGCTATTTGATTGAAAATTCCCAAGGTTTCTGTTGCTCTTTTTTTCCTTAGAGTTACAGTTTGTTAGAAGGAGCATGAGTGGGAGAAAAGAAACAGTGTTTGAGCAGTTGCCATCTCAGCGAAACCCAATGATGCCACAGCTGCCTGCTGCAGTGCATGGGATCTCCTGCCCCTCTTTCCTAAACAAATGGCACACCTGGCCCCCTCGGCTTTCGGGGTGCCCCATTCCTCTGGAACCAGCAGTCTTCACCTCTCCTGTTGCCAGGGGTGTCTCTGCTGTCCCCAGTGGCATCATGTGCCACTGTATGAGGCCATCTTAGAATCATAGAATTGTTTGGGTTGGAAAAGACCTTTAAGATCAGCAAGTCCAACCATCATCCTAACTCTGCCAAGTCCACCACTAAACACATCCACACAACTTTTAAATACCTCCAGGGATGGTGACTCAACCACTTCCCTGGGCAGCCTGTTCCAATGCTTGACAACCCTTTCAGTGAAGAAATTTTTCTTAATATCAGTTCTAAACCTCCCCTGGTGCAACTGGAGCCTCTTTCCTCTTCTCCTGCCATTTGGGAGAAGAGACCAACACCCACCTCTCTGCACCCTCCTTTCAGGTAGCTGTAGAGAGTGATCAGGTCTCCCCTGAGCCTCCTCTTCTCTAGGCTAAACAACCCCAGTTCCCTCAGCTGCTCCTCACAGGACTTGTGCTGCTCCAGACCCTTCCCCAGCTCTGTTGCCCTTCTCTGGACACCGTCCAGCACCTCAGTGTCTTTCTTGTGGTGAGGTGCCCGACACTGAACACAAGATTCAAGGGGCAGCTTCATCAGTGCCAAGAACAGGGGGATGGTCACTGCCCTAGTCCTGCTGGCCACACTGTTCCTGATGCAGCCAGGATGCCATTGGCCTTCTTGGCCACCTGGGCACACTGCTGGCTCATATTCAGCCGGCTGTTCACCAACACCCCCAGGTCCTTTTCTGCCAGGCAGCTTTCCAGCCACTCGTCCCCAAGCCTGTAGTGTTGCAGGGGGTTGGTGGCACCCAGGTGCAGGACCCAGCGCTTGACCTTGTGGAACCTCATACTGTTGGCCTTGGCCCATCGATCCAGCCTGTCCAGATCCCTGTGTAAAACGTTCCTACCCTCAGGCAGATCAACACTCCTGACCAACTTGGTATTGTCTGCAAACTTACTGAGGGTGTACTCGATCCCCTCGTCCAGACCATTGATACAGATATTAAACAGAACTGGCCCCACTCATCTCCCTACACGCTGCATCTTCAAAGGAGACACTCATCTGAAAGCTTTGATATCCTTTTTCCTGCAGTCGGTTACCTTCAAACCGTCTGATTTCTGTAAATAAGTGCAGACATTTAGTTCTGCTAGAAACTGAGCGTTGGAGGGTCCTAGCAGTTTCCTCTGTTATCTTTCAGGGACATCCCAGCGGACTCCTGCCTGGGGAGCGGCTGCGCTGCCTTGCCCTGTGCTCCCCCCCCACAGATCCTGCTGCACGCCTCCTGCCGAGACCGACAGAAAGGGGAGAGCGAGTGTGCAAGAAGTAACTGGTGTAGTTCCTCGAAGAAGTTCTCCCTGAGCTTACACGGGCTGCGAGAAATGCATGTGCCTAACTCATGGGGCCAGACATATGGACTTCCTCCCTTCAAGAAGAATTTTGTCTTATCTGGAAGTGGAGTGCACAAGCCAAAAGAGCTGCCTGATGTACTTATTTAGAAATGACTACCCGTCTGCTCCCTTTGTTCAGGATGAAATGGTCTGACTTTCATCACTGAGTAATATTGCAATCATCTGTCTGCAAAGGCTCGCCTTTCTTTGGGGTGTCCTCAATTTTCGTGCCTGCTTGCTGGAGCCTTAAAAGTTTGTTTTCAGTTGGTTTTTCTTGCAAAGTGCAATTAGCACTTTGCACACATTTTGATCAGGTGCTAATTCAACTCAGGGGACAATTTAACTTCCTAAATACGTGTTAATAGTTTTCTTCAACAAAAACCAGGGGGAAAAAAAAAAGGGGGGAGGAGGGATAGAAAGAAAGGAGAAAGCACCAGACAAATTATTTTTAACTGGATCAAAATTATATTAATTTTCCTACTCACCCCAGGCTGAGTCACGGAAATCATCTTGACTAGGAGGATATGCAGCAGGGACAGCAACAAACAGCTCGGAGAAGGCAGGGTTGGAGGATCACCCAGGGATCCGCACCATCTTTGGGTGCCTGCCATCTCCAGGCAGAGCCCTTTGCCTCCCAAACCCTTCCTTTCCCGACCCTGAACACCCCATCGCTTGGTCATGGCATGAAGTCACAAGGCAGGAGTCATAGAATCATAGAATTATAGAACGGTTTGGGTTGGAAGGGACCTTAAAGACCATCTAGTTCCAACCCCCCTGCCTGAGTCACACTGCATCACCTAAACCCAAAAGATGAAGTTCTCCAGGGGACATTTATGTATGTTCTTTCTAACCAATGGCATTGGTCAAGCAAACTGTTGCACGGGGGCAACTGGGGAGTCAATAATGTACGTCCTTGGTCTGGACAAGTGGGGCATAGCAGTATCTTTTACACCAGTCAGGGAGGTGTAACCAGCACTGCAGCCTCATCCTTTTCTCCAAGAGCTTGTTTTTAACCATTATTTTTTATTATTTGATTGTTTTAACAAAAGGCTCAGCAATAGGTTGTTGAACCTTTATTTTCCAGTGTCTAACGCACGGAGGGGTTTGTTTCTCACAGATCTGCTGTATTTGGGAAAATAAAATAAGGTGGTTTTTTTTTTTTTTTTTTTTTAATAAGGGTTTTTGAAAGGAAACTCCCGAAAATCTGAGAAGTGTGAACATCACTGGTCCCTTTTGAAAGCTTTTGCCACTGTTGTAACTTACATTGCCTGGTACAGTAGAGCCCCTGCTGAGCTCTGGATTTGTAGAAACCCCATAAATGAGTCAAAGTCTTTTTTTCCACCCTCATTTTTTGTATGACTTAGGCTGTAGCAATTCCATCACTGCCTTGGATGGTTATTCAAGAACTGATATTTTCCCTGTCAGAGATACTTCCCCATCCAATAACATATTTCACATCACCTTTTGTTTTATGCAGGATTAAATAAAAACAAAACCAAAAGCTTTATGAGCACGGAGACTGAGCCTTGTGGATCCCCTGCCATTTTTCCCTCTATGATGCCACCCTTCAGAAACTCCTCTTTAGCCTGACAGTAACCAATTTGCCCTGGAGGGTAAAAACTGCCAGGTTATCACTGTAACACAGGACAAAAGGGCAACAAGATCTACGTAATTCTTCCCAGAACAGCAAAAATGCTTTCATGCCTGTGGCCCAGGGGCCAGGTGGGATGCCAGCAGTTACTGCTCCTGCTCTTAATGTTAACGAACCGAAGAGAGAGCGGCACGGCACCATTCTGGTGCCGTGCCGCTCTCTCTTCGGTTCGCTAACATTAAAGTAGCTTTAGTCAAGGGTCCGAATTTCTACAGGGCTGTGGGCTGGCAAGGCAGACTCAAGGCTAATAGTTTTCATGGTGGGTTGTTGTTTTTTTTTTGCTTCCTCTAATTTTAGTTTGGTATAGCTCAAGGCCACCCCTTGCTGGGTGAAGGCACCCTTCCGAGGCTCAGGTTGGAGCACCTCTGCAGTTGCCATTTCAGGGGGGCAGCAGTGGAAAAGCGAGCATATTTTCCTTTTGCATAACTTCTACCCATCTCACAAATGTATTCATTTACATACTTAATCAAGCTTTCCTGCCCAGAACTGTTTCCACATATTTTCCTTACTCCGTTCAAATTGCTTTTACGCCGGACCTAATGCCCCACAGGTCCCTTCAATTCACAACTGCCGTTATTTAGTGAAATGTTTTCCCTAGGTCAACAGACTTTCATTTCAGGGTAGATAATCTGCAGTATATCCCCCACGGGAGGTAGGGCTCTGCTCTGCAACTGAGAGACTCTTTGTCAGGGTAATAAACTGAAAGCAGGATTTTAGAAGAAATTACCTGGAAACGGAGCCCTTTGCTATAGATCTCTATTCTTCCTTCAAGTCATGCTTTCCTAAAGGCTCTTCAAAAATAGGAATCAAGAATATGTATTATCTTTGTAGAACTAAACAAAAGTGGCAGACGGATTAGCCTGCTGGGGGTGAAGGCAGGTTGGTGGAGAAAAACCTACATGAAAAGGCCACCATCAACACAAAAAGGCTCTACCTTTAAGTAAAAGTAAGAGTTATGTTTGGAATTTGCGGTCTTTCATATCAAAATGTGAACTTGAAAATATAATTTGTCTGGGTTTTAATTAATACATGGCTTTCCTAGAAAAATAAAGTTCTCTAATATGGAGTGTCCCTAGCAAAAATATGATTGATTATCTTGCTTAGCCTATGAGAGCAGTGGATTTGAGTTTGAGTGTTATTTCCTAAGAGGCCAGTCTTGGCTTAGTAGTACTGACCTCTAGTTTTCCTGTTGCACTCGTTTCGAATGCAAGGATTTAAAGCAAAGACAAAGTGTCTGATTTCCATCTTCCTCGATACATGCTCTCTTTAAAAAGTATTCCTGGTCTTTCTTTCCCCTCTACACCTTTATGGTACTTGCTGGTGTCTGGTTACAAAGAGGGCAAACCCAGTTCTTTTAGACAAAATCTGACCACTCAGCAGGGTTGTTTCAGTTCGCAAAAATATCTGTGAATCAAGGAAGCTCTTCCCTGAGACTCAATCCAGAATTGCTGAGGCCCTGCAAAAATGAACGACCTTTGACTCTTATGGGTTTCTTTGCCTTCTGTTGGCTGAGCCCACAACACAACATCCTTCTGAAAACCGCAGCCGTGCGGAGCTTTTAAGACCCCGTGTTGTGGGTACTAAGCAGAATTTATTAATGGATTAACAGAAGCATTTTTACAAGATCTGAGGGCCATCAAGGTTTTACGTCTCAGAGGAACATACAAAGCACAGAGGTGAAAGGGACTCCTGGGTCAGTGAATTCATGTCAACGCTGTGGCAGACAGCCAAGTCACTTAAGCCTATACATAAATTTAGCAGGTTGCAGCCTGCGGATGCTGGGAGGTGGCGGAGGGAGAGGGGGATGGTCTTGCTGCCTCTCTTGCACTTTGGAAAATATTCTAGGACCTCCCCAGTCTTCAAAACTAACTTTTAGCCTACATGTTTTTCTGATTATCTTAACTCATTCACTTTAGAAAATAAGGTCGACACAGGGAGAGGATGTCTTCTTCCATTGTATTCAGTGTGAAGATGCAGAAAAAGGCATGAGCTCAGGTCTTTCAGACTCCTTCTGTAAGGAGGTCGCTGTAAAAGTCTGTTGTGTGCTGGTGCCAGAGCCAAGTCACTTCCCTGGAAGACCGGCAGCATGCCCTTTGAGTTCCTGTTGAACTCTCAGAAGTGACTAATACAACAACATTGACTGTTTTGCCTTCCTCAAACAGAAATGTCACTTTAGGACAGGCCTAAAAACATTTTAAGATCAGTTAATGCTGTGAAAGATAGCGGTTAGCTTGATCCTGTGGATGACCTTCAGCTGACCCATCTTCTCCCTTTACTACCACCCTTGTGGTTATTTTTTCCTGAAACAATTACTCTGAGCCCATGTGTGCCTGAGTTAAATGCACCTGTAATTTCCCTGTTCTCCCTGACTTTACTATGCAAGCTGTTCTCCAACCATATGATGCCGGTCTTTGGTGAAGAACACCCCTTTGTCAGGGTGCTTACGTGCTACGTTGATATAGAGGGGCAAACACCAGACTATGCTCTTGACATGCCATCATTAACACGCACACACTAGCAGCTGTGTTTTTTTAACGCTATATATAATTTCCTGAAAGTCAGGCAACACAAGCTGAAATAAGTGTTTAACAATATTTATGGTTCATGCCCACTGTCTGATTTGTCTTCCTGTCAGCCTTGTGTCTGCCAACATTGTCCAAAGATAATTTTCCTTTTCAGTGAGACGCTAATCTGTGAAAAAGGAGGGAGGAGGAGACCAGGAGAACGGGGGTCTATTGACAGAAGAGCTGTCTCAGTGAGAATGCAGACAGTGATTTCTTACCTGTTATCATAACGAGAAAATGAAAGTCAATACGAAGCAGGGGAAAGTCAAATGTTGCGAGATTGCCTGTGTGTTTCTCAGTCAATAGCCAAACCTTCCACCTTTGATATTTCACCCGAGGCAGTAGCCGTTCGGATGGTGCCTGCCCGCTCCAAGTGCGGGTGTGAGTCAGAGCTGATGGGTGCCAAGACTTGGGTTTGGCAGGAGTGGAGTGAGGAAGCAGGGGAGGGAGACACCCCACATTCTACTGAGCCCACCACTCCCATGAATTATTGTATAAAAGGAACATTGTCATCTACAGAATAAGGAGATTATGCGAGAAAGAGACTGCTACTGAAATAAGATGAATCAAACCCCAAAAGATTCATGGGTTGTTCAAGAAAATTGTGTCTAACTAGCCTGAACACAGGCATCTTGCTGCCCTTGGCTGGTTAAAGTGGGGATGGGAGGAGCAAAGGGCCTAAATCTGCCTTAAACTTTGTGGTACGTGGTGCATCCTTCCCCACCCTTGTGCCAGCAGTGCCATGAGTCCCAACAGCAGTACCTGGAGCAGCGCTCAGCCTTCGTGGGGGTGATCAGGTGATCATCTCCCTTCCTGCAGACACATTTCCAAGGACCACACCATGGCTTCCTCCCTGGATCCCAAAGAATTTCCATGAGTTTCCTCTTGTGAAAGCCTTGAAAGCCCATGGCCTCAACTGGATCAACCCTTCAGGAGTTTCCCTGCTCTGGTTGGGAAGTGAGGGTAGCGGTAGCTTTCACCACCTGAGGTACATTTGGGTGCTGGTTATTCCCATTGACCACCCTCTTCTGCATGATTCCCACGTTCCACCGGCCAAGTCTGGTTATCAAAACATGGGTGTTTTCATCCACCTTTTGACACAAACAAGTCCCAGAGAAAAGACCCGTTCCTTTCTTCACAGACTCAGTGCTCTTCCCGGCTGGCAAGGGACAAGGGGAGTGAATAAGACTGGTAGTGTCACTGGCAAGTGGGGCAACCCACATGGGATGGCATGTCAGGTGTGCAAGGAACAGGTATAAACCCTGGGCGGCCTCAGCTGCACCTGATCCATTAACCTTTTAATTCTGGTGGTGGGGAGAAGTGCTTTGGTCCCTGCTCTCCCCCGGGGCTTGGTGCTTGTCCTGCTGGGGTCGCTGACAGCAGCCCTCCGGGGGCAGCACACTGTTCTGGAGAGTCCTAGAGCCGGTTGGGTGGGGAGATGTCACACAAGGATTAGATTTCCTCCTCGTGGCATTTTGTCCTTCCTGCCATGCTACCACCAAGACCCTACACATTGTGCTATGGGGTCCGTCTCTGCCAGGCTACTGCAAAAACGTATATCAGGGCAGCTTGAGAATGCAGGTGCCCACCCCCCACTCCCTCCCCTCAGCTCACCCAGGTCACGCGGCTCCCATGCGGCATCGTGCAGCTCCTCTCTGTCTTACTCATGAGGACCCTGAGAGTTCCTTGCTCCTGCTTTTGAGTGAGCAGCTCCCCGTGCTTCTCTGGAGGCCACCTGCAGTGCAGTGAACACTATCTGCAGGGAAGTTTTACTGGTTTTATTTTTTTTTAATGGAACAATTTTTCTGCTCTCACCTCCTGCAAAGCCAGCTGACTTAGTCATCCTGGGCTCCAAATCTGCAGGACTCACTGGGAGGCAGCAGCCATTGTGCAAGTGCTATAAAACGAATTATACTCTACAGCAGCCTCTGACATCTTTGGTCCTCCCGAGGCCAGAAGTGAGTGCCAGGTCCTTATGCCGAGACTTTTCCCCTTCCAGCAGTACAAAGTTCCCAGGTCATAATGGCTTGCTACAACACAGGGTAAAGCCATGCCGAAGCCAGTGACAAAATTCCCACAGATTGTGGCGCAGACCTAGATTATACCCAGGAGTTTCATTTATCACTGCTGCTGTATCTTACGGGTCTTGTCCTTTTGCATATGCATATGCACACATCCAGATATGGACACACACAGCATAAAATAAGAGGTACTTTAATGCCTGTTTATTTTATAACAAAAGAGGCTGACTCCAGATCAAGAATCCTTTATTTTCCAGTTCCCAGCTAGTTTTGCCAGGGTGTGGCATTCCTTACCTTTCACCAGAGATGCTGACACAGGCGTTATCATTCTGATAACAGATTACAGGCGGAAACATTTCCTTTGTTCTCAGTCTGATAACTAAGGAGGGAGAAACTGCATGACCACGACCAGAAAATGAACAGTTGGGTATTTTTCCTTCACTGGGGTGTGCAGAAAGCTTGTGTCATTCACCTTGGATGTGGCTATCAAAAAAAGGGAGGTGTGCACATGGTGAGCAGGGTGCCAGTGGCCATGGCTTGCCCGCATTTCTGGGCTGCTGCCCCTGAGCCCCCAGCACTGCAGGCAGGCATGAGACGCCTAGTCCCTTGCCCGAATACTCACAAGTATGGGAAGTTTGGCCGGAAAACTCCTCCTGACCCTCAGCCACTGTGCACAGAGCATACCGAGAGCGTGCAGACAGCTCTCAAACAGCCGCTTGCAGCCAGCAGTTATGATCCACTGATACCAACAGCCAAGCATCAATCACGTGTGGCTGTCCTTGCAGTGACACGGGACCAGGGGTATCAACGCTGCAGCCAAGGCATTTCGACAGGTAGTTTTATATGGGCTTCATACCTCCCCTTTGGCTTGTCATCAAAGGAGCAGCGCTGGTTTTGTGCCCGACTGCTGCAAGTACCCAAGGAATAAGGCTGTCCCAACCAGCCAGGGAAGAGGCTCACACGTGCCCAGCCCTTGGAGGAAATCCTGGGTAGGCAGCAAGTGAGTGGAGATCAGGTGAGACCTCCACGACAACCTTTCCTTCAAGCCTAAATGGGTGGACTAGCATCTCTCGCTCCTCTGGCCGGCTGTCCGAGGAGCCAACAAGCAGAGAGTGCTAGCTCAAGTAGAAGAGGTGGGATGCGATGCTTGGAAATGCTTCTTTTACATGAGTTTTCTTCTGGGTAGTGATATCATGAAGTAAATCAGGATGGAGCATCTCATCCTTGAATCACTGTGGAGCCCACCTGTGACATGACTCATGGCCTCGATGACTTATTTAGTATGACTGAAACTCATGAGGCCCCTGTGATTAAGCAGCCACCAGCGCTCCTGAAGTGCCCTGACTTGTCAGCGCCCCAAATATAGAAGGATTTGGTCAGATCGGGGGAAAGTTTTGATGAATAAAGATTTCCACGGGAGCCCACATTCGCCAACAGCAGGAAGAACAGTGATTTTTAAAAGCGACGCTCCCAGCCCAAATTGGGCCTTAATTTAGCTGAGAAGGAAGATAATCTAAGCACTTCCAGCATGAGTGCTAATGTAAACACCCTCACCATCTGTTTTATTTGCACACACACACACACACTCCGTTTATAAAATGACAGTTCTCCCCTGTTGCTTTTACAAGCCACAGATCCCACTTCCATGGGAGAAGCCGGGCCTGGGGCTGTCCCAAGCACAGGTCCTGGCCTGGATTCAACCCCCAGCATGCTGTGGTGAGCTCTGGGATGCTGCCTGCTCTCGCAGGGGAAACCACGACATCATGAGCTGGGGTACCAGGCGGTGACAGCTGCCTGTGGGGGGAATCCGAGGGCGGTTCGCAGCCCTGCTCTCTGCCCTGGCGGTTGGGGTTGACCCAGGGGTGAGCCACTGAAGGCAGGCAATGCTCTCGGGCAGATCCCAGTATAGCCAGCAGTCATACTGGGATGCCCAGCCCCAGGCCCTGCTCCAGCGGAGGGAGGGGTTGGGCTGCCTCCACCAGCCCACATGCTGGAGGGATTAAGATGCGCTTCACACGTATTTCGGCGTGACCGTGGAAAGTGGTGTCCTTTAGCAAATGGTAAATAACTGACACTTCACTCCGCTGGCAGCCAGCACCCCCACCGGCAGCTGGTTTTGTCATTTTGCATCCCCTCAGTGGCTCTAATTACAAATTTACAGTAACATATGCCCAGAGAGCTGCTGGCCTTCTCCCCTCATCACGAATGCTTATTCCCTGCCCTGCACTGGGACGGGTGAGGAGTGAGTGACATCTCTGCTTCTGCCACAGGTCTTCTCTTGACCTCCTGCAACGGGAGAACAGAACCCTTTAGTTCTTCCCACTCTAGTTTGGTTTTTTTTAGATTCAATTATTATTATTATTATTATTATTTAGACTGGGCAGCGGGGAACCAGGGTATTTCCAGTACACTTGTTTAGCTGCACGACTCCCACTAATGTAAATGACAGTTGCATAGCTAAAACTGTGCAGAATCCTGTTGAAGATTTACCCTTGGGTTTATCATTTTACAGAGCTTTCCCCCTCCCTCTTGCACAGCCTTTGCCGCAATCGTTGCGTGGAGAGAAAATTGGAAGTCTCTGCACAAGAGGAACGAGCGGCTCGTTCAGGAAATGGAAATTTGCATCAGGCAAGTGTTACAGAGGGACAGGAGGCATGGGGAGGGGGAGGGAGAAGCCTGACTTTCCCCCTCCAGTCTCACTGTGCCATCCCAAGGCTGAGACACCGCAGATCCTTGTGCTTTGAAGGTATCGAAGCAGGATTGGCAGCAGTCATTTGTTTTCTAAACCTCATTTGCAAACCCAAAATCTGTCTAAAAGATAAGCAGAACATTTATCATCACTTTCCTTCTGACAACTCATGCTCCAGGTTTCAGCAAGGGCTTTGGGTCACGTAGGACTTCTCCCTCTCCATGGTAAGCCCGGCGGTGGATGGTGACCGTGCCCCCACACTACCTGTCATGGCATCAGTGGCCACCGTGTCTCTGCCACCTGGGCAGTGTTTCGGCCACGCTCTCCTTGAAGACGCCTGTGCCCCAGGAGCTCTTTCTCCTCTCCAGTGCCTGCTGGAGGAGTTATTTGTCCCTCTGACACCAGCCATAAATTTCAAGGCCAGAAGGAGGCATTACGGTCGGCTAGCATGACCCCTGATACAACACAGAACATGATTTATGCATCGAGCCCGGGACTTTCTTTGGAGATCTAATAAATCTTTGGGAAAGCCAGTCAGTCCTGATTTAAAGGCTGCAAGCCATTGCGCCATGTCCCTGGGGAAGCTGTTTAAGTGGTTAATTATCCTCGCAGCGTGAATGCACATCTCTATCCCTGATCCGTGCTGGCCTGCCTGGGTGCTCGGGCACACATGCGGCTGCGGCATTACGGTGTGCCTCTTCTTGCCTGGGCGACGGAGCCGCCGGGAATCCAGCTCCTCCTGAGGGAGCTGTCAGCTGTGCTCAAGTCAATCCCGACTTTCCCTCTGACAAGCCAAACAAATTGAAATTCTTTATACTGATTGACCAGCTCACTTCTGAGGGGTCTAATGCAGGTACATGGACTTTTCTCCACGCAGCATCTCTCTTGCATCAGGACTTTGCGCGGGTCCGCGTCAGATATAAAGTGGAGGAGGGATCGGGAGCTTTGCCAGTCACCCTGCGCCGGCACCCGCGCTCTCAGGTGGGTGCCCAAACCCACCTGTGGGTCAAAGGCACTCCCCACGGAGGGAAGAGAAACATCCCCTCCGGTTAACTTTCTGTCCCAAGCAAAAGAAGCAGAGAGACAGGTCTGCCATCGCATCTGGGAGGGCAGGGAGTGAATGTGTGAAGGGTAAGAGACGCGCTGGCAGGTCTCTCTTTCCAAAATAAAACATGTGAAAGAGGTTAAAGTCTCTCCGATGGCTGCATGAGCTAAGTGACCCTCACCCTGGCTTTAGAGACGGAGCTTGTGCCCCGGAGGTGGGAGCTCATGGCCCGGTGAGGGACCGACCCCCGCTCTGTGCAGATTAACAGTGACACCCAAAGCCCCCTCCAGGCAATGCAGGCTGGGGTGCGGGGGGAACAGCACACTGCCCTGTCCCTGACAGTTCTGGATGGACTCAGGCACAGCATCTCGTCACCTTGGCGATCTGGTTAACCTGCTGACACCTGACAACTGCGCAGGAGCATCTGCGCAGTCTGTGTTTTGGCTGGTGGGGGGCTGTATCTCCCACACATCTTGCCTCCTACCTCCCCTTTCCCGCCCCACAGCTCCGCCAGGGCAAAACGCACCGCCTGAGTTTTTGGTCCACCTTGTTACTGCCACCCAGCTCCTTCCCAGCTCTACAGCCAGAGCTCAGGATGAACAAAATGGGATGTGCAAGGCTGGGAAGAGCCAGACCCTGGGTCAGCCTCTGCCCCTTGGCATCTTCCCCTTGCTCAGGACGTGGGGCAACAAAGTTTGTGTCCCTGCTCAGATGCAGGCCCAGGTCTCGGTGTCCCACACGCCAGACAGAGGCTCTCAGCAGTGGACCACCAGCCTTTCTGAGAGGTGGCCAAAGCCTGTCCGGACTGAAAAATCCAGTACGGTCAAAATCATCAAATGCCCTTCACCAGAAAGCTGCAGACCTGGCTAGCTGACGTTTACTGCATGTCATCTTACAATTTCCAGCTTCCCCTGGTGTGTGCGAGAGGCCGTCTCTGAGATCCGCAACCCAGATGCCCCTGGGAAAACAGAGTACATTGCTTTACCCCTCTCCAGCTCAGCCAGGGGTGACCCTGACTCATCCCCCAAGCCAGCCCACCCCATGCTGTGCGAGTCCTTCTGCCATGGGAAGAGAAGGGCTGGCTCCCAAGGAACTTACGGCTCCCTCCAGCTGGGTTTAGCCGGGCCAGGGCCTGTTAATACACAGAGTTTATGCAGAACCACTCTCATTTCCTGAGTGAGGATCAAGGGAGTTGATTTTCTTTTGTTTGGCAGAAGATAAACCGCTGAAGGGAGTGTTTCTTCAGGCTGCCAGGTGGATCTGCGAGGAGCCGGAAGAGTCTGCCTTGCACTGGGGCGGGCAGGGGATGAACTTAAGTGCAGGATTCCCACAGGACCGGAGCTGTAAAAGCAATCTAGAGGCCAACGTGAATTGACCACTAGATTTCAAATCGATCCTTCCACTCTTGAGGGAAAAAACCCCAAATTCCTCTAAAAGGGTCAAAGATAGTGGAATTAGTCTGCATCTTTTCACAGGGGGTCACTGCACCTTCTCAGCTGCCGCAGGATGGAGTGCTGTGGGTACTCGGGTGTTCGGCAGCTCATCTCTCACTACCTGAATTTCAGGTTTACTGCTAGCTAGAGGGTCTGAGAAGTTCTCCTGCTTCTTGTTCCTATACTCCAGCCTGCCCTTTCCCCTGCAGTGAGTCAAGGAGGCAAAATGATTTCCAGGGTGGGTACATCTTTCAGTGGTGGGCTGTCACGTCAGCAAGGACCCCTCAAGGCATGAGACGTGGGAGGAAAGGGAAAGGATCAGTGAGGAATTTAACCAGATGCCTGGTCTCACTCCTATGGAGAGGAAAGGCATGGGACAGCTGGAAGTCTGCTCAGACAAGTCCCCAGTGCCACTTGGCCCCTGGACAGAGGGTCTGGTGGCTTTGTCAGCCTGTGCAATGAGGATGTGCCTGCGGCTGGCAGGTCACTGCAGAGGAGGTGTCAGGGCAGCCTGGCACAGAGGTGGTCGAGGGTCTGCACACACATCCTTGCTGTCAGGTCATCGTGGGACAGGGTACAGAGATTAACTACAGCAGGGCTGGGTGTCTGTGATGTGACAGCATGGAGGATGGGAAACAGGTGGGGGGATTATTCAGCCCCTTTTCTGTGCTGTTTTTGGTCTTGTGCCAACATCAGTACTCTACAGCCGAAGTGCTCAGAGCAAAGCTGGTGCATGCATGCAGGGGGCTTGGAGGGGCACCCCAACACTGTTGCTGTCAAGAACAGGTTTTCACACCTCTGCAGAAAAAAAGAAGAGTAGCCCTTGGTGTGGCTGGAAAGTCACTCTTTGTAGTGGCCTTAGTATCTTAGAGCATATCCAAGGCCTCCATGAACACATGATGTCCTCTCATCTCACAGGCTCTACCTGCTAATAACTCCAGAGACTACGTAAGAGAGGGGAGAAAAACACACACCCACACCCCCCCCAGCCCAGGCTAAATATGATAATCTCTTGCAAATTATTTCTTGCAATTACTCTCCATTTTCTCCTCCCTCTGATAGTTCTGTCACTGTCAGAATAAAAAAACCCCTAAGTCACACATCTGTAGAAGGACAGGTTGCCCAGAGAGGTGGTAGATGCCCCATCCCTGGAAACATTCAAGGCCAGGTCGGATGGGGCTCTGAGCAACCTGTTCTTGAAGGTGTCCCTACTCATTGCAGAGGGGTTGGACTAGATGAGCTTTAAAGGTGCCTTCCAACCCAAACTGTTCTATGATTCTAAAGCTTTCTGAAAGCAAATCTGCAGCACAGGAGTCAGATGCTGTTTTCAGTGCAATCACAAGTCCCAGAATTTCTCCTCTTCAGGTTCCCACCATCCCCTCATATTTGTCCTCTTGGCCCTACTGCACAGGTCAGCTTGACCATCAGGACACTCTCGGGGAAGGTGGGGTGCAGAAGGGAACAGAGGGAAGAAGGTCCCCTCTCAGGCTACACTTTGACAGTCGATATGTTAATAAGAACCTCTCACAAGAGACAATAGTACCATGGTTGAACTAGGCAACAGGGGCAGGAGGACCCTTTTTAAATTAAGGAAAATACACAGAGGAGGTAGCACGTGCAGCCTTAGCAGTGCAGTGTCTTTCTTGGCCTAAGCCACCATCTAAACAGTCACACATGAGCCTGAAGGGTGAAGAGAACATGCTCAATAACTGGAGGCATCACCAATGCCCCCAGGAGTCAGTCCCTACTCTGTGAGCTGGAGACCCTCTAGCTTTACATGGATCTTCCTCTGACACCCTTGGTATATCAACCCCTTTTCCAGGTGGCCTTTTTCCTTTTCTGTCCACATGCCAGTTAGGTATGTCTGTCACACCTGAGATGCTAATAACATCCCACAGAGCCTTGGAAGTGGCCCCTGTTACTCTCTCTGACTTACCTTGAGCCCAGCATGCCACATAACCCCAACCTTGAGGACCACAGCCCTTGAGATGCTCCATCTGCTATGCACCTGCTTGAGCCTTTCAGCCACCACTGTTCCTGAGTGGTGACCACCCTGCTTGCCTTGACACATGTTGGTGCTCCCAACCCATTCACAGATCATGCAGTGATGGGTAAAGGTGGTCTCTGTCCTGTTGATCATGACTTTTGGCCATTTGGATTAAAAAAGGTGTGATGATAGGAACATTTATGGCTTTCAGTTCACTCCACATGAGCACCATAAAAATTGCCTTTGTGTTGAGGCCGGGCCATAGGGTAAGGTAGCAATCTACCCACTTCATATGACTAATGAGCTAGATTAAGAGGATGAGCTGGTTTTGGGCTTTCTTGTCTGGGCAGGCCTGGCAGGAATAGAGGTCCTTTCAAGCCTGTGGGACAGCTGGCACAGGTAAGAGCTGTGTCTGTCCTGATACTGCCTTTTTAGGAGCACAGCAGAGCTCTGCACTGCCCTTCAAGGGAGTCATTTCAATACAGTGGCTTTGTCTATCTTGGCTTCCTTTTCTTGCCTTGCCCTGGAGACTCTAAATTCTCAGGTCATGAGTGGGGCCTTCCAAAGACAAGTCTGAAATAAACCATACCTTGTTTATTTGTCCCAAAGTACTGGCCATGATTCATCTGCAGATTTAATACCAGTGCCTACCTGGATGCCCCTGTTCTATCGATTTCTATAGCTCTGCTTACAGATAATGAGTTTAAAATCATGGGTCTGGACAAGATCTCCTGGGTTGTTGTGTCACATCTTCTTCTGTCACACATAGAGATGTCATGCAACCCCCTTCATGGGCTTGCAAAGCTCCAGCTTAAAACTAGGCAGCATTTTGCTCCTAGGATCCCTGCAGGAAAGCCTTTGCAGAATTTCATTCCTCCAGCGGTCATTAATTCTGCCATTTCTCGTCTAAACATAGTCAGGGATAGTCTAGAGGCATTTGCTCAATGGCCAACATTATCCTCAAGCTTAAATAACTCATCTCCCTGCTTAGTGGACATGTTGGAAAAAAAAAAGGGGGGGGTTATGGAGAGTGGCCATGTCCCCACGCAGCCCTTCAAGCTGCAGGGAAATGCCAAAGTCTGTCAGGGTGCAGGGCAGAGGGCTGAGCTGGCACAAAGAGATGTTCCCAGCAATGGTCTAGAGCACTGCCAAGGTTTCGGTGGGTCCTTGACCCATAGCATCGCTCTCTCCAGGCCCTTCTGGAAATATTCTAGCTGATGCTGCCTCCGTTTGCATTTGCCTTTTCTTAGCCGTGAGATGCTCGTGGCTCAGAGCCATCTCATGCCTGAGTGATCCATCTCTGCTGCTTTGTGGATAAGCTGCCAGCATATAGCAGAAATTCCTGTTTCTAGTGTCCAAGTACATGGTGGCGCATTTTTTATTGCTAAATTACATCCCATTTGTCTCAGTCTCATCCTTAAGGGCACCCAGCTCCTCCTACATAATATTCCAACCCTTATCAGTACTAGCAGTGACTCTCAACTTCACGTCATTCCTGCTCTTTCTGCTAGGGTCATTTGAAGAAAATACGGATTAAGATAGTGTCCAAGACAGCTCCTCGATGAACTCCACCAGGAACTCACTGCCAAATTTTAATTCCTCTTTCAGCACAGCCTGTTTTCTACCCATTGCCTGGTTCTTGACCCAGACAAAATCTCTTTCCCTACACCTCATCTTAATGAGCACATTCCTGCTTGGCAGCAAGGAATCAGGCAGACCTGGTCTCCCCCGTGTCCTGACTCAAAAAAGTCAGGCACAGACTCCAGCTGGGAAACCTATCCCTTCCTTTGTCTGGTTTATCATGCACTGTCTTGTATTTCTCCATCCTTCCTGTCCCTTTTGCTGGGACAAACTGCAGAGTTCATCCCAACACCTTTCTCCTGCAGAGAAACTCATGTGTGGCTACTCCCACTGTCCTCCCCAGTCACTTCTCCAAGCCCAGCTACAATATTGTCTCTTCTCCCATCCCGTTCCAAGTCCCTGGCTTGATGGCTTCATGAAAAGCTATAGCTATCAGCCTTACAATTGCAAATTGTGGTCCTTTCCAAGCACGAGGTTGGAGATATTCTTGTCCCCTTGACCTGATGTACTCTTTGTTTACCCCTGCTTCTCTCCCAGCCCATAAATCCCAGGCTTTTGCACCCATTTCCCTTTGCTCCATGATGTCCCCAGTATCTGCTGCTGACAAAAAGTTCATGTTGGGGTGACAAAGTATTTGGTTCGTGCTGGGCCGATGCCTGGAGTGTCTGAGCAAAGCCACACGTTTCTGTTTATTTCCTCCTGCCAGGTTCTTTACTGCTCTCCCTTTTGCTCTCTGTTCATCCCCTCTGCATTTTTAATACCAACACTGTTAAAGTTTTATAAGCTTGGGCTGGCTTTTTATGGGTGTAGCATTCTTACAGTTCAGAATGTTTTTGCAATATTATCTTTATTTTTTCCCACACTCAAAGCTCCTTCAGATGGCACAATGGAAGTAGCCATAAAACTTTAAGCCGGGAAAAAAACTTGTCTTCTTTCTCCTCATTTTGGAGCTCTGAAACTTTTTTATGACAGTGTGCTTGTGTGTCTGAGTGTAAAGGAAGTGGGGAAACAGGAAAAGTAATAGATGGCTAATACTGCTGGGAAATGAACTGGGGCCCCAAGAACAGATGAGAGCTTGCAGGCTGCATGGAAACCCCTCTGAGGTGCATAAGGAGTGTCATTACATACAGTAAATGTATGGTAGTCTCTTTCTACCTGTTTCGTAAGAAACAATCACAGAGGTTTTTCAGCACAGGGGGAAGTACATCTGTGCTCACTCACCGAACAAATCCTTCCTTCACTGTTGAGCCAGCTCAAATCCTGTGCCCTAAAGGGCCCCCACATCACGAAAGTCCATTTTTCCTGTCCTGAACCATTTCCAACCAGCCGGAGGTGCTGAGCTTTGAAATAATTTTAACGGTGGTTTCTTTCTAGAATGCTAACACAGCTTCTTAAACCACCCCACTAGTAATTACCAAGTGAGCTTGCAGCAGGTATGGGCGATGGGTGGTGCTATTCCAGAAAACGAGACGTGCGGAATTACATGACTGGCACAAGGTCATACTGAAGGACTGTAGCAGAGCAGCACTTCCCCACGCACTAATCCTGTGCCTTTGTCTAGTCAATACAATGAAACGCAATCAGCCACTGCCTAAACATTTACCTCTGGGCAGATTTGGTACCCTCGGGATGGGCTGACGCTCCTGCAAAGCACGAGTTCTCCACCTCTTTGTGGGTCTGCACTCTCCTGGCAGCAGGTGAGTTAAAAATGAGTAGAAACGATCATTCTGTTACAAAGAGGAGAAAGATAGTTTCTTTGGCTTCCAGTTTTCAGCTGTGTCTACTTCACTTTCGCTGGAGGGAGTTATCTCAGCAATTAAACCTTAACTCAGCCACCGCATGGCACCCCGACGTGTACTTCCCACGCTGCCTTCATGCGAATACATCTTTCAGAGCCTCTTGCAAAACACAGCACAAGCTGATGTTGTTTGTTACCATGAAATACCAGTAAAGCTGCTTTTTAATCACTTTTTCTGTGACAGGGTACGTGTCTAGCTTAGACATGTTTGCTGCAAGTATATTAACAGGAGCAAGCTAATGTGTGTGGGCAGACCGCAAAAGGCCTCGTGTTGGCCTCAAACGGGATGCCAACCAGTCTGGTGGCTTGGCAGTTGTCTGTGGGCTTTCTGAACAGGCAAAACATCAGTCTGGACTGGTGCAGATGTGGTGGGATTGAGAGCAGGGCCATGACCCCATGACCAAATGTCTCCCCACAGTCTTACCTGCTTGTGGCCGAGGGATGGTGATGCATTCAGGGGATGCTCCCAGTTTCCCTGCGGAGGTCAGATTTACACAGATGAAAGGCAGAGGTGTGGAGAAGTCGTCTTTGTTTCTCTACAGTCACAGTCCTGGTGAGGACAACTTGCTTTTGGTCTGGTTCACCTGGGTTGCTCCATATCTCTCTTCTTAATGCATTGGTGGCTGGTACTGCTCAGGACACAGAGGGACCAGGGCTTCCCAGGGGCTGCACAGCCCTTGGGCTTATGATGAGCACCTCCAGGGTCCCCACAGACTCGCAGCTGCAGCTTGAACTTGCTTCCCAGGGCTTTTCTCTCCCTCACAGGGCACCTCTTGATCTGCCCTAAGGAAAAAAGCACATTTCATTGGGAGAAACATTAGATGAGGAGCTTCATTAATTTTCAGCCTATTAGCATTGGTTAAACCAATCATCAGAAAACCAGGCATGGGTTAGCAACCTCATTTAAAGCCTAAGGGGGTACATTTCCAACAGCCAATACTCTAAATACAGCTAACAGCTTCCGTACACATGGTGGTAGTAAGGTAGTTTGTGCACACAATTTGGTAGAATTGTTACACTGGCCCGTAATGCAGATATTGTTTGTGCAAAAGCTTGTGCCTCCTAAGTAGCTGGAGAAAGATTTTGAAGCCTTGGAAATGTTTCCAGGTTCCCCTGGGATGGCTGTCCAGCCTCAGAGCTCATTCTGTCCATCTTCCTGAAGATATCCAGCAACGGAATGCTGCTTGCTCGTGCAGTTCACACCTGGCAGAGGTGATATTCTGGCTGTGTCAGCGGGGTTTCTTTCGGCACAAGTGTGTCCCACCTCAGACCTCTCCTTTCCCCTCGGTTCTGGCATCTGCTCATTGGGTGAACCGGGACAGCTGCTCTGTCCCCACCAGTGACAGCAAGAGTGGCCAGTGCTACCTTTGCAGCTGGGACAATCCGACATCCTTCTCCTGATGGTTACCAGATCCAGGAGCACAGATTTGCTTCTTTCCTTATGTCCAACGCCTTGTGCCTTTCCAGAGGAAACCTGGACTGGAGGCTTATGCTCTCTATCTGTAACTGGCTTCTACATTGGCAGAGGATGAGACATGGTCTGGTTTCCTATTTATCTGAGCCCAGGTGGGTTTTCTCCATTGCATGGCGTTGGGCAGCAAAGTGCCTTTGCACATCTGTAACCCAGACGTCACGCAGTGAAGGGGTCAGGCGTGGGGCTGGGAGTCAAAACAGGGATGTGGACCTTGCCAGCATGGCCCCTGAGAGGGCCACGGGATGAGGTGTACCTTAGCTCTGGCTATGGGGTTGGCATTGAGTGGGGACACACCTGCTTTGGAGCTTGGCACCGAAGGAGCTGACAGTCAAGGATTCCCCCTCTCCTTGTCTCCTCTTACCTGCTCCATGGGAAGCATTGGAGGGCCCTCCTGGCCCACCACCAAAGACGAAGGCCATGGGGCAAGGCTGGAAACCTATCTTTTCCCTCCTCCATCACTGGGCGAGTATATCCCACTCTCTGTAATGTGAGTGCGATCATTCCTGGATTAGATCAAGGGTCAAACCCTGAACCCCTGGCCCTGGGTGGGCCCCAGGGACCTTCACTGGAGCTTTGCTCCCTCTCTTCTCACCCTTGAGACCTCATCGCGTCCAGCCAGGCACTGCTGCACAGCATCAGGCAGCACGCAGCACCCCCGGCAGCATGCAGCATCCCCCACAGCACGCAGCTGGCTGGAGGCGAGCGACCTGCGGCTGACGGCTACGGCTCCTTACGCAAGCTCTCGGTCGTAATACTTTGCTTCTTTTAAGAGCAGGTTGATGCTTGATGCTCTGGAGGACAGCGCTGCTTATCTAAGGCAGGGCTGGAGCAGGACAGCCCGTGATCTGGCCGGGTCTCAGCTGCCCTTGGGAACCTCATGGGGATCCTGCCGGCGGCTGATAAATGCCAACAAAAGGATGTCAAGCACAAGCAGTTGCTTCCAGGTTTGTTTATTCCTCTGATTTCTACAGAGGCGCACAAAGAGTCCACACGCAATCTGCACAGAGCAGTCTTTATAAAAATAAATAAAAGAGCCCTTGCTGTTCGAAATCAGCTTCCCTCCGGGTCTATTTTAGCCTATCGCCTTAGCAGCAGCTCCTTCAGACGCCGGGACTCTGCTGATGGGAGTTAGTCACTTCTGTCCCTCAGCAGGTGTCTCGGTAATTTTCCCCAGCCGGTTACGTCAGCGAAGCCCTGCACCAGCAGCGCTCCCCGATTATGCAAGCTACGTTCGCAGATATGCTCGGGGTTGGTCTTTTTAACCTTTATCCACCAGCTCATTGTCGGGAGAGCTGCAATAAAAGCTTTGCTGATAAAGCTCAGTAATATATTGACAAAAGAAAAGCATGGCATTGGTAATAGATTATATTTGTGGGGAAATTGAAAGAAGAAACAAAGAAGTCAATTGCAGCCTATAGGCACGGCAGAATCTGAGGCAGTACGGTGTCTTGAAAAGACACAGTTTTTTCTTGTTCATCCAGGCGAAAGCAGGGACAAAGATTTTATGCGGGGTTTCAGTTTATTAGCCAAATGCTTTGCAGTCATGGGTTTTGCAAGACTGAGCTACCTCTCAGCTCTCTGTGAGGCATCCTAGAGCTTGCTCACAGATGGTGCAGGAACTCCTGAATTACAAGATAGGAACCTTCTACTTTTTCTTTTTTTTTAAACCCCACCCCCTTTTTTTTATGGCTATGTTCATTCAATCTTTGTGAAAAGGCATTGGAAGGGTGAATATGTGAAAAATTTTCTCCACCAGGAGCATCTGGAAATGCTTTTGTTCACCCAGCTCCAACATCGCGGTAGTCCAAGCGTGTTTTTCACCCCCACTGTACCTTTCCCATGTCTGCAGCACTGAAGTGCAGGAGGCACCGTGACGCCCTCTCCTCTTTCCTTCTTGCCCCAACAAACCAAAGGGTGGGCATTAAGCAGGAGACTGATGATACATTCAAAACTCATGCGGTGGGAGGTGTTTTGCCATGTAACTCCAAGCCAAGTCCAGTTCAGAATGGAGGCTAGTACAGTGTGCTTCTGCTGACTGTTCGGTTCTGGAACTAAATCTGACTATAAAGAGAAATAATTGACTGACTGGTTGGGCTTTCTTAGGGCAGTAAGTAACTATAGAAACTCCCTGCCTGACAGCCAAAGGTGTGGCAGGGCTGTGCTTGGCTGGTTGGAGCCAGATCATGGAGGTCAACGCAGCAAAGTTCGCAACAGCTGCTCAGTGTAAAATGCCAGGTGCTGTTGTTTCCCTGTGGCTACCAAGATAGCTAAGGTAATGCTGGAAAAAGAAAAAAAAAAATCACTTATCGTCTCCAGCTCTGAGTGTCACAGCGGAGTAAATGTTCCTATGTGTATAACTGAGTTCAAGAGGTTCCTGTTAGCTACACTGTTCTCGTTGGAGTGATGGGGAGCTGATCTCGGCAAGTAAAACTGGTTCACGTTTTTCAAACAAGCATTTTATAGGTCCGGAAACCCCTGCAGTCCTGTGTTGAAATAAACTGGCAGTAGATTTGTGCTCCATTGGGCAAATATTTCTGCCCAAAGAAAAATCCAAGCACTTTCTTTTTGACATTTTAAAGAAAACTGGGACATTTCAAAACTTCCCCAAGATCACTGAAAAGGATAAAGATGAGAAAGATAGAAGCAGAGCATTGCAAAGCATGTGTTGTAGATTGGATTGAATAATTTAAGTGACTCAAAGTCATCGGGGTTTCTCATTTGACAAAGGAGAAAGACAGTCCTTTGCATCCATCCACAAGGACACTGCTTTCCCCTTCCTTGGCTCGGCCAGCCAAGTCCGGCAGTGACACAGCCTGGGACTGTGTGCCCTGAGGGGAGAACTTGGAAATAGCACCACTCTGCCAGTATATTCCGGGAAACCTGGAAATGGCAAGATCTTGAGTATGTCATCTGAACCAGTGTTCCATGCATGGGAGAAACAAACAAAAAGACATAGGGAAAGGGTAAGGCATGCTAGAAAGTTTGAAAATTACATGTGCATGGTCAAACCAAGGTAAACGTTGATTGCTGGTCAGAGCACTGGAGGCTGCCTTGTGCCCCTGAGAGGCCTGGAGAAACAGTGTAGGTCAAATCCTTCTCCTCCTCCTCCCCATGTGCACCTGCCTGTGGTCTTATCCCTGTCCCCCCGCCAGCCTGCAGCCTCCCTCCCAAACAGCAGGGTAGTAGATAAAGCTGGAAGCTTAAAGTGCCCATGCCAAGCCAGTGATTAGCTAGCGGCGTGCCGATGTTTACAAGGGGCATGAGGACAGCTTACTCTGCAAGCCAACAAGAAGACACCAAGCCTTGCAGGAGGGTTCGGGACGGGGCTAATGTGCCGCAGGCTCTGCCGCATGCTTAACCCTCGCTCCGGTGAGCTGGTCCGTATTGCACTAGCTCCATTAAGTGTCCATCCACCCCATATGGGTCTTGGTGGGAGAAGAGGCTCCAGGAGAACTCGCTGCTACCTGAGATCCTGCCAGCACCACTACAAGACCCAAACGCAGGGGAATTGTGAGACAGGGTGAGAATGTTTGGGACGTCAGATGGCTTCTGAGATGCCCTCCTCATGTGCACAGCGACTGTCCCAGGAGCAGTACCTTCAGGAAGGCTATCCATGTCCCACACTGGCCCCAGGCAGTTTTCCTCTTTTGCCACATGATCCCATGTTTTGAGACCTCTCAACTACTCAGTGTCAGCAGCATCAAGCACTAAATTGCTTTTGAGGTAGCATGATCCCACGCAGCACTGTGAAATATTTAATATTAGGATGCCGTATTTGGGACAGGCAGCATTTTTAACAAGTGGGACGCAGTGAAACAGCACCCTTTTGGCTCACCAAGCAAACTGCCTGCAAGGAGGATGAGCAGGCACAGAGTGATGAAAGAGATCTTTATGTCCTTTGAATGAAGAAGAAACTCAGAATTAATAACCAGCCCTTAGATCTAGAAGCAGACCCAGCGTTATTAGGAGGATTAAGAGTAGCCAGGCATTCTTCATTAAGTGCAGAGCTGCAAACTGTTCCCATGGCACGGGCCTCGTTACAGAGGATGTGTCAATCCAGCTGGGGCTGAAGGCAACAGAAATAAAACCCGACAGTATAAGGCAAGCCCACCCAGCCCCTGCACTGGCCTCCCTTATCTCTGGCGCCTGATGCCCATGACACGGCAGCATGGCTAGGGTGCAGACAAAAATGGGCTTCTGGGGACTTGCAGCATCACGCTGATGTCTCCCATGATGACTGCTTTGATCCATGCAGAGATCAGTCCTGCTTACCGCAGGGCCTGCAATGTGCCACAGCTGGAGCATTAAATATGAGTATCGATGTGCATTTTCCCCAAATACAGGCTTGACACTGGCTTGGTACTTTCATTTGGTCTCCTTTCTAATGAGGACTTTGCCCATGCTTAGTAATGCAATTAGCACACATGCTCGGTGGTTAATAAACCTGCTTACAGAGCTGTGAGCAACTGCTCTCAAGTGGGGGAGGCAGGGGGGGATGCATGGCCAGCACCTCTGTGATGCCAAGGTCCCTTCTGCTCAGAATATTTCAGCTCACTGATGCCACCGCCTCCCTTGCCTCTCCTACGCAGAGCGTTCCCGATGCCAACGCCATTGCCTTGGCCCTGACGTGTGTCCTTCACGGAGCAGGAGGAGGAGGGCTGCATCCTGCTGTCACACAGTGGCTGGGTTCAGGCAGCTGGTGGGAGGCGTAGGGACACTTCCCGGCTGTCCCACGTGTGCCGCAGCTGCTTGTGTGCGACATGCTGGACTCAGGGCTTCACATGTGGCCCCTTGGCGGCATTGCCAGACGCCCTTCTAATAAGCACTAATTCAATTTTCGGCTTTGCTCCTTGATCCTTTCATGCCGCCTCCTGAGCTGCTTTGCGTGGACATCTACTGATGTCAGCAGCCGTGGGTCAGGCAGGAGAGGGACTGGCTGCTGTGGGGGAGACAGGGGGTCACCTCTGACCCCAGGCTGGTGTGTGCAGGCTCGCCAGGAGCCTTCCGAATGATGAGAGGGGCATTACGAGTGGGTACCGCACGGCCAGATCTGGGCGTGGGATTAAATTTTTGTGTCAGCGGTATGAGGAGTCATCTGTCATGCTCCGAGGGGAAGATTAGTGAGCTCAAACTCAGCATGAAATTCAGGAAGAAAATCTTATCACACGCCAAAATATTTTTGCCACGTGCTTTAATCCTCCTGGAGGGGCTGAATAGCAAACACCACAGCCTGAAGGGGCCCTGCTTGGCCATCTCAGTGCAGGTCCTGGGTAGTACACCTCAACAAACCCAGCTAATCAGCCGTCACCCTGAGTTGGCTGCAGGCCTGACCAGCGCTTGCTGATGTCAATGAAAACTTGATCCTGGCAGCCGTGGCGTGGGGTGCGTGCTGGTGGTGGGCATCCTTTCCCCTCGCTATCTATCCCCCTCCTGTCTTGTCTGAACTCCCACAGGGCGAAACAGGTGGAGGGAAAGCTAGACAGATGTGGAGGGGAATGATAAACCCCCAGCAGCCTGGTTTTGAGTGTACTCAAGAGCAAAGCAGACATCGGGAGGCCTAAGTAGACAGCCCAGTACTGCTGAACCTTGGCGTTTGCCTTGCCCCGGCTTGCTCCGCTGCCAAGGGTTGGTGTGCAACCAGTGCTGCCTGAGCACTGCTCCATCTCTAGGGCTGGCCATCCTCCTCCTCCTCTTCTTCCTCCTTCTCCTTCACCTCCTCTTCCTCTCACCCTGCCCACTGCTGCCTGCCCGAGGGGATTCCAGGGACCCACAAGTCTTGGAGTAGGACATAGCCTAGCCATATTAATTAATTAACTAGTTAATTAATTTGTTCACTCAGACACAAAATGCCGCAGGCGTGCACTTGGAAACATGCAACCTTCCTGCTGTTACGCATGGCCTGTGACTCCAGAGCCAACGTTGCGCACCCAGAGGTCTGGAGTTCCACGTGGCAGTAGGCGGAGGGGTTTTCAGTGGCTGCTGCAGTGCTCTTGGACTCGTAGTCCCAGTCTTGATGGCAAAGCCCAAATGTAATGCCTCCTCCATATTCATCTCCTCTTTCTGTCTCTTAGGGTTCACATTACTTGCAGCTGAACCCAGCCATACCACAGACTCGTCTCTGCGTGCAGTGCCATCATCACCCCTGTCGAGACTTGCCTTCTACAAACTGCTCTTTCTGTCAGCAGCCACAAGCGACCAAGTGACAGGGCAATGCAGTATGACAGAAGCCAGGAGCCTTCCACTGTGTACCACGTGCAGGCGCCGACGCAGACATTCAGGAGTCCCTTGCTGGACTCTGCTGCAGGACGGCAGCAGGATGACGGTCAGCCTGCAGGGCCAGTGAGTCAGTACTTACAGCCACGGGCAGGCCAAGGTCTTCACAGATCTTCATGGTCCTTGTGAGAGACAGGGCAAAGGCAACTGGCGTTACAAATGAAGTAAAAAGTGTAGTAGACAAAAGAAACCAGTTGGGCTAGAGCAATTCATAAAGCAAAGAGGTTGCGGGTAATCTCCTCAAAGCTGGGAAAAGGGGACACGGGTTGCCCTCACCCATGAGCTCACCCTTCAGCCCTAGCCCAGAGCTGCCAGCAAAGGCAGACGTGACATCCCTCTGCAAAAAGGGAACGCGGTCCCGGAGACAGCCCTGCCTTTTTGCGAGGATCCTGGAATTTGTCGGAGGACTAGAGGTGCCTTCCTCATCGCCAGTACCTCCCATGCCCAAAGGAGAGGAGCAAAGCACAGCTTTTGCACATCATATCTAAGAAGCAAAATCGCTTCTGTGTTCAATGAGGCACGGTAAAAACATTTTGAATCAAGAGGTGAGAGAGAACACCAAAAAAAATTCTCTGTAGAAGAATCATCAAGGGCAAGACAGAAAGAGAGCTCACCAAAAAGCCACGAAGCTCTTGAAGCTCTCGCAGGATCCTTTTGAGCTTGCCACACACCCAAAGGAGATGCTTAGCATTTACATCAGCACTGCCCTAATTATGCAAATTGCTCATTGGTTTGTGCACCAGGGCACCAGCATTTTGTTTGCTTTGCTCCCGGCCTGCGGGCTGGGGTTTTGCTCCTTCGGCCTGCGTGTGTGGTGAGTCAGCAGAAGACAGGCAGCAGGGAGGGCCTGGATCTTGGAGCTCCCCCCCGCCCCCAGCACTGCATGCACACCTGCTTTAAAATCAAGGCTTGTTTCCAAGGCAAATGGGATAGGGCATCACGGGAAGGCGGTTATGGAGAATAATGCATGTTATAATGATCCCAGCTGTCTCCTGCATGCTGGGTAGCCATGTGAGAGTGCCCCAGTGCAGCCACCCTGGTCAGGCTCACAGGGCACGAGATGCTCATCCTCCAGCACTGCGTCTGTTCTCCTTCAGGTTGCGAGCAGTGGAAGATAATACAAATCCATCACTCATCCTGTGCCACTGATTGATAGTCTGGGATTTGCCTCGCTGCTTGGCGAGAGCCATCTTTGCCACAGCTATGTGTTGCGGTCAGTCTGTTGGGAAAGAGTTTCAGTGGGCTTCTCAAGGAAACGAGCTTCCCACATCCATGGGAGATAGAAAATAGGAAAAAAAAAATCCTCATTTCTTTCAGGATACATTTGGACTATTAAGAAATTCTACTGGGAAGGTTCAGAGCCAAGAGAAAAAAAAATCCTAACAGCTTCCTTCCTGCAAATACATCAAAGGCAGCAAGAACACTATCCAAATGTTAGATATATATGGCACCTTAACAGAAAAAACTGGCTTTTTTGTAACATACTTTCAGCGTTTTGCCCTGTTCCTGCTCCTGTAGACATGCAGGGAGGCTTTCAAACCAGCAAGACCCTTGAAGTCTGTGAAGACTGCTTGTAAAGCCCCAGTTTATGCTACTATTCGGTGACAAACTATGCCAGTTTCAACAATTTTTCACGGCAACCTAATCTCAGTAGTCTTCTTGGACTGGACCCTGCCTTCATAAATGTGACAGTAATGCTCCAGTTGAATCCAGGACCCACAGGCTAAGCCTCAGCAATTAATGTTCACTGATTTATTCACATACATATTCACCACAAGGGTACGGAACCCTCCGCAGACACTATGCAAATAATGTATAGCAATAAATGCAAATGCCTCACTTGAATTTACAATATCAATATTCATACTCTGAAAAATAAGACCTTCTTTAGTCTATCAGCATATTGTTATTAATGGCCAGTAAAAAGGGCTGCAGCTGTATACAAACAAACATTTACCTTCATAGGAAACCAACAGCAACAATACCACAAAAAGTGCTGTTTCCTGAGGGAAAACTGAGCTTTGAAATACCTGCGGGGAGCATATTTTGTGTGCAAGTACAGAACTTCTGATCTTGAAATATGTAATTATCTGGGGAAATCACCTTATTGCTATTGTTTTTTGGTTTTGCATGCCTGGACTTTTTATTTTGAGGTGAATCTTTCTTCATGGAAAATTTGGCCTGAAAGTCAATAGGGTCGTATCTCCATTGAAATCCCAGCTTTCTGGAGTCTGGAGACCTGCGGTCTCATGTGTCCAAAACCAGGTGAGCACTTGTCCCTGGCAAGGTGAGATGCTGCCCTAGATTTTCTGGCGGAGTTGTTATTTCTCATTGACAAGCTCACTGCCGGTTACACCTCCTGGCCAAATCAGAGTGTCACTGCTCGCTAGATGCTGTGAAACTCAAACCCCTTGGAAATCTACGTTTATGGGGCTGAGGCATGGACAGTCCTCATAAAATGGCCCACTGACACTGCACTGCCAGATCATCTCATCCCTTCCCACCACCACCAAGGGGTAAGGAAAGGAGAGCAACAGCAGTTGGAAAACATCATTTTGTCTCAGAGGGAAAAAAATTCCTAAGGTCTGAGGTGCATCAATACCAGAACATGTAGTCAGGCTGATTTCTGCCTAGTTTGTTTCCCTTCCCCTCTTTGACACCAAACAAGAAAGCCAAAGGATTTGCAATTATATGTATTTGGTTACTACTGTAAAATGCAGAATATCAGAACACCTCCTGGATCTAACACTTCGGCAGTTCAGCATCCCCAAGAACATGTGGCCTGCTAGCAGGGAACAAACTCTTACTAATACCCCAAATTAACTGGGATGACCCATGGTGTCATCTTCGTCTGCTGTCATCAGGCAATGGAAAGGAGCTCAGTCCTCTTTCACAGCTCCCTCTGGACTTTTAATCCAATGGGCAGTCAGGTTTGTCTGGAATGGCTTACCTTTGGTCAATCCATGCTGGCTGTTCCCAACCACCTTCCTCTCTTTCCTCTGTCCAGAAACGTGCTCCAAGAGGACTCACTCCATGATTTTCCTAGGGATTGACGTGAGGCTGACTGGGCTGCGGTCTCCCGGATTGTCCTTCTGGTCTTTTCTGAAGATGGGTACAATGTTTGCCTTTCTCCAGTTGCTGGAGGTCTTCCCCGATTCCCACAACCTTTCAAACAGGATAGAGAGCAGCCTTGCAAGGACAACAGCCATCTCCCTTGGCACCCTTGGGTGGAGCCTGGTGGGTGCTATGTGTGGGATGTTCTCCCAAGCAAACCCTGACTTGATCCTCATTCACTGCTGGTTTTTCTCCTCTCTCTTCAACCCTTTCCCTGAGCACGGAGGCCTGAGAGACCTTGTTGGTGGAAACTGAGGCAAAGAAGGCAATGAGTGCCTCAGCCTTACCTGTCTCCGCTGACACTAAATCACCCGCCCCATTCAGCAGTGGGTCACCATTTTCCTTATTCAGCCTTTTACTACAAATGTAGGGGTAGTGGTAGTGCTCTTGTTGTCCTTGACGCCTCTTGCAAGTGCCAACCCAAGTGAGCTTTGTCTTTCCTAGTGCCGCCCTACATACCTGGGCAGTATTTCTAAATCCCTTCTTTGTAGCCCACCCTTGCTTGCACCTCCTGTGACTGCCTTTTTGCATTGGAGGCCAGTGGTGAGTTCCCAGTTCATTGGTTATCCATAGCCATTCCTCCGCTGCACACAGGGTGGACCCAACAGCTGTCTTCTCATGGAAAAGCGGGAGGGATGCATAACTTGCATAAATTAGCTTCTAAATTAAATTGTAGCCTCATAAAGTACCACTGCACCACATAGCTAACTCTTACAGCCTGGTGAAACCTAGCCAGAAAGCAAGACACGTGAAAAGGGCACTGAAGGAGATGCAGCAAGATTTGTCCCCCTTTTTCCTTTCTCTGTGCTCGGTGCTGCTCTTCTGCCCACTGGCTGAAGTCGGAGATGTCTGACGGAGAGCACTGTAAGCACATTACATCCGATCCAAAACGCTGACTCTGCTGCCCTGTAGAGCCTCTTCGGCTATAAAATTACTGATCAAATATCATGTTCATTCAGATCTTACTGGATCAATAGCCTACAGCCTCCCTCTGCATCTTCACTCCTACACCTGAGCCTAAAACCAGCTCATCAGTCCTTCTCCTGTGACCTGAAGCACTCAAGGGTCCCGGAGGAGGATCAAAGAAAGGGCATAACAGCTAGGAGGCCAGAGGACGAGCAGCAGCTGGGGATGAAAATCCATTTGTTAAAAGGCTCTGTTCTAAAAAACCAACCCAAAACACCAAGTAAAAAGCGAGCGACCCTTTCCCCTCGCCCCTGAGCAATGAACTTTCAGATCCTCCAGACTCCTCCAGCAGGTACTTTCTCTAGCAGGGCACAGCGCGTACACAGCACAGCTCTTGTTACAGCAACAAAAAATCTCCCAGGTGGTTTTATAATGTAGAGGAATCTGAGCTTCGGACCTTTTTCTGATGCCCTTTATTCCACAAGCAGATTACTTGTGGGAATAAAGCCGGCTGAGTGAAGAGGGAGCACCACCTGCAAAAACAGCTTTGTGCAAATGGTGTTCCTGTGCTCGCTGGCTTGGGGAAAATTTCTACGCCAAAGTTTTTTGACCTCCAAGTAGAATGATACAGGTTTGTATAGGAGTTGTTGAACCTGGCATGGTCTAGCAAGCAAGGTGAGCCCAGGTACGCAGGGAGAGGCGCAACTGATGGTGTTGGAGTAAGGTGGCTTGCTTGGGGAAGCCATGGGGAAAATCACAACGTCCACTTGAAGTCAGCATGTCGGGTGAACCCCAACTTTTTAATTATCCAGTAGAGTTCCTCTTAGAGAAAGTGAAGCCATTGCATGTGGGATTCCCAAAAACCCCAAAGTGGAGCTGCTCCAGGCCTCTGGGAGGAGGCACAGGGCTGAAGGACCTGCATGTACCTTACAGGAGATGCAGCTAGGGAAGAGCTTGCTGCAAATGGAGGTATGTAAGAGACTTACCCAGCACAAAATTAACCATGAATTTTGACTCCAGCCTTCCATGGGGGCACAGCAGCAGGTTAGTGTAGGAGCTGAGTATCCAAGGGTCCCCTCTGGACACAGTCCTAGTTTAGCAATGAGCCCCAGAGGAGTCAGGCGTTGGGGAAGGCTTGCCAAACCCCCTTAGCTTGGCTTGGCACAGAGGCAAGAGAAGGCGAAGCTGAGAGGTCCTACCACTGGCACTGCTCTGACCACCATGGTGGTTTCACCACGTGATGCATCCAACAAACAAAACACCTGTTAATCCTCATGCAAACCCTCTCCAAGATACATCCCCATCCCCATGCTGTGACACACCACCCCCAACTCATGCCAGGACCACAATCTATAGAGCCATGTTATGGAGCTCCAGGAAGTCAAGCCAACTGAAAAAAAAAACCCAAAACCAAAACTGATGAATGATAGTGCTGTCAGTTCTCTGATCTGGCTTGTGGTGCAGTCTGGCAGGTGCCGGCGGGGTGTCCCCTCACAGAGCAACGGCAGCTTGGGGCCAGAGTGGTGAGTGTGCTGCTGGCACATATTGCCGCTGAATGCTTTGCCTTGTGAAACCACAGCCAGATTGTCTAATTTGGCCAGATGCTCCTCCATTATAGGTGATAATGCAGGAGATGGAACAATCCCAGATTGCCTGTCAGAGCCCAGGGCAGGTTTGCTGAGCTGGCAGCAAGAGCCAAGCCTCCCTTCCTGCAGGCTGCCTTCCCCTTGGTGCAAGCTGAGCAGGTCTGGGAGCCAGGGAATCACCATGGCTTTGGGGACCCCTCTCCTGCCATGCTCCCCTCATCAACAGCATCATTTTTGCCACAGAAAGCTGCATGTTTGCTGGTAATCTTTTACAGCAAGCTGGTGCTTTAGAAATATTTTTCTTTTCACTTACGACTTGCAGAGTAGCATTCCATCTTGGAGGATGACAGACGGTATTAACAGGACCCCAGCAGCCCTTCGGTGTCTGGTTCTTACTTTCCCTCCAACGGTGTCACCCAATCCTGCTCGAAACATGGCTTGGGAGAGATTATGCGACGACGGACGTCATCCCTGCTCACAATTGCGCACTCTGCTTTGTGCTTTTTCCCCTTCTTTTTTTTTTTTCCCTGCCAAGTTATCCTAAGAGAGGCAGTTTGTGACTGGCGATGTGACATGTTACCTTTATCACTTCTCCACAGCACCGGCAGTATTATAGGCTGTCAGTCTAAAAAAAGCAGCATTGTTTGACTGCGCAGAGCAGGCGCTGCAGCAGCAGCACAGGCTCGCCACATCAGGATCCAGAGGTGGAAAGGGCCCCACTGGGTGTTGACACGAGCGCGGCGCGGTTCGCTCTACACAACTCTTGCAAGGCTGAGCCCGCTCAGACGTTAAATGTATAAATATAGATCCACGCAAGGGCAGTGCCGTTCAGCCAAGACCCATTGCACAGCCACCCCCCCTACCAGGATACAAGCAGAAAGGTGGAGGGAGATTGCTCAGTGCTGAAGCATCACCAGTGACGCAGATCTCTAAGTGGGTCAGATGGAAAAGTGATGTTAATGAGTTTACATGAGAAGTTTGGAATAAAAAACCCCATCCAGTGGTGAAGGTGAAGTGAAGACAAAGCCAGGGGTTTTTAGTATGCTGGGCTAGTGAGTGAACAACAAGGTACAAGCCTTCCTCCCCTCCCTCCGACGTGGGCTTTTTTATTCCTTCGCTGCAGATACGAAACAGATGGGGAGAAAGGGAGGACAGGCCCAGTTGGGGATTATTTGAAAGCAGCAACAGCTAAAAAGTTTCCATAACGAAATTTGATTCTTGCAGAGAGCATGTGTGCACTGGCTCTTGACTATCGCGGGGCAATCAGCTGAGCGCACGGCGCGCTTGTTATCTCCGCGCAAGTCTTCCCTTTGCTGAGACGCCGTTGCAGAGAGGCGCACAGCTGAAAGATTGTCACAGAAGTCAGTATGTGGATTTATGGCTGCCATATTTCAGGGCTGTGTGAGAGCTGCTAGCAGTTTCAAATGACTTCTCTGCAAAATGAAGCAAACTGAAGGCACTGATGTTAGCATCCCCATCCGTCATCTTAAAAAGACAGAGCTACTACTGCCCACCCGTCTTTTTTTCAGGAACAGGCCAGACTGAATATTGTCAAAAGCAATCATTTCCCCTGCTAAATCTTTCCTTTGGGTTACAACATTTGTGTCTGTGAAGAACACAGGAGAGGCTAAAATAAACCACATAACAGTAAGGAATCACAGAATGAGAACTGTGGAGATTATCCAGTCCACCCCAAACGCAGGGCTGTAGCCAACATGAGGTCAGCTCAGCTGTGGTTACTGGAGTCTTTAAACCCTTAAGGAGACTCTACCTCTTTTGGGTGACTTGTTTGACTAAGTCACAGGACACAAAAATGGGCCAAACTGTTTGGTGGACCAGGAGGGCGTTCTTCTGTCTGGGTCAAGGCAGAGATGATGCCATGGCCTGTGAGGTGCAGTGGGAGGGGTGAGGCTCATGGGGTCTCGGGAGAGCTGCGTCTGTCGGTTATCTCCAAAGCACAGGGAGGCTTGATGCCTTCAGGGTCTGGCCAAAGTGCAGTGGCCCTACAAGCAGCCTGGTCTTCATTGCAACCCTGTGCTCAGCTGTTCCCCAACTCCACACCCTGGGCAGCTGGGCTCAGTTGTGCAGAGGTATCAAGGGTGATGTCTGGGGTCAGAAAGTGCAAGAGAGGCCATGCACTGAGCTGCAAATAAAGCAGCTCTGGCCTTGAGGGACCAAGAGGTAGGGCAGAGGTTACTGAGTGGATATTCACAGCTCTGCAGAGGGAAGAATGGGCAGCATCATTTGCAACGGACAACCCTGACATTAATGGGAAAGGGACAAAGAGGACCAGGGCTGGAGGCAATGCTTACTGCAGCCTGACATCAACCCAAAGACCAAGTCCTCCTCCCAGGGAGGAAGCATGCCCCCTCAAGAAAAGGATTTCGTCAGAAGGAGCCCGCACCAGACCCCACACCACCGTGCCAGCTGCCCTCCCCAGGGCTGGACACAGCATGCAAAGCATTGCAGAGTGACAGCCATGTCTTTGCAGTGTGTGACTGCAGGGTCCCCCTAGGCTGTCCCAGGCAATTCCAAAGGCTTTGCTGCTGCACCTTCCCACCTCGACTTCCCTCAGTAATTTAGCTTAGCCCCAGCTCATTCATGCCCACAAGTTGCAGAGGTCGATGTAGATGTAACCCATCCGTAACAGTCCTGCCTAGTGATTTTTGCCATGCTGTGCATATACACAAGCATTTCCTGGAGCCGAAGCAGAGCTGCTCAGGGAGCCTGGAAGATGCCCACAGTTTTGTCTAAGACCTGAAATACCATCTGAAAAGTGGATGAAATCAGCACCTTTCTGAAGGTGAGAGTGCTGACTCACCTGGTGTCCACTCCCCTGCACTCTTCCCCTGCAGACTACCTAACAGCAGCTTCTTTCTATTCTTTGTAAGTGCTTCGGGTCTCCTTCAGCTCCCTTGTCTGTCTCCAGCTGCATGGGCATATCCTCCTCCTTTTCACAGCACTCACGCACAAGCGCTGTGCGCTCATCAGCCACCCTGGGGTCGGAACTGGTCCACTTTATTGGTTTCTCTGCACGCAGTTTGATGACACACAGCAGGGCCTCTGATGCCTGCTTCCAGTGCCATCATGGCTAGGGAGCTAAGGCAGACAAGCACCCTTGATGCTAAGCCTGGACCTTTTGGGTCTCATAGACATAGTCAGAGGTCACTGCCGAGCCACGGGTTGAAATACCGTGTGGACTCTGAGACACAGCCATTTCCAGCAATGCCTCTGAGGGATAAAGTCATCAGTTGACTAGGAAAAAACATGATCACAGTGAAATTTCAAGAGGTATTTGGGAGCAGGCACTCTTAAGTAGCCCTGGTGGCAGGTGTCCCAGTAAGAATCTCATTATGTCCAATAAGTTACTCCTTGAAAAGCTCCCAGAGCTCTTATTATCTCTGGAGTGATACGCAGAAGTGGTCTGATCTCTTGTAGAGCTTACAGGAGGATTCAGCTCTTTGTTTTGATTAATTACCTTTCTGAAAAGAAAATTCGTATCAGAAAAGAAATAGAGGGTAAATACTCAATGACAGTGGTGTAAAACTAGGGTAAAATCCTGTCACACCACTGTTTGCGATAGGAGGACTCTAGCCTTATGCTGGCTGAAACCAGGGAGAAATTCTCTATCTCACCTTCCAGGGAAAGACCCCCCTCCAGCAGATACCTTGGCTGGATTAAAATTTTTACTAAGAACATTTTCTGAGGGAGGAGAATAATAGCTTCATAAATGTATGTACCTTACATCTGAAATCTCATTGGCTTTGAATTAGCCATGCATTTGCTGGCCCTTTCGGTCTGACACTCTTTTGTGCGAGATTATTTATTTTATTCCTATTTCTAAGAAGCTTTGTGTAATAAGGTGTTAAGCTCAAGATCGTTTAAACTAATATTTGATTGTGGAAAAGGGTAGTATCAGTGAATAAGGTTAAAAGTGGGTGCTTATAAAATTAAAAATTGTTCCTGCTCTGCTGTGGCAGATTAGACCTGTGAAACTATAATAGGATTTCTCTCTCTGTCTCTCGGGCTTTAGCATTTCCCTCAGAGGTGCAGAGACAGGCGACAGACAGCATACTCAGCCTAATGTCCAAACACTGGAGAAGTGCGCAGGAGACTTTGGATCAAAAAAATCCCTCGTGATGCATTACAGCTGCGGCTGTAAAGAGCAAACAAGCGGGAGACCCAGCTAAGCCCACCTACGGGCTTGCAAATTAGAGCACCAAGGCCTGAGCGTTAAGATAAAGAGGAGGCAGATGTTCTGAGCACTACAGCCTGCCCGAATGTGCCGAGTGAAGTGAATAACCATCTCCAAATGCTCTGGTTAAGAGCGAGCTGCCGTGTAGCTGAAAACTTGGATGGGTTATTCAGAGGCTGTATTTTTGAGAGCCAAAGCCTCAGCTGGGAACAGAAGGGTGATTTATTCCCCGAGCGTGGTTACCTGATCGCCTCTCCTCTCCTCCGCATGACTAGAAGCTGGCCGGCAAGCGCCGCTGCAGAGGAGACCTGCTCCTCCCAACTTCCATGGCTGTGGCAGGGAAACAGAGCTTGGCCCCTTGCCGCGCGATGGCTGGTCCCCTGCGCCGTGCACAGCTGGCTGCAGCACCCAGCACTCCATCCCTGGCCATGGGAGGTCACTTTGCATGATAAAGCCAGCACAGGACGTCGGACAAGTCACATTTCTGTATGGGACCACCTCGGGACGGCATTTTATTCGGCTATGCCTGTTAAAGTCATTTCATAATGAAAAAATTGTCCTTCTAAACCACAACCAGCCCGATTTCAGTGCTGAGGTGGGAGCGGTTGCTCTGGGTGCAAGCTGAGCCACCCTATAGCCCGCCCCTCCAGCAGCTGCAGTCTGCATCCCAGAGCAGCATTTTGTCCTACAAAAGGAAAGCATGTCTGTCTTTTAGGGAACCTGAGCTCCCCAAACCTCTGCCTATTGCAGCCATCCCATAGACCCACTTTCTGCACTAAGAGGGTGAAGCCAAACATCAAGTCCTGATGTGGTGGAAAGGACAGCAGCAGCCTTTAGGCTCACCTTATGCCACCTGAAGGTCCTCCTGGAAGGTGACTCCTCTCACGTTTCTTTCCACATGCAGATGTCTGTGTCAGGAGCAGTTAAGTGAAACCCATCTTTTCTTAACAGAAGACAGTGTGACTTCATCACCCTAAGGCACAATGATGGGAAAACCAGGGCATCTTCTGGCTTGCCACCAAATGGTAGAAAGCAGCACCCCTTCCCCTGCAGCAGTCCTCAACCAGCCCTGAATTACTGGGAAAAGGCACACCTTGGCAAGATCCTTGTTGCTCTGTCAGACTGTCTGTGTTGAACTTGGCCTTCCTCCACCCCAAAACCCAGCCTCCCCATGCCTCCAGTGATCCCCTCTGTAAGAAGAGGGGAACAGGGTAAGAGAAACAAGAGAAGTGAGAGGATAACATCATCCCTGCCTCAGCACTGTGTCGAAGCAAATCAAGCCCTTTTCAGAGAAATGAGCTCAGGTGCTGGTTTTGCGAGGTGACAGCATTTAGAGTGCAAACGGAATGGTGCAGAGCCTTGATCATATCTTTCTACAGGGTTATGTGCCTGCCCAGTACTCATCAGTGGAAATAATCTAAGATTCTTAGTACTGCCCTGACGCTGTTTTTTCCCAAAAAGAAGTGGTACAGCAAATGTGACTCCCCATTTCAAAAGTGCCTGCAGGCTGTCTGCCCTCTGGAAGCATCTTCCTCTCTAAAATACCTTCTAGTCCCTTGCAATGTTACTACATCCCCTGTGACAGCTCCCTGATAGGAATGGCAGGACAGGAGCAGCATGGCTTGGAGACCAGAGTGAGGTCCATGGCTCTGCGGCCACCCACCCCACTTTCCATGGACAGGGCAGGCAGCTGAACTGATGCTGAGAGTCCAAAAACACCATCAGGGAGTAGTGCAAGAAAACCGTTTAGCAGTGCACATCCTGAGCAGTGAGTGCAGCTTGTTTGTATAGCAGATTTTACGGCTACACAGTGGTTTTGAAGTTGTGGTAGCGTAACGGGACAGCTGATGCGATGCCTCATATTAGCAAACTCTGGCGGAACAACTGGCATTCAAGTCTTCAGGTAACGCTCTGCTTTCTGTTTCCTCCCCAGCTGTCTGATTATTGAGATCTGGAAGAAAGATCTGAAAGGCATTAAAGTGACTGCTGCTCCTGGATCCTCAGCCTGCTCTGGAGTCGCAGTCCCTGTGCTGGGCAGAGCAAGGGCTCGGCTATTTTGCTGGATGCCAACAGGTGAGCAGGGGTACCCGGTGTGCCCTCGGTACCACCTAGCCTCCCCTCAGCTCAGCTTTAGGTACGTGTCATTCATGATAACCAACACTTCCTGAAGCCCTGGGAGGGTGAAAAGGAAGGCTGACCCCAAAAATCCTGCCTTCGGAAAGGAGTGACCTACAGGGAATAATGAGTGCCAACGGAGAGACGTGCAGGCAACGTCAGGTGAAATGTGATATAAAAAACATGATGGCTGAGAAGGGTCCAGAACAGGCAAGTGCTGAAGTTGTTAAAGCAAACAAGAACATTTCGGGCGTACGGGAAGCATGAAGCTTGCCAGAGGGCTGCTGAGCTATAGGTCTGTAAATGAGCTGACAGGGCAATTTAAAAGGCTAAGGACGCTGCAGAGAAAAGGATCTCTTTGGATTGTTGCAGAGGATGTTTGGAGAGGTATTTGCATGCCGGATATATGATTTTCAGGCTAAAAAAAGGCTGAGGCTTCATAAGGAATTGAGGTACCAAAAGACGGGAGCTGGTCCAAACCAATACATTGAATAACAAGTTGCAAGGACTCACATTTTTGAAAGTGTCCCCCAGGAAGTGGATAGCATGTTACGTGTATAAACTGGACCTAAGGAAAAATGATACACGATTAAGTTTTGCAAAGGAATAAAAAAATATGATATCTAAATTGATAACAAAATATGCAATCGCTCTTTAAAATATGTTATTTTATCAGAGAATCGAAAAGGAAAAAAAAATATCTTGCACCCATCTGTAGAAAGGATGCCAGTGTGACTACACAGCCTAGAGAACCTTACTGCAGCCTCAGGAAAACTGGATGCAATGGTAATTAAAAATATAGTTATTAACAGTGTATGCTAATTCAACACAAACACACTGGCAGAACTTCAGTACATCTGAATTCTTTCACCAGATGAACCATGAGTAGCTAAAGAAAATTAAGTGACAATGCCAAATTGAATTTTAAAGGGCCTCTGACTGAGATCCCAAGGAGATGACTTTGGTACGTCAAGATATTGGCAAGGTGAAAGTCGCGGCAATAACACAGAGTGATGTGGTGAGGTTTGTAGCAAAGGCACCGAGTTTAATGGGACTCAGTATGGAGGGGCACCGACATCTGAGGAGGAGGCAGAGGATATCCATGGATTCATCTGGCTGGTAAACGCCATCCCAGACTATGAGGAAAGCAGGCGCTTGATGTTCCTTGCCTGTCAGGCAGGCTTTTGGATGAGTGTCTGCAAGCAAGCAAGGGCTACAGTGCTGGAAACCAGCTAAGGCTGCACATTTCAAAGACGGTGCAGGGGGAGGAAAACTGGTCCAGGCAATAATTGATCTGTTAGCTTAACCTCGGGAGTATGACAGGCATTTGACTAATTGAAGGGAGGGCTAATGAAAGACACAGAGTTTAATAGAAAATAGTATAAAATGCAACAGGGAGGTTACCAAAAATGGATCTGACCTGACTAACTCAATGTATTTTGTAATAAAAATAGCTGAGGTTCCAGACAAGAAAATGCGTGGATCTCATCTATATGGCCTCCAAGTCTACATTATCCAGCCCCCTTCCCAGTAATTAGTGGAGGAGTGGATTATCGAGAATTAAGAGGGTAAGGAGTAGGCCAGGGAGGAGATGCTGGCAGATTGCACTGAAAGCCCTCTCCGTTAGCAATACTAGCTTTTACACTCAAAACAAAGGCCCAGACACCTCCGTGCAGAGGCTCGTCTTACGGGGAATCAGATGTCTTGCTTTGCGTCTGGCTGTGTGACCACCGCTCCTCTCTGGTGGGCTCATAGCCTGTCATGTCCCCACAGCCGCCCGGCCGGACCTCCTGCCACCTGTGGCCCGCAGGAGGTACCGCTTCCATACAGCACGTTGTCACTGGGAAAGAAAATATCCGATGGCTAATTAAAATTTCCTAGCGATGACTAAATCCACAGCAACCCCAGTTCCAATGGTTATTAATTAATCTCACCAATACCATGGCAGGGCTCTGGTCTCTGTCTTTTTGCCAGATGCCCACAAAATGCAGCCTTTGCTCTGTCACCGAAGGGAAAGGTGAGCTGTTATCCATTGGCAAGCCTGTGCCCCGCTGCCGGCCTTGGGGCTCTCACCCTCCACTGCAGGGAGAAGGGCTTGCCGGGGGCTGGCAGCTGGCTGCGCTTGGCGGGCAGACACGGGGATGAAGCGAGCGCTGCCAGCACCCGGGCTGAGCAATTGGGCTGGCACCAAACGGCTCAGCATCTCTCTGTGCCTGGCCAGGCGCTTCCTGTGACTCCCTCTCCTCTCCCTTTCCCCTCCCGCAGGCTTCCCTGAGCACAAGAGCAGCAGCCACAGCTCTGCTCTGCCTTGGGATTGATTATGTCTCTCTCTCCAGCCTCATCCATTAATGACGCACGTCGGCTCAAATGCTGTTGCTTCTCTCCCTCTCTCTCTCCTTTCTTTTTTTTTCCCTATTCCCCCTATTTTTATGACGCATGAAGTCAAGGTTGTCATTATTCTATATTTGCATGGATTAAGCTGCCTTCATCATCTATTAGCTTCCAAGTGATAAGAGCCCACATGCAGGCTCCCTCGTTATGTGTGCTGCCTCTGCCCGCCGTTCCTGATTACTGCTGGCCCATATTCCACCTCTAGGAGCCAAACGGCTGTCTCACGCAGAAATGCCTCAAACCCGATATTTTTTTAAGATGTCCTTTACAGAAAAGGAGATGTGTTTTCTTCCACGTTTGTCTGTCTTGGCTGCCTCTTTCTGTGTTACCAAACTGTTCAGGCTTCCTCTCATTTTTTCCTTTCCAGCCCAGTGAAATAGCTATATGTGAAGTGAAACAACCTCATTATCGGTGGATCTCCTCCTTTTATTTGCATGCCTAACATCTCAGATACCTTGAGGGGTGCTGGTTCTCAAGTCTTTTACAGTAATTAGTGTCCTATCTTCCCACTTAAAAATACTCTGCTTGTTGGCTTAAAATGAGATTTAAAAAGAGAAAAAAAAGTAGACTATCCTGGAAGAGGAGTTGTTGAGATGGAGAAACCTCAGGAAAACAAAGGTGATTAATAGAAGGTGGCTTTCTCCCTTTCCCTTAGCTCCTGGGATCCGGTGGATTTGCCTGCATTAGAGAAGCTGCTGTGTTTGTACCTGGTTGTGTATGCAGTAACCAGCAAACCTGGCAGTATCCTTGAAGTTTTTAACAGCCCAAATCCAACCAACCAAAATAAAAGCTCTCTGATAACCGAGGTGAGAGGATGACCTCCCCGAAATACCCACTTGGCTGTGTGGCAGGGAGACAACTCATTAGCGGGCTGGTGCCGGTGTGTGCCTGCGGAAGGCAGGAAAGGCTGGAGCCCACCAGGGTTACCTGCAGAGCACAGATTTCCCTGCCTCCTCACCAGCCTCGAGGTGGAGCTGCCTGGCTGGGGGTGGTGTTGCCCGGCAGGCTGGAGCTCCAGGAAGGAGTTTGCAAGACCTCACTCTCAAGCAGGGGTTGCTGGTGGGTTTTTCATCAAATCCTGGTCTGCTATTTCTTCCGTTTATGGGTATTTTATGCGTGCAACTAAATGATGGCTTGGAAGCTGATAGTGAAACAGCTTCCCCCTTCCTTTGGTGCACTTACAAGTCAGTAAACACAATTCCACTGAATTTCCTCAACCAGTCAATGCCATATGAACCTGGAGGAAAACAGCAAGTGAAAGACAGTAAAAGGTCAAGGCCAGACAGCAAAGGGGGTGAAAATATCTCCTTTACACTCTCTGATCTCCCCATCTGCGCACAACAGTGCCTTTCTCTTCTGCCCTGCTGCGCCCTGGCTGTCTCAGTCCGCTGGGGCAAAACTCACCCCCAGGGAGACCCAAGGACCACAAAACAGCCCAAGCTGCCCACAGACAGAGGGTACGACAGCTGTTGTCTGGGGGCGCTCTCTAGGGATCTCATCGGGGACTTTATTTATCAAGCTGGGGGCGGGAAGGAGGAGAAAAGCACGTTTGCATGTAGAGTTAACTAAGGATGCGTTGGTTTGCTAGACCTGGAGCAGAGGGGTGGCTGGAGCGAAGCTGGGGCACGGTGCTGAGCTAGCGTGAGGACAGTGTTCGGCCTGGAAGCTGCCATGCATTTTGTTTTCAGAATAAATGGATTACTCACTGGAAAAAAGGGCATTTTAGGTCAAACAAAACCCTTTTCAAATTTAAACCAAAGAAGTGTAGAGTTTCTCTGCTAAAACAATCGGAAGGAAAAAAATCAGAACTAAAAAACCTCAAAGCATTGTTGGGTACTTTCAGAATGAAATGCTTGACTTCTCATTTTCCAGTCACGTTTTGTTGTTCAGATCTGATTAAATCATGACTTAAAGGTTACTAAGACATAAATAAAACCCATAAAACAGCTTCTCCAACCAAAGTCTCTTTTTTGCCTGAGAAAGTGGGACAAGGCAGCTCAACCCCTGTCACAGCTGTACATACCTGGTGACTTCAGGCGAGTGCCAAAGAGGTTATCGCTGCTTTTTGGGGCGTCAGGCAGGCACAGATAGGCTCACCCTGCCCATATCCTGAGCTTTCCTCCCTCAGTTCAGGGCTTAGGCACTGTACTAAAGTTACCACAGCTTTCCAACGAGGGCCGTCTCGTGCCTGCACCAACGGTACGGACATCCCCACCGAGGCAGGAAGAATGTGCATCTTCCTCCAGTTCCCACAGCTCTGCCTCTGTCATTCGTAAAAATATCTGTACCCCACAGGAATAAAATCCCCTAGGAAAAGGCAGATGGACTCAGGCACTCTGGGATAATGAGGTCTCTGTGTCAGGGGCAGCAAGATGGAAATTACTTTGGAGCATTTTGGGATCCCTACACTGCTGACATTGCAAGACCAAAAGGGCACCAGGATTGATGGATGGTGAGGAAATAAGGATGGAGGGAAAGTATCCAAGATTTCAGCTGCAGAAAGCACCAGGGTGTGCAGGATATTTTTCACTGTGCTATCCTCATTACTAAGCAGTCTGTACTCCCTGAAGAACACTTGTCCTTTGAAGCAGCTCCCTGTGTGAGGAGTCCCTCGCATCCCCCCTCCACCCCATCCCAAGCCTCTGTGCAGCCCTGTCCCTCTCTGTAGGGAAAACTGGCAGCTGTCACTTCTAATGCCACCTGAGGAGCTAATGGAAATCTCTTTCACATGGAGCGAGTGCTACATGACGGATCTCTGTGTCTGGCAAGCTGCAGCAATTACATATATTGTCATCTTTTAGTGTTACAAACGGCTCTGAGTGCCACTAAGAGTTTCGCCTGTGCAATTTGTGACATGAAGTAGCCAAGTCCCTACATTTCTAAGGGAAGGCAGCCATGCAGGATGGAGAGAAGTGCTCCCGATCCTCCTGAAAGCCAGACTCAGAGCATGTAGAAATACTGGAAGTCCAGCCTACAACATAGCAGGGGGTAGCACCAAGCATCCTCCCAGCTTGTGCAGTTGGGTTTGGTGCATGGCTGCTGTGGATGAGGCCCTGCCTGCTATGGTTTGCGGCTCTTCTGCCTGCTCCAGGCAAAGTGTTTGGAAACAGCTTCCTGGAGCAGTGCGAAGGGGCTGGAGCCTGAGCCTGGAGCAGGTGGCAAAGCAACGAAAGAAGAAAGGTGATAGCAGTATGGGCAGGTGCTGCTCTACCAGAGTGACCTACTTCAGGTGTGGGCTGCCATACTGTGGTGCACAGCAACCCTTTCCACAGGTGGTTGTGCAGGGACAGGAGGCAGGCAGGCAAGCAGGCTCTTCTCCTGGGCTTGTGTGGCTTCAGGGCACACAGCAGGTAGGCTACAAGAGAGGCCCAGGGCTGGGACCAGTACAAGGGCCAGTGCAAACCCTTGAAGAGCCTGCGGGTCTCACCCAGGGCACAGGCCCCCGTCGCTGTCCTACTCCTTGCAGCACCAGTGATGCTGGCTCCCACTCCACGTTGCTCTCTTGCGATGGTCAGCTAGGAAAGATCTGTGGGCAGGTGCTCACCTGCATCCCTCTGCATCTGTAACGTGATGCTTCCTGCACAGGGAAGCCATTTCCATGTCCTCTCCTTGCTGCTGGTGGTGGAGCCCTCCTTGACAAGGTCCCTTGCCCTCTCCCTCCCAAAATGCAGTGACCAGGTATTTCTGTAGTTGTCCCATTCCCCATCCTTTCACTTCCCCGTCCCCAGCAGCGCTAGGCAAGGACGCAAGCTCATCCCATTTTGAGCCTGTATTTTTTCCTTATCTCCTTTCAAAGCCTCCCTCTCATTTGTTTCTCCACAAGGGGGGAGTGAAAGGGAACGTATCTGTGACTGGAAACACGACTTCGGATCAAAATGGTGTGCCAGATCTCCGCAACAACACCGCAGCAGAGAGCTGGCTGGACAGGCTAGAATGGGCAGGACCTCATGGCAGATAAAACATACATCCAACTTCAGTGTAAAAACCCTTTTAGAAGCTTTAGAAAAACAGCCAAAATGCATTTGGCAATTTTTGGGAAAGCTTCATTTCTGGAGAAGAGCAAATACCTGAAGAACTTTTGCTGAATGCAAATGCTGATTTGCATTCTGGGGTCTGAAAGTTTCCTGAAACTTAAAAAAACAGAGAGCAAATAAATGTAGAATATACTGGCCAAACTCACATTAGTTTATTGTCTACTGAGTTCAGTGGGTCCAAGAGTTTTACCCCTTACTGGAAAACTGTCTGCTGATGTGAGGGCCTAGAAACGGGTGCCCTGTGTGGGCAGGAAGGTGAGACACCGGCAGCCTGTGATGCTGCCTCAGCTCCTGCCTGTCCAGGTCATGCTGCCTGTTGGGAAGGAGGGAATAAGGGAGGGAGGAGAGGGGCTGCAAGGACCTCCTTGCCATCTCTGATGCATGCAGCATCGTGTTTTAATGCCGGGGATTAATGCAGGGCTGTGAGGAGCGGGAATGCTTTTGCGTATCGGGTATCCACCTGGGTGAAACGGTACATCGGCTTTGCGCTTCTGCCGAGGACGGTGGGCAATTAGATCATGGCTTATCAGATGGAAAAGTCAGTTTCCAGATAAGCAGAGTGTAACATGTGGATTAAAGTTGTCAGTTAATTAAAGAGGCCAGGGTTTAAGCCATGGAGAGGGCTGGGTTTAGTGAAGTAGTACTGAAAGAGACAGCACCGTTCTGATGAGCCAGGAGGAGGATAGCGTAGTGCAGGTTGTAGAGATGCTGGGTTAGTTACCAAACCGCAGTGTCTGAGAGCTCCAAGTCTGTGCATTGTGGAGCAGACACTGAGGGGCAGACATTGGTTTTGAGGGCAGATCTTCTTCCCCTTCAGGTGCTGATCAGGCTTGCTGCAAGCAGTGATGGAGCTGCTAACACGGAGCTGAGACCTTAGCACAGCACCTTCTCTAACCCCAGGGAAAGCTATGGCCTGGTGGATTGACAGGCCTTCCAAGCGAAGATAACACGTTTTATTTGCAACCTAATTGTCCTTTGTCTCTTTTTAATGAGCAGGAAATTTCTGCCCCGACAGGCAGCTCTGGGGCAGAGCTGGCAGCATGCCTGGCTGGCGGAAGCAGCAGACCTCTGGGGTGGGCAGCCATATGCACCATCTCCATAGAGAACAAGAAAGACGGGCAGCAATATTTTATCTGCCTGGGGCAGAGAGAAACCCTTGGGGAGCCCTGCTTGGCAGTGGATGGCAGCCTCAGTTCACACATCAGAGCCGTTCAGCATTTCATTATAGTCTTGCATTCTTTAAGTGAGAGGTCTGTGTGAGGCGCACCAAAAAAGGCAGGCGCCGCTTTGAAGGGCTCACATTTGAAGCCAGGACCTCCTGACTCATCCCCATGCATTGTACCTAGGTGCACTTTGAATCTCGTGGCCTTTCTTGCACAAAGGCAGTGTCTTCCTCAGTTGAGCCTTGTGCCCCCATGCCCAGGCAGAACAATTTAAGTGAATAAATAAAAACGGATTCCTAATTCTCGCTGCTCCTAGATGGCAGTGGACAATCCGAAATGAGGTGAAGTTTGTCTCCAGTTTTCTCTTGCTGTAGATTTCTCACAGCAGGGCAGCAGCTCAGGCAAATGCTACGCACAGCAGGGTCCTCCATAGTGAGTCACGCCAGCTCCTGCTCTGAAGGAGGTGTAACTCTGCACTGGAAGTAAAAGAAGTGGCTGTAAACTACAGAGCATGAGAGTGGAGGATTTAAATAAGGGTGAAGTCAGATAAAATTCACCTTTTTTTCAATTAGATCATGAAAGCCTCAAGCACCCTGCCAAGCATCCCTCAGTTTGCTCCCCTTATTCTCCAGAAGTGAGAGCTCTTCCAAGCCTCCCTACAGCCCATGGAGCAATGCCTTACTTCCGAGGCTGGCTGACAGAGAAAAGCCAAGGTGAAATAACTAGTGCCAAAAATTACCTAATTTGGGGTAAGTATCAAAGAGTAATTAAAGTTGGAAGAGACCTCTGGAGGTCACCTGGTCCCATCCCCTGCTCCTAGCTGGGCCAGCTTCTCAGCTAGATCGGGCTGCTCAGGGTCTTGTGCTGTTCATTTGTGACAGTCTCCAAGGACAGAGCTCTCCCAGTCTGTTTGCACAGCCTCTTCCAGTGCCAAACCACTCTTATGTAAAGCTAGATGGAGTTTTCCTGCTTGCAGCTTGTGCCAGTTGTCCCCTCCTGCTGAGGATGTTCAGAAAGGGCCTGGCTCCATCTTCTGCATGAGCCCACACCAGAGGGGCTTGTTGCCACCACATCCCCCGATCCTCTCTTGCAAAGGTCTTCTCCTCCCCACCAGCCCCCAGCCCTCCCTACTGTGTGGGACTCATCCATCCTGCCCGCAGGAATTTGTACTCGGCTGCTGGGAGCCTCATGATGGTCCTGGCAGCCCCTGTCCACAGCCAGCCCGGGTGGCTTTGAGGAGCAGCCCTGCCCTCCAGTGTCCCCACTGCCCCTCAGGTCATGTGTCAGCCCTACAGCTGTGGGCGTGCTTCCTTCCTGCTGCCCAGATGGGCCATGAGGATGAGGACCAGTACTGGGTCCATATTGACCCCAGCCTCTAGCTTATTCCCAGGAAGAAATGACCCCGGGGGGACATCAAGCCCTTCCCACCCTTGAGTGGGAGTCTACAGAGCACCCCTCCACCCGGGGAGCTTTCCAGCCAGGGCTGCGCAAACCAGGCGTGCACCAAACCAATCCATTGGCACGATCCAGCTCACCAAGATCTCAGTGCCCGTCACGAGTGTGACAGCGAAACCGATGTGAGGGTGAAACCTTCAAGAGATTTCCCACCTAGTCCTCCAGGCTGAAAGACTCCCCAAGACACAAAATTAATTCTGTGCCTCCAGAGACATTTTAAAGGTATTGCCAAGACTGAAGACTAAACCCAGAAGCTCCAGTCGTACATCAATTGTATGACAGGTGAGTGGTACTTAGCTTGATCTATCTGAAAGAAAATATGCTTATTGATGGAGTAGAAAATGGATACTAAACTCTTCCAGCTCCACATCCCTGTCGTTTAATGTTCTTTTTCTGTTTCCTTTACTGCATGTTTCAATATATCCCTATTGCAGATTAAGACCAGTGCCTGCGAGGGGGTTCACAGGCTAACCAGGGGAACAGAGCGGTAGCAGTGGATTGTACCACTGTGGGGGGATTATAGATTTATGAGGCCCTTCTGAAATATTAATCAATCAGGACACTCTCTATTCCTCACCCAGGTAGACATTGTAATTTTCATTTTAATAAAAGAGGAAGGTAGGAAATTTAGAAGTTCTCAAAAATTATTCACTAAGACAAGGGAAGATCTGGCAAAGCAGAAGAGAGTTTGGTCCTCAGCTCCCAGGCATTGCCCAGACTGGTTGGGATGGCCCTCCTCCTAGCAGAGCAGAAAAGAGCAGCGTAAGTGGCCATGAACACAGAGGAAAGGTCTGAGAAAACTCTCCCGTGGTGGTTAGCAGAGATTTTTCTCCTTTATTATTTGCTGAATACGCTCATTCTTTAAACAGACTGTGTGCATTGTGCAATGACAGATTTAGAAAATCTGTAAGATGGAGCCGGAGACGAACAGCTGGTATTTACAGAGATTTCAACCTGCCAGGCAGACCATCAAACAACCTAAAGAAGAAACAGACCACGTAAAGAAAGATAAAAGATGACCATGAATGGCTGAGGGAGGAGTAGGAAGTGAATAATTATTTTTTAAGTCTGGTTACTACAATAAAGAAAAGGGAAAAAATTGAGGTCAAACTGGATTTGCTTTTCCAGTCACATACGAAAAATGAAAAATTACATTTGGAGTGGTTGCAACATGCTTTACTGCATCCAAAATAGGACATTTCATTTGCTGAATGATGTCACCCTTTTTAACCCTATAAATGGTGCCCTACATATTTTTAAGCAAAAATAAATGTACAGAAAATTCTTCAAACCATATTTTCCGGAATGTTTATTACATTCTCCTTAAAAAAACCCCAGTTCTCAGTTCTACTCAACAAAGGCCTGGGGAAGGAGGTGAAGACATCATTTTATGGATACTTGACACAACCGGTTTTTAACACCCTGTGTGAAGTGGCCAAAACCCAGGCTGCTGAAGGCAGGGAGAATGTAGTAGGTCATGCTTCAGAGCCATGAAGTCACAGGGCTTGTTTCCAGGCATGCTCTGTGCTCCAGCAGATCCCTGGAGTGTGCACTGAGAAACTTTATGTGAACTTAATAATATTGAAGTGATTTAGTTGGGAGAGAGAGTAAGGAGAGGAAATGCCTCTGTCACTGTCCACTTTCAGCACGGACAAGCATGCCAGAGACTCCTTTCAGTCCAAGTTTTATCCTGACAGATGTCTAAAAATGCAAGAGCTAAACTTAGCCTTCTCCATGCGGTATGGTAATTTATGGGAGTTCAGGTTTATTGGATTAGTATGCAGCAACAAATAATGCAGTGAAACAGCAAATACCTTGGGGCTGGGAGCCTTGGGGACAGAGGCGGTTGAAATATGTAAGGCACGAGAAAATAAACTACTTTTATTCTTGTTTTCTGTTACAAAGGGGGGAAAAATAGCTGATAGAAATTGTGGATATCATTGATATATCAACCAGATTAACAAAGGGGAACCAGCCATGTTGTTGGCACTTGGGCAATTGATCTGTCCCTGGAGGAAGGTAGGTGGAAGGATGGGAAAAAAGGGAGAGAGGGGAGTGAGGGATTTGTGTGTGCTTGTCTTCAGGCCCATCTCCTGTACCAGTGCCTCCGGAGGTGCTGGTACAGGACAGTACCCTGCCTGCAACTTGGTGGGGAGTCTGGAAGTGATGTCCTTATTTTTTTATAACCCTCCCCCTCCTCCCCCAGAGGCTAAAGGCTCTGTGTACTGCTGGTTCAGAGTCCTGTTTTTGTTATTATAGTTGGATAAATGTTGCAAACACTAGAAAACAGTCAATAACAGATGGGGGGGAAGCCTAAGCAGGGAGAGACTCTATAGGAGAATGTTGTCAAAAAATGACGGATGCAAAGGTGTCCCCAGCCTGCACGGTGCAGGAGAGACTCCTGGCACCAGACCTGCCTCCAGCATCCTCGCCATCCCTGTGAACTTCTCGCTGCTCGGTGGCCAGCTGTGGGTCCCGTGATCTTCCTCTACCGAGAGGCTGAACCTAAAGCCCGGCTCTCTGTGGTGATGTGATTACCCACGAGTGTTCGAGGAGGAGTGCGCAAGGTGTGTGAGAGGATTATGTCACCAGCCTCTGAAGAGCAAAGCCACCAGCAATTGTGTTACTGCTGTTTGGGGGTACGAGGTATCCAGTATTTGCGTTTCCATCTTGGCCATGGCTGCTGTCCAATAGAATGTAATGGTCTCCTTTGTTTTAGTTTCCAGATCATAATGGACCTTAGAGCAATAAATGAAGAAAAATGAAAACACATTAGCAAAAATGGATGCAGAATGAAAATCCTGAAAAATAGCTGTATCAGGACCAATCAAATCCAGGAGTCCCTTGATGTCTTTGAAACCACCCTGTGGCGTGATGGCGAAGAAGTGATTTAGCGGTGCCTGCAGGCATGTTTGCTCCAAACGCTCCTGTGCATCAGTGGCCACTCATTTGTGAGATGGGCATGTTAACTGAAATGCAACCGAGACGCCAAGACTCGCTGCTCTTTCCCTCCAAGGAGTGGAAAAATGACTGGATGCCTGGAGCCAGACACAGCTATTCCAGTTTCACTAGGGCTCCCACTTTTTTTCCCAGCTCTTTGGCCTGATGAACTTGGACTAGGTTAATCTGTCATGTTTTTGTAGTGTGTTTCAGCATGACTGTCCAACTAGGCAGCAGGCAGGGGATGGAAACCAAGAGAGTGCAGGGAACCTGTCCCAGGAAGTCAGGCTTTCTAGTCATAGTAATGAGAGATGGACCTGTGAAGGAAAATAAGTGCTTAGGTCTGAAACCAGTTTTACCCCAAAGCATGGTCTAGTGGGGTGCAGGCTTCCAGGCAGCATGCCTGGCCAGCCAGCTCCAGGTGCTTGCAAGCTGCCCATTTGGAGAGGGACCATCCCACACATCAGGGGCTTGGTTTCCCTTTGCATTTGACCCTCTGTGCAGCCCTATTCACCTGAGATTCACTTGGGACTTTCCTCCTTCGGCCCTCCCAAGCATGCAGGGAGAGCCTGGATCACCCCATGTCCCATCTGGGCCATGTTGTTTTGTAAACACCAACTCCAGCATCTGCTTTCCCACTGCTGTTCAAACCAGCATAGCTTTGGCAGGAAAGAAGACACTGGCGGTCAATCTATACAGAAATATCCCGGCACTCCACACTTGCTGGTATGGTTAAAACAGCAGCTCCCACTCCTTCAGTTGCACACGTGTGGAAGTGCTTGCAGCAAGCACTGCCCAGTTCTGCTGGGGAAAGCATAACCTACCAGCAGACAGCTACTTCCGTCACGCCTGTGGTATTTGGGTTTTCACCGAGACGGGACCCCTGCAGAAAGCCCACCCGAATCTGAGGGTAGTGGGGGCAGCTCCTAACACCAGCAGGAGATAAAAGCAGAGGTTCTGTTGACCATTCCTTCTGAATCTGTTTTAGCCCACAGGCTCCAAAGGCTACTTTGGATAACTCTGTCAAGCCAAACTGTGAGCTTGTTGAGCAAAGTCTGCTGGCCTGATCTCAGCTGTGACCTGGTCTCAGCCATGTCTCACTTGCCCTTCTGTGGTGACGGGGGCACTGTGTGTCCCCTCCTAAAGCAGAGCTGGGGGACGAGCAGAGCAGAGCTGCGGGCAGCCTCTGAGCATCGCCCGGATTGAGCAAAGTGATGAAGCCTTTGATAAAACTTTGGTTGTGGGTAGGTGCAGGCATGAAGTGGACTTGGGAAAGGTAGGGAGCAGCTCCACAGGGAAGGAGTGGGTACAGAGGATGAGTAGTTGTCAGGGCAGTGAGGGACCAGCTCGTGCAAACCTGTGCCACCATCTCCAGTAACTCCGGCGTGCAAAACCTGTGGGGGAAGATCCCACTGCAGGGAGGGCTCACCTCTGACATTTGTCACTAGGAAACACTCTTGTCCCACATGGGATGATGCATAACAGTGATGGTGCCTGCAGAACTGCCTCCTTTCTGTCGAGGGAGGCTGCTCTCTCACCCGCCCAGCAGCTACCTCACCTCCCTGCCCAGCCCAGGATGGCTTGGAGAAGGATGCGCTTGCTCTCTGCCCCGCTCCTAGGTCAGTGGGCTTTTCCCTACAGAGTTAACCAGGATTTATAAAGTTCCCGATAGACAAATTGCTTTAGGAAGCCGGGCACGGTAATTGGTTGTCGGTGACTAATCGCTGCCTGATTACAGAGTAGCGGCTGCACAGGTATGAATCAGAACCCGCAATTGTCAGCCCGCTGCCTGAAACCTCCTCCAAAACAGGGGCTTCTTCCTTTCCGGTTTGATAAAGTCAAGCCATTGTGTACCAGTGACAGTTCGCTCCTTACGCTCGTCCCGAGAAAATATAATTACGGTGCATTCAGGGGAAGGAGAAAAGGATCAATATATAGAAAAAGAAATAATTATATACAAACACACAACCGCTGAGAAGGGAGACGTTTAGGAAATCTCAGGAAGGAGGGGAAGAACAGGCCATTTCAGTTTCATAACGCTGATGCTGGCATCTACATATGCGTTTCTGTCACGGAGCAAAACTGTCTCCAGCTGAAGCCCCTTGAAGGAGAGTGCCTCTGCCCCTGATCTGGGGCTCCACAAAGCAGCATGAAGCCACCACGGGCTTGAGAGCACCTTCCTCTCCTCCTCCACGTGGCAGTTTCGCTTTATTTTTTTAAATCACACAAACTGTTCTCCACTTGGAAGAAATAAAGCCCTTTATGCATCCTCATTTGCAGATCTTTGTGCTTGCCATCCCAGAATTGATATACAGGAACTCTGCAATAGCTAATGAAATTTTAATCCCCCTGTACTCAGCGCATATACACACAATGAATGTTTGCACATACCTGTGACTTCTTTGTCACCCAAAAGCACCAATACTCACCTCTAATATGCATGTGTACATGTTAGTCATTGCTATGACTTATTGCTTTGGGCCTTTATAGGATGTCCTACTCCAGATCCGAGTCCTGTGACTTGTTAATTGGCAGACGCGGGGATCAGACAAGTCAGTACTTCGTCACGGAGCCTCCCGTGCCATCAGTAAATGCTGCTTCGTAATGCAGTGCTAATTTTCCCACCCAAACCCATATGCAGTTCCTCTCTCCTGAAGGGACCAGCCCTATAGCTGACATTTCAGTACTTCCCCTGCAGACAGACAAGAAGAGAATTTTATAGTTGATTTTAAACATGTAATTTTTTCTTCATGGAAGTTCTTGTTTTTACAAATTGGTTCCTTTTTTCTGTACTTAGAGCCTTGATAATATTTTTTGCATGTGTGTATACCTAAAATTTGGGCTTTAAAACTACATTTGGTAGTTTTATATAAATAAGTAAAAAATCTGTTTTTCATAATACCTCAGTCCTGGAGAACTTCTGTTGAAGCTGTTGGATGTATATCTCCAAAATTCAGGTCATTTGTTAGTCAGTGGATGTAATGAAGGCTGGCTTCCTACGAATTTAGTTATATAGTCTCACACCTCCTGCCAAAATGATCACAGTTCATCCTTAGCCCTATCCCCCATCTAAATCTCTGTCCTTACCACAGCGTACCTAGCAAAAGGCAGGTGTATTTTTCCCAAGCAACATGTGCACGGACTGATCTGTGAGATTTGGGTGCCAAACGGCACCTACACCAGCATCACCGCCTTTGGTTCACATCAGCACTGGCCCTGCTTTGAGGACATCTCTTGTCCACACAGCTACAGACCTTCCTAAAGCATTTCAGAGCTTTCTTGGAGAGATACCCTGCACTTCTGCCAGGTTTGATTGAACTTGGTCAGTGAGTTAAAGGGGGGATGGAGGCAGCCTGCTCAGTATAACCTCTTTTTTTCTTTGGAAGTTAGCCAAAAAAACTGGGACTTGCTGATGTAAGGTGGACTCAGCTGCTGCCATGCAAGATCACAAAGAACCACCAGATCCAACTGTCACCCATCAGCTGGAGTATGACAGGAGATGTCACCTAGTCCCCTTGGTAACCCAAGGAGGCTACAGGCTAAGCAGGCACATTCGAACAGGGTGTTAACAGTGGCAGAAGCTCTTGCGTGATCAATAAGCCCAAGGTGAGCAGTAAGTCTGGGTGAGCAATAAGCCCAGGAGAACTGCAGAAACCTCTGCTTCTTCACCGACTCTCCCAGAGGTCTCCTGCTGTTTGGTCCAGTGTGTCTTTCTCCTGGTCCATTCTCCTGGTCCATTCCCCCTTCCTTAGAGGGCAGTTAGTGATGTGAGCAGAAATCAGAGGTCAATGGATTTCACCTCTTTGCCTCTGAAAACAAATCTAAAGCAAAGCCTCATGGAGCACTTTTCCCTGTCCTTATCAGTCCACAGGAGCCTCAAAATTACAGGGCAGTGCACACAGTCCCACAGCTGTCATGAGTGGGGAGTTTAAGCCTCGCTTGTTTGGAAGATGTAGAGCTGCAGCCTGAAAGAGGTGTGCAACTTTAAAAATGTCCATAAGACAATAACTTCCAAATCAGGCAGCAATAATAGGTTTTCCCACTCTGGGGCCTCTGAGGAGTTATTAAATACAATTTTCCAGACTCATTCAAATGTCAACTCATTACAGCCTGTGCAAATAGGAAGGCAGACCGTGGGATTTGTGTTTTTGTTACAACTATTTTTATATTAAATCTATAAAATGTATAAGGGACCATTAAGTCCTGTTATTCTCTCTTTTTTTCTTTCTTTCCCCATAGCTGCCCAACCTCTTTTTGAAAAGGATCATTCAAAAGCAGCCAAATAATAAAGGCTGGATGAGGACATTCCAATCCCTCCTTATCCACTTAAAAATACAATATTTCAAAGGCAATTCCGGAGTGCTTCTTTTGGCAGCTACAACTGGAGCCACAGTAGAAACCTTTCAGTGGGTCAGCCTGATGGATGGCCTCTTACATCAATGAGCCAGCTGTCCCCATTAGGGGTGGGAATCATCTGAGCAGCCCGAGGAGACTTTAAAGGAACATTTATCATACAAAGGAAAAAAGGTACCTTGCACTTGTATGGCTCTTTGCAGCAGCAGATCACAAAAGGTCTGCAGAGAGGAGGTCAGTTTTATTGTTAGGCATGCAGAAAAGGAGATTCCGCCCCTCCCCAGCAGAGAAGGGCTTGCTGAATGTCCCCCTTCGGTCTGAGCGGCAGAGCTGGGACTAAGGAACTCAAATTCCCGTTTGGTGCTAGCCTTGTTTCATCATTATCCTCCTCCTCCTTGAGCCTCCTCATCTTCCTCCTGCCCATTCCCTGTGGAGTCACTAAAGACATGAACACACTTGTGTTTGTTTCTCCCTCTTCCACAGCCACTCTTTTCCGAGCATTTTTGAGTGGTGATTCTGCAGGCTGGCGGCAAATGTCCTTTTGATGAGTTTGTTGGACTGCCACGGCTGTGAAGACCGTGGCAGCATCCTCAACTTCCAGCATCCTCAACTCTCCCTCCCTGTCCTTCCTCTTCGTGCACCAGTCCCCACGGAGACAACCAAGCACGTACCACCTCCAGCACAGGAGCAACTGCAGGCTTTGCTCTCCCAGATACTTTAGGGCCACCTCCGCTCCTACCTATACCACACAGCAGACCCCCGCAAGGGCTCACGCAGTCTCACCTCCTTTGTCAAAATTCCAGGCAGCAGCCAGGCAAAGGCCAACATCAGTATTTTTGGGGGACAAAAGGGTGTTTTGTTTTATTTGTTAGGTTTTGTCAGTCTTCATCTCCTTGGAAACGGATGAGCAGATTTTGTGTAGAATGGTAAAAACTGAGTTTGCTGCTGAGGGAGAGCAAGAAACCAGTCTCATTTCTGCTGAAAAGTAAGCGACTGATAAAGTCCTAAGCTACCAAAAATGGCCATGACTGGAAACAAATGTCTAAGTTCTTGCAAGTCCAAAGGACTTACAGGACTCCCTGGAGCTTTGAATTCCTCAATTTCTCAGAAGTCCTGGGTTTTTAAAAGAAGTACAGTAGCAGATAAACAGGATTAGGGACTTTAAGAGCAGATTTATAAACCTTTCCAGGGCTACCCAGGCTGTGCCCACTAGATGTTTCCTAGAAAATTAGTCTCCTTTAAAGATTTCCTGGCTGGGTGCAGACTTAAAATTTAATTTTCTTTAATAACAGTCCCACAGAGTAATTGTGTGCGCATGCATGGACATGCTGAGATGGATGTGGTTATTTGGCTCATTTAATTGTCTTTGTGCCAGGGATCTGGCAAGAGGACCTGCTGTGTCAAGCGGTGTCTAATCTCCCATAAAACCTAACACTTCTGGCACAAACACTCAAGCTCACAAGTTTTAAGCACCCTTCCTCGCCAGTTATACAAGCGGCGTGTGATCTTCCGCGTGCTTGCCGAAGAAGGCTGGGAGCTGCGTGCCCGGCTCCGTCCTACCAACACCTGCCCTGCCATCCCACGTGGACCTGCAGCAGCGCTGCCAGATTGGCAGTGCAAGCGCGGGGCTCCTCACAGCTGGCGGCTTTCTCCACACTTCATTTGCCCGTTTGTTTAAGCGTGGATCAAAACTTTCATCGTTTGTTTTTTAAAAAAAAAAGGGTTCAGAGAGAAGGACTTTCTGATAGCAGAGAAAAGCTTGAAAATAATGATGCTGTAACATCTGAAGGCAAATAAGTAAACTCATAAATATGTACTTTTAAAAGGTCATAATTTGTAAGTGGCTGTCACGCTTCTGGGGGTACGATTGGTGCTTAAAAGCCCTTTAAGAATGCTGAAGACTGTGTGCCCAAATAATGCACCACTAGACCATGGTGCTGTCTCCTGTGGCTCTGACTGACTGTGTGGATACAGTCTGGTGCCTACCTTTGTGCAATCACCTCTTCTGTTCACGGTCTTAACAAGAGCTCTGTGAAAAGGGCGAGTTTCAGCATCTCTGAAACATGCAGAAAAGAAAGCTGAAAGACACAGTTTCAAGACGAGTTTGATTTAAGTCTGAAATTCTGCTGAAAAGTGCGGCCTTGCCTTCAGGCACCTGATCTCATTGAAAACCAATGTTTTCTGGGGAGATGAGGACTGGTTTTCCAAAACCGGTTGCTGGGCTGGTTTTCTGCCTGGGCTCGCCAAAGGCTGGGTGAGTGCTAGTGCTGGCACAAGGGAGAGGGAAGGAGCACGTGGCTGGGAAGGCGGACAGAGCTGCTCCCTTTTCCAGCAGCAGGGACAGTGATGCCTCAGGGATTGCCAACCGGCCTCAACGGCTGGTTGTAATCACAGGCAGAGAAGTTAGCTTTGGTCTCCAGACCCCCAAAATAGCCCTTGAACAATAGACCTTCACTCCCCTCTCCCCAGGAGAGAAGTACAGGTCAGGGAGAAAAGCACCCTTCATGCCTTCTCTCTTGGTTTCTCCAAGTTCCCAGCTTAGTCATTAGAAATAAATTAATTAATTAAGTAATTAATAGCTGGTGGCTCTTCTGTTCCAGCTACGTAATCGCCAAAATGCTATCTCCTTCCCCACTGATGAGCATTTAAGTGTTCTGTCCCCTAGCTGCAGCCTGCTAATAGGGATCATGAGGCCGGGCTGTGCTGCCAAAAAGAAAGCTCCAGTGCTGCTTTTTCCAAATCTCCATAGGCTTCTGATCTGTGTGCAAATGCTTTCTGGATTGTTTTTTAATGTTCTGTTTTGTTAGGTTTTGCGCTTACAGATAATAATCCTACGGGCCGGATGGCCACATGTTGGCCATTAAAGGCAAAAGGGTCATCAGCAGGAGCTTTGGATGCTCTTCTGTAGCCCCTACCAAATTGGGTTGGGAGGGAGCTAAACAGCCTTCATGATCTAGCTTTGTGGGTTAGGTTTTTTCCCGGTTTTCATTTGTAAGCCAGAATGAATTAGCATATTTATCTCTTCTTTTACGTGGCTGGTGCTAATTGTTTGATTAGTTGCAAGAACAAACCCAATTTTTGATTATAAATGTGGGTAGAAATCTCATTGTGCTCACAGACATGCTTGGGAGGTTTAATGCTATTTTTTAAGATAAGAAACAAGTGGCTGCAGCAGCGATTACAACTATTATTTTAATCTTTCACACAGCTGGAGAGTTCAGTGTCCACGGCTGCGGTCTCATTCTCCTCTTTCCCTGCCGAAAGTTCTTCCAGTTCAGTACGTTTCAGTGGGAGTCAGGACAATGAGTTCATGTCCCTCCAAAGGTTAAGATGTCCAGTGTTGCTTTTACATACGCAGTATTGTTACTCTGATTTCACAATCAGTCAGACACAAAAATGTTAGGTAGCTTGCCAGGGGAAGAAAGGGGATAGAAAGGAGGATAAGTAACTCAGATAATTCAAAAAATTTAAAACAGGAAATATGGGAAACAGAGGAAAAAAACATCACTGAGTGTATTCAAAAAAGCAGGGAATAGCCAGTTATTAAATGTTACCTGTAGTTCTCACCTATGAGTCATATCTAAGCTCTGTCCTCATCTGTAAATGGAGGCAAAAGACAAGATCTTAAATTCATACAAATCCATTTTACATAGTCAGGACCTGACTCATCCTGGTGAAGTTTAGCCAGTGGGCAGAGGTGCCCAGTTTACAAGTCTGCAGGGTGAAGGTTTCTGGTATGACTCCCTGAAGCAGGAAGGATGAAGCATCTCCCACCTGTGTGCTGCCTTGCTGTCCTCACCTGTCTCACCCCAGGTCACACCAGTGGCTTCAGATGAGCACAAAGAAGGCCATTTGCTGCTGCTTTCGTGAGCTGAACAGTTTCTCCAAGGGGTCAAGCCTGTGTCAGAGCCGATGTAAGAGGATGAGTCGGGAGAGGGAAGCCGTGGGCAGGGGGTGATGCTGGCGAGGTGCTGCCCCTCTGCAGCGGCAGCTGATGCATCGGCTGGGCTTCATCACCCACCCTTGCTCTAGTGTCAGCAAGGGAGGAGAATGCAAGCATCCCCTGAGTGCATTTCAGCCCAACTCTGCTCCCACCCATGAGCCAGTTGTCTCCACTGGTGTCAGGGCAGACCAAGTCACTTCCAGCACGGGCTCTGGCTCTCCTTCAGTGGAGGGCTTGCAGAGAGGCAGGCTGAAATCAGACCTCAGCCTGTTCACAGCGAGAGTGCCCTGTTGCAGGACAACTTCAACTGATACCAGGCACGTTTCAGTAATCTTAAAATCAACCACTTCTTCCACAGCGAGAGATCTGCAGTGCAATTAGGCACAAACAAACCATCAGAAGCAGGCGTGGGCAATTCAGTGCGACTACCCTCGTATGCACTCCTGGTTCAGTTACCTTGTGTCTCAGTCAAAGACATTGATATAGTGGTTCTCGAGTAGAAAACATTGCAGCGACTCAACAACTTTGTGTCCTGAACTGATGTACAGCCTGTGTGTCTAGACAAGACTGAAGGATCTTTCATGACTTACACCTGCGCTGGGGGAGAGAACGTGCTGCATGCAGGTTTGTCTTTGGCACCGTGACATGCCAAAGGTGGCAACACAGCCACTCTGCTTAGGAGCTGGCCCCTCTGAGTACTGACTCTTGGTTCATGATGCCTGTGAAGTTGTATCAAGTCCCTCTAACTGCAACCTGATGCAGGCATTACGTGCTTCGCGTGCATTGGAGGTGCCGGTGCGAACACGTCTGGATAACACAGAAACAAACGATGCCAAGACCCACCCAGTTTCAGATTCCCAGACTTTCCTACTCATAACTCCAGAGAAAAACAGAGAAAGGAGGAAGAAGAGGTGCAGAAGGAGAAGCAGGAGTCCTCGTTAGCAGCCGGAAGATTTACTTTCACAATGATTTTATCACAGGACAGAAACCACAGTGTAGTCATTGGGTCACTGTGAGTTACGGCAATATTGGGCTCAGCCTTCAGCTTAATTAAGTGCTTTGAAAACCACAACTGCAGGAAGGCAGACATTCATTAAATAGCTTGCATTTTTCTTTGCTCATGTATTTTTGATACCTGTCACCTCCTTTTCACCAGACACTCTCATGCCTTTTCTTTTCCATTTCTTAGCATATTCATCGTCCAGATACACAGCACAGTTCTCGCCAGCAAAAAGCCCACACTGATCTGGGCACAAGGACCATTAGGTCCTTGGTGAATAATTTAAGATTTTTCCTCAGGAATGCTATCCTGTTATTTGTACGTGGAAAGTATTTTTCAAAGAGAGTGAGTCTGCATTGCTGCTGAACGCTCCTGCTGTGCTGAGGAAGGTACACAGCACCTCACACACAAACACCCAGCTGCCACGGAGGAAAGCTGGGCTTGGTGCAGAGCAGCCCCCAGGGACTGACCAGCACAGGCTTTTCCTGAGCAACAGCCCAGCACCTCTCCAGCCTCCATGTGCTGCCTCCCAGGACAACCAGGACATGCGAGTGCTCGCTGGGTGGGAGTGCCGAGCCCCTGTGCTTGTGATGTGAAGCTGCTGCAAGGTCTGCTGATGTCCAGCCAGCAAAGCTCAGCTTGACACTAAGGTCCAAGCAGTCCCTTCCCTTTTTGGCAGAGTCTGTAGACTAATAGCCTGAATACAACCGCCACACAAATATTGAAATGGGCAGGCTTTTGATACCTGAGCTGGGGGTCTGGTCTGGTGCTTGGGTGCAAAGCCACGTGCATTTGACCCCATGACTCTTGCAGGGTGTTTTTTCAGGCTTTTGCTCATCATGTACAGATTCCAGCTGCAGCAGCAGGCCAGACCTCAAGGGGCTGTTGCCTCGCAAGGTCTATTCACGTACTGCAAACCTCCTTGTCCTGCAGCTGGTGTGGTTGCGATGTGTCTAACACCTGATGCCAGTAGCTGCTCAGTGGAGTTTCAGAAGATGCGTTTCCTTTCCTGAACAGGAAAAAGAAAAAGGGTTTCTGTTAGATATTCCAAGAAAAGCCTTCCCCGGCCAGCTGCACCCTGCAGAGCTCTGTTTGGTATACAAAACAATCTGCTCTTTAATGTGTATTTAGTGCAAATGGAATGGTGTGCTCTGTTTATAAAATACCTACAGAAGGCTGCACCCAAGCACACCTGCTGTGGCTGTGCTGGGTGCTTGCTAGCAGAGGACTGCCGTGCAGGCTGCCCTGAAGCTCCTCCAGACCCCTGACCTATTCTGGGGGTGACAAGCCATCCCTCCATTATTACTGCAGTTTCACAGGCACCAAAGGATAACGGCGGCTGCTCCCGCGCTCGCAAGAAGCATCATGATGGCAGAAGGCATGCACAGAGTAAGGATAATAGGTGATGGTGAGCGGAGTCAACACAACCAAAGCACACGACACCCCCAAAGCTCGCTGTGAATGCATCAGGGATGGATGTCATGGCTATGTGGCTCCGTGGTGTGATTGCGCTGGATACTGCTTACGTCCAGCACAAGATGTAACAAATACTCATCTGTATGCAAAAAGGAGGCTGGGATCTGGTGAAACAAAGGAGGCAGTTGTGGAGCGCAGCAGGCTACGAGAGTGGTAAAACCCCAGCTGGTGAGGGGAGAGGGATCTCAGCAAGCAGTACTGGCAGAGAGGGAGAGGTAGTTGGATTTTGCCTGCCTCTCCGAGAAGCAGTGGGTGTCCCACACAACATACCCCATCCACAGAACGGGGGCAGGACAGCGAGGGCACGCGTGGTTATTTTTAACCTGGGTTTGAACTCTTTGTGTGCAAACCATGTTGCCATCACGGTTGCAGTAAGAGCAGCTTGCCAAGCCCAACCTGCCTCCGTAACTCAGCTCACCTGCATCCTTTTCCTAGCTGAGACAAAGGGAGGGTTAAATTATCAAGAGGCCTTGGGACATGGAAAACATCTGTCTATCTGTAAGTGGAGCAAGAGGATTTTTTTCCAAGGTGAGAGGAGCTGTGCAGGGCCCCAGGGAGCAGGACCTTGGGTTCAGCAGGGGCTCAGAGCACAAGCTGCGGGGTGCCTGGGCCTGTTGCCCACACACGACTGTGCCGCTCATATCCAGACCAAGTTTGGGGATGTTTAGATATAGAATTTGGGATCAGTCCCATCTCAGTTTCAGTCATGTGTGTCCTGTTGCACAGACGTGGCAGCAAGCTGAAGGTCTGGAGCACACGCCACTCTGGGAGCATGTGGCCTTGATTTCCTGACATGGGGGCTTTGGCACAGGGACCCTGCATCTGACACTAAGGCAAATGATGCTCTGTGTTTTACTGACCCCAGCAGACAAAGCAGATATTGATTTGGGTGTTTCCAAAGTAAAATCTGAGTAACCTTCAACCACTAGAAATGCCCTTCTGATACATATCTACCCCGCCGCTCGGCTCTTTGCAGCGCGGGTGCAGTCCTTAGGCACGCTCCGTGACTCTGGATACTCTCCAGTCCAGAGGCAGCGATAGCTCAAAACGTTTGCCAAGCCTCTGTGACACGCTCCACTTTATCTGCTCCGTACGGTCCTTTCTTTACAAAAAGGTACATGAGGCCAAGAAGTTTTTCATGCTCCGTGTGGCAGATAGCGACGATCGGGCCAGATGAGCGAGACTATGTGCATGCAATTGAGGTAGACTAGATAAGGTAAACAAAGGGTTGCCAGGCTCAGCTGGAAGGTGATAGAGCTGCCAGCCTCTTTGCAAGGCTCTGTCAGCGCAGCCCAGCCCAAACCCAATGCGATAGACGCTGCAGACTCACTGTATATTCACAGAGAGTTGTATGAGTTTGGTACATGTGATTTGTATCTTTACGAGTTTGTTAGCAATTGTATTCCTGCCTAGATGGGCGAGATAAAGGATCTCTGCGTGCTGAAACTCAGGGCAGCAAAGGGTAATTAATGCACATCTTCAGCACCAAAACATTGGCAGCAGCTGTTGGGAAACTGTATTCCCCATCCCAAAAAATGGGCAGCGTCACATCTCACTCGGTTGAAGTCCCTATGAGACAGGAGGCCTGAAGCTGTATAGCACCAGGGCTGAACAAGACCTGTCACCCCGGGAGTGATGGGCACTGGGCTGTGGCCCCCCAAGAAGGGCTGCACAAGAGTCCTGAGCTGCCTGGTCCCCAGGGATGTGACAGCCCAGGAATGGGCTCTGGGAGGAAGGTTGTCTTTTAAACAGAAGCAGAAGAGGTGCAGCACAGTCCCTGGCGGGACATGATGCTTGCTTCCCAAACACCCAGTACTTTTAAGAATATAGACCTGAAGAGAGGCAGCACATGCAGAATATTTGAAAAAACATTCATACTACATTGAAGGGCAGAATATAACAAGCTGGTTTTTAAATTGTCCCTTAAAAATTAGATTTCATTTTAGGCCATTTCAAAATTATGTTTTCTACAGTGGGTATGACAGCTCAGCAGGTATGACATAGTGGGATGAGTGAGTCCAAACTCCTGTCATTAATATCTTACAGAAACAGTCAAAGTTTAAAACAAATGGCTGAGGTCAAATACATACATTCATTACCAGCAACTAGCAACTCCTCTAAAATATCATGCATTTTTATTTTTCTTAAGGGAGAATTACTCATTTCATCAACTCAACTCAACTTTTCCTTTGAATGCTTTCTCTTTCCAGCACAAACCCATCTTGTTTGGTGCTGTATTAGCTTGGGTGTTTTTTTTTTTTTCTGAGTGAAAACAATTTCCTAGGATTTGCTTGTATTGATTACAGAGGGAGTATATATAAGGTAAAAAAGATCTGGTAGTGTAAAATGGTAGAAAAGCATGCTCTTAAAAGTAGGTCCTTTACGTGATTATTTTTAATGAGGTGTATTATTTTTAAGGGGTCCATAGACCTTGATTTATTCCTGCCTATTTAGTCATAAATCTTAAAAAGAAAACATCAACCACTACCTTGGTAGAATTTTTTTTCTCACTTTAAAAAATAATCTGTTTTAAATCACTTTACAAAGGCTGATTATGGAGGAAATAATGAATTCATTTAGCATGGTAAACAGTATACAGTCACAGCTGTAAGCAAGAAACAGCTATTTAAAGATCTTTGCACGCATCCGCAATCCATTCCACTAAATTTCACACACACAAAAACCAAGTTAAACAGCAAAACTCTCAAAAAACCACCCAAAACCAAAAAAACCTCTTCCCATTGATGCTGAGTAGGATTGCAAAGTCTTTAACTAGACCAGGAAGGTACTAATTGTTTATCCAGTTGAGCTGTTCAAGCCACAATTGCAACTACCTTTTCCAAAGGGTTCAGAAAAGAGGTCTAATCCAAGAGAGAAAACCAGGTGAATGTGACCAGGGTTTTCTCAGATCTGACCTGTTCTCTCCAGCTCAGCTGTCCCCTAGCCTGAACTAGAGATGAAGCAAGGCCACTGGAGGGACATGCCCCAGCCATCTATGGGAGGGAAGCACTGACATCTCCTGCTTCCCAGCCCTCTTTCACCCCGCTGGACCATGCTGCTCCCCTAGTAAGGTGGGAGTTGCGATCTTCAGCAGCACACTGACCCACAGAAAGGACCAGTGTGCCTGGCTATGTAGATGCCACACTAACCTAGTGCTTAGCAGCTGATCTAGGGGATACAGAGCCATCAACCAGGACATGTGGTCTTCAGAGGGATCTGCAGAGGCAGGTGCTATGCTCCCAGGGATGGAAAAAAAGGTATAAGGCAAGGCAAGAGCAGAGGGAGACATATATTGCCAGCAAAGGGGAGGCTGGAAGATGCAGTCCTCTGGCAGTAGATGGTTCCTGCTTTGTGGATGCCGAAAGTGACTGTAGTGACCAGGCTGATCCCAGAAGACACGAGCGTGCAGAACTGCTAATCAAAGCATAGCCCCACTGGTGGGTCTGAAGGCACCAGAATGTTCTTGCAAAACACAGCAGGCACTTCACACATCAGGAGACGTTGTTTGGTTCTAGGGGAACTTCTCGGTACGAAATCAGCTACACCACAGCGCTTCCTCTTCTCCCCCTCTCTGCTCTCCCCAAAAATGGAGTAAAATGCCTCAAACAGAGAATATAAAGACACCCAGGACTCTGGATGGCTCTTTCTGCCTGAGTCAGCCCTCCCAGGCACCATTTGGTTATTAAGCAGCTCAGATCCTGACCTGAAGCGGTATGCTTTAAAATCTTTAGCCTGCTGTTGCTTCCCTTTGGGAAGCGTGCGGAGAACAACTCATTAAGCTAGCATTGGTATCCGTGGACCAGCCAGATGCTGGGGAATCATCACGTCTGTGCCCTGTTCCGTCTGCTCAGGAGGATACAGGCTTCCCTCTGCCTTCATCGTTTCACTTGGCTACAGCCAAGGGGAGTGTCTGCTTTAGACTGTGGGTTGATGAGAATGGCTGTGATGGCTGGGCCATGCCGGACCAGATGGCAGACACTTCCTAACTCAGTTTCCATTTCCAAGTTACTTTCCACCATTCCCAGAAATACAGCAGAGAAGAACAAGCCCCACTGTGGGGCTACATGGTTGTTTCCTTTCCACTCTCAGTCAGTTGGGTAGAAAAAGCATTTGCACCTGGTCCTCTCTAGGTACCACCAAAGAGTTGTTCTTAGGACTGAGAAATTTATCCGAGTGTCCTTGTTTCTTCAGTTTCCTGAGAAGGAGGAAGTTGTATTTTCTTCCTGAGTTAGGCACAGGGGGACTGACCTGTGGGCACCTTCAGTTCACTCACCCACACCTACACGAGTCATCCCTTGCAAGAGAGTGGAGCGAAATGTACATTTTTTTAAGCTCCATTCACCCAATCTACTTTGATTTTGCTTGATGGTACAGTGAGGTGCATCAACATTTCAGTTTGGTTCACCCATCAGCTCTCCAAATGTTCTAAATTCTTGATGCTGACATCAGTGGTTTTACTTGAATGCCTGCTCCTCAAGAAAATATTTGACCAAAGGCTATCGCCCTGACTGAGAAATGCAAAGTATGCAGGGGCATCTGGACTGCCTGGACAAGGCTGTTGTGGATATCTTGGGAAGATTATCTCCAAGCCCGAGCAGTGCTGACCTTGCCATCGAACAGCTGCGTGCGCCTTTGCCCTGCCAGGATCCCTCAAGTGCCATGGGGGAGTGTCGGGGAGGCAGGTGTATCTTTAGTCTCCTGTCTTGGCATAGCGCGGACACAACCCAAAGGTCTCATACCCAATTAGAAATCCTTGTATGGGACGCACTGCATAAAGCATGGGGATTTAGCCCAGTGTGAGGAGGAAGAGAAATAATACAAAGCCCTCAATGTATATGTGCATGTGTACATGTGTAATAAAATGACAATATAACAAGAAGGGGTCACCATAATATTCTCTCACGCTCTTTGGGAAATAAGTGACCTTTCAGCAGGCAGCTCTATATTAGCTGATTTCTTAGGTATGCAAGTTATCTAAAAACAGTTGCTCCCTAATCTGCTCTCATCAGCTACAGGTTATGGGAGTTCATAAATCCATGTACGTTTGACGCTAATGGAAAATCTGCATCGTGACTCCCTGGGGTGACCCCAGTGTGTGACAGTAACAAGCAAGCTATGCATTGCTTGGTTTGCCCAAAAAATACAAATTAAGAGGAAGGAAAAGAGACAAAGGAAAGAGGCTGGTAAGATGTCAGCATTTATATTTGTTCTGCCTGAAGCAGCCTTCACTTCCCAGAAGCAGACTCTCAAAGTCCCCGCTGACACCAACCACAGCTACTGAGGGACTCCGCTCACTTGTCTCAATGGTCTGGCTGAGCAAGAAAGTGTGATTTCAGACAGCTGGAATTGCAAAGATCTGAGGGAATGTGACGTATTTGCCTTAATACCTCTAATTTATCATCTTCTCCCCACGCCCGCGGATGCAGGAGAGGGAGAGAGATACTGAACAGATCAGTCCAGAAGTGTAATGACACACGGCAGATGAAGTGGGACACGGTGCCGTGCACTGTTCTAACAGACTGGCACATATGTGGAAACAAGCTGTTTCCCAGAACTCCAGTTTGGAAACTGTCTTCAGTCTTTCCCCAAACTCTGGCGCCAAATGGTTCAAGAGAAATAGAAGGAAACCAGGGGCAGCGGGGAAAGGAGAGCGCTTTGGCTGTTCTTTGAACTTGCAACTTCTATGGCAGCTTTAAGTCGGGAAGCACACAAACAGGGCATCCTTGTGACACTTGAGTTACCCAAAAACATCATCTGTAGCAGGTTTTGTCAAGCAAGTGAGGTCTCCTGAGCAGAACCTGTGTGCTGCTTGGCTGTGTACATGCAGAAAACTGTGTGTTATTTCTGGGAAGGAGGAGGAGAAAGTCAGCACAAAGTCCAGCAGGTCATTGTGCCAGGTTAGTTGGTAAATGGTGAGACAGGACAGCTGGAATAAGAAGCCAGTCAACAAGCAGGCCAAGGAAGAAAAAAAACCCCAAATCAACCCACAAACAAAAATCCTTTTACAAAGTGTTCACCTTTTGCATGAGTATAGACCCGTTTGGAAAAGCAGCTCCAAGGGTTTTGCAAACATCAGTATCTTTCTGATGGGAATAATACCTCTCAGGATATGGGATAGAAAGCTGAGGGGAGGGGGTCAGTGATCACTGGGTACGGAGACACCCGTGTTGCCTGTAACGGGAGCAATTACGTTCTTTTGGAAGTGAAGTAGCTATTTTCACTCCATAGAGCGGCTAAGTTACTAAGCCCCAGATTTCAGCCCGGCCTCGGGTGCTGCAGTGGGAAAGGGGTAGCTGGCCAATGTCAGACCCTGGGCAGGTTACTCGAGAAGTGTGAGCCCTCCCCAGAGCAGGGTGCCATGAGTTTAGGCATCTCTGTAGCACAGCAAGCAGCCGCCGTGGACCTGTCCCGTCTGTAGTCCTGTCTGTCTACATCAGTTGGGCACAAAGTGGTAGCATCAAACCGATACCGCTTCCAGTGACTGTTTCCTTTGCTCCAGTCTTTCAGGCCCAAATAGATGATGGTGTCCACAGTCTGTCCCAAATCCCCAGCCATCCAGTCCTGTGCAGGGCTGCTGGGGAATGAAATTTTTTTAATGAATAATGGACACAGATGTTTCCCATCGGCCAACTATGGAACAAGGTCCCCCAGCTGAGGCCATCTGAAATGCTTCTCGCACGTCCCAGAGCCACACCCAGCAGCCACCGGCAGCTCAGACCCAGCAAGAGGGTGTGATGGAAACCATCAACAGGTACCGTGTCCCTGACACGAGACAGCAGGCTTAGAGAAAGCCAAAGGGGTCAGAAAAACAGAAGCGGTGATGCAGCGGTATGAAAGCCAGCACCAAGGTCACTTAATTAGCGGGGTGTGTGTGTGTATTTTTCCCCCCTTTTTTTGCATGGGTGCAAACATTTAAAACTAAAGTCTTGATGGAGTCAGAGATCCTTCATGCATGCACACACACATCCAGTGCAGAAATCACTCCTCTTAACACCCCCAGTGTGTGTTTAGACTAGTATTTTATTAGAAAGGGAGAACTGGAGAGACAGGGAGGGAAGCTAAAGGCACCCTGGATGGAAGAGATCCCATTAAGACCCCCTGCTGCATAAAGTGTTGAAACTGCGCTGGGATGAGGGCTTCCTGAACTGCTTCTATTAATACAACTGCTCTTGAGAGAAAAACAAATGGGCTTTGGGCTGTATGGGCTCAGAGGGCTGGATGGGCTCAAAGCAGAGAAGGATTTCAAGCCTGTGTTAGCAATAAGGACAGTATATGCTGTCGGATCTATTTATTATTCAGGGGTCTATGTTATAAATGACTGCACACCCTCCTCACCGCAGTGTTGGGGTTCAGGAGAAGTTACTTTGCTTCCTACTGTGGACTGGGGTTACTGGGTTGCACTTGCTTCTCCCACACTTCTGCTGTTGCCTTTAGCATCTCTTTTTAGTTACCGATTTCTGCCTTTTCCTCTGCTCACAACTCTCCCCCCACCCTGATTTTCTTTTCTTCTTTATTGTCTCCCTATGTCTCCTTCCTCTCCTGTGCTTTTCACCTCAACGTTGACACTGTGGCCACTGAATATCCAAACCCTGACAGTAGTAATTAAAAAATATTTAATAAATTTGGGGTGATTTGTTGGGTCCCAGCAAAATGATTACAGTACCAGACAGTCTCTGAGAGACAAGAAACCAGAAGAAAGATGGGGCATTTGCTTCGCAACATTTGGGATTTTGCAACAGCTCTCCTAAACTGAATGCCAATTTTCTCCAACTGGTTCGCGACACAGGCATTGTAATGAAAACAATGGCTGTCACTGGTGCCAGTGTGTGTTCCTGGTCCATAACCTGAATGTCAAAGCAGCACAGTTATGGGATAAAAGGCAAAATGGCACAGCTGACTGAAATTTCCTAAAGGGCAATAGACAAAAAGTGTCAGAATAAAAGATGGCTTTCTTCCCCAATTCAGGGAAACTCTGATCAGGACAATCACGGTTTAACATTTTTTACAGAGACAAAACAGTAAATATTTTCTTTTTCTTTCTTTCTTTCTTTCTTTCCTTCTTTCTTTTTCCTCTCTCCTTTTCTTATTTTTTTCATTAGTTTTCACTTCACAAGTATTTCAGTCAGCCATCTGCTCCCTTTGTTCTTCCTTCCTCTGCTCCTCCAGACCCTCATACATGGCAGTAGTCCTTCCCAAAGGTAGTATTTCTTTCTTAGTGACCATGGTGGTATCAGTGCATGCAAAAGAGGAATTTGCAGATCCATGGATGACACCCTGATTTTTTCCTGTGACTTACGATTTCTTTAAGCACATGGTATTTGCTATTGCCAGCACCAGGACAAGAGACTAAGAAAGAGGGACATCTGGTCCCCCTTGCCCAGTCGTTCTACTTTTCTGAGCTGGTTCTTTCTATTCTGGCTCCAGAAGCAGAATCTATCATGGGAAAAGCCTTCTCAGCAGTGAAACTGAGATGGGTAAAGTGTGAGGAGGAAACTGCAGGACACAACACATTTCAGATTGCCATCATTTTTCGTTGCATTTTGTATTCACGTTCATCCTTGTTTTACTGATAAATTCTGATGCACAACCAAAAGTAGCCTTGCTTCTTGACCTCAGCGCAGACTGGCCAACTCAGCATCCCAAGGACAGGAGGTGAACAAGTTGAACAGACCCTGTGTTTAAAAAGGCCTCTTGTTCTTTAACCCCCAACCACAAAAAGCAGCATATACAAAACTCAGAAAGATGCAAGACAAAAGGAAGACCATCTCTTCTGAGCCTGTGGCCTGTTAGCCCACAAAGCCTGGGCACGCATTTCCTGCCCAAAAGGGTATCATTCCCACACAGGGTCAGGACCAACTGTTGGGTCAAGCTTAATCACACATTGGCTTGCCAGCTTCTTTCTTTGCTGTTCCCTCCAGCATGACAACTGGTTTTAAGCAAGTTCCCTTTCTTGTCCTCCCCCCTTGTCCCTTGCAGATGGTCATCATCTTTGTAGCCTCATGCCAGAATGGAGGGAAATGTTTGCTGTGTCTCTGTTGCTCAGGGAAAGCCCATCCCACACTAAAATTTGGGCTGAGTCCAGACACCATATCACAAGCCCAGTCCATGATTGGCTGCCTCCCAGTCCTTCCCTCCTCACAACTCATGGAGACTTCGTGGCTCACCTCAGGGAACAAGCGATGTGAGACGCCTGCCACTCTGTGTAACGCAGAAGGGTTTGGTGACAATGAGGGGATAAGTGGTTGAAAAGAAATCCGCTGGTGGCTCCTCCAGCAATGCCTGGAAGTTAACACAGCCATCTTTTTCACTTCCTCACAGCCTCCAGGAGAGTACACAAAGGAGTGATCTCCAGGTGGGCTTGGGGCAGAAGAGGGGTGAGAGGTCTGGTGTGAGTGGTTAGAGGGTGGGGAGAGGGTTTCCTAAAGATATTAAAGATAATTCCTTATCCTGCAAAATCTTTCCATAGGTGCTGTAAACCAGAGGTCAGCTGCTTTACTAAGGAAGGCAAGACTGTATCATGCCTGGCAACTCAATTAACTGCCACGGGTATTTTGTAAATCACAAATGTTTTGCTTATTGTATGCCCAGATTTAAAGAAAGCATTTTTTCCAAGTCTGTTGTGTACTGCAAGCTAATAGAAGTTGCACTATGGGTATGCCTTAGGATCTGTGGTTCATTTGAGTGCTTTCATAGATTTCTTTAATCTGTCTGAAATTGCAGGTTTCAAGTAACCTTTAGTATTTGAGCCAGACGCCTCCAATTAACTCTGCTCCTTTAGCTGAATGCACCAGGGAGGCCCAAGGCATTAAAATGAGTTGCAGGAAGAAACCTACCCAGAATAAATATAGTTACAACCTAAGCTTGTTCACAATGGCCTGACCTCCAGATGGTAACTCACACAGTTAAAATACTTTTATTTTTTCAAGAAAACAGACAGGGAAGGAAAAAAAAAAAAAAAAACCATGAGAAGAAAAACCACACAGGCAGTGACTCCCTCAGTTTTCCTCCCGGCTCCAGCAACCCATCACCACTGGTTACTGCTGCGTTCCCCATCCTCTCCCAGATTCGGCAGCTTGTTCTCTCTGTGAGATATCCAGGCATCAGCGATGTGAGGTGGCATCACCCCTTGATGCTGACCCAGGCAGGTGGGTGCCGGCTGTGGGCTGAAACCCCTTTGCTCGTGCTGCTCCTGTGGGACCTGGCATTTGTGACAGCGGTCCCCAGCTGGGCTGCAGGCAGCCTGGCATGCCCAGTGCCTGCCCAGGTCAAGGACACGCCGTTCTTGCCCGCTGCTGCCTGAGGAGATAAACGCTGCGTGCCGGCCAACGGCTTATCGCTTCCTGCAGCCCGTGCGGCAAGGGCGGCTGGCTGCACTGGAAATCAGGACACCTGGAAGGACAAAGGGTTTCCCTGGGTGCACAGCAAGGGTTGATATCGGAGGATGACGGGGAGGTGGAGCCCCAGAAATGGCAGTGTTTTAGCACAAATGCGTTTCAAAGCTAGGCTGGGATCATCTGGCTGTCCTTCGTGTGTGTGTACAGCAGCTACGGATGGCTGTGCTGAGCCAGCCCTTCAGCTCCCAGGGAAAATTTAAAAGGGGAGAGCTGGAAAAAAAACAACTCAAAACCAAGCGAGAGGAATTGCAGGAATGCAATGCTTAAGTAGAAATGCCACATTTTGTCGCTTTGTGCTATTGTGTCCTCTCTTTCGGTTAAATTGGGAACTGCTTATCATAGCAATACTCGGTACTGGCATCACAGCCTGGGGTGGAAGTACAGCTTTTTCATTGGGCTTTGCAAGTCAGCTGGTGGCAACGGCAAGAACAAAAAATTAGTATATATACAATTTCCCTTTTCTTCTCTCTCTCGGGTTTTGGACACCTTGGGTTGGTTAGATTATGTTTACAGAATGAGCCCCTTTTCCTTCACACTCTATATGGGAAAAATAAATCCCATAGGCGCATGCTTCAGTCTTCTGCTACTATCTGAACCAACAGCAGTGTCTCGTTTCTCTAACTTTAAGCAGAAATGTAGCTTCCAATGAAAGATGTTGAAATTACAGTCCTGCAGATGAGGGTCTTTGTATACCCAGAGAACAGTTGTGTGACAAGGAAAGCTGCACCCACCAGAGTAGTGTTTGCTCTTGCTCTAGACTGACCTGATTTGCCGGCTCTGCCCCCAGCAATGAGGCCCGTTTCTCTGTGCTCATTTATTTGCTCTGACAACTTTCAAGGGTACCACATGCATAATAATAGTTACTTTTTCCCTCCCATTGCAGACAGATGTCCCATGAGATTCTTGCCAGCAATACAGACCCCGCAGAGGGAGAAGAAGCCTGGACAAGACACCTTTTTGGCTGTACATGAACCATACCTATCCTTTACCCTGTGGAAGGGGAACTGCATACTTGCTAGTGCCTTCACTGATCAAAGCCCCGAGGTCAGCCCCTGAGCGTGCGAATCCAGACTGGAACAGGCCCAGGGAGGAGAACATACCTCAAATTCTGTACTCTGCAAGATCCACATAATTAGCTATAGCTATGTGCCACCCAGGGTTACTAGCGGAAGGAGCCACGTCCCAACCTCCCATCGTGCCTGGGGGTGGCCCCACCACACACAGTTGCAAAGGTGGGAGGGAACCGGCCATAATGCTGGCTGTTGAATGGCTGGGTGGCTTCTTTCCTGCCCCAGCTCTGTGCAGTGCTGATGACCTTGCCTCCAGCGGTGTGGCAGGGAGGTGCCTGCTCAGGGGAGGTGGGCTGGAGCTGAAGCTGCTCTGCCTTCTTCTGCACCACCTCTCTCCACTTTTCCCCACTCATGGGAGGAACTGAAGCATGATGCACAGCCAAGACTGTAGCACCTACACCTGCTTCTCTGCTTCTTGCAGCCCTCTCTCCCTCCCTCCATGCCCAGCCTCCTCCTCCAGCCCCTCAGTTTCTCAGCTTTTCTCCTCTCAGCATGGCTGCTTGTTTCTAGTGGAAACAGTGGAAATGTTTTGCCTGAAACCCCAGAGGGATATCCAGTGTGGGCAGTTTCAGTTCAAAGTGTTCACTTCTGCTGAAGCTGAGAGTTAGCTGAAGGGAGGTCTGCGATGGAAAGAGCCGAGGAAGCAGCCAGAGGCCAAACTCTGGCTGTTACAGGCGGGAGAGGTGAACTCTGCTGGCTGGAACAAACAGGTACAGACCACATACAGCTCCCGCACGGCAGGCCAGACTACTAACAGCAAGCACTGGAGTGGGAGGGAGAGGAAGAAAAGGATTTCACCTTCTGAGATGCTCTCAGAGCTACTCACAAACCTTAAAAATTGACAGGCGTGAACCACTAACTTTCTGAGAGCAAAGGAGAGATCCCAGTGCTCATGGCAGCTCTCCCAGGAAAGAAGAAATAGGTTCAGAGTGTGTGGTGGTGTTGTCTCTCTCCCTCTGCCATTATTCTTCCCTGCTGCCCTTTTCCCTCCAAGATTAGATGCCTGCAGCTGCCAGTACAGGTTGTGCTGGGAACGGTTTTGCTACCAGTGACTGGAGACGGCAAATCCTGGTTGCCCAGCACTCCTCAGCCCAGGGAGAGGGGAATCAAAGGAGAACGTAGCAGAGAGCAGCACACATACCGCTGTCCCCAGCTAAGAAGATTGCTCTGGCAGGGGTATCTCAGCACGCTTGCACAGCTCTATTAGCAGAAACGTCCTCTGTGGGAGGTGCTTGCAGAGGAGACGGCAAGCTCACAGCTACAACAGTGCTGGCGGGGCTAGGGCAGTGATGCATTCTGGGGAGGTACCCCACTCCTCAGCTTTCCAGTGTAGCCACCTGCAAAGTTTCGTGCACAGACCTGGACCTAAGCTGCGGCAACTGTGAACTCATAAGCTCCTTATTAAATAACGCAAGTCCTGCTTCGGCTGATGTCAATAGGTGTATTTCTCCTCTGACACAGGTTCACCGCGGTGCAAGGTCTGGTGCTTACCATCTTACCAGGGCTAAGCAGGGTCATTCACATTAGAAGGCAATAGCCCCATAATTGCCCTTTTGTGCAAACAAACCAAAATTGCATTTAAAAGTGAAAAGGATGTGCTTGCAATCAACAGAACTAAGAAATTACTCATTCCTTGTCATCTTGTGTCCTTAAGAGAGAAATTGGGATCACGGAGGCAACTGTTTCAAAACTGCAGCACAAATTTTCAGCAGTCTGAAGATTTTTGAAATGTCAGAGGGAAAAAAGAGACAGACGAAATCCAAAGCCACTTAGGGAAAGTTAAAATGCTTGGTAGGAAGCTGCGGTTGTTGGCTCAGCGGTCCTGCAATGCCACATTATCTTCCCGGAGCCCACTCGTGTTTCAGGCGAGGAGCCTTGTGCCTGTGTACAGATGCTGACTCCGGGAGCAGCCGTTTGCTGCCAAGTAACAACTTTCCGCATTCCAAGCCCAAAGCTGTCCATTTACTTACAGCAAAAAAGTAATACCCCAGTTGACCAAGGAGCCTGGCCATCCACAGGAGGTGAGAACAACTGAGATTTGGCCTTCATCTTCCACCGGGGGGGGGCAGCAACTTTGTCCTTGCAAGCATCTGTCGCTGCATGGAGTGGGGTGAAAAGCCAGCAGAAGCGATGAAAAGGGAGAGCTATCTGAGGGAATTAGCTCAGAAAAAAAACCTGACTAAACTCACGCAGCCAAGGCTGACTGTTCGCTGGAGAGAATTTGGCAGGCCCGTCATTGTTTTTTAACATTTTCTAGCGATCGTAAAAATAATCCTGTCATGCTCTGCAAAGGCGATCTCTGGAAGACTAACAGATGAAGAACTTACTTCTTGACTCAAAATTTGATGAGGGGATGTGTTGAGCCATACTTTTTGGCTGAGGGAACACTGATTCATAAAGCTGGGATAAGAAAAAGAAAGGGTCGGCTCTGCAGGTAAAGCAATGAGTGCTGAGATGGAGCTGGTGTGGCAGATGGACCCCTCTGACCCCAGACAGTGAAGCTCCTCTCGATGGGCCCTGGGGGCAACCGCAAGATGCATGGAGCAATACTGTCCTCCCACATCCATGCCTGTCCCTTGCACGGGCTTTGCGCAAGGCCTGGTATGACAAAGCCCTTGATCTCACTTGGAGCTTGTGGGTGTTACCACGTTGCAAGCACACAGCCACCCTTGAACCCACCAAAATGCTGAGTACCCTCTGCTCTCCCTGGCTGTTCATGCCCTAGTGTTGTGACAATGACTAGCAGATCTCATAGAATCATAGAATCATGGAATGGTTTGGGTTGGAAGGGACCTTAAAGACCATCTAGTTCCAACCCCCCTGCCATGGACAAGGACACCCTCCACCAGATCAGGTTGCTCAAAGCCTCATCCAGCCTGGCCTTGAACACTCCCAGGGATGGGGCATCCACAGCTTCTCTGGGCAACCTGTGCCAGTGCCTCACCACCCTCTCCAGGAAGAATTTTTTCCTGATATCCAGTCTAAATCTCCCCGCTTTCAATTTAAACCCATTACCCCTTGTCCTGTCACTACAGGCCCTTGTAAAATGTCCCCCCCCCCCAGCTTCCTTGTAGCCCCTTCAGGCACCGGAAGGTGCTATAAGGTCTCCCCGGAGCCTTCTCTTCTCCAGGCTGAACAAGCCCAACTCTCTCAGCCTGTCCCCATAGCAGAGGGGCTCCAGCCCTCTGAGCATCTTTGTGGCCTCCTCTGGACTCATTCTAACTGGTTGATATCCCAGAGCTGGATGCAGGACTCCAGGTGGGATCTCACGAGAGCAGAGTAGAGGGGGAGAATCCCCTCCCTCGGCCTGCTGGCCATGCTTCCCTGGATACAGCCCAGGATCCGGTTGGCTTTCTGGGCTGCCAGCACACACTGCCGGCTCATGTCCAGCTTCCCATCCATCAGTACCCCCAAGTCCTTCTCCTCAGGGCTGCTCTCGATCCATTCTCCACCTAGCCTGTACTGTTTGCACCAGTGAGATACGTATGTACACACAGGCACACACAGAGGAGAGGTTGGTAGGTATTCATGCATATACATAGACATATGTTCGTGGATTAAGTCATTTTATTCAGACTGCTCAAAATGCATGCCCAGGAGAAGCACAGCTTTCCCCAGGCGTGAAAGCAGCAGCCGGCTCCCTGCAGGGTCTGGATGAGAGTGGCAGCCCCAGACCACCACTCTGCTCCCCAAGAGATGGGCCAACTTATGAGGGGCTATTTGGTGTAAAACCATGGCGGAGTGCCATCTGCTGGGCATGTGCAGGGCTCTTCTGGCATGGGGGAGGAAGAAAGCAAGAGAAACGGGCTGTGTCCACGCTAGGACATTAAACTTCCCTGAGACCCGTCCCCAGCCAGCTGGCAGGGAGCAGCCCACAGCCAGGCTGGGTCATCCTGAAGCTCAACATGACCTCTGCAGAATGCCCAATGGAAGCGGCCGCTGGTTCCCACCGATTCCCAAACCACCCAGGAGAATTTCTGGGGAGAATGCCACTGGGTCCAGGCCAAAAGCATGGCAGGGACCATCCTGATAATGTGGATGTACCAGCAGCAGCCAGTGCCTAGGCATATCCCCTGGTACAAACCAGTTTGTTAGTACAGACACTGTCTTTGTGTGATGTGTATGTGGTGGACCAGGCCAGTGCCAGGCAGGAGGAGGAGGAGCAGGTTTCATATCTCACAACCTTAACTATCTTGGACAGCAGCTTTGCATCACATCTGGAGGTGTCTGCTTCTGCCCATCAGCCACACAGGGAGCTTGCCCCCCTAAACCTATAGGTACCCTAGCTGACTGCCTGAAGTAGGCTGTGTGAATCCCCCATGCTCAAAATGTCTAAAGGGAAAATCACCTCCTTTTGAGCTATTCCTGCCTTCAGCATCTTCTCTGATTCATCACAGATGGTGGCAGTTATTGAAACCTGAATCACAGTTGCATTATGTTAACCCACCTCTGATTACAGTGCGAGTGAGGAATACAAAAGGAGGAGAGAAAGAAGAAGAAGAGAGCGGGAGGCAAACTGCAAATTAAAGGCAAATCACAAGGTTGGTTTAGGCTATTGTGTAAATGGGGGTGGCTCAGTTTTCCACCATGCTAGGAAACTGTGAGATGTACCATAGTGCCAAAGACCAAGGATCTTCAGGATAACAGCTATTAAGATCCCTGGGTTTTGTCCTATTAGAGAACCAACAGCTTCATGCATTTCAGTACAACTGCAGTGTGTTTCCTTCCCACCACTAAGGAACCTGGGAACCAATGGAAAAATATACAGGGACAAACTTTGTCAAGGGCTCTCAGAAAACAGTTATAAAAGGACTGAATCTAAATCCATAAATGCTTTGCCAGCATGCAGTAACCACTAATTCTAGTTTCCTCCATGAAATACGTCAAAAGTAAGCTTCCTCGCCATCAATCAATCACCTCCCAAAAGTAGGAAAGAAACCTTGACGGGAAGGAATGGTTAAAGTGAACAAGCAAAAAGTAACACGTCCTTCAAAACAAGCACATACTTTCCTGACTGTAGGGTTTTATTCATGTCCTTCCAGCCCACTCCAAACACAAACTTATCACCCTCGTTTTTTTTGTGCCAAGTCAATAACAGCTTGCGCGGGGATTGTGGAATGCTACATTTGAAAGCCTCTCACACACTTTACTGAAGTAAAGGACTGATAATAATTAATAGCTTCCAAGGACATTTAGCCTTGTCAAGTGACTGTTAGCATGGTTTTCCCCTGAACACTGTTTAGACTGAGCCTTTCCAATTTTCCTGGACAGTATCTGGAGACCAGGAGATTCCTCTGTGTTTTTGTGCATAGCCCCCGGCAGAAGGTGAAGACAACACCCCACAAAGCCCTTTGACTGAAAACCTTGCCGGTGGACTGGGTCTGCACCTTTTCTAAAATCTCTTCCCGTGCAGCAGGGCTGTTCAGCTGCACTAGGAAGGCGCAGCTTTCCCACCCGGAAGGACATACAGGCTTTGGGTAGGTGAAGTAGCTCTGGACAGGCTTTCAGGTCACAGCGGACTATCAAAACACGGCATGCTGGCGGCTGAAGGATTTGTTCCAGACAGTTTCTGCCTCTCACTCTAATTATTCAACTGCTCCAATAGGGTTAGAAACCTTAGGAATTAGGCTTGGATCGTAAGCTGCCTTTATTTCGCAGTCATTCTGGAGCTGATCCTAAAAGTGATGCTTTTGGGAGCAACAAGTCTAATAACATCACTCAACACAGTAGCTAAAGGAAGGAAGACAGCTGAAGGGAAATGCTTGGTTCCTGGCTCTGCAGCTGGCTTTTGTCAGCTCCTCTCAGACCAGGGGAGGCAAGACTCTGAAATCTCCCCATTTCTTTCGTTTTGTCCTTGGGCCAGCTGGAGCCAGGAGAGCTGCAGAGCTAAGAGAGCTGCAGAGCCAGCAGGCAACAAGCACCTCAAAGGCAGCCGTCTTGCAGAAGAAGGACAACCTGGCAGGCAGCCAGCAAAATAAATGACCCTGGCTCCCAACACTTTGCACGTAAATCTGGGTGCTTTAAGGTTTCTCGGCAGGCTGGTGGATTCACTTCATCACCTCGGCTTCAGCTGCTGCTTCAATTTTTCATCAGAAATGCTTGTGACAGCATGGGACACACCTCAGTGGGATGCAGTGCAGAGCAATTCTCCAGCATCTGCCGCTTTTTGTGGCTTTCTCTCTTGAATAAGACACAGGTGCTCTTTAGAAGATGCCAATGCTCATGCTTGGGCAGCTGGAGCAAAGGCCGTCAAACAGACTGTGCACCTTGAGTTTCCCAGGTTTGGGCAGTCATCCCCAGGCTGTAGGATCAAGACACGGGATCAGACCAGGTTCTGGCTAAGTGTGATCCGCAAGGAAACTATAATAGGAAATACATGTCCAGCAGCAAGAACACGCTGACAGACTGCAACAGCTCTGGACTCTGAGTGAGTTACTGGGAGAGATTGCTGCTCATGGCAGGGCCCAATTTAGTTCTTATTCCCAGCACTCAGGGAGGCCAAAAATCCAGCCTAAACAAATGCAATTCAGTCCGTTAGCAGAGATCAGCGAAGCTACCTGCCTCGACAAAACCCAGCTATGTTTCTAATTAAGCAGGGTTGGCTCAGAGTCTCTGTTCTAGCCACTGTGGCTACAATCCCAAATTCCCACAACAAATTACCTACACTTCTCACTGTTAACAGAATTAGCTATTTATCTAACGTCCTCGGCCAAACGCTGGAGCGCATCTTCGCACAGAAGTGTTATTGTAGCCCTCGCCTGAGATTTGTTTGAGCAGGGATTGTGGGTTTTGGTCCTTTGACACGACTCCGCGTACAGCCTGAAGGGCAGGACTTTGTTCTTAAGGGTAAACAAAGAGACGCCAGTGGGGGCTTAGGCTTCCCTCTCCTGGTATCTCTTTGCTGTTCATTGTACCAGCACCTAAAGAGAATTTTTTTTGCTTCTGGTCAACCAGCAGAAGTGAAGGAAAGCCATACCCTCTCATGCAGGCCCTCTTGCAAATTGACTAAGGCAGATATTTTATCCAGGGCTGCAAATGAAAGTTGCTTTACCTTAGCTGGATCAGCCTGATTGTTTGTGCTATAACTGAAGCACTAATACATAATACCCAAGCCAACGTTAAACCAGCGAGCATGGGTACAAGCCACAGCAGAGCTGTGACAACAGAAAGCTCATTGCCAAGCCCACTGGATCAGGGGGATCTTTCCTGCCAGGCTTCCTGCTGCCAGGTCCCACCATGCCATGCTGTGGATCTTCCCTTGGTTTTCCTTACAAGTGATGAGGATGGAAAGAACATCCCATTTCTCTCCTGGCTGCTTTTCAAAACCCCTCCTCCGGCTCCTGTCCAGTCACTGCAGCTGTGGCTGACTACTCCAGGGAAGAGGTGCCTGGCCGGTCTGATCTTCCCTCTCTGCAGGCAGCAGCGGAGGGCAATTGCTCTGTGAGGGGGAGTGGAGGAGGAGTAAAAGGAGAGTAAATCCTGATCTGCTCAGTCTCAGGTGGACAATACTGTGAAACGGTAAATTGACATTGCCAGTGTCCCAAAACAGAGTTTGGACCTGGACAGCACTTCATCGGCAAGAGAAATGGGGGACTGTCCTTTTCCTTTCTGCTTAGTTTTAAAACTAAGCGTGCTGGCCCACTGCAGTGGTGGCCACCGGTCAGGCTTTACTTGCTTCCTGGCTGTCCAGTTTCACCCTTGTTGCAGGCAGAGGGATAATCCTGCTGTCATCTGTGCCACTGTCACCTCACCCCATGCTGTTGCAGAGCTCCCTGCCTGTCCCGGTGTGCCCTGTGCTGCTGCACCACAGGCAGGAGGGTCCTGGGGACCGCTATGCCCCTTCCACCAGCACCCGGTGCATGGGTTCGAGCTTGGCTGAGGCTTGGCATAAGTGTCTCCAAGGGAGAGCCACGTGCTGCTGCAGCAGGTATCGGAGCTGGCGGTGCGGATGACTGCTGTCTTCCTCTGAGTCAGTGACACTGGCAGGTGTCAATCTCTGCAGTGACAGGTACACCTGAGGGACTGAGGGTGCTGAACGCCTGGCTAGAACACCATGTACCAGCAGAACTGGGTTTCTGCAGTTCTGTGCAATGGGGAGAAAGTCTCCCCTATTCACAGCAGCCTCAGCTTGGAAACCCAGAGGAAGAAGGGAATGGGAGGGCGTGTGGGAGCTGGAAGGGACTGAGAAGGAAAGAACAAAGCAGCAGAGACACGGACTGGCTCTTGGAAAACAAGGTGGAGCAGGCAAGGGTAGCACCTGGCAGGGGCATGGCCTGGGGTGGTGGAGGTGCTGGGCTGGAGGGGTATCATGGCTCAGGAAGGAAGGATGGACAAGGACGGAGGGGATGCTGGATGAGGAGACAGAGTGGAAATGGTAAGCAGGGTACAGTGAGGGACTTTAGGCAAGGGCTGGGGCCTGGAGAGGGGTGGTTTGGGTGCAGAGAAGGACAAAGCCTGGGCAGAAGGTGAAAGATGCGCAACGGAGACAAGGGAAAGCACTGGGTAAAATAAGCCTTACCCTTATGAATAATGTAACTTCTTTTTTTTTTTTTTCTCCTGTTGAAGCTTTTTTATTTTAATTGCAGCTATTCTTTTTTCCTCCTAGCTTTCTTTGACCATTCTTCCCCTCCTGGCATTTGACTCCCTATTGATAATTCCTCTTCAGTGTTTGCTAGTTTTCTGTCTCTTGCTCTGCCAGTACAGCTGTCATGGCATGCATTGTGCTATGATGTCCTCTGTGGAAGGATTTACAGATAGCAAGCAGTCTGTACATACAATACCGCTCTTACCTCTGCTCTGGCAAACAGCTTATTCCCCCTGCCTGCAATTTTCCCTTCAGTTCTTCTCTTTGTCCTCTTCTTCCTTTGTGTTTTCGTTCTCCCTTGTGTTTCCTGCAGCCTGGCCCCTTGTCAGCTTTGCTTCCCCACCTCGAGCGGAGTCTGCCCCTATTCATGCCATCGGTATGGCTTGCAGAGCTTCTCTCCCTTGCCCAACCAGCCTTGCTGAGGCAGCGGCGTAACAGAGAGGATGTGAAGAGCATCTACTGCAGATCTCTGTGGTCATGGCTAAGGTCAAAGAGCCAAACGTTTATGGCTTGTGTGTGGGCGTTATGTAAACAACAGCAATTATTCATTGTCAAAACTTCATAACTCAGCCAAAACTCAACCATTTTTGCTGGACTGTTTCACAGAGGCTTCTACTTCTAAAGACTCGCTTGCAGCCAGACTTTGACCTTCCTCTCCCATCTGTAGAACAGTGTTACTACTATTAAAGAAGCCACTGTCATAGTTACAGTGAACTTCCCACCTCACCCTCTCCTGCCACGAGAGACGTGATCCTTCTGGATATGGCCTCAAAAAACGTATTCACTTATTTCTCTGAATACCTGAATTTGCGATCTTTTCAGCTTGTTACAAAGCGGCAGCAGTGGCCTGAAAGTGCGTGAGCACAAAAGGGCATCGCTTCTGGTCTGTTCAGTGCGTTTGAAGGACTCCCACTGAAACGAATAGAAACATCTTCCCACTAACTCGGCAGGTTTTAGAGCCTCTTGCACTGAGGTGTGTCAGCCTCTATGTACTGCTCACGCTTTTGCTCTCGAAATCCTGTGTGGATGGGAAATTTTGTATGTAATGGAGGAAGTGACCGAACTGTTTCAGTTGTTCAGGCAGAGACAGACACTTAGCTTACACAAAGATGGCCTCATTTTCTTCTTTTCGACCAGAGATTTGGAAATAGCATTGGCTCCCTGAAAGTCAGTGAAACTTGGCATTAGTTAGGTCAGCTGGGTCAGCAGCATCACTTCAAAGGGTGACAGAAAGCCATGAGGACTTGAACACACATGAGACGGCTTCTGATGACCTTTTACTTGCCCTTTCAGAGGCCCCAGGTGTAAGGTAGAGGGTGGAGCTTCTTCATTATACCTAGATCCCCAAGAAAATCCCTTAGTAATCCCCATCCTTACCCCCCTTGCAAGAATGCTCTTCCATCCTCCTTCTGCCATCACATGCAGAGTAATCCTCCTTTTCCTGCGTCACCCTTTCAGTGATCCTTCTTACTCTGCAAGATCACATGCGTTGCACACAGCTACCTCCCTCTCGCACTCACAGGGTGAGCAGTGAGCTGGGGAGAAAAAACCCTCCCTTTCTCCTACATGTTGCAAAGCAGCCCTCTCTTTTTCCCTGTTCCCCTCGCAAGACCCAGGCAGTTTAGATCCCCTTTCTTTCACCTTAATGCCACAAGACCGCTGTCCTCAGAGTGGCACTGACAGCAAAGGTGGTGTTTATTGACTTTTTCAGCTAGCTTTTGCCATCCGTTTCTCTTTGCTGCGATAACCTTTCCCACCCACCCTCCTGCTCCTCCGAGGCCGTGAGCAAGGCGACACCGTGCTGACGTGTGCTCTCCTCTCACAGCAGTGGGACGCACTGAAAGAACAGACCAGGACTGGGTTACCCTGCCAGCTCCCCCATGTACTCGTGCCCTTGTGGCACACAGAAGGCATTGTACTGCAAACCAGGGTGCTGCTTACTCACAAGGGAAGCCTGTGCAAGCTTGTAGCCTCAGGTAAAGAGCTGTGTTTTTTCAGTGTGAGAAACAGCGGGTGAAATGAAGAAAAAAAATCCTGTGAATTGGCTTCCCTCCGTAGGTGCAATCCCAAAGTGTCAGTGTTTTCAGACCCCCTTGCTCCAGTGTCCCAAACCCCACTGCAGGCAGCACGACTCCTGAGCGCCCAAGGCAGTAACTATACATGAACCATACAGCTGACGGGAGGAGAATAAGCAGGCTCAGAAGCTGCTGGTTTCAAGATAATTATCATCTTGTCACTCCAGTGGAGCAGTAAAATTGGGCTGAAGATGATAAGATCCAAAAGTGACTTTCCCTTCGTCTCCCAAACACCCATACAAGAGCTTGGCTGCGCCTCTCCCAAGGCAGCCGCTCTCTTATTCGTTGGAGATGACTTAATCCAGAAAGGGTGATGAGAAGGAGAAAGATTTAAATCAAACCCGATTACTGGGGCTTGATAGGCTTCCCTGGCAAGCTGCTTTGGGTCTGACCCAAAAGTTGTCAGCTCACTGCCTGCTCCCTTGACAACACTGTTCAGAGGGCTCAGGAGCCTTATGAAATGCAGCCGTCCTCTCAAAGCTCTTCTCAGTTCCAAACACCAGTCTCTCCTTCCCCCTGGCAAAGGACTGACATACCCTGAGGGTCATCAGGAGGCTGAACAGCACATGGATTTTAACCAGCCCTTCAGCTGTCGGTGGGCAAACAGATGGAGAAACAGCCCCGGGAGCACTGTGTCCGAGACTCTTGAAATGGCACGCTCTCGCTGTGGCTTTGAGAGTAATCCACCTAAGGGATTACTGCGGCGTGGCTGCGAGATAATCCTGCCAAGACATTGCATGTGCTCAGCCACTGTCCCCCAGACGCTGGGGCTCTGCCCGGGACTCTCCCAGGCCATGTGAATGGCTCACGATGACCACAGGGACCTCAGGACGAGCACTGGGCAGGACCCAACCTGCAGACGCTCCTTATCCCAGGGAGCAGAGAGGCACATGCCAGCCTGAGGCTGGAAATGGGGAAAAGGTGTCGTCACATCAATGGCAGTGGCCATCGCAGACACCAGCCTCCAAGGCAAGCAAATCCCTTTGGGGTGGGAAGCAAATCCCTAACTTTGGAGCTCCCAGTTTACGGAAAGGGCGGTAGGAGATGGTTGTGACTGTAACAGAGACCTGAGCTCAGTGGCTGTGGAGATCCCATCCAGTCTCACGCAGGGAAGAATGGGAACGGATGACTACAGGCACAATGCGGGTGGTAGAGGGACAAGCATGGGAGAATTGCAGGATGCTGCAGTTGGAAAGTTTGCTGTCCTGGACTAAGCTACGGCAATGTCAGCTAACGCTGCCCAACACCTGCCCCCCCTCCCACTCCCCCCCGGGGGATGCAGGCCATTGAAAGTGATTTCAGAAATGATTCTGAAGTGAGTCAAATACATACATTTTTTTTTCTCAACTGAGTCGTAAATGCAGCTATTAAAACAGATTGGTCTATAAATTCAAAAAAATAGGCCAAAGCAGAATGAGTGTTTTATTTTTATTAAAAAATGGAGAGTAATAAAGTAAAGCTGTAATAATAATATGAAAACGTTGACTAATATCTGTGAAAATCTTGGAGAGCCATAGAGGGAACGAGCTATTGTGTTTCGTGGCGGGTGGGGTGCTGGTGAAGTGTTTGTGGTTAGGACGAAGACACTGAATTTTGCAAGGAGAGCCGACGAGTTTTAGGGCTTGCTATCTGGAGACTCCCTGCACCAGTGAGGAAATTGCTCATGCTCAAGGAAGGCAGAATAGCCAGACTTTTACTGTACTAACCAGAGTCTCTTTAGAGGGTTTTTTTTTCACCTCTTTCTTTCTCCCCCATTCCACTACCCAGTGCTATTGATGAAATACATTTCAATATTGCAGAAAGAAAAGCAGTGACAGAAGAAGAGCTCCTTGTCTTCAAGCTGTATCAAACATGTTACTGCAAACCCAACATCACCTGCCATTTTACCTTGCTGAGCTGGCTTTGCAGACAGGGGCTGTTGGGACCTGGCTGAGGAAAGGCTGTGTCTGTGAAAATTTCAGAGAAGTAAAGGTTCAAAGGAGAGAAGGGAATGAGAGATAAGAGAGCTTTGAATCTTCATTTAAAAAGGAAAGAAAATCTGATTAAGATGTGCTAGCTAACTCAAAACATATGAGCCTGAACATCAAAAGGTTCATAATTTGTACACGTGCTGTAGATAATTATCAGTTTAACTCGATACTTCCTACAGCGACAGAGCTGACGTCAGACTGCTGCAGCGACCGACTTTCAAACCAGCCTCTGACCTTGAGCGAGGGCCCCACTGCTGACGTGCTCTTCCTCCCCCTGCCCCTCACAACCCTGCGTACACGTGCACTCCAAGACATCTGCTCGGACCCCCTCTTGGCTGCCCAAAGCCTGAGACCTGGGTGAGACCGAGAGAGGAGGCGAGTGGCTCTCAGCTGGCTCAGGACATCTCATGCTGCAGAGGACCTCTTGTAGATCCCCTCTCCTGCTGCTGCACTGCAAAGGGCAGTGACAGAAAACCTCGTTTATATGGGGCTCCTCAGACTCCATCGAAACGTGGCCTAGAAAACGAATGCCAGACTTTACTTCCTTCAGCCCACTGCAACCTGGGAATGGCTGCCAGCTGGCTCCTCTGATGCAGCAAGAATTGCTCCTGTGCTGCCAACCAGCGAGGTACATGAGGCAGCCGGTGGGCCATTCCCATCCCAGCTCTCCGTGCCCTCTGTGGCCAAGGGCTGCCAGCACTGGGGCAGAGCTGATGGGACTTTGGAGGTGGACACAGGGTCGGGGGTACCCAAAGCCATGCACACAACCTGTCTGCCTCTCGGCCAGTCACGCTTTCATGGTGCAGTTTGGCCAGAGGAGCTAATCTTGGAACTCTGTGCATATTTACAAAGCCAGAAGGTTCAGGCAGAAGGCACGTAATGAATCCCAGACCTTCCAAGAGAGCCGTGTGTAGCATGAGCATAAGAATAATGTGACTTCAGGGAATGGCAAAGCAAAGCGTTTTCCTTCCGTGACTGAGAGACTTCTGTTCAGTACCAAGCTCTCCCCAAGAGCTGAAATGACCTTCTGTCTGCCTGTCCACAGGAGAGAGAGACACAGAGAGACAGGACACAGGCAGAGGAGAGGTCGTGTTTTTGTTAGAGGGAAAAAAATAATCAAAAGCCTGCTGGTGAAATACTCCTAATCCCTATGTCTCTTTGTACTGTGGAGACAGGAATTTTCTCGCTCTCTCTCTCTCTCTCCCCCCATGCATAGACCCATGACAGTTTTCTTTCATGAAAAGCTCCTTGCACTTCATCCACAACCCCAAGACCACCTACTCTACATCCTTTTTTAATTCAAGGATTTTGTTCCTTTGAGGGAGGAGAGGGAAAACACTAACAATCACAACTAGGTCCCCTGCTGAACGCTCTGTCATTAACCCATCCTTGTGGAATATGCTTTTTTTCCCTATACTTAATCATTCACTTAATGGATGGCCAACTGCATGTGAAGCTCCGAGGTCTATGAAGAATGAAGCCTAACCTGCAAGACGCTCTGGCAAGTCGAATGTTTACAGTAAGCACAGCAATCCATCAAACATCCTTCTGAAGGCTCCTGAAGAACAGCTTGAGGCCAATAAAATAGTCTGGATTTTTTGGGGGGGGTGGAGAAATATACCTATAAATAATCCTTCCTGTCTGCGCCAAGTTTGAAATGCAGGCACCTAACACCATGGAGAGTAAGCCAGCTCACTTTGTAGCAAAGTGGATTCACACTCTGTCAAATGTTAGACACACACCCACTGACTGACCTCCCCTGGAGGTTCGGTTGTGTCCCACTCGTCAATCAATTGCACCACTTCAAACACCATAAGGCGTCACGTGTTTATTTTAGCAAAAGGAACTCCAGATACAGAACTTAAACCTATTCCTACAATGGTGCTTTCATTACCCAAAAAGGCTGACAATAAATTAACATTCTAATTAAGAGTAATGAATTATGCATGATCGTGTAGCACTTTCTGTGTAGCTAGCAGATGAGCACAGACAAAGGTATGGTATGGATTGCAAGAACTTATCCTGACAGTACAGGGAAAAGGCCATATTTTTGTCAGGTGCAGGCCATTTAGGAGAAAGGTCAAGCTAGCTGGGTAGCTATGTGTGAAAATGGTCCTGCTGCACTACTGCGGTCCTGCTACAGGCTCTGTTGTATTACGATGTGTGAGAACTGAGTCCAACTTCTCCCTGTCATGACAACACAACACTTGAAAATCACACCTCTAGAAGTTTACCCCTTCTGAATGCATTAGGACTGTATACGTAGGAAGAGTGATGGCAAACTATCTTCCATCCTCAGCAGGGACATGGAAACACCGGCGTCACTGTTGGTATTGCAGTCTCCCATGATTTTGCCATGTTTTGTCAGCTCATCTGTCACAAGCGTCGCTCATCCCCACATAGAACCCTAGCATTCATCTGGGACGGAAGAAAAAGGAGGAAGTTCGCTCTTCTGGATGCGTAAAACAATATGCAGATATGAGTACATGCAGAAAGGAATCTTGAAAAACAAAACCACCAGAGGACAAACTGGACGTCCAGTGGATGCTTGAACTGTGACATTGGGGATTTTTTACACCACAAGTTCTAAGCATTTGAGTGGGCAACAGAGCATTGCTATGAAATTATTTGAGATTTCACTACCAGTTCTGCCTCCCAGAGCTTTGACCTTCAAAACAGCTTATGTTTCCAAGCAAAAAGATGTGAAAGGCAGGAAAAAATTAGAACCACTAAGGGGAAAAAAAAGAAGTGTCTGATTGGCACCATCCTGTCCTTATGTCAAACTCTAATTTAACCGAGTTCCTTGACTTTCATATTTTAGCTGCTTGCTTTGGCATCATAATGGCAATTTCCTTCTTCAACTGCAATGTGACTCGTGCTCCAGCCCTTCTCTGCCTGTTGCTGGAGTCACCACCCTTTCCTACCCTTGTCCGAGGCAAGGTACCACCTTGGAGAGCAGGGTAGTGGCACTCGGGCCTCACAGAGAGAAGCCACTGTGACCTTGGCATGGATGAAAATCTGTGTTGCAGCAGCCAGGAAAGCTGGTGGGCAGCTAGCAGGGACTCAGGACTGATCAACAGAGCTGAGCTAAAGCATACACTTCTGCAAGGAACAGGATGGCATGAAATGGACTGGGGCCCAGCTCTCTTAGCTGACCACAGGAGCTCCTGGCCTCCCAACAGCTTTCAGTTAAAGCAAGGGGCAAATTGTTAATGTCAGTGGGAGGCTTGCAGGGAGAATTTCTGAGCTGAATGACAATGTCTGGGTCCAGGACTTGCACTACAAGGCACCTTATTCCAGCTGGAGCTTTTCCCCTAGCTCCAGCTGGAGATGGACCCTGACCTTGCCTCATCCAGGGATGCCCAAGAGCACAGGAGGTGGCTGTGCTCATTGTTCATTTCCTTCCCAGCCTGGGAGAAGGTACTGAGCATAGAGCTGGCCAGGCATGACCTTCACAGAGACAGTCCCTAGCTGGCATTTTCCCACAGACCCTAAGCCAAATTAATGTCTTATCTCAGACAACGGCCCACACGGTGAAAAAAGGGGCAAAGACCTCATATTCAATGGTCACATTGTAAGTAGCCCAGAGAACAGGATCTACCTAAGCTGCTCACTCAAAGGTATTCTTTCAACCTGAAACAAAAAGCTTTATACCCTCATCTCTCTTTCCCCTTCTCTAATGTAACAAGTATAATGAGAAGATTGCAATTACAGCATTATTTCAAAGAGTACTCCTTGAATTTGCATATAGATAACAAGTAACGACCCTACCTTTCTCAGTCCTTTTATAAAATAACTACAGCTTTGAAATATGCTGCTCTCCCTCTGCCATGTTCCTATCTTCCTAATTGCTTACCCATATAAAGCTTACCCTTCCTTCTCTTGTTTCCAGATGCTAATGCACCCTGAAAGGCAACTGCAAACACTCACCTAATATTATTGTTCTATTTAAGTCATCACTCATGTTGCCAAGGGGATATTATCCCTTCCCAAGGAGAAGGAAACACACTATAACATCCTCTCTGTACAGACACAGATCTCATGTGGAAGATGTCCAAGAACTCCCAAGTTTAAATTCTGTTCTACTTGTACCAGTCCAGGCAATAAACAAAAAACCCCCACACCATTTTCCAAAATGCAGTCAGTGAACTCTGCCTCTGCCACCTCCCAGGGTGTTTTCTGCTCGTTAGGAGCAGCTTTGGACCACAGCATCTCCAGGATCCAGAGGCGATGCCTGGTGTGTACATGGCACGAGGCATCAGGACTGCACCTACAGTAACAAAGTACAGGAGTGTTTTATTTCCAGTGTTGCCAAAAGCAAACAATAGAAACATTTCCAAGGACAAAAAATTGACTAATCTGTTGTTTAATAATAATAAAGTCATTCTACAAACCTCTCACTGGTACCAGGAGGTACGTTTGTTACAGATACTTCACTTTAGTTAACAATGGATTTTGAGTACCTTGTTGATGAATAGATCTGATCGCAAACAAAACAAAAGACAACAGTTTCACTCTCTTCTTTCACCCCTCTTTTCAGAAATGAAAGATTTGATAGGTCTGGTTTTGGTCTGTCTTTGCGTTGTTCTGATATTGAAGGCACGTGTAACTTCTGTAATACAAAGCCGACTGAACACACACAAACAAAAGGTTTACTGTAGTACAGAAGTTTGGGAAGTATTTTTAAATAAGTAAAAGTATCAGTGAAAGCCAAAACTGAATGCTACTAATGCTTTCATCTTTAATACAGTGAACTCAGCAAAAATGGAGCTCAGCACCCTGGGACTCAGAAGAGTGCCTTCAGAGTCCTGCACCAGGAGCTCTGGCTTCCCCTCACCTAAAGGTACAGAACGTGAAGCAGCTGCATCTTTCCAAAGTGTTCTCAGTAAGCTGTAGCATGGAAGATGCCAGCATTTGGATGCTACAGCTGTCTTATGGCATGGTTAGAGTCGCATGTAATGGTAGTCATGCCCTACTGGAAAAAATACGCATTTTATTTTGATATGTTGCAAACTTACAAAAGATACTTTGCCAAAATCTCTGCCTTAAGTTTCTACAATCCAGCTCCAACAAACGGGACATAACCAACAGCCTAGTCTAGTGGAGGGTGTCCCTGCCCCTGGCAGGGGGTTGGAACTAGATGGTCTTTAAGGTCCCTTCCAACCCAAACCATTCTGTGATTCTGTGATTCTTGAAGTTCAGGAACAAAGAGGTCTGAATACATCGTCATTTAATGAATTAGTACAAAAGAGTTCAGTGAGCTGTATTACTCATTTCCACATGCATCAGCTCAACAATCGTAATGGATTTATTTGGGGATATTGTTTACTAAGTGTACAGCAGTTATCTAGTTAAATTAAATGGCTACAAGAGACTATTCATTAACTTCACATAGGCCACTCGACAGCCACCAACAAAAAATTTTAGCTGTTGCTAACCTTATCCGAAGTCAAACTCGTGACCTTGAAGCACAGCAGTATAGTGCCATTACCAGCCTCTGTAAAGGAGCCAGTTCCATAGGTGGGACTCTCTGTTTGTTTCTCTTCTCCTCCTTGAATTTTCCTTTTTTTGTGTGTGTGCTCCTGGTGACATTGAAGGGTCATTTTAATTGGTTCAGCCGACAGAAGGCACACCTAACGTCGCTTTTGAACGGTTGCTCTCACCAAGGCTGGCTCTGAAAAAACACATGGAAAGAAATCTGCTGAAGCTTTTGATGATGGAAGTGGTGGGAGGTTTGAACATCTCTTTTGCTTCTCCACTAACCTCCAGGTGATATGTTACATTTTGATCTCAGTCGGAGTCTGCTGGGCTTTTGCCGTGAAGAAAGCAAAAAAAACCAAACCACCCCACTTCCAGCTGCTGATGTGTTTGCTCTTTAGCCGAGCTCTCCGGCACCAGAGAGGGATGTTTGACTCGCACTAGTGTGACTTTGCGTTTCTCACAGCACGGTCCGTTTGGTTGCTGTAGCTTTGCTTGAAGCAGGTCATGGGGAAGAATTAAGCTCCTTCCTTCAGACACGTGCAAAAGCCAGCCAGCTCAGGCAGGCTTAGCCAAAGGGAGAGGAGACGGTCTGTCTCCTTCTCTGCCACTGCAAATGTGGAGGCAGCCTGCAAGAATCTCAATAGCAGGAGGCTGCTTTGATGACCCATGACCTTCACAAACGTTTGAACCTGAAATGACTAATAAGATGTCCAGAGGAACTGGGTTTTCAACCGAAAAAAGGATAGCATTTCCCCTCACCTCCACAAACACACACTCACACACATGTGGTCCTGGCAAATCACACGCTCTCTGGTTCAGCGGAGGGCTGAGCTGTGCCAAGTGCAGAGAGCTGGTAAAGGCAGGCCAAGATGCAGTTTGGTTGTATCCACTGCGAGGTGGGTGCAGAGCCGGACGGCAGGTTTTCCTGCAGGTTGGACAGGGCATACTTGCTAGGGCACAGTGCTCTCTGCAGAGTCACACTGCTTCGGGACTGGAGGTGCCTTGCATATGAAGGACACGGTGTGAGTGCAATGAGTTCAAGTCCGCACTTACCTGCCCACGAAGCCCTGTCCTCAGAAACCCAAAAACATCAAAAGGTGATGTGGTTACTCTGTAACTGGAAGTGTTCAAGGTCAGGTTGGACAGGGCTTAGATCTAGAGAAAGATGTCCCTGCCTGTGGCAGGGAGTTTGGACCAGATGATCTTTAAAGGTCTCTTTCAACCCGAACCATTCTCTGAGTGAGTCACACTTCCACAGCTAGGAAAGGGGTACAAGAATTAGACAGATAAGAGGGTCTGAAAGAAGACAGAGTTTGTAATCGAACCAGGGTAATTAGAATGAGATGAAAGGCATTTCAAATATCTGGGCCCATGAAGGGCAGGTACTCAGTGGGGAGAGTGTGGCCAGAGCAACTGAAGCCCTGGAGGACGTATTTCCAGCTATAAGAAAACTCTCAGCTGAGTAAAACTGGAAGTGCCCAAATGTCTGAGATAGTTATACTTATGGCTGAGAGAGACTGAAAGAAAATATTTGAGCATTGACCCAAACTGGGGTGTTGGTACACATGCATTTATTGGCTGGGGAAATAAAAACCCAACACACTTAAATCCTTCATGGAAGTCTAAGCACAACCTGATGTGATCTATAAGTTTTGAAATGAAGCCAAAGGGAGACACCTGGGGAGACAAAGCTCACACCCAATTCTTGTGTGCTCTGTGCTACAGCACAGTGAGAAGAAGAAAGTCTGAGGCATTTGACTTGTCACACATGGCACAGCCATTAGACCGAGTCAAAGAAAGATCATGGCTAAAATAAAGGAAGAAATTGAAGCACAGATTTGCTCACATTCTTATCCGGTGTGAAACAGGATATTGTTTTAACTTTGCAGAAGCAGCCCTGCGAGCAGCCCAGCAAAGCAAGTGACCCTCAGAGCTGTTTCTGGCCCCCCCCTTTCCTCCACCCCTATTCCGGTGGTGCAGGAGCCCCACAGGGAGCCTGAGGCTCCCTGCCAGCCTCCGGGGCTTTGCTTGCTGGGAAAGGAGCGACCCAGAGGCCCCGTGGCTGCAGGCGGCCCGGAGCTCAGCCTGCTGCCAGGCCCACCTTCGCCCCAAGGCACAGCCCAGCATACCCAGGCAGCGAGGAGAGCCGGGACAGGGAGCAGGGCCCACCACAGTCACCATCTCCTCCACCCCGGCCCCATGAGCCTGGCACAGCTGGTGTCACGCTTTGTATTGACCACGTGTTGTTCCCCTACCCCCATTTTACCCCTGCTGGCTGGCACAGCTTTCTGTCAGCTGGGTGCAAGGCCCGTGAGACAAGTTTGCTCCTGCCCATGGGTGAGGTACACACATGCTAAGCCTGTGGCCAAACAGCACCAGCTGGCTTCTCCCTGCTGTGAGACCAGCGAGCAGAGCATAAGATTAGTCTTGGGCAACTTGCCTCTTCCCAAATCAACAAGGGGTGGTTGACCAGGTACCTCCTGCTATGTGCTCGTGGGATGTTGTTCCCCACCTGCACCAGACCTGCCATCCCCCATCTCCCTCCATGTTCCCCTATATCCTCCCCCACCTTCCTCCGTGTCCCTCCACGTCCCTACGTTGCTGCAAAAAAGAGAGAGCATTAAATCAACCATTCTGCTGGGACAGGTGTAAAATGTGCTTCTTTTATCTCTTCCTTTCCTTGAGGATCAGGGAGAAATGCCAGGAATGGCCAATGACACACAGAGGCAGGCTGTCCCCTTGCCCGTGGAGCAGGATAGCCTCCCTTCCTGCTGTGTTTCTTGAGCTCAACAACATCGTTCCCTGGGAGGATCATTCCTTACAGATGCTGGCACTGACACCTGTTCCCGTTCTAGGTCTCTAAGGACTAATAATGGTGTGTACATGTACATGCACCACGGTAATGACAAGGAGAAGGAAGGTGGAGTGCAGAACACACTGATGTGAAGTGATAGCAGCCCGGGAAAAACAGCACAGAAAGCTTAAACTACAGCGTGTCAGCTCACAGGAGACACAGATTCGGTCTGTCAAAATCAGACATAATAAAACTGATTAGGAAAGAGATAACCAAACAGACGAGGGTACAGTGAGGACAGAATGATTAGGCAGCGTAGCTTCACTGTGATGACCAGAGTCTGAGGAGAGAAATCAGTCACAAGAGTTGCACTGCACTGTGTATCCCATGTGGAGTGAGTAAGTAGTCATTGTGGTACCTCTGCCTCTCTGTGTCTGCCCTCTTAAAGCAGCGGACAAACTGGAAGCGAAGCAAAATGGGATGCAAAAATTCTGCAGAAAGGGAAAAAAGGTGCAGGGATGGTCACAGAGAGGGCTGAGCCTCCGGGCTGTGAATGATACCCTTGGAAAATGGTTGCCCACAGAGGCAGCTCCTGCTGTTCTCTGTCAATAGCCGGTAGAGCTAATTACAGCAGGGATGGTGGGGATCAAATGTGCAAGGGAAAGGAAAGGCAATGCATTGCTCAACAGGATTGCCCTCCATGGGAAGGAGTTCCCCAGCTAACCCCTGCTACGAGGCACATGTTGGGGCTTCTGCTTCCTTCTCTTGGCCACTACTTCTGTTCCTGCCTTGTGACTTCCAACACCTTTGCCAGCCCTGCAGTGGCTAGGAAAAAGGTACAGTGGTCTTGGGAACCGCAGCAGACACAAGGCAATGTGAACATAAGTGGAGAGACTGAAAGCAGCCACAAAATTTCTAAAATCCAGAGCTATTCGCTCGAGACCTCCTAGGGGTGGGATTTTTTGGTGGTTGTTGCAAAGGGAAGATGCTGTTTGTCAGTGGAAAGATGATGCAGGCTGGGGACCACGCTCAGCCAATACCAAGGCTCAGCCAGTACCAATTCCATTTCAAGGAAACGCAGGGAGGGAGGAACAGAGCAGACAGAGCTCTTGAGATGCTCAGGAATTGGAAAATTGGAAGTTCATGGATTCTGGGAGCATCACAGTATGAACAGGACTGCCTGGAGAGCTCAGCAGCCCCCCACTGCCTCTAAGAGCTGTGTGGCACATGGTAGGCCCCTGTAAGGGACAGATAAACATGAGTCTTTTCGACACTGCAGCTCCCCTACTTTCCAGACAGTGGCTGGGGGATTCCTCTCAACCCAGGTGTAAATCCACAGAAACACCAAACCCAGCTCTGATTCCAGACTGGGAGAAGGAGTGCTGCCCCTCGCTCGGTCTCCTCAGCCTACGCATCTTCAAAACCAGACTGAGCCCTGGAAGCAGTGACAAGCATCAGTGGTGTAAGGGGTCTGGGGGAGGACTGGACCCCCCAAGACTCCTTCCTAGGGGGCCTGTTCCTTTGGTGTTTCACTGCTCAGCTGGGGCTATTCAAGTGACTCCTGTGGCAGAGGGCCTCTCCCTGCACCATTAAAGCCTCCTCTAGTCCAGTGCATTCAGATCACAGACCTTACTGCAAGGCTTGAGCAGTTATCATCAACTCCACAGCTGGAGTGCTGCAGCAGAGACGGTGGATCCTCCTATGCCAGCCAGCCTGGGACCCCAGGCACACAGCTGGGCAGCAGACCTGCCCGCCCCCCCGCCCGCAAGCTTGTATCATCCCCACCCTTTGCCCTGTTGGTACATGCACTATCCAGATTATCCTGACTGCAATGTAGATATCCTTTTAATCACGTTGGGGAATTTTTTCACCTCCACATCACTGTTTTGTGCTGAGGCAATTGAGCAGTCTTGCCTAATCCCCAGGAAAGTGCAGAATTAAAAGGGGGCAGAAGACAGAGAAGAAATGAGGGAAGCATAAACACCCCTCACGTAAAAATGGAGGGATAGATCAAGCATCCTGATATTGAGAGGGAAGAGAGAGAGGAAGGAGATGAACATACGAAGTTGCCACATGAGCAGAAACAAAGAGGCGCTGGGTGTGGGATGGGAGAACCAGGGGACTAGAGCTGGATCTTCCTCATATTTTTTCAGGAATTTTCAGCCTTCTGTTAGTGTAGAGCCTCCGATGTGGAGTAGTAGGGGGGGCTATTGCTTGATTGCTTTAAACTAGGAGCAGTTCCAACGATACAGAGCCTGGTGCAGATAGCAGAAATGCAAGGTCTTACACTGAGGGAGAGAATTTGTTGGGACAGATGGAGGCACTCTGTCCATCACCTACAGGAGATAACTGATGCATGTATCTGGCCTGAGACGGGGAGATGAAAACGGCTTTGGTGCTGTGTTGCTTCCTGCAGTGAATATACAAGAGGATAAGCTGAGGAAAGATCTAGAAGTGGCTTCCTTCAGTAAGGTGGCAACTCCTAAGCTGGGCCTTTCTGACAGGGTCACACTGGCTGCAAGCTGTCCTTGCTTTTCTACGCCAATATTGGAAGAAGCATTGCACAACCTTCTCCCCAGGCCTTGCTCCCCACCCTGGTTGCCTGCGTGGCACGCTGCTAGGGAGGCAGCTAGCCCAGCCCGTGAGCCCGGTACACGCGGCACGGCTCTTTCCAGTCAGACAAGCCCCGACCAGATAGTAAGTCGCTTTCGCTTTGCAAATTACTCATGGCATTTCCTGTAAACACTATCAACATCACCTATGGGCTGTGAGCAGGGAAACATAGTGACATTGTAAAATGTCTTCTGAAAGGGCAGGCTGCCTCATTTTTTCCATTATTTACCAGTTCTCATGTTTGGGAGAGGGACAATTGTGGCAGGGGGTGGAGTGTGGGGAAATCCAATGTTGTTTGAGATGAGGGCAACCTCAGCAGAACTTCAACATAATACTTTTCAAAGCTGTTTGACACGCTGCTGTGGAGCAGTTCTTTCCCTAGAAAACCTTGGGTGAGAGAAGATGAGGAGTGCCCTGACTGCTTACCAGTCTCCCATCCAACTTCTGTACTCATCATGCCTGAGGAAAAACCACTTGTGGTCTAATGTCAGGATAGAGAGCAAGCCTGAAGAGGACATACAGGCAAACAGAGCTGCAATCTAAATAAAATATAACCATCTCTCATGCTTAAAAGTTCATGATTCAGGCTTCCCCAAACTGTGACATTGGATTAAAGAGCAGCTTAAGCATTGTACTTTGAAAAGAACAGGAAAATAGGCAAACAAAGAAACGTCAGCCTACCTAGAGGTCTATTTGTGTTCTGATATCTTTGCCTTCAGGTTCACCAGGGAGGGGCTTAACCATCCCCCTATGGCCATGAGACCTAGAAACAGAATAAAAATCCACAGCTCAGATTCTCATGTGACCGCAAACACCCAGGCATTTGGAAAGCAACAAATATCACAAGATTAAGGATCCATCACAAGAACAAGGAACCATCACCAAGTTTTCCACTAACACAAAGAAAAGCAGACTGACAGTGTCACCTTACACTGGCATATACTAATGAATGGCTGTAAGAACAGGCTTCAAGGACTTTTTGAAGTCAAGCGTATTTTCCCCTTGTTTGTCTTATGCTGGCATTTGCCTACACCTCAGTCAGGACAAGAGGGGGTCACCTTGCCAAGAGATTTATAAAGACCCTGTTTATTTTCCTCAGGGGCTCACAGTCCAGTGTGTTACGAGGTCTGGTAAAGGGAGTGACAGGAGTAAATCAATGAGCCGAGAAGATCCATAAGGACTGGACCTAAATTATTGTTCTAGAGTAGATAAAGGCAAAATAATAATCTGCATGATGCACTATCACAAAGACATGAAAGAAAGTTAAATAGACACAGGCAGCTAATACAACCTGGCACATTCCATGGCTTTACTGGTACTGTGCCAGAAGGACTGGTGCCATTTGTTCTGCAGCCGTGCCGGAGGGTTCGGTTAGATGAGAAGCAGTGATTGATGAATGAGAACGCACAGATGCAGGGCAAGTGGAAGGGGTGAGAGAGGGGAGACAGGGCAAGACAGAACCAGTCAGGTGGCAGCATGTTTGCAATAATCTCGGAATGAAATCTCCAAGGCTTAATTTTATTGCAAATTTCAGAGCCCACTTCCACCAAGTTCTGTGCTTTTCCAAGAAAAGTCAAAACCCTCTTCCTGCTGCCCACAAGGGCTTCGTGTCCCAAGAGAGTGTGGTCTCTTGTGAGAGTCCAGGTACTCTTTTAGAGATATAAGCAATTTGAGATTATCCCAGGGAATATTTTTCATACTCTCTCTTCTCCTGCAGATTAACCTGGAAACAGGGGGGACACCTGTAGAAAGGAAAACTAGTTAGTCTGTATTTCTAAACCTCCAAGAACCTGAACCTGTTTTGACACAGAAGGATCAAAATAGCTGTAACTGGGCAGGTTGGATTTTCAGTGCAGTCCTTCCCCTTCAAAAACATTGCTCTCACATGCGGGATTTTGTGTGGGATGTTTCTTTGCTGTTCCCAGTGTCATCTGAAACCATTACCCCAAGTTACATATTGACCCACGGTGTTATGCCCAGCGAGCAGGAAAACTGGCAAACAGGCAGGCATTGTGCATGGCCTGCCTGATACACCTTCTCAGCATGGTCAGCAGCTCTCTCAAACTCTCATAAACAATTCTGAAAAGCCTTTTGCCTCCTAACAGCAAAGCCTCCAGGAGAGATGGCAAAGCAGGGGGCTGGATCATAGCAAAAGCATAGTACCATCCGACTAGCGAAGCAGAGAAGGGTTCCTCTGACTTCTCCTGAGATGGGTGAGGATGTCCCAGCCACTCCAATCTGCATGAAGATGTTTGCTCAGAGGGTACCAGGACAGACCTCTGCTTGAGGACAGAGTTTCAAAGAGCCCATAACAAATCCCAGAGGAGTTTTGTGTCACCTCCCACTTCGCTGGAGGATGTCAGGATGCAGAGAGGGCGGGGTGCAAGGGTGACCCCAGCACTGGCCATGCCCTGGATGACAGGCACCATCTTGCAGGATCCAAACATAATGGACAGACCTGGGGTGGGAGTTACGAAGGTGCACTGACAGCCCTCAACAGAGCAAGGGGATGAGCCACAGCCAGGGTCCATCCAGGGGGTGCCATCATGAGCTGGAGGAGATGAGCCTGAAGACCGGGCTGGAGATAAGCTACTTACAGCACAGACCTAAGGGCCATCCAAGAGATGGGGCTGGAGACAGCCACACCTAATTCATAGGTCAGGAGGGGACTGGAAGCCCCAGGCAGAGCTAAAATGGGACACCTAGGCCCATGGCGAGGGTGGGGGGAGGCCCCAGGTGAGAATGGCCAGGGCCACTGAGGATTGTTAGAGCCCTCAGGGCTCTGACAGATGAAAACAAAATGGGAAGAGGGGTCCATTTTCTATAAAAACAAGTCCATTCCCTCTCCTTAGCTTATGTCCTGAAGCGTACCCGATGTCAGGCTTTCCTATGGAAGTATCAGCTCCTTAATCAGTGCCTGCAGGCTTGCCTGCATGCGACACAATTGGAGGGTGGTCCTTCGTGCCAAGTCTGCCTTCATACGAGAGAAGTCTTGCTTGTATAGCTGATATATGTTCCCCAGAATCAGTTACTTACGGCACATAATACGCCCCTTAAAAACAATGTTAATGGAGGTGCAGAGTCCAAAGTTAGGAAATGTGATGATTAAGGCCACCTGTGCAGCCTTACTTCATCATCCTTGTGTATCTGCATTGGGAAATAATCTCTAATTACCTGCTCCACAAAGTCTTACCTCACTCGGCTCACAAGATGGGCAGCACAATGTTGAGTCTTTGGCCTGTTCTGTACCAGCTGACATGTGGCTGCAGGCTGCGTGTGCTGCAGGCTGCTCCAGCTCTGCTCGGAAAATGGTTATTTCACAGCTTTTTCTAAACTCCCCATCATTAATGTATCAGGGCATTTGCATCGTGGGGTCCTCCAGCTCCACAAAATCAATTTAAATGTGGAAAACTGAGGTAAGAGAATAAATAAATGAATATAACAGTTTGGGTACTGAAACTGGGAGCGTGAAACTCCCAGAGCCTGAGACTTCCCAGAACTCAGTGCGCAGTATCTTTAAGGACAAGAAGCCACCGAGTTCGGGTGAATCAAAAAAACCCGTGGCATGTCTGCAAGTAAAATCCCAGTGCTTCCCTTTGTAGACGAACTGAAGGAACAGCTGATTACTGCTGGGTTTCAGCCACTTTCTTACCATCATAGCAAGAGCTTTGTAGAATAGGCTGCAACAGAATTCAGTCACTAAAACATCATGTTAGACAAAAGATGTTTGAGATTCCGACGAGTCCCTTCAAGGGAAATAATGCACTTATATGTGCTGTGAGATAGACTACAAGACACACTTATATGTATTGTGTGCATCCCTGATACCAATTTATACATAACCAGAAACATTGAATTAGCCAGCATCCTTCAGGAGGCTGTGTGGGCTGTGTTCAAGAGTGGTGTCTTTTCAAGGCAGTACAGGCTCTTGTATGTGGTCTCTCCAGGTTTGACACCCTGGAGTAGGGAAGAAGAGTAAGAGGTCAGCAAGCATGTTTGTTCCAATCCCGCTGCCTTCTCTCCTTTAGCTCACTGGCTACCCTCTCCTGTGATGAGCTGAGGTCCTCGTCATTCCAGCCAGCCTTTCCCCTGCCAGAGCCATCAGCCTTGCAGCTGGCTGCACCCAGTCTCCCTATCATCTAAGGTCTGACAGCCTCAGACAGCTGAAGACTAGCCTCTCAGTTCATCAGGCACAACACAATCCACACCAGGTGCCCTCAACTGCTCTTCCAGGCACTAGTCCAGTGCCCCATCCCCAAACCCTGCCTCCATCCAGCTAGTGCCTAGTTTCTAGTCTTCAATTAAGGTCTCCCTTTGACCCTTCAGCTTCTGTTGAGCCTTGTCTCCTCCAGGAGACAAGCCAACCTTTCTGTTACCACTGAGCCCTGTCACCCATCTGTCCCTGAAGATCCTACAGCACCAGAGTCAGAATCACTGCTTCCTTGGACAACCTGTCTCTCTGTACTCCACAGACTTAGTCCTCACCTCTCCTCCTCCTTTTCTCTCACAGACTTGGGGAAAACCTCAGCTCTGTCCCAGTGATCCCATCTCCACCTCCCTGCCTAAACATCCACTCCTCCATCCTTTCTCTGAGTCAGACCAGCCTTTCTGCCTGCTCTCCACAAACTTTGCTTCCTATTCCCCATACCCTTTCCTCCCCAGCTCCTGTTCCCTCACCTAATCTCCCCTGCTTTCACTCTTCTCTCTTTACAGCTCTCACTCACCATCTTCTTGTCCAGTTTCTCCTTTTCAGCCGTCTGGCCTCCTCTTTATGTGCAATTCAAGAGAACGTGCATAATGTGAGTGGGTTTTCCACAGGAAGGAGGGAAAAACACAACCCACAACCCAGATGTATGTTCATTTATGATGTTACATACCACCCAGGCAGTGACGTGGTGTGCTGACGGTGTCTTTCAAATCATTCTCACACGTTTCTGAAAAACTGGACACAAGTACAAGATAAGGCAGCAAAACTCAGCCAAGCTGTTTACCACAGAGTGCTCTTCCCTTTACTCAGATATCCTTTTAGCACAGGAAGGAAATACCATGTCTGTATGTGCACAGGACAGGTTACAGGCAGGTGTTTTGTGGTTTTTGTTGTTCACAGGAACAGGTAGATTTGCATTAAGGGCAGACACAAAGGTAAACTGAGCAGACAGATTAGGTACAGCTACATCAGGTGACGTAGAAATGCCTCTCTTTTCCCCCCAGTTCATTAACACTGACCTATTTAAATGGATATTTGACTAAAAATTATAAAAATATCAGCAATTCTCCCTTGTCTTGGTGGTAGGAAGACACAGAACACAACCAGTTCCCACCCTCTCTAAAATGAGGGTGACCAGAGGTGAATGACTGAATAGCTGAAGAAGTTTCTTCACTGATCGTTATCAATCAGGCCAGCATCATTCGGCACAGCTAATTCCACCCACCACAGGTTTGTTTTGAAAGCAAGATGATGCCATTCCTTGTTGTGGATGCACTGTTTAGGCATGTTGCAGTATTGCCTAAGCTCAGCAGGAAAGAGAATAACATTGCTAAGGGCAGGTGATATCATTTCTGACAGAGAGCAAGGACATCTCTTTCCCAGCACCTGTGGGGAGCAGCAACACTGAGAGTAAGCAAGCAGTAGGGAAAAAAGGAGTAGTGTGGAGTTCCTGATTCAACAGAGTTCCCAAGCACATGGCCAGTCTCAAGTTCCTGAGTAGCCCTTGATTAAGTTCACGAGTTCCTTGGTTAGGGCCAGGCATATGAATGCCTCAATGAATCATGGCCAGAATGATGGGTAAATAGAAGATGGAAACCCTGTCCTAAAGCTCACCAGCCTCCCAGACCAGGATCCAGCTGTCTGCTGGAGAGACAAGGATAGGAAGGAGCAGACAGCTGGAAAATGGCGATTATCTGCGATTTATTTTCATACAGTGCCCCAGTCTGTAACAAATACATATTCAAAGTGTCAGAGACATAATTCTTTAAGGCAAGCAACTTTTCCAGCTGAAACTGCTATTGCATGCAGATTTGATCACCTGCTTCCTCAAAGAATGTCATGCAACTGAATGGCAACCAGTCATTCAGATTTGGGGTTTTATATCACACCAGGGAGGGGAGGAAGGTGGAGAGTTAGTCCTGTAAGTATCACAGGGTCAAATTCATCTGGTGACCCAGAGCTTTTCTGTAACATCAACAGATAAGAAGTCATTAACAAAAGGAGAGGGGAGAGAGAGGAGGAGGAGGAAATTCCTATTTCCTCTGAAAACAGGTTTGGGAACAAATAGGAAGCAAACACCTAAAATGGACATTTACACCTGAGTTAGCTGTTCATGGAAAATGGGGAGAAGTGGGCATTTCCGGGTCACGCTTTGTCTCATCCTCACATAGACATCTAAAAGAGATGAGATGACTCACGACATGGGAACTGCTGCAGGAGAGGAGAACACTGACAATAAAGGCACAGACAGAGCTATCTGCAGGTGCCTGCAGCTGGATGAGGTACACCCCATCTGCAGTGTCCCCAAATGCCTGGTAAAGACCTTTTGTAAGAGACTGAGTTATGTTTGGTTTGATTAAAAAGAAATCATACAGACAGAATTGTGTTCAGGGTCACCTTTTGCTGCATCCAGGCTTTCCTTAGAACGACCTGGTGATGCGGTTGACAGGGCAGCGTCTCCTTGCTTTGGGAGCGTCAGAGGCTCAACTGGGAAAAGACAGAGGCTCAATGGCGACAGTAACACAAATCCCCTGCTTCAGAAAGGAATGGAAAAAACCCCTTCATGCTTCAGAATTTGCTAACTGAGACTTCTGGCAGTCATTTAAGGGAATCCCTCTGTGCCGCTGAATAACCTTTAAGGCAGAAAGCAATGGCTGGCTGAGCTTTCTGACATGAACGGGTACGTCACCGAGAGAAAGCAGCGTGATTCACGAGAGCAGTGAAACCCCAGCGCTTCGGGGAACTCCTTTCACTGCATCCTCTCGCGGAGCTGTGAGAGGGCAGGACAAAGCCAGCGTGAAGGGGAGCCAGCTGCAGAAAACAGTCCTTTTTCTGCAGGGGGAACCTTTCATTTCTTAGTGCTTTTGAACGTGACAGTCTGGGCTCTCCCTCCTCCTGCCTTCATCCCTAGGGACTTCTTTCCCTGGCCTGAAACGCGTGCCAGGGCCAAGGAGGCAGGAAGCGAGGCACAGCAGCTGAAGGCTCCGTGCTGCTCGGAAGGAAACACCACGGTGCGCTTTGGGCAGTGACCGTCATGCCATTTCCCTCGCCTTATGATGCTGTCTCCCAAAGAGGGCAGGTGGTGTGGATGCAGGGCTGGGCTCCATCCGACCTCTCCTAGGGCCTTAGGAAGCACCCTTTGGGTGCACTTTGGAGAACATGAAGGAGGAAGGTCTAGTTGAACTGATCAGCCTGGCTCCACACCAGGCCAGGTGTTGGTTGGTTCCATGAGAGTCTGTCAGGTGCCTGGACTCAACATCTCCCAGAACCCGTATTACCCAGGACTTTCCTCCCCCTCCACTATAATCTACTGTATCCTGGCCTTCGTTCATTTGATAATGTTATTTGTACACCTTAGCGAACACCTCTAGTGAACGGTTTTCTCATGGGCCAGGCAAGCTTCGTACCATTCAACCTCGGCAATTTCCAGCCTGCACTGCAGCCCCATTCTTTGCTTTTTTCTGATGAAACATAACAAATAGCTGTTACATCAAGACACATGGCCACTTGGAGAGCATGCCAAGAGGTTCATACACAGACAAACTATAGAAAAAATCAGTCTGAAAGCCCCAGTAGTGGTACGATTTACTTCAACTCACTGCAGAGACACTGACAGAAGCTAAGGGACCAGATGTTCAAAGGGAAACCAAGCCTCTGCTGTATGAGGATTTCCAGAAACTCTCATCCCATGTCAGCACTGAAAAATAGGAACTGGGTTTTCTAAAGCGTTTTGCCTGCTTGCAGAAGTTACTTCTTTGGCCACAGGCATAAAACCCTGAAAATTTGGCCCTTCTCTAGACACCTCAGTAAGTTTTGAGCTCTATTGAAAGCCTCCAGCTCCTGAGGTGTCTTTGTGCTTAGGAGAATCTTTCATTTAGCACAGAGACACACCTGTATGGACAAGCGGCCGTTGCTTTCACCTCCTGCTCAGAGATACGCTGTCTCCCAGTGAGCTCAGCGCAGCGCTCTCTTCGAGGCATGCAAAGGCAGCAGGTACAGAGCAAACGGGCACTGCTATGCACGAGCACACGACAGTAAACATTTTGTACACTTCCTAAAGGCAGGAAATCTTATGAGCCTTGATCTACAGCAAGGAAGGCTTTTAAAAGAAAGATAGTCTTTCTAGTTTATCTGGGGCTTGTGTTTATGTGTCGCTGTTGTTCTTGTTGCCATAACAAAAAAAAAGCTCTCTGTCTTTTAATGTGTGCTGTCCTTGATGACCCTTTTGCCAGAAAAATCCTGTGAAGCGAGAGTCCCACAAACCTCAGACCTTTATTTATTTTAATAACGAGGAGTTTACCACAATTAGTTGCCCATGTTTCTGTCTCCTTTATGATGTTGGTGTGCCTCTTCTATAATAGGAGTAACTATTGCACATTTTTTTTTTTTAATAAAAGAATGAACATCAAGCATTTTGAAACCAGCATATTGTATCACCTCTAGGTAGTCTCAAACCCTCCCACCTGTCAGATTGGTTTTCTTATAGACCTATGGTTACAGTGCAACCTTGAGCTCAGTACCTCTGCTAACGTTGCCAGTCTGGGTCACAGGTCTAAGTTATCAGGTGTTTGGCAGCAAGTATTCAAAGGGTATCCTTGAAAAAAGAACTGTAAGTTTGCAGAAAAAAAAAGGGTGGGAAAACAGTGTATAAAGAAAGCTAAAAGTTTCACTTATTCTTTGATAATTTTCAGTATTTCTGCAGGATTATTTATTCAGTACTTGGAGCATAAGACTTTGTATTTACCTTTTAAATATGTAAATAAGCACTTTTTTCTCTAGTCTGATGACCAAGCGAAAAGATTAGTGGAAAGAGTTCAGATCACATTGTTTTTTCAATTCTCCTGCAACGCTGTAAGCCAGAGGAATTGTTAGATGCTTAACATCAATGTTCCATATGTGCCAGATAAAACATTTTTCTTCGTGGCACCAGTAAAACAAGCAAAGGAAGTGAAGAACTGGTTTCCTGGGATGTTTGAGGAGCAGGCGTGCTCCCTTATCTAAGCGCTCAGCAGCCAGATCGTTTGTTCGGGATGCAGGAGATCCGATATTTTCCCTTTCACCATGCAAAGCAGTCTGAACCCCTCACACCTTATGTCCTTTAGGTGACTGTCCTGAACGTATGAGATGACACTCAGGAGCAAAGGGAGCAAAAGGGGCAGAGCTCAGTTTCTCCTGCTGACGTTTCACTTAGCACGACAACTTAAAACCTCAACTTAATCAGAGATGAGTGCTGCCGTCCCATCCCACACGCACTTACCTCCGTCACAAGGCTACAATTTCATCCCTACCCCTCTGAACAGGAAAGTACCCCAGTTCAAGTCTGCTCTCCACCCAGCGCATCCTCCAGACCTGCAGCAGGCAGGAGATGCAAAGTTATGAGGGTTTTTACTCAAACTGCATGAGCTCAACTCAGAGCTGAGCCATGCAGGTGGGCCTGACTTTGAGGACATCATAAATTCAGGGTTTAGTGGCTGAATTATGATGTGGCTTTGCCCTAATACCACATCGTGTTGACACGGCTACACCTCTCCTGAACCTGGGGTTCCCCCAAAGACTTCCCACACAGCACTGCAATATAATGTGTACACATAACTCTGGCTTCTGCAAAGTTGGGTCCCTAGGGATGTAAATGAGAGCGCTGAAATGTCCACGTCAGGCTAAAAGGAAAGGCAATTCTCACGCCTTGTTTCCAACATTAGCCCACCCGCAGGTAGATCAGTTCAGAAGAGTGAAGGACAAAACCAAACCTAGCCAGTTTTAAGGAGCTTCCATGAAAAGATTGGTCAACTAACTTGAAAAGGGAAAATGGATTGTGCAGCACCTTTGTGCTTCCAGGTCCTGGTGCAGAAAGACGTAGCTGTCCTTCCCACTTTCATTTCATTATCCTTCCAGCCCAGCCAGCAAGACCAAGGCATTATTTCCCTCTCCGACAGAGTTCTCTAGCCAGCACACTAGTCTGAAATAGTTTAAGTAAATCACAGGTGTGCATCTAAATTTGGGACACTCAGCAGAACAAACCAAGAATCTTAAGAGTTGAGGCTTCCCATGCACGTCCAGTGAAAGCCAGCACCGTAGCCTGTGCTGTTGGATGATGCATCAGTTGTTCTTGGCTTTCAATCCAATTTCACTGAATGTTTGTATTGTTATGGTAAGTTTGTAAATATCCATGTAGCTGGTAACAGCATATACCTTGAAAAGCAGCAGAACCTTATCTGTGCTTGTTGAGAAAGCTTCCCAAATATTACTAGTCTTCATGGAGTCGGATATAGGCGGGAACACTGTGTTTCAAGGCCAAATTAGTCTGCAGGTTGCTAACAAGCTATCAAATTATCCAGAGTAGGCCTCATGCACAACTGTACTATAATTGCCGTCTCCCATGCACTGTGATTTACAACAGATCTTAAGAAACAAGATCCTAAGGAACCATCTGCTCTGTGAACTGAAATCCTTACCTGTCTTGAGAAAAACCCACAAATGGAAAAGATGACAGAAAAACATTGCTAGCAGTGCAATCTGAATAAATCTGAAGAAGGAAAAAACAGAAAGCCAAACCCTGCAAACTGTCAATGAAAATACAGTGGGAGCTGCTACCATCCCTTTACTTCTGTAGGACTGCTTTAGAGGCAGAGGGCTTTATCTGAGCATCTGAGCAGTGGCTGGGAAAACATGGCCCTCTGTGGTGCTGACTAAGGCTCAGGTTCAGTAAAACCAGAATGGCATGCCCCTTTCTCTGCTAAAGCTACAGCAAACACAGGTTCAGAAGCCAGTGAAGCAGCTGGCAGGACCACGCTGGACCATTTAAAGTGGTCTGCTGATACACACCTTAAATATATTGCATAGCTGAAAATTTTTGCCCACTTAAGAATTTCAAGTGACCACACCCAGGAATGTCTTAATACTGTTGTAATTAGGGGTGGGACAACCGGTTCAGATAAAATAAAGAACAACCTGAAACTACACCCAAAACTTTAATGATCCTCTCTCATCCTGTTCAGAGTTGTTTCACCTTTAATCTTTTTTTTCTCCTCCACATACCTTTCCAGTTTTGAACAAAGAGGAAGCAGAAACACTGCCTATAGCACGCAGGCTCGTCGCATTTCAGTAACAGAAACCAGCATGTATTGCAAATCTCATAAAAAGCCAAGACCCTAAATTTCCAGCATGTTTTACACAAATGATCTGTGCTTTATAAAATCCTTCCTAGTTACAAAGTTCTTAGCCTACCTCCAGGTTTCAACCAAGGAAACCTAATTACCATTCACTGAGTGTGTTTGTGAGCACCTTATGTTTGCTGTTTAAACAATAGCATGTTTCTGATGACTGGCTACACAGACTGGAAAACACCTCTCTTTCCAGGTCCTTTTCACACCCCACTTCCTCGCAGTGTGGGAACAGCTCAAGCCAGGACATGGGGCAGGAAGACGTGCATCTTTTCATGGCTTTGAAAGCCTTGCAGAGTCCCAAAAGTCTGTTGCTGCTGTGCTCAAGGTTAAACTGGCTGTTAGAACTAGAATAAGGAAAGGGTGTCCTCGTGTCACCCCCCAGTCAGACTGGGGAGAGGACAAGGCTCATGTCCTTCCTTTTTCTGTAGCATCATCCACCTCGTAGGAGCCACTGAGGACCTAAGACTTGTGATCTTTTTCCTACATTTCTGGAAACTCAGCACATTTTTGGCTCCTGGGCTGAGGTGTTTTCATCTGCTAGAATATGGGTTTGTGGAGAAGAGATGCTAGGAGGGAAGGGCAGTTTAGTGACTATTTAGTGGTCCCCATGGCCAATAACTTTCTGTACACAAATGCACAAGTCACGTCTAATCTTTCCATGCGACACCTTGAGGCTTAGCCATGAAAAGGAAAAGAAATCATGGCAGAAAACTTAAGAATGTGTTGAGACATGACTGAGGGAGTCATATTTTTATGATTTATAAAGTAGTCCTGAAGGTTGAGGGTTTTTTTGTTTTGGTTTATTAAACCCTTTGTTTGTTTTACCTTAAAAATATCAGGAATGCCCCAGCTTCCTACATCTTGTTAGTGGTCAGCCTAGAAAAAAAGAACCTCAAGGGACTTGACTTCAGCCAGCTCCCAAGGGCTTCAACATCGGCAGCAAGTCAATCCCTTACTACATCGCCTCTGGTACTTGAGTTGCATTTGGCTACGTTAATTAGAGCATACTAAAATTTAGTCTGACTAAAACTGACTTCCCTTTCAGTCAGGTAGCATTTCTGTAATGGCAAGTGTCCTCAGCTTCCTATGTAGCTTTCATGGTCTGTACTCCTTGAAACAACAAAGTCACAACAGCAATCCCCAGGCAGGAAGCAAGCCATTTAATAAGCTGCTAAAAACCCCACATAGTTTCACAAGTTTCAGACACTAAGGGTACAGACTCCTGCGTTGTAGGGAGTGAAATGAGGGGTCAATAGCACAGTCATTGATTCCAGCTCTGCACCATCCACCTGGGTTAGCCATGGTGAGCTGCACCTGATATCCCAATTTGGAATGCAAAGAACTGCTGGGAAACACAAATGGAGCCCAGTTCACAGCAACACAGTGTTCCTACATTCCTGGCTCTTCCCCACACTCTTTCCCCACGAAAGCCTTCGTCCTCCAAGATCTGAAAGCACCTGGCTTTCAGTGGGGTAGCCAGGGAGGGCAGGCAGCTAGTCAGGAACGGGCTTACACATGGTGAACTGACCTGGGCCATAAGCCTTGGCAACCTCTGTGGGCCCCAGCAGTTTGCTGCTGGGCACAGGGGGCTGGAGAAGCAGCAAGGAGGGCTCCCGGGCTCACCCGGCACTCACTCAGCTCCTCCAATATGTGCTGTGCCGCATGCAGTTACCAGGGCTTTTTAAATTTCCATTTCATATTGCACATTCTTTTCCCCTTTAATTTTCCCTCCTCTCCCCCAGTCCTCCCCTGCATGCCACAGCCTTGGTGCAAAATGAACATGCTTAATCCCAGAGGAGAGACAAACAAGCGCAGCCCTGTGCCACCACCTGTGAGCTGTCCTGAATATATTACCTGCACGGTGCCAGCCAGTGACGTTCCCAGCCACCGTGAGTAAAGTACAAACACTACCTCACACCCGTGGCATGTGCGTAGGAACAAAAAAACAACAACAGGATTCCTGTAGACATTACTTTGGCCTCACAGACTTTCTGGTTTTAACGTTATTTTGCTTCAACCTGGGCATTAGAGACACACTCTTGATTTATTTGATTATTTCTTCAGATATGCATGCAGTTTGTTGGCTGGTTAAGCTGCCTTCTAGAGCTTTTCACACACTTTAAAACAGCTGAACAACATCGAAAAATTATAGGTAAGGCTCCTTGTTGATTAAAGCCTAGGAAATATTAGAAGATGGCAAACACTGCATCATCACCCTGCCTCTTCCAGTTTCTGAGCTCCTGAGATGCGTGTTATCAAATTGTTAAGCTTCCTCGTCACGGTCAGCAGGGCTGGAAACTCGTTTAGCTTTTGTTTTAACCCTACAGTCCCCTCTTGTCACCTCAACAGCAGAGGAGCAGACCTGTGTGAAGGAATTGCACGGGGGTTTAAAACACAGGTGGTTTTTAAAGGACCAAGCAAAGCAGTAGTAGTAGCAACATGTTTGGCAGTGACGCCAGGTTTCAGAAAGATAGTTTTCTCAGCTTATCTAATGGAACACATGCCTCGCTCATGAAGGCAGCTACTGGTTTTCCAGAGACAAGGACATTTAGCAGTAAGATGACATCAAGGAACAGCTGCTTTCCAACTCCCCTGTCCTCATTTGCCTGCAGAACAGGGATCCCTCTGCAGAAGGCTTCAGCTTTCTGTTATTTAAAAAGCTAAAGCTGCAGCAGGCAAGTTTTCTGGACTGCATTGAAGCTGTTGATACCACAGTAGCTGGTGCCAATCCCCGCTGGGAAACAAGCCACCACTAGCAATTACAGAAAGACTTAGGGTCGCACTAAAGCTTGGACAATCCTTTGTGCAGATGGCCTATGGCCGAGCAGTCCATGCAGCGCCTCCGACCCCTTCACAGCATCCACAAGGGTGGCTCGCATCTGTGAAGAGGCTATGATTTATAGCCTGGACCACATCAGACAGGGAGGAGGGATTTGGTATCGCATTTCCATTCCCAGGGCACGCAGGCACCATGCTTGCTACTGTTTAGTCTTGCCTCTTGAGGATGTCTGGTAGTTTCAGGTTCAGAGCAGCAATAAATTTGAAGAAAAAAAAGGCACACTTTATAAGACCACCCATTTCTTCCTTTGCAATTCTAGCTTTTAGTTTTTCAACACATCAGGCTTTCAGGGATCGTATTTTACCATGTCTCTGCTATTTCCCAAGCCGAAGTTTGGTCAATGAAACATTAGATCATAATGAAACTGCAGTGGTTATGTGCTCAGAAATGCAAAAAGCCTTTTTTACTGTGGTTTTGCTCTTATCCAATTTCAAAGATTCACTAGAAGACTTGTGAAACTAACCCACTCAAAGTGTGAATCAAAAGCTTGGTCTGAGCTCATAAACTGTGCTAGAGAAGGAAATTTGTCTTTCCTCTATGCTGAGTCAAGCCATTAACCCACCCAAAACATATGTACAGGGAATTTACGAAGCACCCACTTACTTCTTACCACGTCTCGCCTTGCTCCTGTAAGTCTAACACAGACACCGGCTTCCATCCCTTCTCATCTCCATCACCCATTCATTTTTCCTAACTCCTCTTTGCACTCTTGCTCCCACGCAGAGGGAGAAATGCAACTGCAAGACAGAGGCAGCCCAGTACCCACATACTGCCAAAGGTTCCGCACTAGCCTTCTGCACTGACCTCTGTTTTGCCAGCCTCAGGGGCCTCCTGATCTCCCAACGTTACCCCTTAATTCAAGCGACTGCAATCAACCCACTCCTCCACAGTGCCTGGCGAGGGCAAGCCCACTGCACGGCTGCTCTCTCAGCCTGGAACCCTCTAGCCTGCCTGCACAGGAGTCAGCACCCTCCTCTGGGACTCCCACTTCACAGCTCTTGTCCAAGGCCAGAGGGTCAGAGCAGCAATGGGCTCTGTCACTTGCAAAACATTAATCTGGTTGCTGTGGCCTCCATATGAAAAAAAAAAAACCCAAGCAAAAAACCCAACAAACAGGTAGGAATAATTATAACTCGTCAACAAACCTCCACATTTTTTCCAATCGGATGGAAAACCCCCACTTTTTTTGGCCCAAATTATCACAGTTGTACGAAAAGGGCTTTTTTTTTTAATCAGTGCTTTCCTGAAAGGTCAACATTCAGGGGATGGTTTTCTGTGTTTGGCTGAAAACTCCCAAAGCAATGAAAACATTTAAAAAAAAATTTTCATAGAAAAACATATTTTCTTTCTTTCCTTTCTATCAGACGAGTTCCACATAGTGTCACATCACAATAATAAAGTCAGGTCTCAGAGTGAAAATATTTGCTGTGGGTAAGGGGAGGCCAGGCCTCCTGTGCTGTCTCCTAGCAAAGGGCACAGCACTACAAGCATGTCCAGTGCAGCACTGGGAGTAGACCAGCACAGCTGTGATCCCAGCTACTTAGGAAGGCTTGGGCAGCTGGCGATCAGAGCTGAGCACAATAGTTTTTGAACATGATAAATAACGAAAGCAGACATGGGAAGAGATAAGTGTTATTTACACATTTGAATACTCACATACTTGAATCTGTTTGACAAAACAGATTTGGAAAAAAAGATTTAGAGGGAAAAAAATTCTGGAGAGGCATTGATATATTAAATATATTAATTGAAAATTATTACTTCTGTTTCAAACTGTATACATGTAAAATAGGAAGGGTGCAGGAAAAAAAACCAAACACTTGCCCTGAAGATGAAATGCAATCTTTGGTCTGAGCTTGACTTCTGCTGACTCAGAACAAAGTAGCTTGTGTGGAGGGGTCACACTGGAGGGAAATAAAACCAGCCCACAAAACATTTCACACCAGTGTTTTGTGCTTGGTTTTTTTGTGGTTTTTTTTTTTTTTCTTTCTTTCTTTCTTTTATTGCAGTTTGGCTACAAGATCAAGGATGTATTACTTACATGTTATTTATACATTTGTAATTAATGGGTATGAGCATTATTAGTGACCTCTTGCATCATCAGCACCACATGCTTTCATATTTAAAGTGTATCCTGGCACCTGAATAAGTAGGCAAAGTGAACAAGTTGTTTGTTGTAGCAACAGCTCTTTCATTTTTACCCAGAAAACTCCTCATGGCCTCCAGACACCATATAAACTAGAGAAACCGCCTTGGAGAAGAAGATGCTGATTCAGTTCCGCACACTGGAGAGCAAGAGGGTGAAAATATCCCGTGGTTATATGGTGGAAACACTAAATTAAACATCTTAAATGTCCATTCAATTAGGCTTGAAGGAAGGTAGCTTAGTATTCCAGGGTAATGAGAGTTATTTATAAGGAATTGTCAGTTACATAAATATTCCTGAGCTGTTATGCAGACCACTCTCCATTAATCACTCGGTAGTCGTTTAGCTAACCGTTGCAACTACCCCACATTACGGTTGTAGCCATAGATGCACACATTCAGCTACTGGCCAGTTAATCCCATATGGGCACACTAGCCTCAGCGTTTCCTTATTGCTTTTTCCTGCTGCTCCCATCGCCTCATTGCTCGACACACCCTCAGACAGATTTGGCGACGACTGTCTGTTCCTGCAGCTGCAAGGCTATTTCGCCTGTGCTTGTCCTTATGGGGAGAACCCAGCCTCAACTAAAACGAACGAAAGCCTCCAACGATGACACTAGTTTGTTTATGCTCCTTCATTACTTAATGTAAAATGTAAAGCAGCTCCTCTGCTGCTAAGAGGTTCCAGCTCCCCTTTGCCGTGCCACACACGAGCTTGGCTTTCCATGGGGTTCCTCGGGCAAGAAGTGAGTTGATGCTCAAGATTACTGTGAGAGATTGTGGCTTTGCCCAAAAAAGGAGAAAGAGAGGGTTTGAAAACATCCCCTCCTCACCCTAATATACTTTTTTTTTTTTTTTTTTTTTTTTTACACAAAACAGTCCTGGGAAGGCAAGATGCTGGCATGCAGCAGTTACCCAATTGTCAGACTGGTGGGAAAACCTCATCCAGCAGTGACCCATTTACCTTCAGGCAGAGAGGGAGATCTCACTAGATAGCTTGGTATATCCTGAGACATTTTACTTTTCCCCTCCCTTCTAAAAAGTGATCACAGCCTTAGTCAACTCACCTGGGTGTTCAGAAGCCTTCTGTTGTGAAAGCTATGTTCTCACCTGCTCCCCTTACTGTGCTGGCTTTATACATCTCAGTATTTCTACCAAAAAAATCAGTAGCTTTGAGGAAATGTGTCACACCAAAATGGACTGATAAGCCACAGGTTTGAAGGTGCTTGTTAAAACTTTAAGAAAATAAATTTACTTCCAAAAAAGCTAAAAAACCCAACCAAAACCCAAATTAAAAAGCCTTGGGCAGCAAGTTCACTGGGTTAGCAAACAAGCAGATTTTTGTGAGGCCCTTTACGTAAATATCATTTACCTTCATACCTGTAAATCTGTAATCCTTCAACTCTTTTGTTACCTTGCCAAAGGATTTCTCCTGCTAACAGAGCACTTACTTTTAGGTGAACAAATATGATATGAGAATTGTGGTAAGGGGTCCAAAATGCCAGCAAAACTCTGCTTGGGGGAAGAAGGAGGGACCGCAGCGGGGAGAACAAACTAACACACATTCAGGAGAGGAATCACGGAAACAAGAAAGAATTAATCCTTGAGGCTCAGTTTAGCAACAAACTGAAGTTTTCCATGGGAGAGAAGCAGATGATTTGAGCAGTGGGCTGCAGGATGAGCATGGTGGGTAGGTGGAGAGGAGGGCTGGTACACAGCCTAGTCATCCCCAGGGGCCGGGCAGCAACCCCACCATCTCACCTGTGAGCTGAAATCTCCAGGCCTGGCTCCTAAGTCTGCTTTTGAAACATCCCCTGCTCCCTCAACATGACACCTGAACTCACTAAGCAGGAACCTGAAAGTCATAAGGAGAAAGGAGTTCATAGCAGTACTGATCTGACTGGTTCACATCTTCATTTGGAAGAACATGTTGTTCTTGTGGTGTTAGCACACTCATAGTTAGTTTTTAGTTCCTATTCCTTTATAACCTTAAAAATAAAGGATCTCTTTCACAGAAGCCTGTTGCAGCCAACTCATACCAATAATATCTAGCATCCACCCAACTCCAACAGAGTTCACGAGCTAAGAAGTGTTGTTATTCAGCTATATAACAATTCATCAGAAACCAATAAAGTGCTGCTATATAGTCTGCAATTTAACAACCAGGAGTTTCATGGGCTGGTGTGTGTGTAAGGGAAGGAATTTTTCATTGTTTCTTTTCAAATGAAGCCCACGAGCAGCAGAACTTGGTTTCTGAGACAGTTTATGTTGAACAGCTTTGACGCAGATTCAGAGGAGAGACTGCTGGCCACTGAGAAGGTCAAAATATTCAAAGTTTCAGGGGTTTCAATAGAAATACAAAGGATTTCTGGAAAAAAGAAATCCATCTCACTGTACCCAGAGACTTTATCTGTCTACCCCAAATACTCAGATTATAAGCAAAGTTCATATAGGAACTTACCTTAGCAGAGCAGTTGCTAATCCAAATTCTGACAAAGCTCCTCTGTCCCAGTCACTCAAATCTATAAAGATGCTTGCTGATCTCCTCCCCACGGGCATTAATGCTATCAGGTGACTGTAATAATAAAAATGAAATGGGGAATAAAGTCTTGGGTATTTCTTTTTGTTTCTCATGTGAAGGGAAAGTACCCCAGAGACAGTAAGGCTGAGATTTCTTCTTCAACTTGTGCAACAGCAGAACTGCCTACTAAAATTCCCCCCAGCAGCCCTATCCTAGCTCTTCTCAGAGTCAGTGTTGATGATGATGGCTTCTTCAGGTGTCTCCAGGAGCCTCATTTAACTAGCAACACCTCGGTTCTTAACACTGGCCAGGTGGCCTAAGGAGGAAAAGTTCTCATTTTAGGCTCTAGGCCAGAAAAGCGGCAATGTAAATACACCTCTCTTTTCACTTCTTGCCCCAAGTGGTCTCTGTCAAACCATGATGTTCATATTAAAGGCCCCTTTTTCAGAGGAGAGCTGCACCATAGAGAACCACAGCATGTTTTCAAGTCACTTTCCCGGCTGGAGAACACTCACTTGGGAGTCTGTTCATAAAGCGTTTAGCTGGCATTTCTTGGTTTTGAATCCAGTTCTGAGATTTTCAAGAACACTTCTCCATAGCTTCTTATCTTTTACATTCCCTCAATATCATGTTGTTAAAGCACAGTAGATGCCATCATTGGGCAGTTATTCATATGCAAAGCTATCCAAATTCCCTTGGATCCAAGCAGCTTGGTAGCACGGACCTGGAAATATTCACCCAGTAGGTGTTTTTCACCTGCTAGACCTGATCTGGCAGGTGTTCTCCCAACAAGCCAAGCAGATGTGGTTCCACACTGACCACAGCAGGGAGCAGCTTGGGATCCAAGGCGAGGTCCACCCTCGGCCTGACCTAGGACCAACTCCATAGCAAAGAGGGAAGCTATGGATCTTAGGGAAATTATGAAGGTTTCTCCCCAGGGCTTTCCATAAGACAGATTATTTTCCAGAACACACAGATGTTCATTCTTTGTGGGCATGCTGGCTTCATCACAGGTCACTGCAAAGCACTGAGAGGATCCTCTCCCATATGGGGTCTGAGGATCATCCCAGAGATCACCTTCCAAGAAGTTGGACATGTCCTTGTTCCGGGACAGCTGCCCCAAACCATCGGTTCCCTTCAGTAGGGCTGCTGACCGCACCAAGGACAGGTCAGTCGTGTTGGAGCAGAGACCACTTTATTTAAACCGAATTTGGTTTCACAGCTCTTCTCTGGATGTGTAGTGTCAAAATAATTTTCTCCCCTTTTTAAATTTAATTTCAATGTTTGTGCTGCAGAACCAAGAGGACTGAGAAAAAAGAGCTGGATTTTATTCCAGGCCTTTTATTCAGAGGAAATTTTTTAACACGAAATCCAACAGTCAGCTTGAGTCTCGCTCTGCATATTATGTATGGCTCCCTCTCCCTCCGGACAGTAAGCACTTTGAGGCAAAGGATGGTATGTTCTCTGTGCTTGGGCAACACGTGGCGTATCTGAAGCTTACCGTTTTTAAAATACAAAGAAATCCCAGGCACCTGAGGCAAGCAGCTGCCGTGCATGCCCGCATGAATGCGGGCAACGGGCAACTCTGTAGTAAAACCAGCCAGGTTGATTGGAAACTGGCCAGATGGCAGCTTCTGCAAGCTAAAAGGATTAATTATTTGGGGATCATGCCTGGAGAGCAGGCGTGATGAATGCAATACGCAATTCCTTGTCACGACTGTGTGTCAGCGCTGGGCAATAAGGAGCAGCCAGTACCCTGGGATTCAATCGCAGCCATCTTTTCTCTCTCTGGGGAAGGGGCACTTATTTTATAAGGCCCAGAAGATGAAAAATATCTCTCTTCTAGCCTGAAACTGTACATATGAACGGCTATCATCTATCAGCCTTCACTTTCCTGCAATTACATGAATATCATGCATTCTTAATTGTTTTTATGATATATTAAACATCTGCAGTGTTAATTAACTATTTATTGGGTCCGTGTAAATAACCATGTCATGACACAAATATCTACAAGACTGCTTTGTTTTTTTCCCTTTCAACTTATCTCATAAGACCCTGTAGCTGCTTTATATGACAAGGTATTTCACTAGATAACCCTACTGCTCCTGGCCAAAGGAAACTGACAACCAGCCTCAAGAGTTCCTAAAATTGTCTGGTCTAATTAAGAGCAGTTTGTCTAAGTGGAAAAATCCGCTTAGGAGTTTGCTGCCAAATGTCCCTCCCAGGACTCATCTGGGGTTACCTCTTCTGCTGTGGTTCACGGTGGTGGGGGCTTGGTGGCCTTCTCTCACCTTGGCCCCGTGGGTGGCTGAGGCCGGAGCTGGAGGGGACACGATCCTTCTGACATGCCAAGCGGGGAAATTCCTCTGCATGGAGCAAAAACACCTCCCTGGCTTTTGATCTATGTGTTCTCGGTCTGGAGACAAAGGCAAACCTCTGACACGGGCCGTTCCTCCCACCGGGCAGCGAGGTCCTGGCTGCACTCCCATTCAAGCGGCACTGGCGACAGCCTGTTTTTGACAGCTATGCATAAGCACAGTTATTTCTAGCACAGTTTCCCTGAGCTGTGCCAGCAGAAAGACTTTTTTTTTTTTTAATATATTTTCAGGCCAAACTGTGCTATATTCTCCACCTAGACACAACTATTGGGTTACAAACCCTGGCCAAAGCCATGAGGAAGAGGAAGGATGACCTGAGTTTTCGTATAAGCCACCTCTGCCATAATCTGTGGGGCTTTACCCTCAAGAACTAGTCTTAACCACATGCAGCGAGAGCGCAGACAGGGCTCCGGTCACTTTGGCCCTACCACCTGTACCCCTTCTCGTGCAAAGTGCCACTCTGTTCCTCAGGCATGGGCATGAGGTGAGCAAAAGCTGTAGCAGACAGGGATGTTTGGTGAGCGGGACTACGAGCAAACGCTTGTTGAGCCTGCCCTCTCCTCATCAAACCCCCCTAACTCACAGCAGTGGCCTGACAGGGCTTGACAAGAGTGTGCTGAAAGGAAAGAAATGGAGCTCTGTGTTTGGCCACGCTTGCCTTTCCCATCTCAGTCCCCGACACAGGACACCATGGCCATGGGCTCCAGGCTGCTGCTCTGCTTCTGGGCTCCGTAAGAACATCCCCCCACCCCCACACAAACACCCTTTGGGGATCTTTGTGCAGGTACCTCTCTTGTCCTCCTTCAATAAAACCACCTCCTTTTGGTTTATCTCATGGCTCTTTAGGGCATTCTTTCAGCAACAAAAGGACGTGGGATGTCTGTCACTGTGTCATTGCAGGAATTGTGCAGAACAACCCGAATACGGTTTTGGACTCCCAGATCGAAGGAGTTTCTGACTGGTGCCATTTTGGTGAGGTTTGGGTGCAGCAGAAAGGAGCTCAGATTTCCAGGATGCTTTTGCATTGCTGAGAGAAACCCCACAGACCCCTTCCAGCCCCCTCCCCACTTATTTACGTGTGTCTTCTTTAGCTCTAATGTGGAACTTTGCTGTTGTGGAGCTGGAGCCAACACATAAATAAGGCAAACCAAACAGGGAGAGTCCTTTAATGCCTCTCTGCGTTTTCTCTGCTGTTTCCTCACCTGAAACCATAATCCTGTCTTTGTGATTTCAGTCACTTCCATAGCAACCAGTTGTGATGGCTTCTAGGATTATCGCTTCAGGAAGGAAATAAGCAGTGATGGAAGAGAAAAAAAAGACCTGTTTTTTCGCTGTGATCCCACTTTTATGATGATGGAGTGAACGAGTGCAGATAAAGAGCGTTCTTAGCCCTCAGCTGGTCTCCAGACAGTCCCAAGCGGAATGAGTAGCCATTTGCAAAGTTGGGTTTGTTTCCTCCTTTTCTGTGAGTCATTGTATTCAGGCCTCCTCGCTGAGCCAAAGCAATACGAGAAACACGCTCACTAAGAGCCTGCTCACCTTGCTTGGCTGACCTGTCCAGTTAAATCAGTTCATATGATCAAATTGACTTCCCTCAGAAAGGATCACTAGTCTGGCACTAATGCACCACAAAGTATTTGTGCAAATTCCTCAGTAATAAAAACATCCTGAGAAGAGGAGATGGGTAGTACGTGCTCAGTGGTCCCACGGTGAAGCCCAAGAAAATAAACAGGAAAGCCTCCTGAGCTTTTGGCTGAAACGAACTGATAGACGAGTCCTTTAAATAACTATATTAACTGGGGAGAGAGACCTTCAGAGATCACTTAGGAACATCTCCTTCTCTTCAGTGCATCACTCAGATCATGCAAGCCAAACATTTGAAGGCATAAGAAACAACACGGAGGATACTGCGGGGAAAAAGACACAGCACGAGGCCATGTGGGCTGCCAGAAGGGTGCCACGAGCAGCACAGCTCCCTCAGAGTGCTGTGAGAGGATCAGGGGCAGCTGAAACAGAGGTAATGCCGTGAGTTACCAGGTCCTGGAGAAACAATGCTGCAGAGAGAGACCCTTGCCCAGAGGAGAAGGATGGGAAAGGAAGGAGTGCGCTGGAAGTCTGTAAGTCACCAGGGAGCTGCGTTCGTAGCTGTTCTCCCCGTCTCAGGGCCCCAGAGGCAGTGCTGCTGGTAGGGGTAACGCTACCCAGATCTGGAGCCAAATGGAGGAGAAACCTCCTGCTTCACGGCCGCAGCCCCTCTGCTGCAGACATGGCCCCAGGGGCCAGCAGCCCGTCCCACAGTTGCTTGTGCCACCCCTCCATTGCAATGCCGGGCAGGGACCACTGCCAGGAGGTCAGCATGGAGGGGTCTTTGTGCTGCCCTTATTGTCCTGAAAGGTCTCTGTAGTTTTTGTTGTAGTTCTCTCAGAAGTGACAATGTGTGCTGGAGGAATGTGTGTTGAGGTGTTCAGTACACTGATTTTTGTCATTGCAGGTGCAGGGACCAATTAAATGGAAAATAAGTTCACTCCTTCGGCACAGTGCTATTACTGCTAAGCCTGACTAATCACCCTCTGACCACAGTGGGCAGTCTGCCTGAGGAAGGAGCTCCGAGCTAGGAATGGTGGAGCCCACCTCCACTCCTCCTCGCTGCCTGAGAGCCAGCAGCCCCCGGGACTGGTGCTCTGCCCACTCCAGGAGAAGCGTGCTGGGTTGTGGCCACCCAAGCCGGCTGCCAGCTTGCAAAGGAACTGACTTCTGCACAGGCCTGCACATTTCATCCCCATTAAGGAATGCTTTCTGAAGGACACAAAACATCTCCCACAGAACAGCTTCACACCAGGTCTGCTGTTGAGAGCTACAGAGGAGGCTTGAGTTTTTTGTCTTTCCTTGCATGGAGGTGGTTTGTTGCTAGGACTTCCCTCCAGTGCTGGCCCCATCGACCGCAGCCAGCCGGGATTCAGGGCTGTGGAATGCACAGGGAAGGCAGGCAAGCTGGCTCCCTCTCCTCCAGCAGCCTGCTTTGCTGGGGAACAGTCCTATCTGCCCAGTGCAGGGCATGTGCACCCCGCTGCCTTCCCTGGGACCCCTCAGGAGCTGGGGGACATGCTACAGGCTGTCTCCAGGCTGCCCGGGAAGCTCCATCCCACCTTTCCTCTGTGTCCACCCAGGATCTGAGCCAGCGGGAAGGGACTGTAGGTGCACCCCTCAACCACAGCCACGTGCAGGCAGCCCAAGCACAAACTTGTTGGAAGCTAGAGGCTGTTTTGCTGTGGGGTGAGAGGAAGAGGGGAGCATGATGGGTCAATCCCTTCATTGTGACCACCAGTTTTGGCAGGAAGGTGCCAACCGGTGGTGTGTTCAGCAGAGGACACAAGGTGCCACCACCACGGGCGTTTGTGGTTTTGGGCAGAGCTGCTGAGCCCAGTGCCACGGCTCTCCATTGTCCAACGTGCTGCCACACACAGCTGACAGCAGCAGATTAGGAAAGGTGTGGGGAGGGCTTGCGCAGGTGACCTTGAGAAGTTGGAGAGAAAGCTATTTGCGTGTGTACTTCAGTAAATATCTCCAAGGAGCCTAGCGAAGGCTCTAATCTCGAACCACCTTCAAGCGTGCAGTAATGACAAAGGGAAGCTCAAAACCATGAACAGGGTAATGCGCTGAACTAATGCATATTCACCGCCGCTCACGTGGAGGTTGCATCAATCAGATCCGCTTCATTCTTCATAGCCTGATCCAAGACAGGTCATGCATAATCTTTTTCTTTTCGCTCGAGTCTGTGCTGGAGACCAGTGGCTACAAGCTCTGTTTACCAGGCTGTGCTGCTGAAATTGTTTAGCTGATGACTCTGGTGTGGCGTGTTAGAAAGGATTAATTTCTTTGTGGGCATGTGCACATGTAAAATGAGAGTTTTTCTTGTTGAAACCTTCTGGGGAAAATCTATGCTAGGATATATTTAGCAGAAAACCCCAAAGGAACATTTTTCAGACTTTGGTGTTTTTCCTTTTTGCTAAACTTTTTTTTTTCCCTTAAATGAAAGGAATAGGCAAGAAAGACAAGGTGAGAGAATAAGATAAAAATAAGAGACAACAAAACTTTTCTAGGATTTGTAGGGAGGAAAGCATGCAAACCCAGGACTGCAGGGTCACAGAAAAATACGGCTGAAAGAGTAATAACTAGGTCACGCGGTCCCACAGAGCAGAACCAGCTGGATGTAAACCCTCTGTATTGCAGGTCTGAAATGGTCCAAATCTGTGGTGAAAACTCCCCTCGGTCCTTCAAGCTTCCCCCCTCCTCCAATAGCTTGCGTTTTCCATTCCCCTTTCTCAGGCCCTTTAGCTAAAAGATGGCAGTGACCTATGGAGCACAGAGGGAGAAACACAGAAAGCTTACAGTGCATGCAGAGAAGAGAAACAAAAGGAAGCACAAAAAAAGGCTGATGATGTATGAAGCCAATAACTAAAGCTTTTCAAACAAGCCTCTTCCCTAATTACTGTATTTAGCGCCACTGGCGTAATAGAGAACGTAGTGCTGTGACTGTTCAGTCAGTCGTGACAGGCCCAGCATGGTATAACCTCATCCCCACTCCTCACTGAGTCCCCTGAAGCCTTTGCAATAGCATCCTTAATTCTCCAACCCGGCAGCCTAGGAAATAAGTCAAGGATGGATACTGAGTTCTATCAGTATGCTCTATATGCCGAAATGGCTAATGCTAGTATGCCCACATTATAGCAAATACCTACAAGCCACACAAATCCCCGAAGCTAAAACCAACCTGACAACCTTAACCCTGGCTATGTTTCCATATTACAATTCCTTGGGAAGCAGATTTAGCTTAAAAAGTGCACTCCTGCCCTCCTCTCTGCTGCTGCATGTACAGCTGCCTCCACCCAGCTGTGACCATCTCTGTGTCTGACTAGCTCTGCTCTAAGCTAACTTGGCAAAATGACCAAAAAGCAAATCTATATTTTGAGGTGTCTTTTTTCAAGCTAAGACAATGTAGAGCTCTTGTTTCAAGCACGCTCACCAAAAGCGTTGGGCCAGCACGCCAGAGGGTTGTGGGAGCTACCTCTGGGAGCAGGAGTGGTGGTGAGCCGCCGGGGAAGAGAGGACACGGACCGCACGGGACAGATGTACCAGCAAAGGGGTCATCAGAGTGTAAATTCCTATTCATCTGTCATTTAGTAAAGTTAAACCTCTATGTGGAGGCCTTTTCCACCACATTAGCAATGTAAAATATCCGTAAGGGTTTAAGTGGCATTCCTGTTCTCTTTAAATTGAATGCCTTGGTTGCAGAGCGATCTAGTTTTGCACAAACAAGGTTCAGATAGTAGTTCTTGTTATAACATGAAGTACTCGGGCTGTGGAACAAGGCCAAGTTCATGTTGTTTGGGAAACCCCATTATTATTACACTCCTTTTTAATTTCCTGACTTCCCAGTGGCTTGTCTTCCAACCTGAACTTTGCATTCTTTTCTCTCTTTCCCATCACTTAGTTATAACTGATGGAAGGGGGAGGGAGTAAATGTTAAAGAAAATTTCAATAGAGCATCAAAATTCCTTACCGGTGGTGGTTCTTTTCCAGTTTCCACACAAATTTAACAGTCTGACTCTCAAATATCATTTCAGACACACCTCATTCAGGCCAAAGGTTAAGGGATTTATTCAGAATGAAAATGAGGTGGGAAAAATGTATCTGTGGAGCTAATGCCTCCATTCTGTTCTCTCCACAGTCCACAGCTGCCTACTAGCCCATCCCAGCTGAACCTGGACCACACTCCCGAGAGAGGAGTGTGAGGTGATAAACATCAGGGAGAACAGGACTGGGCAGGGCCATCAAAAATGGGATAGCAGGAATTAGCTGAATAAGTAAGAAATAAATGTCTTATTTCTATGGTCCTGTTCCTCATCACTGTTCTGCAGAAAGAGTAAGTAACTAAATTAAGCAGAAGAACCTTTAGGAGGAGTATGACGGGAAACGTAATCCTGACAGCAAGGTCTGTTAGGCTCCGAAATGGTCCCTCAAGGGAAGCAACGGACGCTTGAGTCATTTGAACAATAGACTGGACGAGGCGCTGGAAAATATACAGGAGGGAATAAATCTGCATTAGCAGAGGGACGTCTCGGATGACCTAATAGGTTGTTTCCATCCATAAATCTGGGATTCTGTGACAAGACCTTAGCCAGAAGAGGGCTGCGGCAACATCGCGAATGGATACACCCATATGATGCACATTGGAGCTCAGAGCGACAGCAGTGACCTATGCATTACATGAATGACAACTCATTTTTTTGGAACATTTTAGTACGCACACTGCTTTCCATCACCCACAGATTCTGGGTCTGACTTGTGGGTGCACCTCACCACCCAGTCCACGTCCTATTTGCAGGGTGAAGGAAGAGAGCTGGGACATCTGTGCCTCTTAGTTGTTCTTCATAGTTAAAATATTTGGTGTAGACCCAGCTCAATGGCTTCTGGGCCCTTCCAGCTTCTCTGGTTTTTTTCCTTCCAGTGTTTGACTTTTGGGGGACTCTATCTGGGAATTTTTGTGGGAAGATATTCCCCACAAGTCTATTGATCTTAATCCAGGAATAACAAAATGTAAGCTTTTCTCCCTGCACCACAAAGAAAAAAAAATTACAGTACAGAAGGAAATAGACAAAAACCAAATAATAAATTGTTTTAAAAATGGTGATCGTCTTGGTTTATAATAATGCACACAACCCACCTGCTATGTTTTAATTCTCTTAGTACTAACGTTATCCTTTCAAGGACTATAATTCTGAGAGAAACCATCCTCTTCTCCTCACAGCAGTATAATATCAACATGAGGAAGCAGGGACCTGTTCCCCAACACATGGGAGAGTTGCCATTAGACATTCCCTTCTTTATCTCCTTAAAAACAAAACTCTCTTTCATACCCATGCATGTACATGCCTTCACCACACTTCTGATGGCTCAGCCAAAATTCAATCCTCTAAACAAAAATGAGGGTTCAAACCCACCGACAGCTTCTCTGAGCTCCCATCCCTGCTCTCCTTTGTCTCCCTAGGAAAAAGCGGTGGAGTGCCTCGTTTCAGGCCTTTCTCTGCCCTGTATCACCAAAACTCAGCACCCCTCCTACCCTCCACCTGTCCCAAAGCCTCTGGAACCACTGGCTGCCGACGGCTGCCCATCACGCTCTGGCAAAGGGCAGCCAGCTGCCTTGCCGTTCCCCCTCCCATCACTAGCTCAGCATGGGACTCCACAAGGAAAAGTTTCCTTTGCTGTTAGCGAGTTCTGAAAAGCCTTATTAGCCCTTTATTACTGGGCAGGACTGACAATAGGTAATAATCGACAAGCCATTCAGGCAAAGAAAGAGCTCCTGAGAGTGGCATTATTAATTCCGGGAACATAATTTTGTGAGGTACCGAGAAATCGCACTGATTCAGGCTCTGAACGCAACACGGGGAGTTCAGAGCACACCGTGTACATGTGTATTCACGCACACAGGCACAGGGGTGCGTATGCATTCCCTCTCCGGATGCCTATCAGCTAGGGGAAGGGAGGTGAGCTGGTCTGTACCACTCCAGTTTGGCTGGGCACATCTACAGCCACAATCACCTCTGATCCCTCGTCTTGCCCTGCCAGATGCCAGCACTGAGCAGCACAGGGCAGTGGCAGCTCCTGCTCGCCCCTGCCACAGCCACCTCCTGCCCCCAGTACACAGCCACCACTGTGCGGAGGCACCTTAAAGCTCAGCCCTTCCCAGGCCAGAGGAAACAGCTAAGATTATAAAATAAGCGTTTAAAAAAAGGGAGGTGAACATTTAGCATGATCTGGAGCCCTTTGGAATCACACTGCTCACCTGCCTGGGCTACAAAAACCCCATCAGACACACATCTGCAATGTTAAGAGCTCCAGTCCCTTCTTAACGTGGTGGTCCCTCTGGACCAGTCACCAGCTTCACCCCAGGGCGAGATGCAGGAAGACAAGGGTGGGGAGCTCTCCCTGGCTCCTGCTCAGGCACGGCTCCTGGTGCTGGCACAGGAGGAATGCGGGAGGAACATGGCTCCTCTCTGCAAAGTGAGGGAAGGCTTCTCTTTAGCATTCAAGCCAAGTCCTGTTTCGATGATGCAACTGGGTTTGAGCAGGCAGGGGAGTGACTAGGAACGTCTCGACACCCGAGGTCTTCTGCAGAGTGCAATTAGCTGTGGCGATTTCCTCATAACTTTGGTAACGGCTCGCGTGACAAAGGAAAAAACTGGTAACGCTGGAAGCTTTTATTCTTTTATGGAGTTTTCATCCCTCCAACAAACAATACGCACCTGAAAGTAGGATCTCAGAGATCACAAACCCAGGTGAAGCCAGTTCAGTTCACAGGCAAAGCTTAGCAGTGGTGTTAGAGGCCATGCGCTGGCACATCATCCTCTCTGTGGTGAGGTTCAAAGCAGCCTGTGTCCTGGCCCACATTTGCTGGATGCCAGGAAAAAGCCAAATACCAAGACACAGCAAGGAAAAAAAAAAATTTCCTGTCCTGCTCATGTGGCTGTGGCACACTGAGGGGGCATCCACAGCACCTCAAATTCACCAGCCAGCGAAGCCACTGGGAGAGGTGCTGCTGGGGCGCCTGGCTCTCGCTCACTCTGCTGCACGGAGAATAGACATTTAAGGGCACATCCCACCCCGAGGAACTGGTTAATCCCGCTGGCTCGAGGGATGAGCGCAGCCGGTAACTTGATTGCATTTACAGTGTTAAGCCAGTTATCGAATCCAATTAGTGACTGTCGGCTGCTTGTGGGGTCCTGCGCGCAGAGGAATGGATCCACGCCAAGCCCAGGAGGGCACCCAAGGGGTTCAGCAAAACAGAATCTGTGCTGAAGAACGACCGGGCAGTGCTGCACCCCACAACCCTCATGTCCACTCCCTCACAGTGGGCTGGAGCTGGGAGAAAGCAGATTAACAGCCAAAATGTGCCGAGAAGGGCCTCAGTGCAGCAAAATCATTCACTACCTTTTGAGGACGAACAGTAAGGCTATGGCAAAACCTGGTAATCCCAGGCAGTTTCCCCTCACTCCCAAGGTCCAGCAGCATATATAACCCCGTAGCCTGGTTGCACAGACACCTCCATCACAGGACCCACACGGTTCCTCCTGCTGCTGCCTGGGACTGTCCCAACACCTCCCAGCACCAGCACCATCCATGACAGGTAGCTGGTGGTAGAAGACACATCATCATTAAATGCACCAAAGCCGTCCAGAGGGATGCTTCCACCAACCAGGAGGAGACTGAGACTCCCATTTTCCCCTACAGCTCTGATGTTCGTCTTTCCAGGCTGAAACACAGCTTTTCCTCCCTTCCTTCCAGACAGCACACCTCCCACCACGCGTTGGCCTCTGGCTAAACAAGGCCTCCTTCTAAGCAGCAGTCAGTGTGCAGAAGTGGGCTGAGTGGCCTGGAGTCACCTAGTTCCGTCAGAAGTCCTGTTCCTCTCCACTTCTCAGTGCTCTCGTGGGAACACAAGCCGCTGGGCCACGTCCTTTGGATACCTACAACTCATTGGGTCTGTTTGGTGATTTACAGTAGAGAACTGAGCAATTAAGAATTAAAGCTACATTTCTTCGTCAAAGCCATTATGAAGACATCACTGTAGCCTTTTAAAACCATCTTACCTCAACTAATCCACAGAGAAGGTTTTCCCCACTCGAGGACAAAGACCCACCCCTCCACTCCCATATTTAATCAAATTCAAAGTGACCAGATGTCCTTCTGCAGAGGGTTAATAACCCCCTTATCCCAGATTTAAGACCAATACACCAGTTTTTCTCAGACATACCAATAAAAGGAAAGGAGTGTGGGCCATGTAAATAACTGCCTGATCTGTCCATCTTTGCATTTAATTTGGTGGCTCTGTGTCCTTGTTCCTGTTGTGCTAACTTTCCACGAACAGAAAGCAAAAACGTTCATGGAAAATTAATTTCAAAGGCATGTGCATAAGTGTTCCTGGAAATCTAATTTTACGTTTTCAGTAAAAGCATCTGCTACTATACAAGGGTTGAGCAGGAAAAAAACCAGTAAGACACTTAGCTGACCACTGCACAACTACCTTCACTCGATCCAAAAACCAGAAAGTGTGAATATATCCCAGGGATTGTAAGAGTAATACTGTTAAGCAAACAGGAAAAAGCAGCTGAAAGCAAATTATTTACTACCTTTTTTTTCTTCTTCTTTCCTGTGGCATAGGTTTAAAGCTCAATTTTTGCAAGATATTGCTTGCAGGAGGAAATATGTTTGGAAATCCTGTGGGTGGCTGGGGATAATGGGTGTGAGAGGCCCTAAATACCCATCTACCTATTGAGTGTGTAGATGAGCTCACCAAATGGTAATGATGCTGCCTTACGAGGCAGAGGGAAAGAAACGATCAGCGAGGATAGGCAAAAAAGCCCTTAGCCAGAATTTCCGAAGTCCCTTCCAGCTCTTGACTAAGACGTTGTTGTTGCAGAATAAACCAAGGTCTGGTAAAAAAAACAGTTGCCCAGGGTAGCAGAAAGGGACTTAAGAGGAGACACAAAAAAGCACCCCAGCATGGTATGGGAAAACCTTTATCAAAAATAATGAATGTAAATTCACTGCCTCGGTGGATGAAGAAACAAAGGAAGAGATTGTCTGGCTCTGGAGGTCTGAGCCTTAATGTGCTGTTAATGTATATCATAGAACGGTGTCACTGCATTAGCTTTGATTTAGCAGCGCCAGTGTACATCAGCTGAGGAAGCAATCCATAAATTCAACTTTTCACCTCTGTAAATACAGGGAAGAGGAAAAGGCTGGCTCATCTCTGGAGGACCGCTGGGCTGGCCTAGGCGCTCCTGGGTGCCCTCTCTGCTGCCACTGCTTTGTTACCCACCTGCGAGGTGCAAAAGGGACAGCGTGGGGTCTGCGTGGCTCAGCCGCTGGCCTTGCGAACCCATCCATCCACTCGTGGTGGTCCTGATGGCTTTCATGCCCGGCTCCAACCCCACTCCAACAGCTGGCTGCACAGGGAATGAGCTTCGGAAACTCTCCAAAACTCAAGTGTCAGTAGAAGAGATGTTAGGATTACACAATGAGTAATATTAGCAGATTGCTGGGACCAGACGGTTTCACTCAAGAGCTCTGAGGGAACTCAGGCTTCAAACTGCTGACCTATTCAGTACAATGCCACAGCAGCTGTTGAAATGGCGAGGCACCGCAGGAATGGAAGGTGGCAAATGTTACATTCATTTTTAAAAAGGGCTTTTAGAGGCCATCCAGAGACCTGTGGGCTAGAAAGCCAGACAAGGAGAATTGACAGAAAGTATAGCGAAGAGCCGGATAGATAGATATGTGACAGAACGGGAAAGATCAAAGTTTGTAGGGCAAGAGCTCACACATCATGAACCCATTCGTAATGCGTGACCTGGGCAAGCCGGTATACACGCAAAAGATCCAGCTGCAACCGAGTGGAGTGTGATCTCAGAAAACTGAAGGGCGGGTTGATGAAATGACATATGAAACTTGTCAGCAGCAAATACAAGGACAGGAGCACGAGGAACACCAGTCCTAGCCATACAAAGACCATCAGGGGCCCTAAATTAACCTCAGTCAGGAAGGAAGCCTCAGAGTCACTGAGTTTGCTGACAGTTCCAGCTCACTGCTCAATAGTTGTCAACGAGGCAAAAAAAAGAGCTTTAGGAATCATTAGAGAATGAAGAGAGAATGAAAAAGTGACCACTTGCAGGGCACCCCTGCCTCACACACAGGGTGCAGCTCTGCATAAGCCGAGGAGGATGTGGAGGAATCGGTGAAGATACAGAAGGGATCGCACAGGAAGGTGCAAGGGTTCCCATGGACGGGCAGGCCAACTACAGCAACGTTCTTCTGCTTGGTCACCTACAGAGAAGTGATGTGGGAGAGGTCCTGTCCACTCGCAAGCATCACAGAGGTCTGAAGAGGAGGCATTACTGGTTGTGTCTCCTATCACAAGGGAAAGAGAGCACAACCCAGACTATTGGGCTGAGCATCTAACATAAAGAAAAGAAAGTACTTCTTTCACACGATGCAAAATTGAATTATGGCACTCATTGTCACAGGATACTGTGAAGGCCAGAATTATAAAAGAATTCCAAAAGGAGTTAGACAAATTCTTGGAGGCTCAACCCATCTGCAGCTGTTAAACACAATGACCCAGATGCCAGTCAAAAATTCCCTTAACCGCAGTCTGCTCACTGCTGGGCTGGTAATACCACAGAAGGATTGTGTTGTACTCCCCCCGCGCTTACACCCTTTCCCTCCGCTTCTGCTTCTGAAATGAGCCTCCTGGTCAGCTGGACCTTCATCTGAGCCACTGTCCTTGTGTAAGACATTACATATCATATAAGATATATATTAAGAAACTAGAATTTATTTCAGGTAATGATTAAGTTTGTTCTCCTCGCATGAATGCCTTTTGGCAGGCGCTAATATCTGATGCTTTGGGAGAAAGACATTTCTGTCCTAAAAATCTGTCTGTCATGGCCCTGGCAGCCTGTACCAAAGACCAGCGCTTTCCTGATCTGCTACAGATGCTCTGCTAAATCCATAAACCACGACAGTGGATTACCTTTATCATCGATTTAACTGTCTCCGCTAAAAGTAGTTAGCAGTCATGAAGTAAGCCAGCAGCCATATTTGAAGCAACGTTCTCCCGAGGCACGTATTTCCTTTTATTAGTTCTTAAATTAATTCTCCTCCATTGCATGAAGCGTGCCTTCGTCTCACTTTTCAGGATGAGTAAAACGGAAGTACGGATCGTTTTCTATCTCATGCACCATCACCTGGTGCGCTCAACCGCTCTCCCTTTGGCCGCTTCTCCTTCCCAGCTGACACAGGCCAAGACTGTATAACGATGCCTTTCAGGAGGAGGAAGTCCTTTCCTCGCTGAGGAGCAACTGCTGCTCTGGACACAGCGACGGAGAAGGTGGTGGGTCTGGGGGCGGGTTCTGTGTCTCCTGCCAGAGGTTCGGGTGAGAATCCCTCACTCCCACGGCTGGACCGCACTGGCACCAGGGCGCTTGGATTGCTGTCTGCACTTGCCTTGCTCTGTGCAAAAGCAGCCTGTGTTTTTCATTGCTACCAGTCCAGCAGCTCCTGCCAGCTCTAAGCACTTCCTTTAAGAAAAAAAAAAAACAAACCAAGGTTTGATCATTCACTTTTGGGGTTACATTAAACTTGATAGCATCTGCTCCACCTGAAAGAGGGAGAAAAACACCAATCCTGGACTGGGAAAGAAAGAAAAAGGAACTAGGTACCAAGTCGTAATGTCAGAAACGGAGACAAGAAAACCGGCATCTTGGGAGAGATTAAAGACGAAAACAAGCGTGGTAAACAGGAGCGGAGACAGATTTTAGAGGAAAGGCAGAGAGGCAGTGACTAAAGCACCAAGAGTGAAACAGTGACACACGGAAACTGAGTCCAGAGTCCCAGGGTTTCTTTGTTCTTGTTTTTCTTACCATTTCACAGAAATCATGATGCTGTCAAGATCCCTCTATACCCAAGGGTCAGTGATGTCAGTGAAAGTTGGTGGAGCTGCACTGATTTATGCCCGTTAAGAAGTAACTTTCTGAGATTTCCCAGAATTACTGGGGTTTAAAATAATGCCCTGAGAACCCTGGTGAAAACAGCAGTTAGGATTACTCTTAAACCAGGTCATACTAAAAGTTAGATTAAAAATAATTTAAAATACCTACATTTTTTTTAATAGTTGCAAAATTCCTAACTTTGGATGGCCACACTGAAAACAGCCCTAGAAAAACATGTGCATGACACTTTCCTCCCAGTTCGAGAGTCGTGGCAAATGCATAGAACTCCACAGATTCCAGCTCAGCACACAACTCCTTTAGAAAGTAAACTAAGTAAATATTATCTCTGTTGCCCTCAAGCATTTGTTTAGCTTTTGGGATTTACCTTCCCACCACTCTCCCCTTCCTTCAGAATGTGAGAGGTGGATTTGAAAATAAAAACTCCAGGAGGAGGATCTAAATTTCCTTCAAAAAACCCACCATTGTTCATTGGGAAGAAAAAAACCCCTTTCTTTTGCCAAGTGTTTGCCAGGTTAAAAGAGAGACTGCAAATATTTAGGGGTCCCTTTGCAGGTGAAACCCCTCCTCTCTAACTGCACGTGCAAACCACAGAGCATCCTGTCGCCCGGGCCCCGTGTGGCGTGCAGACGACAGCCCAGGGCCCCGCACGTCTCCCCAAGGCCCAAGGGGAACACAGTGCCAGCAAAGTAAAATTGGGGAAGAGACCAAGGACAGGCCTGTACCTTTGCGGTATTTCTTCTCATTTTCAGATTCTGTTTGCCAGGAGAAAAGCCACCACCCCCTGAATGTCTCCCTCTGTCTTCCCCCTTGCTCTTTTTCCACCGCTGCCTTAATCTGGCTGGCCCCTCGTTCGGATCAAAGTGACACGGATGGAGCGCTCGTCTGGTGGCGGCTGAACCACGCTCGACCATTTTCACTCCGTAGAGCTCTCTTACTGTCTGATTTTATAACCCAATTACTACAGGCTGGGGTTAGATTCAGACAGATTGCCTACCGGCAAAAGGCTCAATATCCCATTACCAGATGTGCCAGCCCGCCGTCCCTCTTCATTTAGCACGTAATAGAAAGTGTCAGTAACGTGCTACGGACTTGGGCTTCCACACGAGCTTTAACTGTGCAGGTCGTATGTGTGCGGCGGGAGAAAACGCTCCAGCGAAATCACACGCGGGACAACAATTTTAAAACATTTTTTTATTTAAATATTAAATAAAACACATCAACTAATCATTTCGGTGTACACCTCTCCTTTTAACATAAGAAATAAAATGATTGTTCAGTCATGATAAAAAATAAACTATACATCTTAATTAAACCAATCACGTAGTGTCCTTAAATACCCTATTGCATTGCAGTCTGCAGAACAGCACTGTCGAGATATCTACAAAAAAACCCCAAACTTATTAAAATGACCTCTTTCTGCTCCAGCAATAATTCCAAAGAGGTTCTACAGCAATCGGAAAACAAACAAACAAACAAACAGAAAATACTATGAAAGTAAAGTGCTCGTCATTGCTCAGGACAGGAAACAGAAGAAATCTGTGGCCTTTTGATCCACGGCGTTAAACCAAACGAATATTGAAGAGGATACTCTGCGTTTTAAGTACGTGTGCCACCCCTTACAAAACTGAAGGCAAAGTCTCTGCTTTGTGATGAGCTGGCTGCTTCTTGCCCTCCTCTCCAGGCAATCTGTTTTTGGGTTGTTTGGGGGGTTTGTTTTAGTTTCTTTTTTTTTCTTTTTTTTTTTTTTTTTAAACCACTTAAAATGAGCATGAGACTTTGGTGTTTTCTCTGCTGCAAGGCACCACTCGTTAACAGAAATCCAACCCAAGCAACTTTCTCTCACTTGGAAGCTCCCAGACACGTAGCAGCAGTGGCAAGCTGGAGACACACCGACATGGACACACAGATACGACACACGGATAAAGAGGTCGTTCACGGAGAGCCACGTGACATCTTCGACCCTTTCTATTCCCACCAATTAACCTGCTCGATCTTTGGCTTTTTTCTTATTTAAAAAAAAAAAACAAACCAACAAAAAACCAAACCAAATGAACGAAAACCCAGGTATCTCTATTATTTGCAAATGCGTAATACTGCAGGTTGCACGAAGCCAAGGTAACGTGAAGGCACCCTGTGTCGCACGAGGGAGATGGGCCCCTTGAAGCGCTTCGAATGCAGCTATTTCCTGACGTTCGGATGGCAGTCTCCAACCAAGCCGGCTCACTGTTCGCTCACCTGCTCCCGAAGTCTGCGCGCCCTACCCTACCCACTGCCGTAGGAGCGCGGTCTGTCCGCCCCTTCACCCCTCAGCACAACTGCTGCTGATACCAACAGGAGTCGCGCTCTGCCTTGGGAGGGGCGGGGGGTTTATACCAGAAACACAATATAAGCGTATTACAAAAAATAAAAAATAACTAGTGTTACATAGTTTTCTGCTTCCTATCTATATACATATACAGTATTAAAAACCATACGAAAAAACACCTATCTAATCCAAAACCTCGTTTTGCTAATATGCCAAAAAAATCAAACCAACCGAAAACAAACACCCAAAGATTGTGCTGTTTTACTCGCTTTTAATACAGTTTTGTTCAGAAATAGCTGTACTCCGTTAGAGTAGAATTCTGCTCTAGCCTATTCCTTTTGTCTTTGCCAGTATGTAATTATAACCTCAATATTGCACGTTTCCCCAAGAGTCAGTTCTGTTTGGACCCTGATAATGAAATGCATAAAAACGTAATTAGCAGCGGAAATAACAATGTGCAGACCTAAGAAACACCCCTCAGGCAACTTCGCAGGCAACCTCCAGGAGGGCTTGTTAAAAAAACGAAACAGAAAACCCTTCCCATCACCCCACCTGGACCAACGCTTCCCTCCTCAGTGCCTCTGCAAGAACGTGAAAAAAAAATAGCGTTTATAAAAAAAACGGATTCCTAAAGGTCATTCAGACCAACCAAATCTGTGCCCCCCACCGCCCCCAAACAAGCATCCCCGTAGAAGACCAGACATTATGCGATTGGAGCCTGGTATCAAGGGATACGTTTCCAATAGGTGACTTGCTTCTGTGCTCATTAGAAGGGGGTGGGGGGGTGTTAAGCTTTTCCAGCTGATGTATCAGGCAAGAAGTTCACAGTTTTCATTTAAAATATACGTATCTGAGAGGTGTGGAATGGGCGTGTCAGTTCCTTTAAATAAAACGGGTGTTAACGGGAGCAAAAAAAAAAACCCCCACCCCAACAAACCAACAAATGGCAATGCTTCCATTTTTGTCTTCTATGAATGCATAATGCTGCATGCCACTGGTTTTCTGTTTATTTTCTTTAAAAGAGGTAATCATCTTCACAAACCCATAAATGAATATTGTGAAAAAGGGAGGCTCTGGTCCCTTCTTTGAAAGGCCTCTCCCTGCTGTGTCACCATGACTGACAGCTGCTAATCTTGCATAACAGCGGAGCTGTATTGGTCTGACTTGAGTACAGTACCGAAGAGTTCTTCCCCGACCGCATCCCTCCCTGTCCCCGCAAATGCCCCACCCATCTTCCCCATCATTATTTTTCCTTTAAAAAAAATTCAGTTTCTATTCGTATTTGTTCAGTGCAAGAATAGTAGAAGCAAAAAAGACATACATATTGCTTGTTTCAGTTCTACAAAGTCGCTAGCTTTCCGAGCCAGGCAGCCTCTTCACATACTTCGAAATTTATTGCTTCTGGGAGTCACTCATCCACGCGACACCAGCCGGCCACGGACCCACACACGCCACGGAACAGTGGTGAAAGTTCTTCACGACGAGAGCAGCACGAGCTACGGCGGCCGGCGCTCTCATTTCACCAGGACGAACTTCCCTAGCTGGTTGGAAGTCAGGTCCTCCATCTCACAGTCCCCGTGCTGCAGAGCGACGGCGTCATAGCCTGGAGACTGCGCAGAGAAACCCGGCGGCTGCGAGAAGGTGGCGCCCGCCGGAGAGACGCTGCCGCTGATGTACAGGTGCGTGTCCAGAAGGTGAGCCGCCGAGGACACCGGTGACACGCTGACGCCAAAGAAATGAGGTTGGAGCAGTTGGCTGTTGCCAGCAAAGGCCAGCTCAAACGAGTTCTCTCTTTGTAGCTCTGACAACAGAAGAGAATTGGATGCTTTGCAGGTACCTACGCTATCAGAGGAGGGGACGCCAGTTGTTGCGGACGTCTGAGAAGTCTGGGGACAAGCTGTCTGGAGTAGCTGGTGATGCTGGAGCTGGAGCATTCTGAACAAAACCCAAGGATGGAAGAGGTTAGCTCGTGTTCCTCCTTTCTGGCCCCCACCCCTGACCATAATTTCCCCTTCTCTCTCTCAAACCTCTCCTTACCCAGCCAGTAAAATTAAAGCAAGTTATTCGTGCCAGGTCAGCGTGCTTTCGCTCGGCTTTTGCTCACGTTGGAGAGGATGACTATCACCAGAAAGTTATCTAGTCACCATTTGCCCTGCTAATAATAGATGTTCTAGAGACAACGTGTGCAGATAAACCAGAAATTCAATTTTCCAACCTTGCTTCTATGGGAATGAAGAGGTGCCACCACACATGACATTTGAGGCCACTGGAACTGTGCCTCCTTTGTGGGCTGTAACTTTTCCAAATTACAAGGTCCCGCTTCCTTGCCATGGGAAAATTACAGGAGGAGGCAGGGGAGGAAAGAAATCATTCCCAAAACTAACAAACTAAAACACAGCTTGCAGTGGGGAGAAGCAATGCTTCCCTCCACACTACCAAACTGCTCCTCAGTTCAGCAACCGCCAAATATTTGGACGCCGTGATTCTTAAGGGGAACTGCACATCCTGCATGACGTACGCCAGTGAAGGAAGCCCAGCAGTTTACCTGCTGCCACAGGCAGAGGACAGGAATCCCCAGTGACTAAAGTCCCCAACCTCTTTTGCTGTGTTTACTCCTCCTGGCTTGCCCCTAACGAAAGCAACCCCGGTGAAAACAGCAGAGCTCCCCCCCGGCCAGCTTCTTACCTCTGCTGCTGGAGCACCTCCTCCAGCAGGCTTCTTCCCTCCCTGCTGCTCCCACCGCTGCTGTACATGCAGGTGTTGGGCTGCGTGTGCTGGAAAGGGCTCATGGCACTCCTTGCTGCCCGAGATGAGGAGGACTGACACACCTGCCGAGCAAAGCCTTTGATTTTATTCAAGCCGAGAAACCCCTTGGCTCGAGCGTTCTTCCGTAGCTGCTGCCTAAAAGCCTTCAAGCCTGTGGGACATGAGGAAAAGAAACGCACTTTAATCCTCCCTAGTGTTTGCCGAGGAGCCTACTTCGCAGATGGGCCCTTCTGGGCAGCCGCCTTCATACGCACGAGAACCGCGCTAGAAGGGGCCGCGACTCTTCAGTTCTGGCCTGTGATGGCCAGAGCAAAATCCACGTAACGCGACGGGGCCTGGGACCGCGGCACCCCTGTGTACATGGACACGTGCCCAGCAAAGGAGAAACCTGGCAGAAATGGTGATGCTGTGCGCTCTGCATTTTAGGGGGAAGGCGGGGCCTGTCATCCCACTCACAGCAGGAGAAACATCTTCCTGGGCAGGCTGAATCGGGATCTGAGAACCTCTCAGCCAGGCGTCTTCCTCAGGGCACTCTCCCCTCCCTCCCCCAGGGGCCGTGAATACGAGAGGCAGAATATCCAGGCGGCTGCCCTCGGCGTAACACTAACACCGGCAAGCAAGCATCCCTGCACGCTACCCTTCACTAGTGGCAGTCGGAAGGGCGCAGTTCCCCAGCTGTACGGCACGGAAGGCATTACCTTGAGTTAATGAGGTATCAGATGCTCGCCTTCCTTCTTGGAAGCTGACAGGCAGGAGAGAAGCACCTCCCATGCAGCCCTGGGCTTGTAACACCGGAGCGTCAGACTGGGAAGCTAGGAAGGGTGACATCATCCTAGCTGTGGCTGGGCTCCCCGTCATTACTTGACTTGCCAAACAGCTGCTCAGGGCCACTGAGCTGTCATTTGAAGATGAAGTAAGGCAGCTGTCTGAACTAGTTCCCTCCGTGGGGCTTGCAGAAGAGGAAATGACTATACCTACAGAAGGGAAGGAAGGAGAGAAAAAGCATTCCCAAGATGAGTACGGGAAGGAACAAGCATGACATCAGAGCCTTCTGCCCACCTACGCTGGCACTAATAAGCAGCTGTGAGCTGGACAGGTGTCCAGCAACTCGTGTTGTTGCAGGGCTTGACTCCAGCAAAGGATAATCAACGAATAACCTGAGTCTGCGCTCCCGCCCAGCTGGCTGAGCTTTGCCAGCAACTCCGGCATCACCAGGCTGCGCTGCATCAGGCCTAGAGCGCTTCCTTAGCACAACAGCTCTGACACTGGTTTGTGAACAGTTCGGCTTGTTTGTTTCGTTCATGGGGTCCAGATGTGTACCAAATACAGTCAGTGATGACTTTGTTTTGCAATTCAGGTGCCCCCACCTCCCTCGGTACAGCAGAGGAAGCAGGCAGAGAAGGGTTATGTCCTGCCCATGAGAACGCTCCACTCTAGAGTGACGTAGATGAAATGCGACAGCACAACGTCTTTTCCTTACGCATAGCAAGACAGAACCGGGGAGGGCCGAATATGGACCTCTTTTCTGGGCTTTCCTATCCCAGTCAAAGCAAAATCAGCACATAGTCCCCAGGCATTTGTCCACTATGGCACTTCTCTGTCCTTTTCCTCTAACTACGGACATCCTTCACTTCTCCCAGACTTACTTACATGGAGGGACATGCTGATAGAAATGAGTGGTCACTTCGGCCAGCGTGTGCCTCCGGCTGGTGTTGCTAGGGATGCGGATGGGGTGGTCATATGCCTTAATTTCATCTTCCAGCTCCTTCTCTTGCCTTACTTCTTCACTAATGGTGGTCTCCAGCAGGCTGTTGGGGGAGATGGAGCGGTTCCGAAAGAGCCCGTTGAAGTTGGGATCCACAGGAAAGAACACAGGCTGCAAAACATGTCAGATGACAGATTGAAGGGTCTTTCGGTTCTTTCTGCACCACCTTTTAATACTTTTCACAGCCCTGTGGCATGTCTTCAGTAGGCGTATTGCTTGAAAGCCTACTAGGACACTTTGCCCAAATGCCAAACAAAAGACTGGAGGGAGAGAACAGTCACAACCCCCGCTGGTTTGGATTGGCAGAACAATGGAAAAAAGAAAAGTAACACACAGTTTAGCTGAGAACACCAACCTGCAATGGGTTGCTCATGTCACAGTCCATTTCTGCCTGCAAGGATGGCTGAATCAGGCTCTGAGGTTGCTGGTAAAGCAGAGATGATCGCAGGGTTTCACTCGTGAGACTGTCCTGAGGCATCTGGAGGGAGAGAGCGATGCACAGAAGCCATCACATACACCGGAGTTCCACATGACTTGTTGGATACTGGAGGCTAAAGGAATTTCAGAGCCACCTTCCGTGCAAGCTTTTTCCACGTACTTTCTATGAAAATTAACAAAGCTAGTCCTTCAGTGCCAACACAAAACTCCTTCACCTAAGTTCAGCAATTTAACTATAAGTACAATCTGAAAAGGCACCCAGAGCACACTTTAAAGGAGGCGGGGGTGAGGAAAAGAACGTCAGAAAGACACACACATTGACTCATGGAGCACTTCTGAGGAGCCTACTGGGTATGTAACAAAGAAGTCTAACCGATCCTATGCCTAAGAGGGCAGATTTCCATGAGAAGCCTCATCTTCTGGCTCATTACTGACCTGCACTGGAGGCAGACTATTCTTTGGACCATGACCCAAAGTCACCTCTTAGGCAACTGGCCATTAGTATTCAATCAGCCTCCCACTGAAGAACAGTGGGCTGCGTCCTGTTGGAGGGCAGCAATAGCAGAACTGGTTTACAGAAGCCTGACAGTTATTTTACCACAGCAAGGGGCAGAAAAAGAGGGAACCAAAGGACACAGCTTCCCAGTAAGTAATGCCCTTTCTTACCTCAACACTGCTGATCTCGGAGCTCCTCGGCCTCTGCTGACGACCAGTTGCTGGACGACTCGATAGCTGGCTGCTTCGATATTCCTTGAGGCGCTCCAAGAGCAGGTAATAAATTGCAGCAAAATGGTTGTAGCTGCTGTTTTGCAGAGACTAGAAGACATTGAAAGGACCCTTGAGTTACAGGTAACTCGGGATATAAGCAACCAAAACTCAACGCTAAGGCCTCATACTAGCGTACTCAAAAAAAAAAGTAAAAATCCAGAAGGGCAGTGAAGATTTTCCTACACTGACACCGGATCAAGGCTAGTCACTGAATGATGTATATATGACTGCAGCACTGGCATTCTGGTAGTCACCGGAGATGTATCTAAGGGGCACACACTTCTCACCTCAACAGTTCTCTGCCTGTCGATGCCAAGCGTCTGCATGATCCCAAGGACCTGCTCATTGTAGTCACCCAGGTTGGAGTTGTAGTTTTGCATGGAGAAGGACAAAGACTGCTGCTGCTGAAGGGATGGGTCAGCTTGCATCCACTTGTGCTGCTTTATCTGGGAAATGGTTATTCGCTTGGTTGGGTCCACAACCAACATCCGTCGGATTAGCGTTTCACAGTCTGGATGACAGAGACAAACTCATGAGCAAGGGGTAAAAACAACAGCCCAGCCCCAGGTCACTGTTAAGAAACCTTCCCACCAACAGTGTATGATGTCTATGAAAACGGGAACTAAAGGTTTCTGAGCTGCTGACGCCTTGTCTGACTGCCAGATATTCAAACCAGTGCAAGAGATGTCCACGTACATGTCACAGAAGTAACATGTCACTACAGGAAACAAAGCTGTACTGGATACTGGAAGGTTTCAGGTGGCCTTGCACCTTGTAGGAGAGCTACTTCTGAGTGGTGCAGGTTTAACAATGCTACAGCCCCTTAGAATAGCTCGGAATTTGGTACAGAACCCTGTCACATACAACTTCCTGGTCCCTATATACTGTTTATTTGTTTATAACCAGGGAATCAAAGCCATCCGTGGCTATAACTGATAAAGGCCAGGCTTCAAAAGACACTCTTCCCTTGAAGACAGAGGCACATTCACTTGTTTTCGAATCCAAATGAGAGCGAGATGATAACACTCTTCAGTTCCTTTTGCTCACCAGTGCTGGAGTGCTCAAGAAACAGTGCCCCCACACACACACTATTTCTACCCTCCTTGACAGCACAGCCACACTGAAATATACCCTTTCTGCATAGTTAAAATATTTTAGAACTACACCCATCTCAGCATTGCAGGCTGGTCTCATTAAAATCCTGTTTTCTCTCTTTTTGTGAGCGATTATTAGGGTTAGGGTGTCAAGTTGTTTTGTAATCCATAGAGATGCTCTAAGAAAGGCAACGACAGCCTTTTCAATGCACCATAAAGCAGAACCCAGAAGAGAAAACGTGTGCAACCAGCCCCGCAACTACAAGCGCTGCCCTACAGAAATTACTGGATACATAAAGACAACATGATTGTCAGCCACAAAACCAGACCCATCTGTCATTGCCCCAGGAAGGAACAGGACAGCTATTCCTTTATCTGTAGCCCCTTTTCTAACATGAAGGATCTGAAAAAAGCACCTTCGGACATGAAGTAAGGGATGCGGAACCGCCCCTCCAGCACTCTTTGCCTCAGAGTTGGTAAATTGGGTCCGTCGAAAGGCAGAGAACCGCAGACGAGGACATACAGCACCACCCCAAGGCTCTGTCAACAGAAAAGAGCAAAGCATGTGTGTGACTCCAGTAGAAGCGACGATTTTGAAAGCCCGCAGACCCTCACAAAGTGTGAAATGCGATTTCTAAGAAGTATCAAGCTCACCCATATATCGAGGTGAGGACCTTCATATTCTTTGCCTTCGAAAACTTCTGGAGCTGCATAGGGTGGGCTTCCACACCAAGTGGAGAGGGGCTCTCCTGACTTGTAGAAGTTTCCAAAGCCAAAGTCTGAAATGAAGGTAAAAAAGTCTGGGCTGAGACATCACTCAATCACATACCAATATTTCAGAAGCAGCAGAAAACAGGGAGAAGGCAGCAGATGTATTCTCTGCCTATTCATTTAAGCTAGTCCCTTTTCTCCAGAGAAACATCAGTAACTTTTGGTTTAGGTTCAGTTACCATAAATACCTTTTTAGGGTCATCCTGTGAAGACTGAATTTGACTACACACCTAACATTGTTTATGGAGTTAGCATGTCTTTCTTATTACCTGCTAACTTGATATTCATGTTGGCATCTAGCAGGAGGTTCTCCGTTTTGAGATCCCTGTGCACTATGTGGTGGCTGTGACAATATTCCACCGCTGAAAGAATCTGCCAGAACTTCTTCCGTGCTTCGCTTTCACTCAAGTGCCCATTGGAGGTCAGATGATCTGCGAGACAAAACAAGAGAGGCACAGGGTTTAGAAACACCTGGAGGAAATTTTTCATAATCCTGCAGGTGCTGCACTCGCCGTTTGACAGCTGACAGTGCCAACCCTGCGTTTTTAATCAGAATACATATATTTCTCAGGGACGACAACAATAAAGCCATGGTTTCTACGTCTAAAGAGCTGTTAGCTCTGGCAGTGAGGACTTACCAAACATTTCTCCGTTCTTTGCAAACTCAGTAACAATGTAAAGCATATCCTTTGTCTCCATAACCTGTGAAGACACGAGAGGACACACTTAAAAAGAATGCAGACCTCTGTAGTTTCATTCATTTTTCTAAGTGTATCCTCAAACACATCAGTTCAATTATTTATGTGCCGCAGCAGCTGGCAGTAAAGGCATCTAATTCTGCACCACAGTGTTCTTTCCAAGCAAACCGGTAACGAAAAAGATAACAAATCAACACTTATGTGCTTACGATATACAACGGCTTCCCGTGCCATTGTTCATCGCACCATTACCGTGCCACCTAATCTCCGTAAGATAACTGATGAGCATGTCAATAATTTCATACACTTCCCAGAGTTCCTTTTTTGTTAAAACATGCACATGTGGTTTTACAATTCAGTTGGTATATTATGAACATGCAAAGACACTTAAAGCTTCTATAAAGCTGTCTTTGTTTCAAGGCTAGCAGGTACTCGGATCAGGAGAGATAGCTGCTACTTGGGACAAATCAGGAAGTAGCATCAAATTCCCTGCTCCCATTTGGTGCTGGCTGGGGACACAGCAAGCCTCCCGTGCAAGTGACAATAGGTTGCTGTTTGTGTAACGGCAGTGCTTGATGCACGTCAGCAACTGTCAATATATCGCCCAGCGTTCCCCTGTCAATCTAGTATCAACTTCCTTTGATACTCGTCATTTTTTTTTCCTTTGGACGAAAAAAAAGAGACTAAAAACTAAAAAATGAATGAGAAATGCTGAGCATTTCCAAATTCATCTTCAGTTACTATGGCACATCTTTCAAATGCTGCATTTCAGCTATTTTAAAATACAACATTTCCCTGGAATCGGCCTCTCAGATGTTTTGGAAGGAGAAGGCTCACAACAGGTTAAAAATCAAAAAAAAAAAAAAAAGCATCAATACTACTTCAAAGGCTGTAATTTCCAGGCTCCTAACATGTAACCTTTTCGGAAGACTCTTGTCCTCCCCTCACTACAAGTACACACAGACACAAAATGAAAATAAACAAACAGGGAGCAAAGGAAGAGAGGTTCCCAGTTTAAAAAACTGAAGGAAAGTGTTCTGGGAAAGTTGCCAGCTGGATGAAATTAAGACGCTGTGCTGAAACTAAAACAATGATGAAATAATACAAGAACACACACCCTACATTGGTATGTCATCTAATTCCAACCCTGCTTCTCAGTCTCCACCAAACAGGTAAAGCATCAGTTACAACAACAAAGAAAAGAAAACTTTGCTGAAAAGAAATTATGGTCCACTACCGACGTCACCTGCTCCATCAAGTGAAGTGGTTCAACTAGATGGAATTTAACCTGCTTCTCTAAAAGCTTCCAAATGGTATTTTCACCCGCATCATTCCACTGAAATGAAATCAACCGAACTGTTAGAATGCCCCTGTACATCCTACACTGCCCTATGGGCAACCCTGACGTCAGATGTTAACACAGAACAATTTCTGTTGTGATGGTTAATACTATAAATATCAAACACTTGGTGTGTGTCAAGGTCTTTAATGCCTTGCCTAAGCACCTGCCCTACTGGCTCTTCAGCCTCACACGTTAATTAAGCCTCTTTTCTTTCTTTTTTTTTTTTTTTTTTTTATAAAGCCAACAAAGCCAACGGTAAGATTGCAGCTGACAATAGTGTTTACTACAGCACACGGACTTTCAGACCTGCTGCTTCACTCACCTATTCCCCTCTCCCTCCCCCAGCTTCTAGACAGGTCCAGACAGACCACGATACCTCACCTTCTTCTTAAACCCACACGGCACTATTTAAGATTAAAAGGAAATTACACCAGCTGCGAATTAGATCGAATATTTATGATTTGCAAAGCAGTCCTTGCGCACTGGACAAAGGTGATCCTGTTTTCTGCACAACACATCCACTTGTTCTCACTGGTAAAAACACCCATCAGCACAGAAACCTAACAAATCCCAACCAAAATTCATGCTGTGAAACTCTACAAGGGGAAAGATATTTAAAATTCACTTTCAAAACTACACAAACTGGAACAGAATAATAACCAAACAGGTCATTTTTTGACATATTGTAAAATACCAACATTTACTGGCTTTTTATTTGCTACTTAGATTAGACTTCTAATTCTTAGATCAGACTTCTACTTAGATTGATTTGGTTTCATTTTTGTTGATTTTAAATCCCTTCCACTTATGGCAAACTCAAATTTTGTGCTTTCTTCTCTGCTATCCTACATGAGTTTAAATCTTCCTCTCATCAAAAGCACCTAAGAAGTTATAGTCCTCTAAACTGGAAAAGCAGAGGCGTTAGGAAAGGCAAGTTAATCACAGAAGTTCAGATAACCACTTCCTTCGATCGAAAACAAACTTCAACCTGGTTTGAATTGTAAATTTTACCGTGCATTTTTACAAAAAGCTGTCTAATGCACAGGCAACTTGCTCAAGGAACGATGAATGACTTTTAAAAACACAGTTTAAGTGGGTTTTTTTAAAAAGTATTTCAATACGCATTCTCTCTGCAAATATTTGACGTAAAATCGTGTGCAAGAGAAGAGCCCAAGCGTATCTCATCCGCCTGCCGCGCTTCAAAGCCGACCTCTTACCTGATACAGCTTGATAATGTGGGGATGATTCAAAAGCTTCATTATCTGAACTTCTCTATAAATCTTCTCCAGATTGCTTGGGTCTAACCTTGTTTTGTCTATTATTTTTATTGCAACCTACAGATTTAAAAAATATAAATAAATAAAATAGCAAAATAAATCGACCCCAGGCATTACAAAATAGGTACTCTCACCGTTAAGATCGCTCTAAAAAAAAAAGACGCGCCCCACGCGCGCGCGCACAGCTGGCAAAATCCAAGCAAAGTAGCTTTTAAAGTACGGACTTGCCAAAGCTGATTCTGTTTTTCTGAACTGCCCAGAACTCACGACACAGCCCGTTTTCGTTTTTCTTTTCTACGTCAAAGGATTACACGGTAGGTACTGAACAGAACTGCAGAAATTAGCACCGGACGGCATCCGGCAAATCTTTTAATCCATCCCATGCCAGTGAAAAACAGATTCCCGTCACGGACCCCCTTCTACTGTAGCGACTGGCGCGACTTTGACACGCGCTAGACATACAAACACGGCCGCGTGCCCATTAATAAATCACTCCTGCAAATAACGCCCCAAGTTCTTTGTTCTCCAAGCGCACACACGCGCTGAACGAGAGAATCAGACCCGTCCGAAGTCTTCCAAAGGTCCCCGGTTTGGTGGACTTTACGGCAAACTACGCCGGAGTAATCCGAGGGAGCTGCGGTACCGCTCCCAGCTGTAACTTTTCGCGCCCCCTTGCCCGGTGTTAGTCCGGCACGGGCACGGCGGGACACCCCGGCGCACGGCCCCGCGGCGGGCGGGATGCTGCGCAAAGCCCGCTGCCCCCTCTCCCCGTCCCTAACGCCCCTCGCCCGGCAAGCGACCGGCTCTCCGCACCCACCTGCGTTTTGGTCACCCTGTGCCTGGCCAGCTTGACCACCGCGAAGTTGCCTTTTCCCAAGGTCCTCTCGATGTCGTAGAAGCCGACTCGCAGGGGCCGCTGCTGGCCCGGTGCGGCGGCGGGCACGGAGGCGCGCTCCGACATGATCACCATGGCTCAGGCGGGCGGCGGGCAGCGCTCCCGCGACTACGAGGGGAGCATCCGCGCTGTCCCGGGGAGGGGGCGGGCGCTCGCACCTGCACGGACACCGCACGGCACGGCCCGGCAGCCCCGCCCGCCGGCCGACCCCCTCGCACGGCTCCTACCGGGCTTCTTCCCCCGGCCCAGCCGCCCGACCGTCGGAGCGACCGTCGAGCCCGTCGTACCCCGGGCGGGCGGCGGGCGCTCTCCGCGTCTCCTGCCGCCGGGCTGTGCCGCTGCCGCCGCCGCCGCCGCGGGGTGTGCGCGCGCGAGGGTGTGCGTGTATGTGTGTGTGTGTGCGCGCGCGCGCGTGTATGTGTGTGCGTGCGCCGGGGGGGCAGGCGGGAGCACGCGGGATGTCCCGGCCCCCCTCACCCCTCCCGCCCCGCTCCGCGCACACCCCGCCCTCCCTCCCGCCTCTTTCCCCCCGCCCCGCCGCCGAAAGCCGAGACGGGCCCATTGACGTCACTTTGACGCCAGAGAGACGCGCGCCCAGGCGCGAGGCTGAAGGAGAGCGAGACACCGGGCCGTTGCCAAGAAACGGGCGGCGCTGACGCGCGCGCTGATGGAGCCGTCGTCCGGGAGACCGAGGGGCGGTGACGTCAGGGCAGAGGGAGGGAGGGGCGGGGGGGGGGGGGGGGGGGCCCGCTGGGTCTCTGCTGTCACGTGACGCGTCCCTTCTGGCGGCGGGGTCGCCCCCTGCCGGCGCGCCCGGCCCCCGCCTCAACCGTCCGCCGCGCGCGGGCCTCCCCTCAGCGCCCCAAGGCACCGGCCGGAAGAAGCCCGCCGCGGGCAGCGTTCGCCCGCAGCCGCGGTGCCCTTGCCGAGGGCTCGCCGGGGGCGTGTGGAGACTGCGAGCGCCGCGGTCACCCCGCTGGAGGGCGGCCACCGCCCCGGCGGGAGCGCCCGGCCGTCCCTGGGGACCCCTGGGCCCTGCCGGCCGGGGTGCCAGGCCCCCCGCTAGCCACATCCCAGCCTGTTAAAAAGCCTGGGGCCAACCCGGCGAGGGGACAGCAACCCTCTGCGTCCAACAGCTGGCGCGGACGGGAAGGGAAGCCATAATAAAGGGCCTGTGTACACGTATGCGCAGTCCTGTGAATCCTGGGCAACTTCCTCAGGCATTCTGGATACACCTGCGGTGCTATCGTCCCCGGTCCGTCTGGAGTTGAGGCTTGGGAAGTCACCCTTTCGCACACCGAGGCGGAAGGAGGCTGGTTGGGATTGAACCTCGGCACCCGACAAGCGGCCAAGAGGTTCCTCTCAAGGTCGAACGGGAAGCAGCGGATGCACTGGATTCAAGTCATGTAGGGCTTCAGCCTTCACACGGCAAGTGACCGAAATGTGTGTACATTTGGTCTCAAATTCCAGTCTGGCCTCAAAAATGAGCCTTGAACGGTGCCTGCCACATCTCTTATTCAACTTTACCTTCTCTATTTGGGTCAGCCTAGGCGTTTTTTCAGACAAGGAATTATCCGGTCGGCACTTGGGCTCCCGACTGGAAGACTGCCTGTCGCAGTCCGAACCCCTAGCCTGACCATGGTCGACGGCACACCGAGTGGCGACCCTCATCTTCCACCCAGAGGCACCATGCGAATTGGACTTGCCAGTCTGCTTGAAAGAAGGTGATGCTTTGGGTGGAAGGGACATCACTCTGCTTCACGCTGCAGCTTTCAAAGCAGTCGGTACAATTGTTTCCACCTGTGGTTGGTGGTCTCCTTAGGGTCCGTGAACGACGTCTGAAGGGCTCCCGCTATGGGAGGAAAGCCAGTTTATTGCCAGTTTCTGTAAATCTGTTCTAAAGACGGGATGAGAAAAATGTGGTGCTCTGCGTAAATCAAATTACATGATATATGAGCTGTGTGTCATCAACGCACTTGAGGGAGATCCACCGGGACGTTCTAGCGAAGCAAACAGGACTTCTGTCTCACGAACCGTATTGCTTGTGTTACCTGCCGCGAAGTGTGCGCGAGCCCTTTTGGAGACCAGTTACGCTGCGGGCTCTTTCTCCCAGGGACATGGAGAAAGAACACCTGAAATTAACCCCCAAACTTTGTTTATCTTGCACGTCGCACAAAACAGGTGCTGTCCCTGTGCATATTTACTGCGAGCAGGCGGGCTGGCAGCCCGCGGGGCTTTAGTGGTGGTGGGAGAGGGCAGCGGCTTGCAGAGCTGGTGGCCGGGAGCTGAAAGGCAGGAGCTGCTTCCATGGAGGCAGTGGTGTGACCCAGGTCACGGGACTGCTATGCTATTCGTGGTAAGGGAGGTAATAGCAAGCAGCCAGCCCGGGCTATTGGAACATTCAATTAGTGTTCACACAGTGCCTTGAATAACTCACATGAAAAGCTGACTTATTATTATTATTGTTATTATTAAGCTAACAGTGTATTCTCCGTGGAGCTCGTGAAGAGGAGGTGACGCACAAACAGCACATACAGTAGCAACTGCATGTGAACAGTGCCCCAGGAGTTATAAAGAAAAAAATTACCTTAATAATGGTTCCTCTGCTGTGGTGGGATTTTCCTCCCTTTAATTATAGTTGCTGTTTTCATTTGAAATTGATTAAGCGTTTTAGGATGGCAAACAGAACTGGTCTGTTTAGAAAGAACGCGGGAGGCAGCCAGCCCCAGCTAGGAGTGTGACATTTTTGTTTCTTTTTAAAGGACTCATAGTTTTTTTCCTTTATAAATGGGAAGAAGAGGGCTGGATTTGGTGTTCCCCTAACATCTCGCAATTTCTCCATCCTAAGGAGAGGCAGACACCTGTGCCATCAGACTGTCCGGAGAGCGTAAGACCTCACCAGAGGGCTACACTGAGGAGAATCCACCATCCTGATTGCAGTAGCCTGCACTGGGTGGAAGAGGCAAGAAGAGCTGGCAAGGGTTCCTGTCCGTGGAAGGTACTTACACAGACCTGCAATCTCTAGTCCGGAGGGTGGGCTACGTACAGCTTCCGCAGTGGTGGAGGGAGCACATCGTTTTCAAGAGTTATAATACTATCGTACGATGTATCAAGAGTTAAAGACCTCCTGCATCTGTCGCTCTCAGCAACCTTTCAGTATTTCTCTTCCATTTTCACACAATTGGGTCATGACAGCTTCCAGCAGTGCTGCTCAGAAGTAGCCATTGCACAATTTTGGTAGTGTCGTAACTATATCGATTTTCTATCACTTTCACTGTGGGTTGAGATACTGTCACGGCATTGTGAACCTCTTACGCAATCCCGTTTTACCATCCTAGAGGTGCTGCTGTTGGGAAGGTTGGTGCTTTTGTGATTTCTGCTTTAACACTCCTGCTGCCCTCTGCTGTTTTGGATATCCTTGAACGAGGAATCACCTCAGAGAAACGCCCGTGGTCGGGAGAGGTATAGTTACAGAGCTGGCTTGTACATAATGAGGGTACGAAAGCAAGGAAAGTGGGGAGGTACTTTTCCAAAGTGTCTCCACGAGGGTGGTCCTTTGATTTCTCTAGGAGGAGGGAGAAACTGGGAGGACACAACTGCTAAGTTTTTCCACTGCAGCAGTCCTGTGTTCCCTCCCTAAGGGTGGTATGGTCTGCGGATGGGAATACGCATGAAGACTGTCGCCTTCCAGAACTCGTCTTGCAGATATTTCCAGCAATTCAGTCTTTAGTCCTTTCACTCAGCATTTTCTATCAGCTTCAAAACAAACTAACAACAATAGCAACTTTCTTCGCTTGGCAAAAAAAGAAAAAAACCCGAAGCCGAGAAACGGAAGCATTCCCTTCTACCCATTCCGCCCTCCGCAGCTGAACTCAGCCCGGTTTGTTCTAGTAGGCTGGGGCACTACTTGCAGCATAGCCCTAGTTCCTTTGGGTTTTTCCCCCAGAAAATACACCAGTGTGATTATTCTGAAAATCAGATTTGTTGGGCAATTTTCAGTATCCCATCACTTTTACACAATTTAATTGAGTAAAACCTTGCTGAAGTCAACGGACTTGTTCCTGGTCCCACCAGCTCTGACTCTGGCCTAGAATAAAGTAAAATGGAAGGTGGCGCATTCCAAGAAGTATAGTGGCATTTAAAGTAAAGAAGATGATCAACTAAGGTACTTGTAGGCTTATTTTAAAGAGAAAAGCATTATCTTGAAAAAAACGGTGCATGACTATTTCTAATATGACTTCAAAGTCTCTTTGAATTTGAAAAAATCCAGGCTGCCGCTGCAATTTTGGCAAAAATACTTGAAAGCTAGCATACCCTTACTGAGGCACCGCAGTGGTATCCAGAAATATATTTCAGACCACTGGAATGTCTTTGGTCATAATACTGCATCAGAGTTACATAATTATGAGCACAACAACGATCATTTGTCGTTAATGTTTATGACATTTCATAATTCATGAGGCGATGACATTTCACTGACAGAATACATTGAGGTTGTCTTGCAGAATAAATGTACGTGGAGCTTCTCTTTGGCATCCATCCTTATCTGGGGCTATAAAACAGAGCTCCTCTGCAGCATTCATCCTTATCTAGGGCTATAACATAGCTTTTTAACCAGCCACGTTAGGGTTCTTTCCTAAATATAATGTGCTACAAAGTCTACCATTAGTACCAAGGCTGTGACCGGGTTTGTTTGTATTCAGGGAAGTACAAACACAGAACAAACAAGGTGGTCTGTGCCCTTGAGAGCGTCTTTCTTGTATTGTAATCGTTTCCCTTCCATGTTTGTCACTCTGACAGTGCTCCGCTCTGCTGGGCCATGTGAACCTGACTGACAACTGGCACGAAACACATGGAAAGATTATGTAAAAAGAGAAGTGGAACGGGTTATTTCCATTGCCCGGGATAAATAAAATACAGAAGCTAAACAAGCCCCACTCAGTAGTGGCTTTTGAATCGGGGGATTTTTCAATTGTTTGGGCTTAATGACCGAAGGCGGTAACAGTAGCAAAAGTGAATACACGTGTAACCCAACCATGCCTATTTGAATGTAGCTGAAAGTGGCTTTGTAGTACAGCTGATTCACAGAGAGAGTGAGCATCCACAGTTTCTGCTGATTTTAATGGAAACTGTGAATGCTCAACACCTCTCAAAACATCCTTCAAGGTATCCTGCGAGGTCAAGCACATATTCTGCCAAAGGCTCTGACTGAAGAGGACTCAAGAGCCTCTGGGGCTGAGCATGTCTGACTTTTAGGCTGTTACTACTAGCATCAGGATTAGCCAGGTAGGCAGCTTCCTGGGAAGAACCACATAGAGTTCAGAGACCTATAGACCCTTCCATACTTGGAAAGGGTGCTTTTCCACCGAGACTGTATGATCTTCACACACAAAATGGACAGCAGATAAGGAAAACATGTCATTTCCCCCTTTTACTATTCCTACTTTACTACTGGGAGGGCAAAAAGGCTACAAGATGAACTTGCTCGTGGTGATGTAGTAAGTCTGCGGCAGAGCCGTGAAATACATTTCTGTGTCTGCAGCCCAGGCAAAGCGCTTTCACTGCAAGGCCACCCTTCACGCTGCAATTAAGTGATTAATGTTGATCTTGCAGCTGGTATTAATAAAGCTACGTACATCCGAGGGTTAGTACAGTTTATACAATAGCCAGCTCTTAGATGTGATTTTTCACATCAGGATGGACTTTCTGTAAGATTAATGCTTGCAATTGAATGTCAGACTCCCACTTCCAGCTGGAGTGTGGACAGAGGAGCAGGTCCAACAGAGTTAGCCTGCTTGCTGCTCTTCCCAAGGCTTTGCAACTGCTTGCTGGCAGTTTCTGCGGAGGGCCAGTAATACCTCTCACTGCTCCCTGAGACATCGCTGTGGTAGCTCGTGTTTTTGTTTGGGGCCACACCTGTCAGGGAAGTTTAGCAGTGTAAGATCAGTCAGAAGCTGTAGGCTCCAAAGCAAAAATTAAAGTTAGTGGACTTCAGACACAAGAGCAGAGGTGGGAGGAAGACACGTTCACAATCCATTTGACAGGAGGCTTCGTTCCTTTGAAATTATCCTTCCCCTCCTCTGGCCCAGCACCCTCCCTGCTCACTGCTAAACGCCTGTGCCTTATGCACAGATGTCATCTGAAGCTGTTGGTTCTCCCAGGGCCCCAGACAGAGCTGGAGGCTGAGGAGGAGGCAGTGGGTGCAAGGCTGAGGAGGCTATGGACAGGGCGAGCTGGAAACAGAAGGCAGCAGTAGGGAAGTGCTGCTGGAAACCCCTTGCAATGTTGAGGGAGGGAAACCCGCTGACACGGCTGCAGGAGGGACGGCTGCATGAAAAAGCCTTGCTGGGGCAGGGATGAGCTGCAGAGGCTGCCCTGCACCGGCCCTGAGCTGTCAAAGCAGAGCTGGGTCACTCGGTCACCCCATTGTCCTTGTCTAGTGGCCTTACAGCCCCAGGGCACCCCCAACCTGAGCCGAGGCTCTTGGTGAGAGCTCCAAATTCAAGCTCTGAATAAGCCAAAACTCAAGGTCAAACTCTCTTGTGCCCCTTTTCCCTTGCCTTGCCTGGAATCTTTTCTCTCTGGGATCCCTAGAGAAGGGTTGGGGCAACTCTGCCAGCCTCATGGAAGTGGTGGGGAACCAGCCCCTGTTTGGTAAGTTTGGGAAACCTCCCACAGGCAGGCCAGAGGGCTGAAGGCTGTTGCTCTTGGCTTTACAGCTGTTGGGGTTACCAAGGGGTGTTCCCACCTGCGATAGACCTGCCAGTTATCCCCCAGCCAGTGCAGATGTCCTCCCTGGGGATGGGATACCTGCCCCCACGCTGGGCCGGAGGGACGATCTGTGAGGGCAGGAAAGTGGATCAGCCGCATTCCTTTTGGCCTGACCTTCACCAGCGTCCTTATGGCTTTTTACAGGAGCGCCATAGGATGCGGAGGTGCCCCAGCGGTACAGCTGTGGGCGACATGGACACGTGCCCAACGGGAAGCAGCCTGAGACAATGGAATTCATTCCACACGTATGTTTTTTGTTGATTGCCGTGCTGGAAACAGTGACCCAAATGTGGCAGTTTTGATGTCCCCTCCCTCCGCTCCCCTCAGTGCTGAGTGACTCATGCAGAAAGCTACACATCCTTCCCCAGGGACAAAGCGAACGAGGGCCCCCCTCACCTTTCCCCTCTATTAATGCGTTAGCGTCTGAGATCCGCCGCGCTCTCGCTGCAGGTTGGCGTGGAAAGGCTGTCGCTTTCCTGGCGTCCCAGGTAATTGCTTGAGCTGCTCGTGCCTGCCTGTGTCTCCGCCAGGCAAGGGGGCATGCACTGGCTCTTTTGAAGGGGGTATTAACAGCATCTGTCTGCTGCACACCGAAAAATCAGAAGCTTCTCCCCTCCCCCTTCCCCTTCTTCTACTTTGCTCGCTCCGAAAGAAAACAGAAACAAAATAAAAGTGGCGTTTGCAGCACGGTGCCGGTGGTACAGTTATTCCACAGGGAAAACCTGATATATCCACCTATTGTCTGAGCCACTACTAAGAGACCTTAGTAAATGAGCAAGTTACGAAAACAGGTATCCTTCCTCAGAGATTACTGCGATATTTGCGTCTGATATTTCCTGCCATACAGCACAGATTGTTTGTGCCGATGGACAAGTGAGAAATAACGGCTTTCCAGAGGGGGGGGGAGGACTGTTGCAACACACCTTTATTGTCCTCCTCTGGAACAGCATATTAACTTTGTTTTCCATCCATCCCCGTAAATACATTTCCTATAATTGCTACTCTGTCAGATGCACTGTAATCCGTCCCCTTCCTACGTCAGCTGCATTGTTGTAACCCCCCTCCGATGTCAGGAAAACTGTGATCCTCCTCTTACGTTACACAGGAGCCGCATCCCTGACATTTGCAGTTGCATTCGCCCCGAGTCAGACGGAGCAGGGACAGAGGACAAACCACCACTTTCTAGACCGTGAATGCAATGAGTTCTCTGGCGTTTCGAGTGCGCACGTGGGTGTCTGAAAGTAAGGTCAAACGCACTGAACGCGCTCGGGAGCCGACTCTCTCCGGTCACAGACCAGACAAAGATTACTATTGGTGCCGAACATGAGAAGCTCAGCAGAATTTTTGCATGGCACTGAACCATGGATCGCGCATTCCTACATACCGGCTCTGCACGTAGGCTGTGCTGAAGGGGAAGACAATAAATAACGTTTCGGAGAACAAAGGGTTAGCAAAATTCTTGCTTCGTAAGCCCCAACCGATGAAATGACTCCAAAGAAGGAGGAGTGGGGGAGGCAGGTTGGCTTGCAGACTGTGAGTGGGACACCAAGACAATCTATTTTCAAATATGTACGCGCATGTTACGCTCCAGTCCCAGGGGCTGAGCAAGAGCCTATGAACAATTGCACACACACAAGGCAAATTTCTTACGTGCAGTTCTTGGCACAAGCCAACCCTGAGTTTCCAGGGAAGCAGAGTACAGGGCATATGGCATCTAAATATATGCAGTCATGGATAACAAGAGACGTGGAAGAACTTTTTGGATGGAGATGTTTGTTAACATCCTGAAAATATCTTTCACAAGACAGATACTGACAAGACAACTCAAAACCAGATGGTTCTCCAGTGACTGTTTCAAAAGAGCTTTAACTTTGGGATGGAGTAAGCGGTTTGTGCTACTGGAGAAGATTGATTGTGACTCCTTAAATAGGAAACCAGATGTTCATACTTCAGCTAGAACTACTCTGCTCCTACAGAGCTGATATAACCAGAGAGCACACAGCTTTGTCCTCGTATTCAACTGGATGTGTTATCTTCAGAAATTCTTCATGTTGCAGGTTCTAGATCAGGTTTTGGGTTGGTTAAAACTGATTCCTTTCTGTTGACAGCCATCACCTCTCAGGAGATAAGTGCAGTGCTTAGATTTCCCTGCTCGGTTCATGCTTTTCTGTTTGTCAGGTGGTTCCCCAGTCTTGTAGTACATAGTGGGAGAAAACCCTTACAGTTAGATCTGCGACTACTGATCTTGGTGGTTACGTTTGTTGCCTTGGTTTAAAGAGATGCCTTTTTAGAAGGTATAATGATGATGTGAGTATAGCCAGATCATATTCTATAGGTCTTTCTTTGAAAGAACAACACTGCTAGATGAATAAAATGCATAGGGTCACAGGAAGAGACCTTGTTACACAGCAATTTTCACCCCAAACAAGGGTGAGAAAGTCAGGAACCAAACTCATCTGAAACTTCTGGTCACCTAGATGCCTGCACAGGAGCTGAGCTTTGTGACATGGATTCTTCCAGCCAGCATGATCAGGGCTTTTTGAGCTGAAAGCCTCTAAATTCTGTCATTTGCAATGGAAGGAGAAAGAGCGTGAAGGAGGAGGACGAAATGGGTATTGATTTGCGCTGGGTTCCAGTAAAACCCCTCGTGGCGGGTCTGTGTGTGGATATGCATGTGCAGTCCCTGTAGGTGCACATGGCACACCCGGTCAGGGGTAACGATCTGGGACTAAGAGAACTGGCCATAATAGGGTGTATAGTCTGGAAAGCCTCCAGAGGCAGCTTCTTGCTTTTCTGTGTGCCAATAAAAACCAATGTGATGGCCAAACCTTTCCACAGACTCATTTGTTAATGACAATAAGCGATACTAGATAAGAAAATCAATTTATTTTCAACCCTTTGACAGCATGAAATTATTCTGGTAATGTCAGATGCAGTCTAACCGGGGATTTAAGGCTTTAACCTACTAGCGATATTGGTAAATATTTTCCTGAGTCAAAAAGTAAACGTGTCACCTTTGAAGTCAAAGTGATAAGCCACAAAGGGATATGTGCCTTCTCAATGCTACAAGGTACATCCTTCCTGATGGGGAAGCAGAATAAGCTGCCTTAGAGAACAGGCATTGAAATGGATAAACACAAGCTTGCAGTGTAGTATCGACAACGTATGGGATGGAACAACCCTCATCAGCACAAGTAGGATGGGACTGTGGTGAGAACATCTATGACGACATCTTCACAAGACAGAAAAGTATTATGGAGGCGCCTACAGCAGGCTCCTCTGTTTTCAGAATCTTTTTTTTTTTTTTTTTTTTTTTGCTGTTTTTCATCAACAGGAGGCTTGTTAAATAACGCAGCCGCCGCCTGAGCGTTTAGAGAGAATGTACCCATGCAACAACCTTTATGAAAAGGAAATATTGGTTTGGGAATTGGGGGTTAGAAAAAAATGCCAAGACCAAACCCACAAAATGAGCAATGAGTATTAAAGGCATGAACAGCAGTACAGTTCACCAGGCGATCCAGTGCCAGTCACTGAAGCCATTCGCTGAGGAATTTCCAGCGATAACAGGCTCCCGGGACTCTGTGTCCAGTTTCATAGACAGAAAGCTGATTTCCCTTGAACACGCTGTTGATGGCAAACTGTTTGCCCGGCACTGGAAGCGAGCAGAGTGGGGACATGTGGCCCACCACCCCTGAAAGCCTGAGGTCTCCAGCTGCTGACTGCATTTTGAGGAAAACCTGGGAATGCCTGAAGGTGAATTTAAGGAGGTTATCAATGGGGCCTGGATGGTGGAAATATAGTGATAGGAAACAGCAATACTGGACAGGCACTGCAGACTGGGAGGGTGTCACAAGCTCCTGAGCAGAAAGAAACCTGCCAAAATTTGCTGCCTGTCATCAGCGATGGCCATCCCCATCCCTGGAAGTGTTCAAGGCCAGGCTGGGTGAGGCTCTGAGCAACCTGGTCTAGTGGAGGGTGTCCCTGCCCATGGCAGGGGGGTTGGACTAGATGGTCTTTAAGGTCCCTTCCAACCCAAATCATTCAATGATTCTGTGATTCTAGTGAGGAGACATGTTGTGCTGATGAAGGTGCACCTTTTTCTGACAAATGAGTCCAGGATCCACAAGAACTTGACAGTCTCTGTTGGATGGGCTACTCCAAGCTGGAAGCATCACCCTAAATCATCAGCAGCTCTCCTCACCCAGGGCTTCACTCTCAAGCCTCCCACGTGCAAATAACGTGTGTGCGCAGGCACACGCCTGCGTCTGGAGGAGGAATCCCCTCTAAATCACCGTGCTGCTGCACATGGAGGCCATGTGCCCGGTGTTACCTGCTCCGAGCAGACTGCTGCGGCCCAGTACGGAGGGTGAGCCATGCGGAGGCAGGTGCAGATGCCCCACGTACGGAGGATTGTCACGTTTTGATGGTTCACATTTCCATTTGGGACGGACACTCAGAAGAACGGCACTCCTTGCCAACTGCACTGGCATATCATCGTGTCCTGACACAAAGGGACCAGCAGTTCTCCGCTGCCCCAGCAAATGTCACTGGAAAGGACAAGGGAACGTTGCAGAAATATCACTCGCGTAGGCTGCTGGCCTTTACGGTCTCATCGGTGAATCGTTTTACATAAAAGCCATTAGTGGACACAGTAAAAACACAGCGAGTCATAAACCAGTCATCCTAATAATCCTAAGGTGAAAAAAGGCTGGGTCCCAGCCTGGAGTAATGGTGACAATGTTTTGTCACTGGAGTAGCATGAGAAAGCTGGAAGCTCGTGATGGATATGCAGCAAGGAATACGCTGGAGCAGGGAGCAGCTGAGCCCTCCTGGGGAGGGAAGGCACAGCCAGGCCGTGCCCCACTCCTGAAGCTCTGGGTACCAGCCACCCCCCTGCCAGATTGGAAAGATGGAGGAGGGACAGGCTGAGGCACGCAAGGATGCTCTGCTGCTCTGCTTCCCGAGCGCGGGTCTGATCCCCCCCAGCGTCCAGCTTACCTGACCCTGATCACAGCCTGTCCTGGCAGCAGCACCTGGCACTCAGCGTGCTGGTGGTTAATTATCTTCCCCTGGCCTGTATCTCTCCCAGCCTGTGCTGCTGTTACCTGTCTGGGTAGTAAACTGCTCATGTCCATCTCCCCTGCCCCACAGGCAGAGGGGAGCCATGTATTCCTGAGCGCCAGGATCACCCGAGGCCTCTTTGGCAGCCACAATGTTAAAGCAAAGGCAATGGGATCCTCCCTGTGTTTCTGTAACCTACCATCTCCAAGAAAAATGGGGGGACATCCTATGTTGGATTTTTTTTGAGAGAGATTCCTTTGTTCTCAGCCCTTTGTTCTCTCATCTGGGAGCTGAGCTGGCGGGACAGCAAGGAGACCAAGCGCTCACGCAGGCAACGAAAAGCAAGCCATCTGCACCAGGATGTCTTGGTTGGTAGGACCACCACAGCCACGGCTGGCTTTGCTGCAGCCAGGGCACCAACACAGTGCTGGCGGAAGGGATGCCGCACCTGATCGGCTCCTGCATCTGCCCCACTGGTGCCGGCCCATGGCTGGCAGCATGCCTCGAGGTGTCCTTGCTGTAGTGAGAGGACATTCCCTGCAGTCCTACTTTGTTCCAACAGTGCATCCCTATCCACAACATGGATGCTTTCTTTCCATGGCGGAGCTCCCAAAATAGGAAGAAAGGAAGGAAAAAAAGCTTTAAAAAAAAAGAAAATCGTCAGTGACCCCTGCTGGACACAGGCACAGGGATTCCCCTTGGGCTTCCCACTCAAATGGCAGTGGTACATGTGGCTGCTGAAGCCCTTTGTGGGGGGTGGGGATGGAGATAGACCAGAATGGGAAAGAAAAGGAAGAAAAAAAAGTGGAAGAAAACAAAAATTGCAACATTTCCTCCTCCTGTGTAAGTTTCAGTGCTTTATGGAAGCTCGCGTTTTCCTCTCCACCTCAATTGCAACGTGCCCCTTGTTGCAAGCTGCCCCCCTTCATCCCCTTTCTCTCCCTGCCTTCGTTTCCCTGCTGTAACGCGTGTAATGGCTCTGACCCTCCTGGCAGGAACAGCGTACCGGTACGGCTCGGGAAGAAGCGTGGACTTGTGTAAAGCACCGCCACGCGCTGTTGGCACAGCCGGGAGAGGTGAGCAGAGAAGCTCTGCGGCCGCTCAGGCTTGCTCCATGTAGCCATCCTGCAGGCACACAGGCACAAGATCGCCTTCTGCCATTTGCCAGCCAGCACGCTCTGCCCAGCAGCAGGGACCTGCTCCAGAGGAGCCCTGTCCTGGCAGCCTGACCTTTCCCTTGCTGCCTGCTGCTGCTGTGGTCTCCATTCAGCTCCTGCCAAGGCCAAGTGCGGGAAGCTCTATATACTTTGCCAGTTCCTTCTCCCAGGAAAAGGCCTGGTCCCTTGCCCTCTGCTGCTGGATCCCCTGACAGCAGAAGTCTTTGCGGAGGCGTACAGGGTGCACGCCTGAGCCGTGAGGGACCCCATGCTCTCCCGCCCACCTTTTAAAGCCGGCTCTGGATGTCCAGGCAGCAGCAAGCCAGGCTGGGCGTGCATCCCATCCCCCATCCTTCCTAGCCCCAGGGGCATTCTAAGGGGAAGAGTTGCTCCCCCGGGTTCCCAAATGGCTCAGCTTGTCTCCCAGTGGCTCCCTGGCCAATGCAGTTGGTTGTCCTCGAAAGCCCTCCCAGCTGTCGAGTCTTTCCTTCGCTCTGGAGCCGGGATAATTGGTGTGCTTCAGATCCAAAATAGTTTAAGACAACTGCATCCTGTCCACCTAAAAGTCACCCGGCAGGTTCTCCTGGACATTCCCCAGCAGCTGGTTGGTGTTTATGTGTGCTGCTTAACAGCTGTATTTCGGAAAGTGAGAAGGGACTCCTTTAACGTGTACAGTTGTCTCAGCTTCCTTGGAAAGAAACAGCATGCCGTCTGTCCTGGCTTGACTGAAAATGCCAGTGCTAACCGTGCCAAAACCATAATTACCTCGTCTTCCTTGTTCTTCTGGGATAACCAAGAGCTGTTTTTTATAGGCGATAATAACAGCGCTCCCTCTTTCCCTAGCAAGCTTGTGTGAGCTGCTTCTGATGTCTCCACTTCTTGAATCCGTAAGTGCAAACAAAAGAAATCCCCTACCTGCTCTGCGACTGCATGCCAACCCCTGGGCACAGAGGCGGGGTACGCTGCCCGCTCTGGGGCCGACGGGCTCTCGGCTACAGGATCACCCGGTGTCCAGAGGTAACGGAAGAAGGCACACACCGCTGCCAGAAAACAGATGGTGGTGGTGTGGTCTCCGGTCTCCGAAGCTGCGGTGCCTCGCTGCGTAAGCAACCCCACGCAGTCAGTAGATCAGCGCATCCTCATTATTCACCCCCTGAAATATATGAAGCGTCTGCAAAATTTGTCCGAGCGCGTACGAGGGATTTGGACGCGTTCCGGTAGCGCTCCGGGTACCCCCACAGAGTGGATGTGGTGAGTCTGGCAGGGTTGACTGCCCACCCACTAGGTTAGATTTTCTGCTCGGTGACCAGCATTAAGTTTTGACTTTAATTAATCTATGCACAAGAAAAGGAAAATAAAACCAGTCTTTGCATCACAGGCAATTTTTTCTCTCGAACTGCTGTGATCCAGCATTCACCTTCCTCCGCTCCCAGCTCCTGGGGAAAAGAGCCTTTATATCGAACAGTCGGGTCAGCACAAAGATGTGTTTGCCAGGTCAGTAAACAGCAGCGACTTGTGAAGCCTCAAAACAGGCTGAACTTCTGTTTTAAAGACTAGAGAGTTTGAACAGACGCAGGCAAAGGAGTGTATGACCCCTCTGCTCCCACCCGCCACCCCCAGCATCAAAGGCCCCGCTGACCCAAGAGACCGACACAGACGTCTGTGGATAGGAACGTCCTTTCTGCCCCTGCACCACGAAGGAGTCAGTCACGAAGGAGACAGATCCACGAAGGAGATTTCCCTGACACACAGTCTTTGCAGCAGGAACAAGCCCCTTGGTCCTAGGTTGCGTGCAGGAACCTGACGCAGTAAATGAGCCACGGGTAGTCACTGGCGGGTAAGCTGCATTAATAAGCAAAGAAGGACACGTAGTACCCCCTGTCCACCCTGCTCAACTGCTGGCTTACACTGCAGGTCCGTTCTTGACTGCCCGGGATAGCTCTCTCCATCACAAGCCTGCTCGGGAGGGGCCCAATCCTGCCCAGCAGGAAGGTGAGCCCGCACGTGCTGCACGGGGTCAGGCTGTGGCTGTTTGCTGACCGGCAGGGTGTGAGTGCCAGAGGGGGTTAGGTGCTTTCGCCAGCCAAAACCTGTGAGCAACTACCCGGTTTTCAGGATCCGGCCCCTAAGATCTGATGCACAGCCCAGGGAGCGGCACACACGGATTCAGTGGGCCCCAGACAAACAATGCTGACTTCACCCTGCCTGCACATGAGGCATTTGTAGTGGCTACATGGTGTTAAACAGTCAAAACGAATGCTTCCCTAATAATTGCTCTCAGGAAGGAGTAACATTACAGTCAAGGCATCCTGCAGAAACATCGTGAGTCAGAGGAAAGGTAACTCCAAGACAATCTTCTTGTTAGCTGGGGTCCAAGCTATGAAGATTCTGTGCAGCTCTGAGCAAACAGATCCCAGTAAGACTGCCATTTTGGGTCCATCACCCTGCATTTTCCCTTCTTTCTATGAAGATGTGCCTACTCTGAACCCCAGTCCAGGCTGATTGCACTGCCTGTGTTTGCAAAGGTGGAAGTTCCCTCTGGATACAGCGCTTCTTGCACCGTCACAGACTTTGATCCTTCTGCTCCTATTTCCTCCATGGCAAGAGCCCAATCTCTTTCCTTCCAACACCACTCTGCAGAGCTCAGTCCTTTTACCGTTGCTCTGAACAGCCCTGCGACGTTTTCAGTAGCTCCTCAGGAATCCAGTCACCCAGCTGCAGATGGAAATGCCCAAAATAGTCCGATATATACATGCTAATAGCATGAAACATTGTTGAGCAATAAGAAGCAGCAGGGCTAGTGGAATACACCTGGAGGACTGCAGAGCCCTGTCTGGGAGGCAGGCACTTGAAGTGGCCGTGCAGCTTTGCTAATGGGTTGGACATGTCAGACAGATGGGCTGGGCACCAAGCCTCGTGCCTTTAGTCTGTCTCTCAGATTGGAAAATTCCTGTGCCAGGGGTTGTGTCTCACAGGCAACGAGTGGAGTTAAGCATGCCGTTGGCTCGTGGTAAATACCATGCGAGCAGCTGGCATTTTCAGTGGCCAAAACTTCAAAAGCACAAGCCAAGGACCTGGAGTTCTCTGAGCATCGGAGGGGTGGTGCTGGAGATGCACTGGGACAGGATGAGAGGCAGCAGCAACGGGTTGCAAGAGGGAAATGCTGATAAGGTACTAAGAGAATTGGTTCTCTGTAAGGTTGGTCATGCACTGAAACAGGCTGACCAGAGACACTGTGTAACCTGCAACCTTGGGGATACTCAGAGCTCAGCTGGACGAGTCCCCGAGCCATTTGATCTATGTGCGCCGTGCTCTGAGCAGGGGCTGGGCCCAGGTGTCATCCGAGGTCCTGCCTGACCTGAACAAGTCAGTGGTTTTATGGCTCTGTGGCCAGTGCTGGCCAAATCACAGGGATGCAGGAAGACACCCTGAGGATGGAGGCTGAGCTAAATGCTCCTCTGCTTTATAGCTGTTAAATGAGAGGATGCAAAAACCCTCTTGCTCACCCCAGGGGCTGTGAGGAGCTACTCTGCATCAGGGACAAGAAGTTGTGTCTGCCACTACTCGTCTCTAAGCTACAACTTTATTAAGGCAGGATTTCTCTTCTGGCTGATAGCTTGTTCACGAGAAACACGGTTCCAATCAGCTGCGGAGCGTGCAGTTCCTGTTCCACAGCTGACATTTCAGGAGGAATCACAAAGCCATTGGGACACAGCAACAGGATTTTGTGGTCAGGGCACAGAGCTGAGCTGTGGGAAACCCGTCTGCCTCTTTCAGACCAAGCGGTGGAAGCGGGATGTCCCACCACACAAGGAAGCCTCTTAACTCCCAGGTCATCCCCTCTTTGGCTCCTGGCTATTTAAAGAGCCTGTGGAAAGTGGAACAACTCCAGCATCAAGGACTGAGAGCAACCCACCCCCGAAGAGCACAGAGACGCGGTCAGGACGCTGCGGAGGAGGCTGGAGACGTGGGTTTCCCTCGAGGGTCGAAGCAGTTGGCTCTGCATCTCCCACATCCTGCGCGAGAGCCCTCATCCCAGGGACACGGAGGCACCGGCACCCCCGCGCATCCTGCGCTCTGCCCGCAGCAGGAAGGGAACGGGCTCCTTGGGGTGTCAGCTGAGGATCAGGCGAGGGGACCCAGTCCCTGCAAAACTTACTGCTCGGGTTTGCTGCCAGAAGGACAAACCCAACAGTCCCCCCGGCGGGAAGGGAGCGGGGGCACGGCGATGCCCGACACACCTTAGAGCAAACAAGAGAGTGGGAGGTGAGCAGGATTTATGACTGTGACCCTTGAAGCTTTCAGCACGTATTCCTCCATGTAGTAGGTAGTTTTCTTTGAATGGATTGCAACACCGCAACAACCTCTTGCGGTCAATAATGAGGGGTGTGTGTGTGTGTGTGTGCATTTCAAAACGAAAATGGAGAGTTAAAGTGGTGAGAATTATTAAAAAAAAAGATGTGGAAGAAAAAGCAATAATATGAGAACTGAGCACAAGCCTTTTCACAGGAACTGCCTGCTCTTTCCCCTTGGGTCAGTGTATTTGCCCAGTGCATAAACAAGGTTGCTCACACCACTCACAAGGAAATGTGACCGGCAGCGCAGGCTTCCTGGGTGGGGAGATATTTTTGTCCTAAGGCCCCAAAAGAGGAACAAACAATATTGAGGAGAGGACATGGGTGAAAGGCAAGGCGAAGGAAGCCAGCTCCAGGGCAACGAGGGGAAGGTGGGCCTGTCTCTGGGCACCTGAAAGCAAGACCCCTTGCTGTCAGAGGGAGCAGCCTGGAAAGATGGGAAGTGGGAGGCGGGAGCAGGAGCCGGAGATGGGGAGGGTGGAAGAAAAGATGAGCCTGTGGTGTTCCCACGAGGAGGGGAAGAGTAGGAGGAAAGCTGAGTTATGGGCAGAGGCTGCTCAGCCCAGAGTTTTAAACGTCAGGATGAAGAGCTTGACCAAAGGTGGAAAGGAGCAGGATGGCTGTGAAGGGAAGGGCCACCCCAGCAGGTAGGGAGGGCACCGGCACTGCCAGGCGTTGCAGGAGGAGAGGCGAGCGGAGGCTGCTGCGCAGTGCTCCCATGGCGGTGGGAGACGTCCTGGCACCCCCGAGAGGCACCGGGCGCTGTAGCAGTGGGAACAAATGGCCCTTTCAGGGACCTCCCCAGTAAACAGGAAGGAGGAGATAAAGCTGCAGCTGGAGAGGCCGCTTGGTTTCGAGGGAGGTTTCCTCCGTCTTGGAAAGACAGAGGCGTGCGTGCAGCTGAATGGCCAGGCCTGAGGGAAACGCAGCCTGCAGATGGAGGGGAGAGTCCTGCCGGCTGCTCGCAGGCAGGCCCACATCAGGGAGCATCGCGGTAGAATGATGGGGGGGAGTGTGGGTGCAGCTCCACTCCCTAATGACAGCTTCACCCCATCTATCGTGTTGGCACCTTCTCCATGCTCAGGTCCCACCATCACAAGTCTCCCTGGTCACACCCCCATAGGGGGAGGACTCCCCCTGTGGCATTTTGAGGTCAGCTTCACACACCCCAGGCACCAGAGGAGAAGGTTTCCCTGTGATGTTCTCCTCCGGGGAGCTGCCACCTGGATGCAGTGGCTCAGCCTTGCAAGAGGCTGCTGGCTATGCCACTCGCACCTTGGGTTGCCCTCCTCTGCATGCTCAACCCCTGTCCATCCCATCCCATCCCATCCCATCCCATCCCATCCCATCCCATCCCATCCCATCCCATCCCCGGCCTGGGAGCAGCAGCCATGGGAAGAGCTGGCTGTATTGAAGCAGCAGCAATGCAAAGGAGATGCAGGAAAAGACGAACCCAAGGCCCCCCATGAAAGCGCCAGCAGATGGGGCTGCAAAAGTCCGGGCGCAGGGAGCCCACCTCCTTTGGGCCACACCTCTGAGCCCCTCTCCTAGCGCCTCCGCTGAGAAGCGAGGTGCAGTGCGGTAGGGGAAGTCCTCCCGCAGCCTTGTCTGCCCTGCTGCTGCCACCCCTCTGTCATCAAGCAGCGATAAGGGAGGGGAAGTGTTGTTTTTCCAGCGAGGACTGTTTTCCTAAGGATTCCTATCCCTTGTGAGTCACTGGAGGTTTTTCCACTGATTGCAAGGAATGAAATCCTAGCACCGAGATATGCAAAAAATGTGAGCAGTGGTCAGGAATGTTGCTCTATCAGCTTTTAGGACACCATTTGGTTATTAGACAACTTTGATTAGAGAGGAGATACAGCTAATTACAATTTAAAGTCCACATCTTCAAGTGAAACACACAGGCACAGCTTTCTCTGTGCGAAAGACCTGCACTACCGCAAAACCAAGTGCTAACCTGGTACACGTTTAGCCCACTGTGGGCTTAATTAAATCTTTTTGTCCACGAGAAGCACTTAAAGTTGGGCTTCGGTGCCAGGTGACCACCATCCCACCCCCCAAGTTTTGGACACGGAGGCTCCGTGCCCCTTCCCGGAGCTCACCGCGGCGGGGTAGTGTCAGTCACGGCACGATGCCGCAGCCCGGCGTCCCTCCCAGCTTCCCCAGACGTCAGCAGTCGAGCGCTTCCATCCCGCGCTGTCGGAAGAGCGGGTCAGGATATTCTCAAACAAACAGACACCAAGGAAAAGCAAAGTTCAGGGTTTAAAAAACCAACGGTTTTTGCGTGCAGCTGGAGAAATTCTCTGGGTGGTTACTGCATAACTTTAAAATAGCTAGTCCGGGGGAAAGGGCTGCACTGACCTACAAATATCCATTTCCCTGCAGAAAGAGTGGGGTTTTTTCTGGGCTTTCTTGGAAAGAGCCCTCCAGATGGGATCATGGCGACCATCACATGGGAAGGCTTTTCAAAGCCCGCTAACGTGCGGCGAGATGGAGACTCTAAGTGCTGCTTTAGACCTTCTGGAGAAGGTCAAGGCTCTGTTTAACTTCCATTAATGTCTCTCCAGTCACTTTTGATAGTCCTGAATAGCAAAGGGAAAAAGAGAAAGATAAAAACAATCTTAAAAGCTTTTCAAAAATACCACAGTCCTAAAGAAAGCGGCATTTGCTTTAAAGTGGCTTTAAAGGGGAAGAGAGCGCGAAAGAACAGACGTTTCCTCGCCGGTTCCCAAATTACGGTCTGGGCACGGGGGTGTCTGAGATGTGATTCAGTACTTGTTGGACACTGAGACCGACTGAGGGTTGCCCTTAGCGCTGCTGATGTGGCCAAAAGAGGTGGTCAGGTACCAGTGGGGAGCAAGGGGTGGGAATCGTCCCCTGGTGCCCCCCAACACTTTGGGGGCTGCACAGAGTAGGGACAATGACAGTCGGGCGTAGCAAAGGAAAGGGTCGGAGGGAAAGGCCCTGAGGAAAGGTTCCTGTCCAGAAGGAAGAGACACAGTGGCCGCAAGCTCAGAGGGACCCCAGCTGCTTTCCGCAGGGCAATAAATGTCACACTGCGCCAAAAATACTTCACCGGCGCTGTTCAGCCAGTCAGCTCTGGCAGTAAATGCACTACTTTTTGATACGTTCCCCTCAAAAGATTATCTACCAACAAACACAGTGTTCCAAAAAGCTCCGCAGTTGCAGTGGAGATTTATTTTAACTCTTCGGAAAAACAAAACCTCGGAACCAAAACAAAGCGAGCCAGAAGGGACTGTGGGAAACTTTTTCCTAGGTAAATGTGACATTACATTATTTTGCTCTTTCCACCCTGGCTGGGCTGTTGGGTTGCCACCCGGAGAGGACCAGAGGACGTGCGGTCCAATGACTAACGAGGTCGGAGGAGTCCGAGTCCAGGCGTTGCCAACGTAGAGACGCACCTCAGGCAAAACGCTAATTGCCCGTGACTTATTCCCATTTATCTGAGGGGTGGCGTCTCAGTCCCGGGAATGCGGTGAGCATTTAATCAATTACAGCTCGATTGCTGCTTTGAAATCCTGGCTTCCGAAACGTGCAGAGTAATTGCAGAAAGGCCTTTATTCTTCCCGTCAGCAGGGATCACGCCATGCTCGTGCACACGGATCAGACCCTTCCCAAGCCCAGCCGGTCTCCCTGCCCATCTGTGTGACCTGCTGATGTGAAGGGTCACAGCTAGAAGAGATGGCTGTGCTGCCCAACACTAGCTGGAGCTTCTTCTGAACCCCACCATATGGGGCTGTGAGGGGGTGACTGCAGGCAAGCTGAGCACAGGCAACCAGAGCACCGTGACTGTCGCTGCACTGATGAGGGAGGACAGTTTGCACTCCCATCCCTGAAGGGTGGCACTGAAAGGAAGCGGGGGACGTGGCTGTGTTCCTGGGAAGAAGGAAGGGACTTGCCTGGGAGATAGAGATGGAGGTGGAGATGGTGATGGAGGTGAAGGTGGAGGAGGCTGCAGTGACTGCGATCAATGGAAATGTCCACGGCCTTCAGCTAAAGCCCCCCTGCGCTCTACAGACCGATACAACTGAAACAGCCGGATGACGAGCCGGAGGCGGCAGTGAGCTCCGTGCTGCCCCACACTCCTGGCAGCACCCAGCCCCCTCAGCTCTCTGGCGGAGAAGCAGGACCACCCGCAGGGCCCCCAGCTGCTGTCCCGGGCCGCAGAGAGTTGAGCCTGTGCCCCCCATGCAGCGCCCGTGACGGGGGACGGTGCAGCCACCACGCAGCCGCGGGGCTGGAATGGGGTTGTCCGTCAGCTGCGTGGAAGGAAGCCAGGCAAAATTTTTTTAGGCGTCTCAGACGAGAAGAAGGTTAACTATTATTACTAGATAAGGCATTTTCCATCCAAAGAGGACATTTTAAAATGGCCCATTCCCAAACAAGCATTTTTGAGAAGCCTGAGCAACAGCAGTCAGAACCCACTGGTTCGAGCTCCTCCTGCCTCTGCGTTAACCCCTCCGGCCTCGCTTCCCCCTTTGCCTTCTTTCAAGGAAGAAAGAAGAAATGTTGAAATTGGAAGGCTGCCAGAAGGACTGAAATTTCGTTTTCCAGCAGCCTGGGCGGCCAAACCAAACCCTGCGGGGCCCTAGTGCCAGACAAGGGTGTGACCCACGGGGATGGTCCTGCAGCACCATGGGGCTGGTGACTGCAGCCACCGCTGGGCTCTGCTGGGGGGATCCAGGGGCTTCTGGAGGTGGTACCAAGGAGGGGTGGCATTTCTATCCACCCAGGAGGCAGTGGGAGTCATCGGGACTGGGAGTGCTATGGGGGGGGGGGAGGGGGCGCACCCTCCTCTTCCTCTGGGGGTTAGAAGTGAGACGATGGCTCCGGGGGGGCTCAGTCCTTCTCCCCCACTAGCTTTGTGCCGTTTGTTGTTGAAATCAAGGCCCTTGGCGATGGTTTCCTTGTCTGTGGGACTGTTGCCCACCTTCAAAACTAGCACCCGATCGGCCTGGGGCAGCCTCCTTTTGGAAAACGCCCAAGGAGGACACCCCCTCTGGCTACTACGAGATGTCCTACGTGACATTCCGCCACGGCTCGCTGTGTCCAGTTGAGACGGCCGGGTTCAGCGCCCGGGCGGGTGACCCAGCGCCTGGCTGCAGTGTCACCGCAGCCAAAGCTCTTGCTGCGCTCCGCATCGAAGCGAGGAGCGAAATTTGTGACGGAGGTCTCCAGGCCCGGCGGCGTCCACCGCTCCACCACGCATGGCCAGGGTCAGCGTGAATCAACCTTTCCCAGGAAGCTGTTGAAAGAGAAGAAAATTGTGCCTCCCAAGAGCAGGAATAAAGCCTCGCTCCTTGCAGGCGAGGTGAGGCGATGCTGCAGAGCACCGGCGAAGCGAACGCCCTGCGGCTGCCGGCGGTTTAATGGCAGCGACAATCCTCAGGTGGCACCAAAACCGTGTCTTTGAAACGCCGTAAATCCCAGGGCTGCCTTCCCCATCTTTGCCGGACGAGATGCACGAGCACAACGACTTCCCGTATCGCAGCGCTGCCCTCGTGCCAACCCTCGCTCCTGCCGACGTCTGAGGAAAGGCTTGTCAGGTACCCTCGGGGGTCAGACTGGGCCCAGGGGGAGACAACACCGGCAATGCGGGAGCAGGGAGAGGTCGGTTGAGAAAGACGAGGTCTCACAGAGGACCGCAACGGCTCCCCGGGGAGCACCACGCAGGGCAAACGCCGTCGATTCATGTTTCCTCATGAATGGCATTGCCACATGACTGAAAAAAAGAAGTGGAACGGCGTGGAGGCCTTCTCCCTGTCTCTCCTCTTCCCCCACAATCCCAGCCCTTGTCTGCTGGGATTCACTTGTTTCTCCCTCCTGCCAGGCCGACGCGTGGTGGAAGTGGTACGTTTTAAGATGCTGTTTACTCCGTTTGCTTTAGCAGCGATTCCCCAAGCTGCAGCAGAACTTTCCCCGGTAACACCCTTTTTTCCAGCACCCCAACTGTGACCCCTTCACAGCTACGCTGAGCACCAGGACCCGTCAGGGGGCACCCCCCGGCTGGGGCCACTGTGTGCCGTTCCCACGTGCCTCACCACAGCCTGGCAGCCAGGCCCGGGGCTGCCCAGGGGGGTGGCTGTGCTGCGCTACCCTGGGAAGAGGCACAGCTCCTACGTGAGGGTGGAGGTAGCTGGATTGCCTGGAAAACAGACAGGGAGTTGAACTTCTTCAAAAGGTTGACTTCTTCCGAGAGCACCAGGATGGCTCCAACCACCTGCAGCCTCTTGGGCAACCCCCCCCCAGTGTGCTCCACAACATCTCCGATTGCTGGCCGTCAAGGGGGATGATGCAACCCTGGCATATTTAACATAACCCAGTGAGCAAAGGGGAAAGCAGTTCAGTGACAGGGGGCAGTTACTGGGATGAGTACCTCTGACAAAAACGCCCCCGTGGGACTGCAGTCCTGCCTTCTCTTGCAGCTTCGTGCTAGAAAACCAGGCCACCTTTTCTGCTTCCTCCTGATGGATCACTGGCTGCCTCAGTGGAGAGAGGACTTGGGGGATTCTTCTTCTGGAAGAATCCTTTCACTTTTAGGGACACACCACAAGCACAAACCCATACATGCCATGCATATACTTATGTAAGATAGCCGTGCATGCACCTACCCTTTTCTTTCAGCTGTAAGCTCACTTCTCCCAGAGTGCCTCCTCCTACAGCTCACCCCACATCCTTCATCCCAACTCACTGTCTCCACAGAGCTTCCCTCACTCCTCTCTTAGCCTCAGGCTGAAATGCATTGGAGCTCCCCCACACCTCCTGTCCCCTCCGTGGTGTGCACAGGTCACCATGCTCAGCGTCCCACAGCTTTGTTTCCTCGCTCGTGCGTGCTGAGGTGCTCACCAGGCTCCAGTGACACTGGACCGAAAGGCCTTTGAGAGCGTTTAGAAGCTCTGTACAGCTTGCAGAGGAAACACGGTCTGTGGGGCTAAGGAGCCCAAGTCCTGACTTGTCGCACCCCCGTGTAGTTGAACGAAGTGGTTATGCAAAACCCCCTCACGAACCCCCGGCAGTGAACTACGTTATTTTCCATCAGGAAAGGTGCTGCCAAGCCCGCTGACCAGGGAGAGGGCATTTACCACCCGCAGCAGAAAGCACCGCTGCCACCCCACGCTGGAGGCATCCCCTCCAGTCGGTGCCGTAAGTCATGTCCTGCCCCCTCAGATAAACCCGCCAGGGACTGGGCGAGCTCTGCTGCGATCCCACCAGGAGATACTGCGGGGAGGAGCCCGCCGCCCTCGCTGGGAAGAGGCCGTGTTCCCACAGTGCCCAAGTCAGCACTGTAAAGCCACTCCTCAGGGAAGATTAATAATTTAGGAATAAACTGAAGCCTCTATTGTGTTCTGGGTAGGCTGTGGTGTTTACTTATCACGACGACGTCTGAGCCCCTTCCGGTAATGCACCCGGCTATCTGATGAACGTTCAGCATGTTTGTTCTCTCGTCCTCTCCCCAAAAAAAGAACCGATTGCTTGGGCAGCGGGAAGCACTCACCCAAGTGCTGGGCACCACTTCCCAGGCAACAAGACAGTCCTGTTGTGGGCATCCAGAGCAGGGTCTGACAACCCCAGGGAGTCATGAACAGGGGCCACTCGGGGCCCAGCGAAAGCTCAGAAACACAAGCCCTTGAAGGAGGGTTCATGATGGGTTTGGTATTTGCTGAACCCACACAGACCACTGGGACCGATATAGGCTCTTCAGTTTTCTTCAGTGATTCCTGGAACTGTTCTGGGATGGCTTTTCCTGGACAAGCCCGTGTGCCAGCACCCCTGTCCCAGAGCAGGCATGTGATGCAGCTCACCCCTTTCGGCCGAGGCGCCCAGGAGGAGGTGCCACGCTCCAAATGCACAGCTGTCACTAATCCCAGATGGATGTGCTGCGTGGACGGGCCCCTGTGAAAAACAGCGTCCTGGAAATGCTGACGGTCACCTCCTATTGCAGGCAAAGGGGCAGTAAGGCACAGCACAGCTCGGGAGCGAGACCCGAGCTACCAACGCAGGCAGGGGCAGAAGTTAAGGGTGAGACAGGTGAGACAGGCTTCCCATCGCCTAAACCAAGGGGCTGCAACTCCTGTGGAAATGCTTAGTGAGAATGGAAAGGGTGATCGGACCACGACAATCTGCACTCAGCACATTTCACGAAGGCTGAGAGAGCCCTTCTGAGAAACCCTGAAATGGGATGACCCGAAGCCGGCTGGTTTACAGGAACACGCGGCGCCTAGCACGGTCGCTCTCCCCGTTAGCGGGATGGAGGGAACAGCTTACTCACTGCCGGGGAAACCATTCACGGACAGCTGAAACCTTCACCTCCTGTTGCAACAGAGGAGCTGTTGTTTTTTTTTTTTCTTGCCCACCACTTATGTCACCGCTTGTACGTAGCAGACAACTCTCCCCCACTTCCCAGCAAGCTTTCCGTGTCACTGAGTCACACCACTGATGTCCCTGCGGGGAGGTGCCCAAAAATGAGTATCTCGCAGGGAACGTTGCAAATTACCCTGGCTAAATGGCCGTGGCGGCGCAAGGGAGCACATATCCGTGGGGGCTGATACTTGGGTGAGGCTGCAGCCTCTTACTGAAACTGCAGCTCTTCGTAAGAAGCAACAAGAGTCCTCCAGGGCCTTGACTCAGGGGCCATGAGGTAAACACCTTTCATCAGAGGCCAGCTGAGAGGTTTCCCGAGATCAAAGGAGACCCACGCTGACCCCAGTGGGTGGGTTTTTACTCAGGGATTAAGGCTCTGGGGTTAGGTTTGCCAGGGGACTAAGATGTTCCTTCTGTTCATGAGCTGAGGGGGAGTCCGTCCTGTCAAAAGTCTTCCCGGCATCAGCATCCTTGTATCCGAGGGTTTGAGAATTAAGACCTCCGAGTAAAAGGATTTAAACCCACATTTCCCATTCCCTGTGATGCTGCATAGCACGCCGGGGTAAGAAGAGATGATCTCATTCCCTCCTGCTGAAGCTGTTCTGCTCGTCATAGATAAATTAAGTATTGATGCAAGTATTGATTACTGTTGTGCTACGTATTGGAAAACTTATCCTCCAGTGGACGTTTTTCCATCTCGCTATAATTAGACACCCAGGCGGATACTCTTCCCCTGAGAAGGCGAGGCTGGATTGTCACAATGTCCTATATGTCAAGCCCAGGGCTGGCGGTGAAGGTGGCAGGAGAAGGCACCGTTGCCTTCCCGTTGCAGGGGGAGAGCACGGCCCCTGACACGCAGCGGCTGGCAGCGAGAGCAGTGCCACCAGCAGAGCACACGCCTGGGGCTTGCGTGTGGAGGCTGTGCTGGAAGAGCACAGTGAGTGCAAGGGGGAGGAGATCCCCTGAGAGGGTTGCTGTGCATTGGAAATCAGTCTGGGACCGGGAAGACCCCCGGTAGGATGTTTCTGAGGAAAAGGCTCCTCCGGCACCGTGACTCTGAGAGTGACTTTCTGACAGCGTTTATAAAGCCATTATACGAGGCCGTATCTGCACCGGGAGTGTTTTATTAACCTGGGTTCAGCAGCACTGGCAAGGCACATGGCTCGTACTGCGCTTCGGCCACGTGCATCTCCCTGCGCAAAGCTGGGCGAGCTGTTGCAGCAAACCGGCGGTCGCTGTGCTTTCACTCGGGGAGTTTCCAAACTGTCCTGGGCAGGATCACACCGCTGCATACCCCAGCTTAACCCAGCAGGTCTGTGGTAGAGCCGTGGCGTGCATGGATCACATCCCCTGCCTGCGCGCAGACACCTTTTGAGAGCACTTTAATTCTTTTGCATTCTGGAAGCCCTTCACCTGCAGGATGCAAGCAAAGTACAGTCTAAGAGGCTTACGAACTCTAAAGCCCAGAAAACAGGGCAGGGAAAAAGAGTTCCTCCCACTGTGCGGCTTGATCTGCGTGCTTCCCAGGTTTTGCTCTGAAACACGAGCTTAATACACAAGGTCATAGAATCCCCGGATGGTTTGGGTTGGAAGGGACCTTAAAGCCCATCCAGTTCCAACCCCCCTGCCATGGGCAGGGACACCCTCCACTACACCAGGTTGCTCAGAGCCTCATCCCGCCTGGCCTTGAAGCACATGGCCATTTTCAGCAGAAACTTTCGTTTCTCATGTCAAAGCAATATACAAATACAATTGTTTCGGATCTGTGAGGCAAAATTAAAAAGAAATTCATTTCGGGTCCAAATACCTGATGGCTCTTTCCATCAGAAGCAGAGGTTTCAATGAGGCTGCAATTAAGGCACACCTACATCAGGGGTGAACCTGCCTGGACCGCTCCCAGAGCGTAGCAGCAATCTGCCCCGTGGTTCTGACCCGGCGTCATTGATAATCTCGGGGATTTTTGAGGTCGGTCACGGGGCTGTGTGCCAACACCGTTCACTGGCACAGGGTGCATTCACTTCAAAAATAGGAAGTAAACAATAGGTCAGATAAGAAATGTCATGTGTTATTCACAAAGAGTGAAAACAAAACTTAAATGGGCCATTTTTTTTGTAACATCATGTAAGCTAAAGCCCCCCCCATCAGTCAATAAAGGCATCCTGGAGTGTTTACTGGCACAGAGGGAGACAACTGCGTTTGCAGTTTATCAGCCTCGCTGTAGGGTGAATATTTGCACATGGTGGAGCTTTTTCCTTTTCTTTCCTTTCCCGAAATCAACTGAGAAGTGCATGATTCCTCACTGAAAACACCACCGGTGTCTGCGATTCTGCCAGAATCAACAGATTCCAGCAACGCCTTTGATGTGGAGACGCGTTAGTGAAGCAAACTCGCCGCAGACTGGTTTTGATGCTTTCGGCGTGTATGCTCTCACTGGAGAGGAGCGGGGAGAGGGAGATGAAACAAAAACACAAGATGCATTTTACATGACACCTCATCCCACCCAGAAGCAGAGAAGCACTTAAATCTCACAGTTCCCCTCTGAACAGTGTTTCTGTCAACAGTTTAAAGCACTGTTGCCTAAAGTGGCATTTACGGGGCCATCCATCAGATTCCTAATTTCATTACGTGTGTTCTCTTCGCTGTTGACGACGTGCACGGTTAAAGGGAATCTTTGTTGCTTCTCCCCAGGTTACGGCAAGGTCAGGACTGAGCACTGTACATCCTTTCGTTTCCTACATATTGGACACCTAATCCCAAAGGCTCTGTCACGGAGCTGGAAACGGACCTACAAGGATACCTTCTCTCCAGTCTGCCCGTAAGGTTACCTTTGCACGCACAACGCCGTGGGAAGCCTTTTCTGGAAGCCTGCCTCAAGGTCTGCAGCGTAAGGATGAGTTTATGGAGGATTTCAGGCGGAAATGTGCCAGTTTCTTCCTGCTTTAGGTTCACATTTAAGCTTGGAGAGACGGGATTTATCCTTGTGCTGACCCGTCTCCGGTACTTCTGAGGCAGGCCAAGCAAATCAGGTCCTGGAGTGACCTGGGTGGTGCTCCCAGCTCTGGCCAGGGGCTGCAGAAGGTGTCTGTGTCCCTGTTCCCCAAGGTGTACAGGGCTGGCTCTTTTGCTGGACATATTAAGAACTGCCATACAGATCTTAGATGTCATTAATCTGCAGCTCATTAAAACTGGAAGGCCAATGTCCGCTGCCTTTGGCGTGTCAGGGGATGAGTGCTGGCTTACCTAAGGTGGCAGAGGGAGGTGTTACGATTTAGACGTTCAACAGTTCCTTCGCTCCGGCCCATCAGACAAAAATTAGGACCTTGGTGAACACCACCAACCATTTCCAGAGCATTCCAGGTCTTGGCGTGCCACGGAGGCTAATCCTCCCTTCCCTCCACTGGACCCCAGAGGAATGTCCAAGTGCTACGCTCTGTCACAGCAGTAGCAGTAAGGTGCTTTAGGAAGCGAGACCCTGACTGCCGCTGCTGTTTGAGAGGGACAGCCTCAGTAAGCAGGGCCCCGGGCATCCTAGGGAAGCACTTGGCAAAGATGGAGCAAGCCCACCCTTTACGCCAGCACACACAGAGCTGAGTCTCTGCAGTCAGCTCACCCCCAGGAAACCTGCTGTCTGCTGCCACGGAGAGGCAGAAAAGCAAAGGATGGAGCAGGACAAGTGGTAGTTTCCTTCTTTAATGCCCTGATGGGAATTACTTGCACAGAGGAAAATCATTTGACGTCGAATGCCACCCCAGGACTCTTAACACAGGGATGTGCACAGAACCCCTCCTGTAAGGATAACTCTGCGCATGCCCCACTCACCATGCAAAATCTCAGGCTACAATGAATTGTCAGGATGGGGGAGCTGAGTCTAGATTTTGGGGCAAAAGTTACAGTCACGATCCCTCAGTTGAGGAGACAGAGGAATAACCTTTGTCAACAAAAGACCTGAAGAAACAAATTAAGAGAAAAGGAAAACACCACGCATGGTCAAAAGCCTCATTCTCCTCAGCTCTCAGAGCCCCTCTCCGCCCTGATGGACCACGACAGCTTGACTGATTCCTCCCGCTGCAGGAGACGAGGCAACCGGGGAACACTGTGGATACCTCTGACTCCAAGCGATGAGCAGTCATGATTTGCGTCTCATGAATTTCAGTAGGAGTCTGGGAGAAACAGAAGGCTCCTGTGTTGCTTATGGCACACGAACAGCTGTTCGAGAGGAGAAACATCTCTGCAGCAGATAAGTCTGGCGTAAAAGTCATCCCTACATCTCCGGGAATTTCTGGGGGTTGAATCCCTTCTATACCACAGCTGTCCGAGCGAGGCTGAGTGCAAACACCCACCCCCTGGATCTCAGAGATGGGAAGGCAAAATTAACACCAGGATAACTGAATCAACTTTAATGAAGTTACTTCTGCTTTACACCCCTGCTCCCAGAGGAAGAACCAAGACCTGTTCGCTGAAGCTATTTCAGCACATCACGTTTTGAAACACCAGAGAAGATTTATGAATGCACACTGAACCAGGAGCAAATGCCCATGAACAACTTCATGGATGAAAGGTCAAATTCTGGGATGTCCTACAGTAGTGTAAGTCCAGACAGACAGCATGGCCATTGGTGGCACCTCTCCAGCCAAGACCTGCTGGTCTGACACGCGTTTCATGCTCACACCAAGGTAAGCAGGAGCAAAAAATGGCCAGCACCATTGGCCAAACAGCAGAGGAGCTTGCATATCCCTGCTCCATACCTGCTCGCAGAGGATGACCACTCCAGCAATTCCATTTATTCACTCCTGTGCAGTAGGCTCCAAAACCTTGCAAGAGCCACTGAAATGTGGCAATGGGCAGTTAGCCGACAGCCGCAGAACGGGATGACTGTTATCCTTCATATAACAATTAGGGGAACGATTAACCCACACACGTGGTGGGGAGGAATAGCAGCCTTTCTCCTACGTGAACAGTCTCACGGGGTTTTTCTCAGCCCTCTGAAACATCTACGAGCACGCTGGTGTGCCTACGTGGGTGTGTAATCGTGCCTCTGTGCAGCGGGACGTTCGCTGAGACACGTCTCCATCGAAGACAGGGTCACTTACGAAGGGCTTAGGGGTTTTTTGTTAATCTTTCCCTGACGCAGCAAACATTTAAGGGCTGTGAGAAGTTCCTTTGCTACTCACATGCCTGGGAAGGACACGCTTCTGAAATAACAACGGCGAGGGAGAGCTGCCCCTGCCGACGGCCTCGCCCCGCCAGCGCTCCGTCCCCCTGCCGTGCCCGGGCAGTCTCTGCGGTGCCACATTTTGGTGGCTGGCTTTTGCTGCCTCATCCCCCAGGAAAGCCAAGGCAGCGTCTCACTGCAAAGCCCTGCGTGTGTCCGTGGGTGCCGCCGACGGGGACTTCTTTCTGATGGGAACTCAGAGCAGGATGGGTCCAAAAGCCGCAGAGCCACGTGCTCGGGGCTTGTCGAAAGGAGAGCGGTGGGAATCGATAAACAGAACAGGAGGGTGAATGCACATGTCCACGCTTCCTGGAAATCCCCAGGCTGCCCGTGCAGCCTGCCTAGGGAAGAGTTAAAAGCAGAGCTCTGGAAAGTTTGGCCAGATGACTTCCTGATGGAGTTTATACAAGTATAGTGTGCGCAAGGACGTATGTGCCTACGTGCCACTTCTCCCGAAGCAGCCTGAGCCGCGCAGAGGGAGGAAAAAAAGAGAATGAAAACATCACAGATGGGACCAGGCTGAAAACAAGCGTCTGATGAACGGGCAGGGTCATCACACCCCTCTCACTACAAACCCGCTAGGTCAAGCTGTGCAATGCCTCCTTCGCTCTGTAGCCCCCGTGCTGCAGAGCAAGAGCACAGAGGGCAGAGGCAGGGGGAGGCAGGGCAAGGGGGGGAGGCAGAAAAGGACATTAGCAGGGGGAATTCACAAACCAGCTGCCAGTTGTTCAGCTCTCAGGACATCCCCAGCAGCCAGGGAGACAATGCAGTTATTTGCGGTCACTGGGATGCCAGGGTGATGCAGGCGTGATGCCAGGGAGATGCTGGGGTGATGCCTGTGGGTGCTGGCAGGAGGTGTGACGGTATGTAGGTACCACCATGCTGCGTGGGTACCACCATGGTATGTAGGTATCACCAGAAGCTCTGGTGATAGCCAGTGCTTCTAACCATGAGGGAAATGGACTTGCATATGCACAGGAACTTAATTCTCACTACCGTGACTCCTTCCAGGGAAGGATTTGCAAAGATGGCTCATGATGGCTTTAGCCTTCCTGTAGCTGGCATCCCCACACCCCTTTCAGCCTGGGCTGTACCTAGTACTCTCTGTAGCAGCAGGAATTAGTTGTTGCAGCCAAGTGGACAGCAGTTCGTGCAGTGATTTACACCAAGCATATCTTCTGGCTCCTTACTCCAACCTTGGGTTAGAGATAAGACTTTGGTATTGCAGCTATATGGAAGTGGAGGCATCTCCTAAGGCACCCGAGCTTGTGTAAGAACAGGGCAGTGCAGAGCTGGCACAGGACTCAAAGCAACACTTGAGATTATCAGACTCAACCACTCTGAAACTGCGAGCCTTTGCTGCTATGGGCTGAGTAGAAGCCCTCGCTGGCCTCACAAAAGAGAGGATCTGGGACAAGGGATTAGGGACAAAGCAAGGACTAGGTACCTGGGGCCTGGCTGATAGGCTGGCCTGCTCTAGGCAGGTCAGTAAGAAGGCAGACTCCATATTACTCGCATTTAGCAGTAGATCAACCTTACTCTTAATTATGTCACGTCTCCAGAGCTTATTTGCCTCCTCCTCCTTCTGAGCAGGGTGAGAGGGCACCGTCTACGAAAGGATTAAGCATCAGTCCCTTTAGGGATGCTTAGTCAGTGAACCCGTGCTTCTCATTACATACTTTCAACCTGCTGTCACTTGATAATCTTGTGGAAGGGTTTACAAGTTTGTGCTGTCTCAGAAATTTCTGCTTGTTCATTGCAGCTGTACTCAGAGGGGATGCTCCGTGCACAATAAGTCTCTCAGCAAGACCATGGCTAATTGCACCAGGAGGTCAAAAGGAAGGTCTCCTAAAGTGCTACCGTTGCAAACCCTGCCTGCGTTCCCCGAGCCAAGCCAGGTTGCTTACAGAGCCATCGTTAGCACCCACAACTGCAGGTAGAATTTACACAACGTGAAGCGAAAGCGAACTTTGGAAAGTAAGACATGTAAATAATAGATATTTGCCATCTAAGTAAAACAAGCAGTTTATGCATTGATTTCTTGCAGATCAGAATGCTAACGCTGAATCCTATTATCTGACTGTCTGGTTTCCAAAAGTCATGTTACGTTGTTCTGCTGGCCCCTAACCCATCTTTTGTACTGAGGCCACAAACTTATTTTTGGAGCAACTACAAATCCTAAATTCCTGGGTACAATTCTCTGGAAGGTGGTTTTGAATTTTTACTTACTCTTTCCTTTTTCTGGACATTCCTATCTTTACATTTCTATCAGAGATCGCTGTCATTTCCGTCTTGTTTCTCTAATGCCAAAACCAAAAGAAACCTCTTATGTTACCGTCTGAAGCGCAAGTAGGTCAACTAGGAGGAAGAGATTTTTTACCTCCTAGGTAAACTAGGAGGAAGAGACTTCTTGCTACCGATGCAATAGCAAGAAGTCTGCTGGAGATGAGAAGCCAGGGAGTTGATTTCTGCAGTGGCAGATTCAGAGCTGATTTTCCACCTCTTTGCATTTCCCCCTCTCTACAGACCAGCGCAGGCTCAAGCCAGGATCATTAGGATTAGGATGAAGCGAGATAGTGGAAAATAAGTGATTTCATCTTAATGCGAGGATTTCACACCAGACTGTCTCCTGCTTGAGCTGATGTGTTAAAAACCAGAGCTGTTTACCTGTGTTTGGTAAACTAATTTACACTGGGTACACAGCCTGCGTTGCACTGCAACCAGAGGTGTCCCTGCTCCTGGATCGCTGCCTGAAGCACAGTCGGGGAGCACAGAGCGTGGTTCATACTCCCTACCTGAACGACAGACATCTAATGCCAGCCACTACAGTAGTTTCCCTGTTTGGGTGGGAAGGACGGGCAGCATCAAACAATAGGCGGATTCATACCAGATTTATTCCAAAACCTAAGAATCAAATCCATCGTTCCTAAGAGACAAGCTCCCTTTTCAAAAAACAAGAGTAATTTAAGGTCAAATACTTTCATCCTAAGCAACATAAAATGAAGAATAGCAAACTTTGGTTGGCATCCTGTGTGGTTTACCAGCGGTCCCTCGGTTCGGGGGAGGAATGCAACGTCCTGCCTGCACAATGCAAAGGCCAGCAAGTCCTGTCGCAACACCGCGTGGCAGCAGGATGACATCAGGTCACATTACAGGGGAGCATGCCACGCAGAAAAGGTCATACCCTGGGCTCCAACCCAGCCGGCCCCACTTGGAAAGCGGGTTTCTGTACCCAGAGCCAGCTGCCTTGTACTGGAAGACGCCTGCTCAGGCTCAGCTTCCCGCAGGGCTGCGGGCAGATGCCACCCAAGCCCCTGACAGCAGCTGATCCCTGGCAGGGAAGTTCCGAGCAGGCACAGGCAGTAGGGAAAAATAAAGGAGTAGAAAGGGAGGGCTCATTTCTTAGAAAGAGAAGAGGAACAGGTCACTCTGGGTCTGGCCTGCTGGTACGGGGTGTTTCACGAACACCAGACCTACATGAACTGAAGTGGCTGATGAGAGCTGCCTAGAAATGAGCTTGACCCTCTTAGGACAACCACAGCTGACAGCCTCCCTTGCAGGACAACTTCTCCCTCTCTTTCTTCCTTTTGGGGTATTTCCTGAGCCACTGTAAGCTAAACGTAGACCCACAGAGGCTGGCAGACAGTGGCAATGCCTGGGAATGCCCCCATGGATTAGTGTCACATTAGTGTCCTCCCCTTGGTACGAACTGCCACGTGTCACCGCACTGTAAAGCAGCGTGTTGTGCCCTTGCAGGCACTGGCTCTCGGTGAGACGGCTCCTCGCCCATCCGTCAGCCCCCTTGCAACAGCAGCGAGGCTGGTTTCTGCCCAGCCCCATGAGCCCCCGGGGAGTGGTGGGCAATGTGGTGCCCAAAGTGTGGCTGCAGGGTGTGGGCCAGCATTGCCAACCCAGAATGGTCTCACACAGTCTTGAAGTGAAAACCAGTCTCCTTAGGCAGGAACTGTGCTTGATTCCGCATGAGATATCCAGGCACCCTCTGGCACAGGCGTCAGCGACTGCCCCAGGGAGCTGAGCTAGTGTCCCCTGGGGATGCCTTGCTCTCCCGCCCATCCAACCATTGGCACCCAGGGGAAAGCATTTCCAACCTCGGAGGGACTCTGCCCTGCCCCATTTCTTTGTTTTGTACCACCAGAATCTTACTAAGGGATTGCATCCAAGCTAGGCTCTGGATTATCCCCATCTTTCAAAATGCCTGCCAGTTTGGATGCTGGTAGACCTGACGGTCCCGCTGCTGCAGCAGGCTGGAAAGGGAAGCACATCCTAAATTCCCCTAGGGTCATAACAGGACTCGTGGCTGGCGATGAGGTCTGGTACATCCAAAGACTGGTGTGGTTCACTGCTCAAGCTGTAACCCTCAAAGCCCGACATAGGGCAGGTAAAGGAAACGTAGCCATGAAACCTGCCGCACTCCCTGTCTTTAAAAATGCCCCATGGCTTGCTTCCCTACACAAGGTGCAACACAGCTGGTCGCATCTGTTAGTGAGGCAGTGGGAGGACACTTGAGGTTCTCACAAGTGCACATTTCTCACCCATTTGGTGCCCGTGTAAAGGGTGATGCCCTGGCAGAGTGCCAGCCTCAGTGACCATCGAGGAGACACACTGTCAGGTGCTGAGGCCCTAAAGTGAGACATCAGTGCTGTAAGGGCCACCACATCTAACCCCTGCTTTCACACACGAGCACCTTCCCCATGTCTTTTCATCCCTCCCTGATGCAGCCGCTGTGGCCAGCAGACACAGCACCTGCATCCCAGCATCCCGAATGCATCTGCCTTCCCCATACTGGCCATTCAGAGCAGGATACTTGGCCCAGAGCTTAGGCTGCTCAAGCTGGGCTGCAGATGAAGTCCTGTCTCTCCTGAAGTCAATGGCAGTTTCACGTTTGGTTTAACTGGGGGGTTAATTTTGCCCCATAGGGTGACTTGGCAGTGACCCTGCAGGACATTAGGCAGAGCCCACGTCCATTCCCATCCCCATCCTGCTCTGATGAGCAACTTGCTGTGTGGCTCACAGTCACACTGCTTTTCCATGCCTCAGTTTCCTCCTTTGCATCTCAAAGGAAGCCCAGGTTGAAAATGCGCCTTCGCCTTCTTTATGAAGCTCTTTGAGACAGAGATCTGAAGCACAACATTAGAGCCAACGCTGACCTTCACTTGCCTTTACCGTGTCCAGACCTATTTAGTGCCTATTTATGGCAATCTGGTCATTAGCACTGTAAGAACAAATTCAGCACAAAGCAAGCTTTCAAGGACCGAAGCGGGGTGTGCCGGGCTGTCAGAACAGCTATTGTACAGCACTTTCCTCCTTGCCCTATCAAAAGACAAAAGCTGCATTTGATGATTGAAGACACAGAAACCAGAATAGCAACCGGAGCTCCTCCTGCAAAGAAAAAAAGGAATTCCATGTTTCCTAAACCCCACATTTCTCCTCGCCTCCTTGGACCCCTCCACAAAGGGATGGGAGCAGGACCCTTCCCACAGCTTCCAGCTCACCTCCTGCAGCCCCTCAAGTCGGCCTTGGGCTGAGCTATTGCGGCAGCGTCGGAAGAGCTTGCGACCTGTACGTCTTTTTGTCACCCTGTTTTCAGATAAACAACAGAGCGGGCAGCTGATGTGAGATGTTGACAGTCTCCCCGTGAAGCAGGGAGCTGCTGCCACTTGCTGGCATCCTGTCACCTACAAGTGAAAAGGTTCTTCCTTCTGCATTTCTTCATGTGGAAGGTTTCAAGGGTGAAAACACACTGGAAGGAGGTGATGCACCTCCTGCTGAGCCTGGAGGCATTTCTCCCTTATGGCTTCAGGCCCTCTCGTGGCTCCCTTGGCACCCACGGGCCTTGCTATTGCCCATTTCCTTTTATTTTCTCTCTGTCCCCCTTCCTGGAGCAGGGCTGCTCAGTTCTAGCTCTAGAGCCAGGGGAAGACCAGATGCCTTTGCCTCACTGAAACACAGAGATACTGAGGAGACCTGAGTTCACCAGACCTTTCCCGACTGTCCCTTTGAACTGGAATGGGATAGTCACGTTCAGATGTGAACAACAGTGAGACTGCCTCAGACAGAAAAAAATCCTAAGAATCCTACTGTGAAAACATGATGTCCCGGTGGGTTTAATTTTAGTGAAAACAATTGATGTAGCAGCTTGATATTCCTTGAAAAGACATGCACAGGCACCCACTGTACCTATACCAGGTACGTACATTTTGTCCCTACATAATTCCTTGTCTTTCATTCAATTCCATTTCAAAGTTGCCTACGTTGGCCTACTTTGGTGGCAACATAGCAAACCTACTCCAGTCTTGACCAAACCTATCCACAGTGCTATAAAAGACATGGGTTTAGTAACACTTTCCAGTTGGATATGATAGGAGTGGAAATCCATACCTTCCTCAAAGAGAGACTACGTTGGGAAAGTGGATGCAGCAAGGAGGGAAATATAAAAATGCAAAATAACACTGGATCTTACAAAATGAGCCCTTTGCTTCAGGTCTCAGACCCTGTGGATGCCTGGAGGGTGCTGTGCTGTCCAAACAGACCTCTTCTGGCAACTCACGTTTCCTGGGGGAAGCAGCTTAGGGATATTTTATGGCTGACACAAATAAGCTGTAAGGAGGGGATTCATTCCTCCCAGAAAGTGCCCCACGCAATCACTGGGGAACACCTTGCTGTCCAGGAGGTGGAACTATGCTGTGGACCAAGTAAATGCAAGGCATACCCATCCTGAAAAAGCCCTGTTTGTTGAGCGGCAGTTTAGCTGGAGGTTAGATAAAGCTTAATTAATGCAGGCCACTTATGCTTTCTAGGTTAAATTCTCAACAGACAGATAAAAATTATTACAGAAAGTCAGAGGCGTACTCCGGCAGAAGTCAAGGGAAGAGAGAGCATTTTAACTGCTAACCCAAAGGGGCCTTTTTACCAAACAAGCCCTATTAGCCAGTTGTTACCTGGTCCATGCTCACAGTCTCCTTTGCTCGGCAGACCAGGACAACCCACAGACTGCAAAGGTTATCACCCTGGGAAAAAACCCAGAAACAATCTCCCAGACATGCCCTTTCATGACCCCAAGTCTCTATTTTCTACATTCATTTGCAAATATTCCGCAGCATGTCGGAGTTGGCCTTATACCATTGGTAAAGTATCAATTCATTGACACGGATATTCACAGAATCACAGTGACTTTGCAAACGTCTTGTCAAAAACCTCCAGGGTCACACTGACCCGTAAGTAGGTATTAACGGCAGCCTCGTTTACAAAAATCTTACCAAAAACCTTGTTACCTCCCAAGCAGGCTCTGATCAAACAAACTAGTTCATCACGAGCCCTCCTTGCCTTTCACCCCATTTCCAAACACAATGCCATCTTCTGGGTCAGAGCAAATAATTCCTGTTTCTGTTACACTGATCAACCAAGTTCCCAACTAAACTGGAGTCTAATTCTTTCCCAAGTCTTTTTAGGGGTCGAATTCCTGCCTGGTTATAACTGTACAGCTACCCAAAACCTTTGTACGGTCAAGTGGCAGCTGAATGGAAAAGGAATCGGCTGAAACCAGGATGGTGACCAAGGGAAGGAATCATACTAAGCAGTAGGGATGACTGCCTCCAGGTCCCCCAAACACCTCCGGAAACAGGACTATATAACAAAAAAGTAGCTTGAAGTTTGAAACACCTGTAGATTAGGAACCAAAGCATGAGGGAAAGGAAGGGAGCTAGGTATAGCCCAGGGCGGTTCGTTAAGCCGTTCCCCACAGAAAGCAAGGCCCACAGCCCAGGGCTGGGGATAGCGAGGCAAAACGCAGTGGAAAGATGAGCAAGAGGAGAGGCTGGGGCCAGCTGATGCACAGGTCCCAGAGCTACAGCCACAATGTCAGTGGGAGCAAGGCCAAATGACATAAAATCTGCAGAAGCATCATCAAAACAGCATCCCTCTAGCCCAAATGCCATGAGTGCGAGGGTCAGCTACAGGCCAGCTACTGCAACCGAGTCAGGCGGTTCCCAGGAGGGACACGTTCCAGCCCATCCAGCAAACCCAACTTCGGCTACGCCTCCTGTTATCGCGCCCAGTGCTACGTCAAACCATCCGGCGGGTCCACAGCGCCTTTCGGCGGGAGGAGAGGGTCACTGGAAGAGCACGGCTCGTGCGGCGTGAGCCGGCGAGGATGAGTTGGTACCTGGTGAACTCCCCCTGCTCTAACTCTACTGCAGTTGTAACTGAGGAACTGAGCGTGTCCCTCCCAGCACGGCAAAGACATTTCTCCTGAGGGGGCGGAGTGGATGGGAAGAGGATGGCATTCCAAACGACCAGAGGAGGTTGTCCGAGCTGTCTGTGGAGCTGGCCAAGGGAGCAGAAAAGGTACGTGGGAGGAAATAACAGTTAGGATGTTTGTATTACACATGGAAGAGAAGAACATGGAAAGGGGGATAAATGAAAACATGCTAAGATTGCAAACAGCCATTTCCATTTCTCCTCTGTAACAGGGGCACACCTTTCTGCCCGTCTTCCTATGGAAATAAAGCACCCTCTCTGACCTCCTCCTCCCTGACTTCAGTAACTTGTGAACTTATTGGCCAATTTTGATTAAATTTACTGAAAAGCAATGATATCAAACATGATTTCAGTTCCGTAAGAGTTGCCGTGGCCGGGCAGAGAAGAGGATTTTTCTATTTGGCCTTGAGAGACCCGTATAAACTCAACACTTACCCAGCAACAGATAAACCACATGTGCACATGCCCCTGCAGGGGTGAGGAAGAAAGAGGCAGAGAGGTGTCCAAACACCAGGAACAGCTCTGGGCAAGCTCATATGGTCTTAAAAAGCAAGGCCAATCAAGCACTAGACACACTGTCTTGCTGGTAGTGTATCTGGGAGACGTGCTACTTGCAGCGGCACAAACCAGGCTCTCCTTTTGCTTGCATGCGCACCACAGCTTTCACGTGATGCCCTTGGGTAGGGTCGCTGCCCTGCTAAGGTTGGGGGAGCACTACCCAAACCCCTAACCACCCACCTGCAGGCACCTGCCTGCCCTGTCTACCTGGGGGAAGAGCCCTTTCACACCTCTGAACCACAAGCACGAAGCTCCCACCTCCAGGCGAGTGGGAGGCCGTTCGATAGGGGTGCTGTCCTCCCGCTTTTTGGCTGTACATAGGCAGTGCTAACAACCAACCTGCATAAACCACCAGAACAGGAACGGAAAGCGTAACAGAATAATCATATGCCTGGTAGCAGGCCAATTGCTGACAGCGAAGAAGCCTATGCGGGCTTGTTAACCTACTAAAATAACATAACTCTTTCACCACCGACCCATTCATACATGACTTCTGCCACAACAGGTCAGCAATGATTTATTTACCAGGTCTGCGGCTCAAAGGGTGGGAAATGCTAGCTGGACCCTGCTGGGAGGCCGGAGAAAAATGCAGCAAACAGCAGCAAACTGTTGTGCTGGTGGCGAGCGTAACTGCTTTTGTGCTTTTCCTCTTGCTGAAACCTCCGAGGGTGGCTATAAATCTTTCGCTGCCAGTTGCAGAGGGTATTTATTAATTACGCCATCGGTACGTCTTGTACCAGTCCACGGGTCCTCGGGATAGCCTAGCAAAGGAGCAGAAATAGTTTTGCAACGAAGGGAGGTTCAAGGAATGAATGTCTCAGCACTGATCTCTCCACCGCTCTGGCAGCAGCGCTAGGAAAGTAAGGATCACAATACAGAGAACAAGGATGTTAATTCTGCCTAAATAACAGACTGCGTTTCCTCTCCCCGGCTGTTCTGGGGAGCTAATTACACAGATTCCCAAATCAAAGAAATATAAAACAGTCTGCAAGCGATTGCAATGTTGATGTGTTGGCAGTCCAAACCATGACATATGGTCCTTCAGTATGCCATCCCAGAGAACAGGCTCACGAGCAACGCTCGTTACGCAAAATCGTGTCGTAAATAACAGAAAGAGGCTGATTTTAGAAATGTACTTGAGGTGGCCTCCCTGCTTAGCCCCACCAGAAGACAGTCAGCGTTTCACAGAGCTGCTGCCAGTCTGGTGATAGGTTCCCAAACGTACTTCCCTTGAGGGGGAAGGAAGGTGAATCATATCCAGACAGGATCCCTGCACAGTCAGTACTCGCACACAAACTGCGCTAAAACAGCACTGAAGTTTCAAGTTTTCGGCACCAGCACTCACTGAGCACCGTGTGGGTCACCAGCCCTGTTTCGGGAGCACCCCGCGGCGGCGTGCCAGCCCTCACCCCGCTCGTCAGAAGGATTCAGACATCCAAGTTCACCACTCAGAACACCGCTGTGGACCCCGTGGAGGAAGGGATGCCTGCACAGACCATCCGTAGGCCAGGAGAGCAGAGGGGTGAGACACGAGCGCCCCAAGGGCTTTCACACCCACAGCAGCCGCAGGAAGGTTCGGTGATCTGTGGTCCCAGCCGAGGAGGTGAGCATTGCTCCTGGTGGCAGAGGGCTTGGGCCGTTCCCCAAAAGTGAGACCCTTCCTCTCTCCTCCTCCTCCTTCATGCTGCCCTTGCCTGATCTCTTCCTCTTCCTCCACCCCGTCAGCACCTCACTTCGTACCTTTGCAACCTGACCCACTGCCACCACCCCACCTGGCCAGCCGTCAGCCCCCCAGTTTGTCGTCCATCCCCCATGGGCACCCTGGCACTAGCCCAGCTGGCACGTCTGGCCTCGAGCAGAAACCCCCCAGGACCAGCCCAGCGCTCCTCCCTTCCCTGCAAGCGCAGAAGTGAATTTCCCTGTGCAAAGGTTAAGGGCAGAGCTGATTTATTTTCTCCTTGCCCTTGGGGCTACAAAGTTCAGCTGCTCGGCAGCACGGAGCAGCATCCCTGCATCGCACAGCTCGGGGCACTGAGACCAAGACTTTGGGCCAGAAGGCAGGTAACCCAGGCTCCCCTGCCTGCATCCTCAACCCACCCTCCTCCTGCCCCATCAGGACCGCAGAGCGCCAGGGAAAAGGCAAGGGGAAGTGCGACCCACCGCACCGCTCCTCCCTTACGGTCATCATTTGGCTGCTTGTAGCCCTGGGCAATGGATTGTTTTTTGCGCGTCTGACACCTGCTCTGAACACAAATCATTAGCTGTGGAGTTTATTATACCAGGAAAGGTTAAAGGGGCACAGTGCCATTGCACTTGCCTGCCTTACTGCACACTGAAATCCCAAATTCCAGAGTGTTGAGGGCCCTGGGTCGCCTTCCTCTCGCCCTGCCTGTGTTTGGCCTGCAAACGGGCAAATATAACTCTGGTAGCAGCACAGAGGAAAGCTCAGAGAGGCCACAGGAGCCTTGTGCCTCTTGGGAAGGAGGCAGCAGATAAACAGGATTAGGGAATTTTGCATAGCTCAACCTGCCAATTTCTGCAAAAAGGAAATGTAGGCAGTGCCTGCAGCCCTGATTCAGAGGAGAAACCTTTGAAATGCCTGCCAGACGAAACATGTTAAGATACAAGCTGCTTTCCCTCCGTAACAGGGCGCAGTGCAGGGAACAGCCCCCCTCTGCGGAGCCCACCCTGCGCCAGGCACAGTTTGCGGTGCGAGAACCCTGGGAGCCAGGCAAAGCAGACCTGATCCTGCCTCACAGGCTCCAGCTGCTGCCGGGGTTCAACCAGGGAGGTCAGCTGCAAGATGTTCTGTTATGGACCAAACCAAAAAATTTGACCAAGAACCGATTTCCCAGGAAAATGTTGACTTTTTATTTACCTCTCTTTTTTTTGTTGTTGAAAAGAGCAGACCTGAAAACTAAAATATTTGAAATGGGGTAGGAAGGGGTTGGATTTGGGGTTTTCTTTGGAGAAAGTCTTTGGATTTTCAGGTGAAAATGGTCAGTTTTCAACTTGCCATCGGAAAGGCGGCTATTCCATGGAGAAATACCAGCGCTGACACTGCGTCCCACAGCAGCAGGCATATTCTGCAGCGGTTAGGGCTTCGCCCTACAGGAACGTGACATCAGAGCGATCACCCCAGCATCGCGTAACGCTGCCCTCAGGAGTCTCATACCCCCAGGGAGGAGAGGACATGCCCGTAACTTGCCTCTGCTCTGGGACAAGGGGAGCTGCTAGTGTCTCTCCCCAGAACCAGAGCCCCCGGCATCCTCTCCCCGCTCCTGGTCACACCACCAGAGGCTGAACATAGATTTTTCGAGTGAGCTCTCGGCGAGCAAGCGCACAGCGAAGCCTGAGAACGCTCTGCTTGTTAAACCCAAGGGGACCATACTGGGGGAAAGGGCAGGAGCAACGTAAAAATAAGTTGCTGCTGTGTGATCAGCGCCATGGTGGTCCAGCCCAGCTTGTACCGTGCCACTGGACTGCTGTGTTGGGAATACTTGGCGTTATCACTAGCGGCGGTGCCTTTTTGCCCCTCGGGTTTGGCTGGGGGTCGTGCCTTGAAAGCACGGAGCCAGGTTTGAGCGGTTGAGTGGAGCTGGGGAGAGGGGGGAGAAGAAAATCAGGGCAGGAACCACCACAGCCTGAGCACTCCTTGTGGCACACCCGCAGGGGTGCTCTCACAGGGACAAAGACGCCACTGAAACAACAGTAGCATCCATCACCCCAGCTGGAGGACAAGCAGCACTTCCTGCCGCCTCTGCCGCAGAGCCAGACGTCTTCATCGAGGAGCTGGGCTGGGCGCGTGGGAACAGAAACCGGCACGAAACGATGGGGCACGGCAACGCCCAGCTCAGGTTTTCCAGGCAGGCCCGACCCATCCCTCAGAAACACGGACTGACGGGATGCACACACGAGGTCTGCGGCAGTGCGCGTGTCCCCCCGGGTGGGAATGAAGCGACCGGTGCGGGTGGCGGTGGCGTAGGGTGGTGATTTCCTGAGTGCCCGGGGTGCTCATGCAGGATTTGGCTGTGTCTCTGCAAGTGAGGGGAGCGGGGCAGCCCTCGGGCAGCTGCTGGCGACGGAGAGCAAGGCTGGTGTTCCCCAGCGGGGAGCTCCGGGGCAGGTTGGCCGACCCCGTCTTGTCAAGAAGGCCGAGTCTTCAGGCCTTGCACCTACAGGGCCAAATCAAACCCCAGCATATGTAAACACAGCAAAAAAAAGATGCACTCCTGGAGTACTTACTTCTAACCAAGTCCATCTAGAGTGAAGAAATCTCTAAGCTCTTGGTTCAGGTATATTTTTTTAATTATTTCTTTGCACGTAGTGATTCAGAAAAGCTTTTTTTCAAACTTGGTCTGGACAGCCTCTTATTAAAATTTACTTTTTCTCCAGCAGAAGTGGCACCCACCACTAGCGAGTTACATGAGCAAAGAATTAAGTGAGGAATCATGTCTGGTTTCCCTGCATCTGAACTGAATTTTCTCTTTCGCACTGTGTGATATTTGTTCTCTCCCTCAGGGTATTCTTGTCCTTGGATGGGATTTCAGTGCTGCCCTTAAATCCCATTTAGATGGACTTCCAGCAAGCACCAGACAGAGGAAAGCTTGGTTGCACTGCATGTGACACAGGACCATTTGGTACGTGGTGCGTGGAGCAGGCATGGGGAGAAGCTGCTTCTTCAGACAAGGTCTCACGTGTGGTGGGCAGGTTTCCAAAGCAGCCCACCCCTTCCCTGCTCTCTTGGGCCTGGGGGGCTGCAGGTAATCTGCTTTGTTGGCCCCGTGTCCAGCCACATCACCCACGCTGTGGCCCAGCCATCGCAGCACGTTCAGGCAGGCCCCGTTGGCTGCCAGGAGTCAGCGTGCACAATGCCGAAACGGGTGAGGTTGGCAGCACCCAGGGGCAGTGCCCAGGGATAGGAGGAAGGTGGAAGACTTGGCCTGAAGGAAGGGATGGTGGGCCCAACACTGCAGTTCGATGACATGCCCGGCAGCAGCCATGCTCACCAGCAGGCCAAGGGATGGCAGTGCTGATCGGCAAGCTGAGCTGTGTCAGTGCTGCCCCGAGCACTGATGCAAGTTGGATGCTAAATGTTCATAAATGTTGGACCTGAAGCTTTACCCTTGCTCGAGCCCTGAGAAGAAACGCGACTGCCTCTCCAAGCCTCCTGAGACACAGGTATACTGTATACCAAGTTACACCTGTGCAGAGATTGCCTAGGTCATTAGAGACAGGCAAGAGAAGCAGTAAGCAAAGAAAAATTGTCCAAGAAGAGTTAAAAAATATAAAAAATCCCACAACAGTCCCAAGTAATAGCTCAGCTGCTATAAAAGGTGAAATTAAACAGGCCAATCTGTAGAGCTGTGTCATTTTATGCCAGATAAAAGAGCTAGCTTCTCATCTGCTGGAGTATTTTAATCATTTGCTTTTCCAAGCATCCATCTCTCCGCTAGTAATGATGTCAAATAAATCTTCACTAAAATGTAAAAATGTTTATGATTATACTTACTGACCCGCTCCTTTATTAAATGAGAACAATAGGATGATGCTCTGGTATTTGCTAATGGGTTTCTCCCATCTAACCTTTTCTTTTTCATCCAGATCATCTGTTTTCATTTCATCATACAACAGCTGCCAATAAAATTAAGTCAATTAAATTAAAGGTCTATTATGTTCTTCGAAATCAGGCTGAGACCTTTTTTCTTTCCTCAGTCAATGCTCTGAGAAGAGTTTTGGTAGGGCAGCTGGGAAATCTGGAGCAGATTCTCATCTGCTACAAACTGGTTTAGCGTTTCAGAAATCAATGGGGCGGCATCAGTTTAGGCCAGTGGAGGGTCTGAACCCTGATGTGTACAAACAAGCGTCAAGCCTGTCTTTGGGCCAAGATTTAGATCTGGAATTACTCCCTCACGCAATCTCACAGACCTTGTCTACCTATCACAGTGTTAGCAGTTACCTATAACATACATGGCGCAGTTACCTATGTAAATACCTCTATTCCAGTATAAAAATTACCTTTCAGATTTACCTTTAAATGTGAGCTATTCCCAAGAGGCATAAACGAAATCAATAAAAGACTCTAATGTCACATAGTAGTGTCTGCATGAGGCTGCCTGCTTTGGTTTTCTGATATAAAACATTTCACTGCATTTTTTCCAGAGTAGACAAGACCTTAATATCTCGTTCAGTGATTATTTAAACAAAAAGGCAGAGGAGGAATGTTCTGCATCTTAACAAAATCCTAAGCTCTAGCCATGAAATGCCATCCAAGTATCTTAAGAACGAGTAGTGGATATTACAGCTACAAATGGTCTTAATTTGCGGACAAGCCGTTCACTTTGCAACATCTTTGAAAGTGAATTCTCATTTCTGGGTCAGGCTTCCAGGATACTTCTGCCAAAATCAGCTGCTTCATGGAAAATGCCATTTAGCTATTCCATCCTTAACGAAAAGGCCGAGGCTGATAAGGCAGGGTGCCCATAGTCTGTTCCCCTGTGGGACAAATGTTTTGCGAAGAGCTGAATGTGCCCCCCCCCATACCCCAGGATATGTAAGTGAGGGGAGCTCAACTGCTATATCTCCGGTGTCACCCACGGCTGGTGCGGTCCCCAGTTGTGTCTCATCTTCCACTCACCCACATTCCCTCTGGCATATCCTATAAAAACACAACAAGGAACGGCCCCCCATGTGGTGGGGCAGGACGGTGCCTCCAGTCAGTCACTGGGAGAGGCCAGGTTGCAGACAGGGGCTCCAGCCCATCCAAGGGAGTGCCCTGGGGCAGGCCAGAAGACATAAAAATCCCGCTTGTACCTCCCAAGCAGTTGTAACTCGTAGGTAAGCCGTCAGTGGCACTGGGGACACGGCGTGGCAAGGTTTGGGGGCTGCAGCCTGAGCCTGGGCTCTCAGCCACCAGGAAACCTTGGCCCGCAGCCTCCAGCAGCAGGATGTGTGCCCTGCCTGGTGGGAACCCCGCACTGTGGCAGGGTGCGGGATGGGGAGCTCCTTCTCCAGGCACAGGCGAGTGGCAGCTGCTTGTGCAAAAGCCCACATGCTGGCACGTGGTTGGGAGAGAGAGGAGGCGCCGCCAGAGCAGCTGGAGACTGCCTCCAGGAGGCTTCCTGAGAGGTGCTGGGCTGCAGTCCCTGGTGGAGTGACGGACACTGACTGGAACCAGCCAGGTGGTTTCCTTCAATCTCATAAGGTGGGGATGAGACCTTCCTTTCTACGGTCAGTGATGGCAGGCCTTGGGAAGGCACAGGGTATCGTATCCGTCTTAGAGGCCCAAGATATTCTGATTAACCCTTTGGATGGCATAAAGAAGTGGGCTTGCTCCCATCACCCCAGCACACGTTTTCCTTTTTGTGCCTTAGCGTCTTCCCCCTAATAACAAAGAAGGACTGCAGATCTTTTCTGTGAAAGTCTTACAGTGCTAGTGAAAATGTCAAGAATAAACCAAACTGAGACACCATCATCTAGCTCCGGTGACGGTCTTGGGTGCTTTTTTCAACTTGAAAGCAGTGAACCTCCCTGAATGCTCTGTCAGAAGTCATCTGTGAAGCCTTAACTCGTCACATCAGTCCTGCTATAATATCTGAATCTCCAGACCTCTGTAAGCAACCCTCCTGAAGAGCTGGCGCGCAAGCAGACGTGTTTTAACTGTCGTGCTGCAGACTGGATGGCAAAGTTAGCACAATCCCCACCAAGCCCAGACAAACTCTGCCGTGAAAGGAATGCAAATAAAGACCTGGAAGAGCTCCTTCGTAGAGACCGAGAGGAGAGAAAATGTTTACCTGAAAGCCTTAAAGCAAACTTGGGAATTAACACTGAGCAGTTTTGTGTGTATTTCCAAGTGAGAGGCTCTGTAAGCAAAGCTTTATTTAACTCTCTGCTGTCACAAATTCAAACAGTGAAACAGCTCCTAACCCTAATTAACTCAAATGTTTGACACCTTAGAAAAGCTTTGAAGCACAGAAGGGCTTTCTATCAGCCAAACCTACAGTGCAGACCAGAAGTTCCCCTGCTCAAACTTCAGAGTTTTTCACTGTGCATCGGGCATTGTATAAAGTACGTGCAACCTCACACCAGATCCAGCAACGCATTTTGTTCCTAGAGTTCATTTTTCCAGGATAAAAGCTTTAAAGTGATCTACACACTTCCAACTGTTAGCAGAAAATCCCAACTGCTCTTCAGACCCAAGGGACATGAAAATGAATACAAGAGATATGGTCACACCGTCACAAAGCCAGGCAGAAATGTCCTTTGCATGGTGTTGAGAGCGGGATAGAATAAAAGGTCAGGGTCAGACCTTCCTCCGAGCTGATCTCCTCTCTGCCACTGAGCAAGGGATGGACCAGAGATAGCCCAAAGTTTCTTGCTATGGCAGTGCCTGCTCAGGCTAGCGACTGGCTAAGGATGGGAAGTTCAACACTTTCTTTCCTCAAAGGATCTTATCATTCATTTATGGGTTTCCAACTCTAAACAGTCTCTGAAACGATGCGAACAAGACCTGGCTGCTCGTTGCCCGTTAATGACCCTGGTGCGTGCAGTTTCATCAGCTCTGTGCAGGGCCAATTTTTGCTGAACAATCACAGCTAAGCTGCTGGAAACCCACATGTCATCAGTTTCAAGAACCGTAAAGGTGAGCTTCCCCCCAGGGGACCCACACCCCTCCTGTAATTGTCAAATTAATGGAGTTACGTCGGGGTAAAAGCGATGTAAATGAAGAGAACACTTGCTTGGCAATTTATGTGCTGTATCAGGAAGACGTTACCGCTTCTGGCGTATCGGGCAGATTCTCTGTTCACTGACACCTTCGTAACAGAACAGCGATTTTGATTAAATCCTTAGGTGACGGTGACATCAGGAGAGTTACACCACTGCAAATACCTACGGCATTTTCCAGCTGTGCTGCACATTAAACATCAGCGATACTGATGTCCATAGGGTGATCCCTGTGTAGAAGTAAACCGGTAGAGCTCAGATGTTAAGGCAACACATAGCTTTACAGTTACTCCCAGTCGTTCACCTGGAAAGAGCATCTTGAGGTGCTTTACCGCATTACAGCTCACAAAGCAAACAGTGGTAGTGACAGTGGCGCCACAGGTTAACTACTGCTTCAAGAACGGGCAGAGGATGCTTATACCTGATGTGCTTCACGAAAGGAATGAGGTTTGACCAACAGAAGCATCAACAGAACGACTTCTCCATCTCCCGGTATGCATCATGTCCACGATTCACTCACGGCACTGGGTTTTAACAGGAAGTAGAAGAATAGGAAGTAAAAGAACAAACTTGATGAACATGATAATCTGAGTTTGTATATAGCAACCTTTGCAATCCAGCTACCTTTTCCTTAAAGAAAAGTCATTGGTTTTAGATTTTTTGATCAAGGCCTGTAGATCAAGGTGCCCCGATGAGAGTTAATGCTCCCTTTGACTAAAACTGAAACGTTGCTGCGATAAGGGGCTTGGGGGCTGTGGAAGAAAGCGCACCACGCTCAGGGTAGGCTGGGTGCTCGGTCACGGGGGTGCCTGAAGGGTTTGCAAACGAGGGGCATCTGGACTGCTAAATCGCACGTGCAGAGAGAGCCTCTGCTGCAAGCAATGGCCAGACGGCAAACGCGTACAAGAGGAGCTGTGTCCCCCATGCGCCTCTCATTCAAGACGTGGGATTTGACAGTACGATACAGGAAATCTGTGTTGGAAGGGGTGGCTGAGGGGCTTAGCTCTGACTGATGGCCAAGGGGTGGCCGTTGCTAAAAGCGGCAGAGGTGTGCGGTTCCTGCGCAGGATGGGGCACGCAGCAGCGGCTCCCACCCATGGCACCCAGGCACCCCAGGGGGCCTGTCCACCACCCGGACAGCACCCCATGTTTGCTGAGGAGAGACGCTGCAGGATACCCCTGGCCACTCCACTGTGCTCTCTTCAGGCCAGAGCTGCCTGTTTAAGAGGTTTGCCTTACTGGTCTCCTCCCCTGGCTGTCGAGGCTCAGTCTGAGCCCTGCTGCATCTGGCTGCAGGCACCTCCACACAGGGAAGGGAGCACTGTCCCTGGAGGCTTTCCCCTGGAAGAGTGGAAAACCACCAGCACCTCTCGGCAGGAAGGCGCAATTGTTGTAAGAGAGAAGAAGGACGGGGGTGGGCAGCAGTGAGGGAGAAGAACGGTCATTTGGTACCTCTGATTTATCGAGCGGGGGTGATTTACAACAATATCCACAGTGCAGTGATGGAGCTGCGGCTTTCGTGGGGGTGACGTGGCTGAGCCCGGTTCTAACAGCCAGGGTCTTCCTGTGTCACAGGTCCTAGCTTTCCTTTCCTGCTAGGTAGGCTGGATACCTGGAGCGCCCTCTTTCCCCCGTCCTCTCATTTGCTAATGGGAAGATGAATTCCACTGCATTAACTGGAGACCAAAAGCCAAGAGAACAAGAAGCAAATATTGCAAGACACAAAATCACAAGGGCTGGTGGCACTGTCTAGCTTCGTCTGTATGTTACTCGTTCTAGAATAATTGGGAGAGACTTAACCAGCTCACAGGCAGAGACAGGGACACATGGTGCCTTGTAAAACTCAGGGTAGAGAACAAAGGGAAAAGGTAGCATAGCCCAACTCCCCGCAGACGCAGAATTGCAGTGCAAGAGTCTTGCAGATATAGTCTCTCTCTTGTTCCCTGCTGCGCCCCCAAATCCCTGCAGATTTCAGCAGGAACAGCTGAACATGAACTCCTTGAGCCTTTTACCAAACTGCAGGGGAAACAAAGTCCATACGATAAGAGCACAAATTAAGAAAAAGGGCTTATTAACTCCAGACAGCCGTCAAGTCGATGTGTCTAGACTGCAACCAGTAAATGCTCCCTGTGCCATGTGGACAGGCCAGCCTCGATTCCCACTGCCTCTGGCATTTCAGTGGCAAGCAGTGTTTGTGGGGTACACTTGTCCTTAGTTCACTCACAGTTCTCTGTGGTTCTCTTTGGACTTGTTTGATACAACACAATCTTCTCGATGCCATCACAGTAAGGACCTGTGAGCCACATCCTGCGTTCCTCATGCATTTGATACTTCCAGGGCTACAGAAGTCCCCACTCTAAGGCTAACGTCTCAAACAAGATGCCTTTTCAGAAAAGTAATAATGGCTGGATGCTTCTCTCAGGTCTGGAGCTTCAAAGCCAGTTCTCCATGTGGAGTCATAGTATGGAGGAGAGCAACAGTTTGCATTTTGTTTCTAGACAGCCACTTATCAAACCTGCCAATACAAGCAACTTTCCAGGGAATCACACTAGCCCCATTTCTGCCTGCTGAAGGAACAGCTCTCTTCACCAGCCACTGGTCAGACCTTTTCCCCATGGAAGTACACCAAGCCCAATACCCTGCAACATCTAGGTCTCCCCTCTTTCCCCCCAGCTTGGGTTAGGAAGCATTCAAGGAGAGTTGACTCATATCAAACTATAGGAGATAAGATATTCTTAGGCACAGTGGTGATGGCAATACGGTAACTCTGCAGGACAGAAATAAGACAATTGCTTTCGACAAAAACGAGCAGCACCAGAACCACTGCCGCTGGCAAAACCAGCCGTGGCGAAGGAGTGAGAGGCGTCGACAAAGCTAAGGAAACAGACCAAGGCAAAACAACCAAGATGATCCCAACAATGTGGTGGGTAAACAAAACAGCTTTTTCTCTGTCCATACATACACACACGCACATCTATACATACACACGCACACCTGACAGTACATATATTTGGGTAGAATCATTATTCAGGCAGAGGTCTAACTTTGAGCTGATGATGCCCATTAATGCAAGGCATAACCATCAATTTGGAAGCACTCAGAAGCATTTCCTTTTGTGGGTGCAGAGCTGCTAAACTGCTGCTAAACTGCACTGTAGAGGCAGCAATGGCTCTCTCTTAGGGAGACTGCGCTGCACAACCCCAGAAGGCAGGCTGGTGCCTCCGCTTCCCCACGTGCCTTCCACTGCAAGTCAGAGCTAGGCTGCCAGTAGCATCTGCTGCCTTATCACCTCCTCCTGCCCCTTTCACTGGAGTTTACATCAGCCTGAATCTGGCCCGGCTCATCTAACTAAAGCCATCAAAGAAAATGTCACAGTGTTTTCCTAAGCACACATGGATTTGGAGAGCCTAGCGCAGCAAATGGCAATGTAAAACTCGCTTGCGCTACAAGTACAATCTTGCCGATGTAAACCAAAAGACATATGCCAAGGGAAAGTTTAACAGTCACATGGAAAAAGCATTAACTTGAGTTCCATCTATTTTCTAATGGCATATTGTGTATGTAACAAAACACCCACAAATAATTTTGGGACCAGGGATGTTCCCCCTTCTAATTGTTTTCATCACGGGGGTCGCCAGGGCTCTTACGTGCGCTTTCGACTGCCGCTGTGAAATATGTGTTCCCTGTTTGTTCTTGTTCTGCCTCTGCAGGAAATCAGAGACTCTGGCTTCCTGCAGGCCGCAGATGCTTTATTCTTTGTACTCCCCAAATAGGAAGTCCTGGGGTCATTCTGCCAAATATATGGAAACTTAATTTCATTTCAGCACAGGATTAATCACTAGGAAGTGTCAGGACATTGATGGTCTGATAACAAGACAGTTACGGCAGAAACCTTTTATGGGCACCAAGGCTAAAGCATTTGGCAACAGACGTGAAGCTGTAAGCCTCTGCACCCGATGGGGAAGGAAGGCTACCTGATGAGAATTAATGCCGGCAATTGTAACAGTGGTGGTTTTTTAATGCCCTGTAAACCTTACAAACTTCTAAGCCTTTTTATATTTTAAGAGGAAGGTAGATTGTTCTTGATGACTAACCCGTGTTTTTGATGACTAAGCTCTGTGGTGTTTCTCCACAAATCGTAACACGATAACCGCGGTGAACGTCCTCTCACTTACCCCAGCCCGGCAATGGCGCACCTCCGCTCACCTGAAGGTAAGGCCTCTGATGTGCACCCTTGGAAGTCACAGATCAGTCCCCTACCACCACTGCGTGTCAGAGGGGGTGCAGGTTTCTCAGGCCAATGGATACAATGGGAACACTGGAAAAAAACAATTGTTAGATTTAAGACCATAAGCAACGAAATGGGGGTTTCAACAAGCGTGCCCAGACTTTGTGTCTAAAGCACTGTTTAAATACAGCCAGCGCCACAGTGCTGGGAGGTTAGCAACTATTATTATTCCCATTGTAAAGGCTGGGAAAAGTGAGGTGCAAAGTCTGAGAGCTGCGTATGCACCCACAGAGTTGGGCTTTGTCAGCGTTCAGGGATGGACAGCATCGGCCTTTATGCAGTGACCATCTTTTGCTCAGGGCTCAAGATAGCTTGCAGGAAAGTTGCTTTACCTAGCATCCAGGTTTAACTGGTCAGATCCCAGCAGCATGACCTTCATAACAGCTCCTCCTGTGTCCCCTTCTGTGTGGGCTAGCAGTTACAGGCCTCGTCTCTCATCCTGCACAGGACCCTGTGAACACAGCATGCTTCTGAAAACATATTCAGTTTAGCATTTTCTAAGCGGAGTAAACAAGGAGGGAGGAATGTCCTCTACAGAAAGCAAGAACCACACCTCCCCCACCCAGAGACCAGCAGGCATGCAGTGCCCTGCCCAAACTGCTCTTGCCCAGTATACAAACGGAGCTGTCACCTCCTCCCTCCTAAAAACACACTGCAGCAACTGAGCTTTTCAGTTTCTACCCTTTTGAGCCTGTGTGAAATCTGCTACGGAAAAGCAGTCAGACCAGCCCACTGTGCTTCACGTGCCTCCTCCACCGTGCAAAGCCGGAGATAAGACAAACAGGGTGCGTAGAGGGATGCCCTCTGCACGCCGCATGGGATCACCCAGCTGCCGTCACCCTTCCCGCACAGCAAAGCTGAGATGGTCTCGAGCAACACACAGGCCATTTCACCAGGCAAATCCAACACTGCAAGAAGGTCCCTTGATGAGCAAGCCTAAAATATCAACACTGTGCCATGGGAATAAACTGTTGGATGCACACGTGGTGGAGGAGAAGCCTTGGGGCAGGAGTGCACCGTTCTCCCCTCTGAACCCAGCTCAGCAAAGCTCCCCCCTCCACGTAATTAATCCCTTTCTCATTCAGTGATGTAGTGTGGGCATTCACTTAAATCCAGTAACAAAGCATGGGATTTGAGCATGAGTTTAGTATTAAACTCAGGGTTAAACGTTCTGCTGAACAGAAATGCAGCCAAAAATTGGCTTATGTGCTTTGCTGAATAGGAACGGCTTGCTGCCGCTCAGTGTCGGTGGAGAAGGGAGATTACTCTGCGAGGATGAGTCACTTCACTCAAGCCCAGACAGCCCCGAGCTCCGCAAGCCAGATCCCACCCTGCTTGTAAAGGAGACCTGAGAACCACGAGAGGCAGGAACCGAGCAGCGATGCACGCGACGACTGCCAGAAGACACCCAGGACGTGAAAATAACAAATGCGAAAGGGTTTGCTGTAGAGCGTCACTCGCTTGGGAGCCTACATGACTCTGCAGAAACGCTGCACGAATAAAGCGGTGACCGTACCTGAGTGACGTACGGCAATTGAGTCAAAGCCCTGGCACTTCAGTCAGCTTCACTTAGGAGCGCCCGTCTGCGCTGCAAAGCCGTTACCAGCAGCTAAGCTGGGTGATTCATGTCAGCAGCGTCTCCTAACGCAGACTAAGCTTATATTTGGAAGGGGGTGATTTGGAAGATTTATCTTAATGTCCTCCCTGATTAAAATAAGCTGTGTTCTTCTGCTGGTCTAAATTCTGCTTACTCGGCACGTTTTCCTGACCTACCTAACCTGGTTTAGGAAATAACCTGTTTTTCTCAGAAAAACTTCAGAACATCAGTTTGACTGGGGAGTCCAATGCAGCGGCAAACACACATAAAGAGGCTAGCCTAGGAGAAATTAAATATATAGAGGGCAAGAGGCAGGGAATTTGGGATAAAAAACAGGCGAGGAAAGGCTTCCTAATGGTCGATCATTTTTGTTACAGACAAAACCCAAAGGAAAAACAACTAAACAGCTTATCACAGAAAGAGCCATGCTAAAAGCCTGTCACAGAGAGAGTTTACATTAGGGGGCAAAGAAAAGACATCAAGAAAGGCGCAAAATGTTTCTCTGAAGGTCATGTCCTTTTCAGAAATGGCCAGGCTCCCGGGGGGCAGAGCGAATGGAGATGAGAGAGATGCTGAGAGACCTAAATTAAAGGATCTTGCTGAAATTTGTTGAGATATATGTTTCAGTATTTAAAGTCTGAACTGGAATAGCCCCAAAAAGTGAATAACAACATTTCCTCAGTTGAAGGGTTTTATCAGAAGCCATCTGAAGTTTTATGGTGTGCACGGGTGTAGCCCAGGGCATGAGCTGGTTGCAGTGCCCATGGGGCATGCGAGGATGGTGGCAAGCAGAGATCTCTGGAGCACGGGAGCTGGCACCGGCGAGGTGCCTTCGGGGCCAGACTGAGCCCCAGGGGGAGGCTGTTCTTGCAACATCACCAACATCTTTGTGCAGCTGTGCAGAGTTGGGATCGGGGAAAGGGGCGAGGGGTCCAGCAGGGGATATACTGAGAATAAGATGATCAGTGAGCAAGAATTGCATTTCGCAGAAAAACAAACAAACAAACAAACAAAACCAAAGGAAGGATTTCGACACTTGTTCCCCACTCCATTCCAGAGCAGGAATTCAATTTTGGATGGCCCCAACACAGGGAGAGGAGGGAGGAGAAGGGAGCGGGGGAAAGGGCGAGGAGAAAACTTGGAGAAAGCTGGAGAGGAGAGCCTCAGCAGCAGGCAGCTAGGCAGCTCAGGCTGGGGTACAGCCGGCGTGCCTGAGGTCAGGCGTGAGGAGAACTTAATCCTTAGCATGGCCATTCGTTTCCTTGCTGTTTAAAAAAATACATATATTTACAGGACCTCTCGGGGAAGGGAAGCTCTGTGAATCAGTGTCTGGCTATTAGTTGCTGACCTAGATGAAGGCATTAGCAACTTGGAGCGCCCCTTTGATGCCGGTTCCCCGGGCAGCCGGTTGGCTGTGCGCCGTTTGAGGTAACTCACCTCACCCTGCATCACTGTCATGTTGACATAGCACTGGTAACGTCTCTCATCGACCCAGACTTACTTCCCACAGCAATTTATGGGGGCTTTCTCTTCCTGCCTTGATGCTCTTCTTCCAAGGTCTTTGGCTTGTTGAAGTGTAAAATCTTTCAGCTTCATGATAAAATTCTTCAAAAGGAGGTACTTTCTGTGCCACACTATCCCTGGAGCTTCTCACGGCAAGTAAGTTCCTACTCTAAGGTGCCTTTGATCACAGAACCACAGAATGGTTTGGGTTGGAAGAGACCTTAAAGACCATCTAGTTCCAAACCCCCTGCCATGGGCAGGGACACCCTCCACTAGACCAGGTTGCTCAAAGCCTCATCCAGCCTGGCCTTGAACACTTCCAGGGATGGGGCACCCACAGCTTCTCTGGGCAACCTGTGCCAGTGCCTCACCACCCTCTCCAGGAAGAATTTCTTCCTGATGTCCAACCTAAATCTGCCCTCTTTCAGTTTAAACCCGTTACCCCTTGTCCTGTCACTACAGGCCCTTGTACAAATTTTCCCCCAGCTTTCTTGTTGACCCCTTCAGGTACTGGAAGGTGCTATAAGGTCTCCCTGGAGCCTTCTCTTCTCCAGGCTGAACAATCCCAACTCCCTCAGCCTGTCCCCATAGCAGAGGGGCTCCAGCCCTCGGGTCTTCTTCGTGGCCTCCTCTGGACTCACTCCAACCACTCTATATCCTTCTTGTGTTGGGGGCCCCAGAGCTGGATGGAGGACTCCAGGTGGGGTCTCACGAGAGCAGAGTAGAGGGGGAGAATCCCCTCCCTCGCCCTGCTGGCCACACTTCTCTGGATACAGCCCAGGATCCGGTTGGCTTTCTGGGCTGCCAGCGCACACTGCCGGCTCATGTCCAGCTTCCCATCCATCAGTACCCCCAAGTCCTTCTTCTCAGGGCTGCTCTCGATCCATTCTCCACCCAGCTTGTACTTGTGCTTGGGATTGTCCCAACCCATGTACAGGACCCTGCCCTTGGCTTTGCTGAACTCCGTGAGGCTGGCACAGGCCCACCTCTCCAGCCTGTCCAGGTCCCTCTGGATGGCATCCCTTCCCTCCAGCGTGTCACCGCATCACACAGCTTGGTGTCATTGGCAAAGTTGCTGAGTGTGCACTCGATCCCACAGTCCATGTCGTTGACAAAGATGTTAAACAGTTCTGGTCCCAACACCGACCCCTGCGGAACGCTGCTTGTCACTGGTCTCCACTCAGACACTGAGCCTCCTACAGCGGGCAGTCCTCCATTCTCCCAGCCCCTGCCTTTGCTTTCTGTGACTTGGCCAGTGTGACCTGAGCACTTGCTGGTGAAGACTGAGGCAAAAAAGTCGTTGAGTACCTCAGCCTTCTCCACATCCCAGGTAACCAGGTCCCCCATTTCCTTCTGGAGAGGACCTTCATTTTCCCCTAGTCTTCCTTTTGTCTCCAATGTACCTACAGAAGCTTTTCTTGTTGCCCTTGACATCCCTGGCCAGATTTAAGTCTGTCAGGGCTTTAGGTTTCCTAACCTGATCCCTGGCTGCTTGGAAAATTTCATTCATCTTACCATTGCTCTGCACAGCACCCCAAAAAATACAGTGCCAGCTTCCAAGAATTATGGATTGCTGAAGGAAACCTTGAAGCTGCTGACCTCCTGCTAGGTGTTAAATAGACACTCCTTTCCCCTGCCAGCTGCCATAAGGCTCCACAGCAATTCTCCCAGGCTGAAGGGTCACATCTGATTTCAGACTGTCAGTGAGGCCTTTCCTGTACACCACAGCGCTGGCCCCGGGCCAGAGAGGGGTGGTGTTTAGGCAGTGCAGCCACTGCAGCTTCCCCGAGTTCCTCATCCCTGCAACGAGGGAAAGCCTCGGAGAAGAAGGGCTGTTTGAAGTCCTTGTGAATTAGACAAGCCCTAAGTTTTCTTGATGGTGTCTTCCCAACTGCCAGCCAAAGGCATCCCTAGGAGGTGAGGACCAGCAGGTCAGCCCAGCCCACGGACGCATGGCCACAGGATAAGGTGGCATTTGAGTCTGCGGAAGCGATGGAGAAACTTCACAATTTGAGTGGTTGCTGGTGAGAATTAGGCATCTGGTGGCACCTTTGTGAAGGCATCCAGAAGCAGGATTTCAGCCCCAAAGACCACGGCTCCACCCCCACCACCATCAGCGCTCCACGCTAGCAGGTCACCTGGCAGGACAAAACTGAGCTCAGCAGTCACGCTCACACGGTTGCCTCTCCATTGAATTAGCCACAACATGTGGCCCGATGTCTATGCAGCTTTACACCGTCACCCTGGCCTCGTGCCAGCTTCGGGAGGACGCGTAGCGCCTGATCTAGCAGAAAACCTGTTGTAATAACGTTAACCCTTCCAAAAACGCCTTGTCCGGTGAACAAGCAGCAGCAAGGGGATTCAGAATAGCAGCTCGCTGTTTCGTGTTATATGGTTGCAATGGATCTGGGTCAGCACTAAGTGCCCTGAAAGTTGATTTAGTATCTCACTGAGCCACAGCCTCTGCTACTTGGAAATTTGGAATAACATTTCCAGAAGTACCTAAGTGCTCCTGATAAATTTTACTGCCAAAAATTAATTTCCTTCATTTCGTCTTTTTCCTCCCACTTTCTCCCTTTATTCCCATTACTGTTTCAGGAGCAAAGAATTGATGTCAGTGCCACGAATAGCTCTGAATTCATTTGCTTACAGCTTTAGGTAGGGAGATTTTTTTTTCATGAGGTTTTATTGCATTTATTCTCTCCCCCTCCTTTCCTGCACCTATGCCTGGCCTCTTTCTCCCTGCCCTAGCATTTCAAGACTCCCCCTCAGGTGCTCTTGTCATGGAGGCATCACTACTGAGTCATCCCTCCACATCCAGCTCATTCCTGATCCACCTCTTGCAGTTTCCTTCACAGGGTTGTTCACTACTTCTTCCCCACATTCATCCCAGTGGTCCGTGGTCTGGGCATTCCCACCCTCAGTCACTCGTTACCCCCTCTCCAATTTTTCTCTCTCTTTTGAAGATGGCGCTCGCCCCTTTGCCCTAGCAGCAATTTATTTGAATGCCTTCCTCAGATGTCCCACGTTTCTGGCCTTCTCCTCCTTCCCAGCCCTCAAAAGAAAGTAGCTACCTTATCCTCATCTTTACAGTCACTGCGGATGCATGCGGGAGGGGCTTGGCAACCTTTAATTTTGGTAATTTTCCATGGGAAACAGATTTCCCTGTTTTGTTTTTGCTTTTGTTTCTCTCCTCTGGCCGCTGGAGTCCTGATAGCTCCTCCTCCTCCTCGTTCTCCTCCTTCTGAGGCAGCTCCAAAGGAAGGAGGCCCAGCCACTCTTGGAGGCCAGCGGTGCGAAGTCAAAGCCTCTCCAAAAGCCTCTCTGCGCCTTCTGCTGTTGATGTTGACTCGGGAGACGGCCGTAAGCAAAGCTCCTGCGCAAGCTGCAGGATCAGGGAAGGGAAGAGACTGTTCCCTCCCTGGCGCTCCCGGACAAGGCAGCTGATGTAGAGCAAATCCCACTGCCCCCCACACCGCAGTGTAATCACAAGAATCGTTATTTGCAACGTTACACACTCTACTTAGCACATTGCAATGACTCTACAGACAGGTTGTTGTACGTAACCCAAAACCTTGGTTTTCCCATGTCCCCACAGAAGGGGAGGACACCACAGTCCTTCAGTTCCCCGGGTCCTTCCCCCTCCCTCCTCTTCCTGCAGCCCTCTCGTTGTGAGCCTAACCTAGGGTTGGGGACCCTGAGGGTTTCTTACCCAGGCTGCCTCTGCCTGGGTGTCTGGGAGCTCAGAAACACCTGGGATGAGCATCACCAGAGGAGGGAATCACACCGAGTGTCTTTCAGAGAGGAGCTGGGGCTCCTTTGAAGCATCTGAGTTCCCATATCAGAAGCTGGTTGTTACTACTACAAATGAAATACGCTTCAGAGGAGCAGGCTGTGGCCAGAGACAGTGACTGATAGGCAACAGCTACAACACAGGAGGCTGCATGCTCTTTTACATCAGGGTCAGGAGCTTTCATACCACGTCCTCAGGGAAGGGCTGAGACCATCGCAGAGGTCAGACACTCTCACCCAAGAAGCAGCTCTGCCCTCCAGCCCAGTTAAAGTCTCCAGAGCGGGAGAGAATCCCTGGGCATGAGCACATCAAAACAGTCTGTCACACCACCAAACGTGCCCGTACTGGCCTCTCCACAGTTGTCGTCAAAGTCTAATGTGTAAAACAGAAGTAGGAGATGGACCCCTGTGCTGCTCCCTAACACGCCACGCTCCTCTTCCAGCTCCTGCTTTCAGAGGTGTGTGGGTACAGTCCGTGTAGCCAGGACACCAGCTGGCAAAACTCAATCACCCAAGTAAAAGGGAAAGTTATAGGATGTTTTACCAACAAAAAAAAGAGGAAAAAATAGGTTCAGTGACAGCAACTACCTTTCAGCAACTCGCTGGCTATTCAGTAGCTTTTGCTGCTGTTTGTGTTAGCCATACAGGATGGAAATTACATGATCCTATCCAGGTAACACAGTTAAACCAGGAAAAGATACTACAGCTAAACAGCCTTTCCTGTGGCTTAACTATATGTCCTTCGTTCAAATTCCACTGAAGTCAGTAAGAATCCTTGCCACTGACTTCTAACGACTTTGCAAAACTAAACCCTCCCAGCAGGGCTTTAATAGCAATAAAGACTGAAGTTTAAGCTGCAAAATACAGGATGTAATCCAAAGCTGCCGACATACTTCCATGGCACAGGCAACTGTCATTGGTAGGAAAAAGGAGCTTCCGACCTAATGGGAAAGCTTTAGGGCTTGCACCTTCTTTTTCTGTTGATGGAATCAAGGAATCCTTTGAGATTTGTGTTAATAAACCAGTGCCTAAGCATCAAACGTACACTACCAGAAGGCCAAAATGCATGTCTGTGCACCTGGGAGAGGCAGAGTATGTTGACACCCAGGGCTTGTTTCCTTACTATCCTGGTTATGTTGAAGTGAATGGAATCACTTCCATAGGCTTCAGCAGGACTGTGATTTAGCTTGTTCTCTGGAAAGGGCCGGCACTGTGGAAGGAGCGCTATTGCACACTCTGGACTGACTGTCATTTTGCAGAGTCCTTTTTATAGACGCTTCTTGTTTATAAGCAAAAGTGCTTACATTAACATTGCAAAAACAAATAGTCTAATGTTGTTACATTTTAAGGGCACATTAACTTGAAAGCACAGCCAAGTTTGTTGACTAAAATGATTTACACAACTCTGAGGCCACTAAACAAGTATTTCTCAATGTCTCATCAGCAGCTCAAGGGAGCAGAAGCTAAAAATGCCACAGCTAAAAAACAATTCTGTGTTCCTGCTGTGGATAAGTACATCATGTTTCTTTGCAGATAAAAGACTGTCGGGGGTTGCTTTAAGAAAAAAAAAACCCAAACCAAAACACAACCCAAAACAACAACAACAATAAATAAATAACACAAATAATTTCTACGTACATACTGTCCTCTTTCCCTCCTTCCATTTCCCTCATATAACTCCATTACAACAGCCCCAAAAGATCGTCTCCAACATGCTCAGGATTCCCTAATTCCCTAATAACAGGCTGCTGGCTGGCCAAGAGGAAACCCCTAGTGCGGCTGTTTCAACTCAACAGCCCTTTGCTTGGCAGGGACAGGGCATTCCAGATGTCTGTAAACTCCATTTACACAAGTCGATCACCCAAGGTGCCCGGATTGCCTGTGAGAGGCTCAATGTCCTCCACCAGCAAAATATTGCGATGGGAGGTGAGCGTGTTCAGCTTCACACAGGCAAGGTAAGCACCTCACAGGGGCCAGCCCTAAGCACAAGCCTACGCATGGCCATGGGGCCCTACATGTCACTGCAGTTTGCAGGTGCACCCCTGATCTGTCAGGCTGCAATGGGAATAGGTCGCTGTCAAAGATTATCCTCGATTAAGAGCTCAGTCAGGATCCCTACTCAGCTCACCAAAGGGAAGGGTCCAGGTGCCTTGCCGAGGCACCGGTATGACATCGAGACCGTTCCTTATCAAAGCAGGTGAGGGAGTGGTAAGATGAGCAGCTGGAAATTGAATTCAAGAGAGCATTATGCTAGCAGACATCTAATACTGAAAGCAATCAATCAATGAAGGGACTCACTACCAAAGGACACTGTGCAATCCCCATGACTTGATGCCTTTATTGGCAAACCTTTCACTGTTCAACCAAGAGCTGTTGCGCTTGATTTTAGGAACTGGAGGATAAAATTCAAAGTCCTCCATCACACAAAGGTCAAGCAAGGTGATCACAAAGAATTTTAAAACACTGAAGACTATGAATGCAATCATTTAAAAGATTGGAAAAGCCAATCTTTTGGCTTTTCCAAAAATCAAAGACCAAAAGATTGGTCTCTGTCAAAATGCAGGGGAAGCAGGGTGGGAGAGTATGCTCTGCAGCTGGACTGCAGGCAAGGAAAACACCAAGAAGCACCACACTGCTCTGTCAGTTTGGGTCATTTCTACGGCCATGGTTGCCAAACAACAGAGACCCTCACTGATGTGTCGACTCCAGCAGGCCTAGTGAAGCATGAACAGCTACAGGAAAAGATGAGAACCATGGCTTTATGTCATTCAGTCACATAAAACATAAATATGTCCTCACGGAGGCATGCAAAGTATTTGCCTTACTTCCTCTGCTAAGCCATCTGAGAATGTTTTGCTGTTGCAGTGAAAATCTGCCAAACATCACATTTAGGGCATACATTGTCCATCACATACAGTCTGTCTTTTCCCTCAGGTTTCCTTCTGTTCTCTGTAAGATAGCAAGAAAGTTTCACTGTAAGTAGACAGATGTCTCGCAGACTTGACTCTCACTCAGGTCCTACATCCTTACCATGCATATTCATTACACAGATCTATTCTGCCACAAGAAGGTGGCCAGTCTCTTGCCTGTGATAGAATCATCTGCCAGAAATTATTTTAAATAGAGCAGACAATGAGCCTGTCACTTAGAAGCATTTTCTGATAATTATGTTCTGTTTCCCTGAGCGAAAATGATATAACGTCTGTGCTCAAACAGTTCCTACACAGATGCTGCCTGAGATCCGTTTTCCCTCTGAACATTTGGTGAACAGTGCAAGACAGAGCAGGAAAACACCACTTGGAGTATCATTGGCAGTATCTCCACGATGCAGGGAGAAGCCCATGAGCTGAACTCTCTTTACATAAACACCAATAGGGGATAAGTCAGTACTCTTGAAATCGGCATGTCACCTTATTTCAACATCAAACTAAAGCTTGATGTGAAAGTTCAGTCAGAGCTAAATCTGGCTCCACGACTTACAGTGTTTATTTAACTTAGGAGCCAGCATGATAGTAAAGTATCTCAGACGTCTCTTTAATCCGGACAGTCTGTATCCAAAATTATATTTAACAGTTAGAGGATGGGAAGGAGGGAGAGTCACAGTTTGGACCAGTTTTTTTACCTGGTGCATTGTGAACTGTCTCTTGAATGCCTGTCCTGGGGAGCAAGAAGAGAAGAGGGGCTCTCCTCTGGCTTCCAAGGCCAGAGGAGGGATGAACTCTGGCCTTGGAAGCCAGAGGAGAGGCAGGAAAGGAGTGAAAAGGGAAAAACATGCCCATACACAAGGGCAAAGGCACTTGGGACTTCCCCCCAGAATGTATGCTAGAGGGCAGGAGGCTCAGATGAGAGAGGCACAGGCTAAACTGGGCACTGGAGACAGCTCAACCGACCGCACTGCCCTGGGAGGAGACGGGAATGGCTCCACAGGCGACACAAACTGCCTGCACTGCTCAGCTCTCTCCTGCTCCATCCCCCCACGCATCTCCTCTGCAAGGGATACAGCCCAAACCCTGGGGGAAAAGTGTTGAAACAGTGAGAACACATCCCCTGCTGCAGGCTGTGAAAGGGGCTCTTGCCACTGCAGCTGACGGGACAGACCTCTGCTCCCAGCGTCGTGTTTTGTACAAAAAGGCGACGCTGTTATCCTGAGGGTGCTGCGGCAGAAGTACTTGGGTGCAGTTTCCGGGTTGGAACATCTCAAATCTGCCACAGGTCCCAACAGATCTGCTGTGGATGGCACGGGCACAATGGTACGCTTGGACCAAAACCACATCCACCCACAATAGCTCCAGGGAATGGTTTGGTTTGCTGGGATGGTCACAAGATCTGATGAGGCCCGAGACTTTGATTATCCATTTTCTTGGTCTTGGTCAGCCAGTGCCAAGTCCTCCTCCAGGACACCGTGACAAACACCTTGCCTGATGGCTCCCCGGACAGCCAGCATTTTCTGTGTCCTGCACACAGCCACTGCTGGACAGTCTAGGAGGCAGACCCAAGTGATTCAAACAGCGAGCAAATGCCGGAGAGGGGATGATTTCACTGCATTATTAAACACATATTCAACAGATAAGCCTAGCAACAGGGACCCTGCCTGCAGGCTGACTCCCAACAGCCAGCTACTGCTGTCGCTCCCTGCCATTCAACTGCGCTGCTGCAAACGCATGAATAAACAAATAATCTCCTATAGCATTTGTGCAATAAGCAGAATATTAACATGTGGCTCTCAAGACGACCTTTACCAAAGGAAGCAGCATTTATACCGCAGAAACTTCTCTAAAAATAAATGATTATCACTGATGTATACATAGAAATACCAAGGGCAAGATATGACTTTCTATAATGTGAAATGACTCATTTTCCCCCCTGAAGTTTTAGCGAGTGTTGAAGACATGTACTTCTAAGAGTGAATCACTCCAAATCGCCACTGGGTGACTGGCTGAGTTTGAACTAATCTTGGGGAGGAGAGCTGACGTAAGGGCCAAGGGCCGTGGGGACTTGGAATGCATCGGCTATTTGCAGGGCAAGGATGGCAGACATTAGCACTCAGTTGTCACCAGTAAATCTCAAATTGCTTTGACAGGTGGCAGATTGGGAGATGTGGAGGGCTACAGCTTCCAGGGGAACACTCCTTTTCATGGAAAGTGGGATAAGGCCAAGGGAACAGCCCATATTTCTTCTTTATATATATATATATATATATATATATAAATGCACGTGCACACACACACACATATATATAGCTGTAAAAAATAAAACACTTCTTTTATGGATCAGTAAACTAATTTGAACCCTCATTTGTACTTGCTAGCTCAACCCCAAAGTAAGACCTTAATCTTCCGGGAAGTGTAGCTGGATTGCAGCCTCGAGAACAAGCCCAAAAAAGTTCTGGTGAGTTATCCACACACTTCGTAAGCATGAGAGAATTCAACAGTTTTGCAGATATTCACAGGGGAGTGCAGAGTCTCCTCTCGCTGAGTTCAAACCACTCCTGGGACAATCAGTGACCACAGTAAGATGCCAAAAGGTGGTTGGTTTTGTTTTTCAGCTACCCCAGTGAGGTTTGTCCTCTGTGTCATCCCCAGGTGTCCACATCAGCACAAATGCTGACTGGCACCCCAGGAGACGGCAGGAGCCCTGGGGAGGGGTGGCATCCCCTGTCTGCCTGGACACAGCCAGTCTGGCCAGCATATTAGTTGTGACAGCACCAGGGGAAGAGCTTTCTTCTCTCTTCCCAGTGGAATAGATGGAAATTGAGAGTGGCAGGACTGAGCAGGCATGGCCGGAGTGTGCTAATTGGGCACACAACAAATTCCTGACGCAGTCAGGAGTGCCTCCCCCAGGGCACAGGCATTACATATGCATAAATATCAGCTTCATGTTGGAGATGTATCCCAAGGAGGGAAGTGAAAGAGAAGCAAGCCACGACATTACAGATTAGCTCACAGATTTCCGCAGTCTCCTTTCAAACATTGATTAGAGTAGTCGAACTGCTGAGGAGGGAAAGATTCCCAGAAAGCTGTGTCTTGCAGAGGAACTTAGCAGCCTCCATAAGCAACGTAAGTATAACTGTACTTCAGCAACATGTTGTACAGTTAAAACAGGCCAAAACAGCAACGCACCAATGCCTCTGGAATGGCTGCACGTGCGAACTCACGCTCGATGACACGCTACGTACAGCTCCCGGCACACAGCCCAGTGCCTGCCATGTGTGCGGGTTCCTTGCGCTCGGTGAACTCAGTTGCTGAACCAGGGTCCCACACGGGCTTTACACCTTGCTGAGGGACAGGCTGTCTTTCATTTTCCACTCCCAGAGGGAGCAGTCAACACAGCCTGGCCTCCACTTTGCAGTGAAGTTCATGAAAACTAGTTACAGTGGGGTATGAGTCTTCCTGTGGGCTATAAGAAAAAATTACAATCAAGGCAAACCAATCCAAGGCAAACTCGTTATGAAGAAATGTTTCCTCAGAGGACAGAGCTGTCAAGCAGAAGGTCTTTCAGACAACAGAGGAAACCTCTTTTGATTAACAGTCTGCCAGAAAGGATGAAATCATTGACGGATTCTGAAAATGAGAGGGAAATGTGGGTATTTCCAAGTACTGCCACAGAGATGTTGTGTGACCTAGGAACATTTTAATTCCCCCTTTGAACCCTAACTTCTCCCTTCCGCCGCAGGCAGAGAGGTGACAGGAACGCCTACAGTTCTTCCCACTCTGTAAGGGCATCAGTAAGCCTAACACCCTGGACAGGTAGGGATTTTAAGCAGATAAATTATTTGCTGTAAACATTCTTTTCCACTTTGCTAATTAGTCGCATACCTACCTGGACGGCTATAAATTTGTTCAAGATTATTAAACAAGAGAGGGATGCAGCTGCACTTCATCCTGTGTGCAAACCCTGCACAAGGAGGATGGAGTCAGCCCTTGTCCCACTGCAAGAGCGGTGCAGCTGCACGGCCACAGCCAGCTCCTGCTAGGGAGGGAAAAAGGTCAGGAATCTCGTAGCCAGACTCCCACAGGAGTAAAACAGGAGTGCACACCACTTATTTTTTTGCTGACATGGAGTTATTCGGTTGCACTTCTTAGTCCCACGGTACTTGATGGCCAAAGCCACAAAGAAACATCAAACTAACCTTATGAACCCTTCCAAATATTGATATATTTGCATTTTCCTTTCTTGGGAACAGTCTCAAAAAAACATAGGAACTCTTCAAGTAAGTGGAATCTTCAATAGCTTGCAACTCACGTGGTTTCTAATGAAATTAAGGTTTCTGGGTCCTTTTGGGAAGAATTTAAACTGCTCTGCTTTTAGAGCGATGTAGCTTATCTAGAGGGAAAGATAAAACCACAGACGAGCTGGTTTCAAATCCCACTGCACCCTGCCTCTCCTCTGTGATTTCAGCAAACCGGGTAAGCGTTAAGTACAGTTTCCATTTTCCACCAGAGGACATTCAAAGGACTGTTACACCGTGACTGAGAAGAGCTCATAAACAGCACAGATGAGATCTATAACCGTTTGCAGAGGTGAGGCAGGAGACTTCAACATAACAAGCTTGTTTAATAGAGAGCCAGGTTTCCTCTCTTACAACCGGCCATAGTTGATACCTAAAGAACAGATTCTTGCATGAGGAATTTTGCTAAGTATATTCCATTTTCAGTGGCTGAGATTCTCCTTCAGAGAATAATTAAGTATGCAATATATGGTCTAAAACATCCAGGAAAGAGATTGAAAAATATAGAAAATTGAAAGGAAATTATTTCAAACTGGAGTGCTCTGACTCTGGAAACTAAGTTATAAATGCTTTTGAGAACCTGCATTTATTACTTGCAATAAATAACTTTTCTTCCAAACATGCCTTTGTGTGAGAGACAGATTAGCAGTGCAAGTGGAGCATATTTCTGCTGTGCAGAAGTTACTTATTTTAGAATAATGGACGTCACAAATTGGCCCTGCATAGCAACACTCATTGGAAAAAGATCACAGTTCCACTTAACACAAAAGTGCAATCTTGAAGCCCATTGAACGGAAGTCTCTTCACAGGGCAAACACTGAAGTAGCTCCTCATTTGCGTAAAGCCGGACAATTGCTCCACTTCCATAGGCAAAAAATTGCTTAGATATCTGCTGTGCATGGAAAAAGGCTCATTAATCACATTACAGCAAGTGAACATCCCAAGGTTAAATCCTGCCACTGTGGAGTACTTCGGTGTTTTATAAAGTCATCTAAATGAGATTTATACCTCCAAATCTTCACGGTGCGGTGAAGATTTGGAGCTTACCTTTAAACTCAAGGCATTTCTTTTTCCCTGTAAGAAAAGCATGGTTCTGAAAAACAAATTTAGATACATAAGGTCTGATTCTCCGCTACGTTAAGCCTGGTTTACAGCCATGTCACTGCAGCGAAAATCAATGGAGTGGCACTGGTGAAAAAAAACAACGTAATGATGAGGAGAACCAGCCCAGGCTCTTTAAAAGGCTGTTCATGCAGCCGTTCCCTCAGGTTTTCAAGTCCATTTTGTTAGCTGCTATGTGGCAGGAGAATGCAGGAAAAGAGGGCCATGAAATGGCAAACCTTTCCTCCACCCTTGCTTGCTTGTTTTATGGCATTCCTGCCTTTCTGCCTTTGCATCGTAACTCTGCTTTCCTTCAACGAAAACAGTGAGACGTAGATTTATCCTCGCTAAGCGAGCTGCCTTTCCTTACAGTTTTTATTGTGAGACGTGATTACACCTGAATTTGTTCCAGTGCTTCTTACCGCCCGGAAGGACGGCTGGGAGTGGGGGCTGTAAGCCAGCGCAGCTCTATATGGGGCCAAGAGGATGGTGCTGATTTATACCCACAGAGAATCTGTCTCATGAGGTTTGCTATCGGGCATGTTATTTCACTTCTGGAGTCTCCACTGGCAGACAGTAAGCTTCCCCTCAGAAGCCAGCCAGAACCGCCCAAACTCTTGCAGACCGCTTCAAAGTCACCTTCAAATCGCTTGGGAGGAAAAAGGGGGCAGCTCCTCCGCTTGTCCAGTCACATGCGTCCCTCCCAGTGCCCGCTGCCTTCCACCCAGCCCATACCGGCTCTCAGCCGCACTCCTCCAGGACACCCTGTGTGCGGCTGGATCCGGCCTCACCACCCCGTCCCAGACAGAGCCGGCCGATAAGGCACACGTGCTGGGGTTTCTCCTCATCCATCATACCAAAAGCTGCTCTGATGTGGCTGGGGCCCAGACACAGCACGTCTGAGTTGGTGTGTAAATTTGCTACGGACTCCCTGCATGAGATTAGGGAAGACAGTTTAGCTCTGTGTCCAAGTTGCCCGTCTCCGATGCCGACACCACGGCTTGTCCTCTCATCCACCCTCCATCCAGTGCATCAGCTTTTGGGGACAGAAGGGTTTTTCATCCAGGCAGGACCTGCCCCATCCCACCCCGCTGCGTAAAACCCCGTGCAGAGCTCAAAAAGCGAAGGTGAGTTGCAAACCCGTGCCTGCCGTTGCTTTCTCAGAGCAGACGCCTTTCCAGAGTTTGGGTATAATGAGGCCAAGCGGCAGGAGGGCAGGCTGGGTGCTGGGACTCTGCTCAGCATCGACAAGCCTGCTGGCTGTGGAGGAGGTTGGCACAAGACAGGTGGCAGCAAGGAATTATCTGAGCCAGGGGAGCACCCAAGCAAAAGCTGGGGTCTCCTACAGCGGCAGCCATGTTGGCGGCGGCCATACTGGGGCCTCCGCAGGCGTTGGCCACATTGAGGCCGACACAGCCCAGCACAAACTTGCTTAAAAGGGGGGGCGGGGGGGGGCCTACCTGGGGCCATGGCTCTGAAGAACTGAGAAGGGGAGGGAGATAGGACAACTGAGCAAAATCCTGGGGGAGAGTCAAGAGCCGTGTTGGCCCAGAACAGCGCAACACACCAGCCTGAGTTGTTCACAGCTCTCTGATTTAGCCAAGAAACGTTATTCCTCTTCAGCACTCTGTGTCACATGGCTGCAGCATTCTTTCGCCCAGGACAGCCCTGGGGAAGGGGGGCGCAGGGATCCCTGCGCAGCAGGATGGCTCTCCGATCGGCACTGCTGCCACTGTGATGTATACGTGTGACTGGCAGAGCTAAAGCAACCTTCGTGAGATTAACAACCAATTCAAAGGCCACGCAGCTGTCATATCATCCGACTCATTCCTGGGGTCAGACTGTTTTAATTTTAGCAGCCCCACATACCTTCGGGGCTGCTTACAAGGTTAGAAATGGGGGATTTCCAAGTGAAAGCCGCGGGTAGCCAGACCCACCCAGAGCTGTTTCGTTCTGGAAATGACGCAGCTAACTGGGCATCAGCAATGGGAAGACGCAGCTCCACAAGTGGCTGCCAGTCATCTGCCTGGGCTTTCTGATTTGATTTCCCTTTGTCTGGAGGAAAAAATGAAGTGCCATGCCTTCTGGTAGAATGTGAAAGCACAAAGATGAACTGCAGGGATTCAGCCAGTGACAAAGTAATGAATGAGGCAGGGAGGAAATTCTGCCCGAGGACTTTTCTGTTAATCAGCAGCTGCATGAATTACTCCTGATAGCATGCACACCCTGTCCACTGACAACAGGGTGGGCTTGAGATGTTCTGCAACATCCAAGAAAATACAAGAGTCAGCACTAGTTTGTGGGGATGTGGGGTCAGGTAAAGGATTGAGGTGAATAAGTGACATATCAGGAATAAAACAAGGTTAAAAAGTTAGCTTTGTCAGTGGTGTAGCCCAAAGGAAACACAGGTAAACACAGTTTACCCATTCCTAATTCAGACCCTTCCTTCCTTCATGTATGAGGAAGCAGCCAGACAAGTGAGTTTACCCAACTCCTTCCTTACCAGCTCCCAAAAAGCCGCATCGTATTATATTTAGTTGAACAGCCAGGTCCAGCACTCATCTTTAAAGCACTGTACAACCCTTTGTAACCCCCTGTAAATAAGAGACTTCTATCCTATGGACAGGCAGCTGGGGGCACCCAGACTACGTCTGTAACAGTGTGTCATCAGACATGCCCAGATCCGTCCTCTGGCACTACGGCCAGCCAGCATGAGATACTCCGCTTCCAGACTACTGAACTTTCTTATCCGCCAGAACAAGGCAGTTTCATCTCAAATGTCTGCTGAGAATGGTCTCCAGGCCCTGCTGGTTTCCAAGCCAGGCCTGGGAAACATCTGAAGGACCACAGATGTGCTTTGGACATCTTCACAATTTAACAGTATAGATGACTCAGTCTTAATGCCTGGGAACGTGCCCTGGCACCATTTAATGAAGTAGGTGAGATGTAGCTTGAGGTGCTGAAGGGCTGCAAATCCAGCTAAAACCAGGGGACAGTTTCAGGCAGCCACGGGCAGAAAGCCCTTCAGGGGTTTGAGCTGTGCACCAGCATCTGAGGCAACAAGAATAAAGCAGCTTTCTAAAGCCTCTTTGTTGGGATTGACTCAGTAGCAGAATAACAGAGTAAGAGATGTGTCAACATCACTGACCCAGAGCATGTCTTGGATGTCTCTTATCTCCTCCTAGAGAATGATGTGGGAGTGAAACATCCTGTCTCTCATCCCCATTGCACCCTGGTTCCCACACAAGGGAAACCTGAGCGCACAAGCTGAGCTAGACCTGTGCCACAGCTTGTGGGAAATGCAGATGCAGCTGCAGAGATCCAGAAGAACTGGGAAACATCCCCTTAAGAGCCCTGCCTCTCCTCTGCCTTTTGCCCCAACTTCTGGACATCATCTTCTGTGGCTAGGTCGTGGAATCAACCCTGAGCTTAATTGCAAAAAAGACAGCGTGCAACTCGCTCATTAACGACAGACATGTCACCACTCTGCTTGCATTGAGCTGCACACATGCCGTGCATTTTTAACATTGCTTACTAAACGGTGGTGATGAAACACGATAAAGAACGCCGAATGCTCAGCACTGATACGATGCCCAGGCAGGTCTGAGTGCCTCTAACAGACAAGGGAGAGGGTGAGTGAGCTCCTTTTCTTTGCCATCACAATAACCCGGCAGTCTCACTAGAATCGTATCTGCAAGATCTCGGAACTAAGCAGGATGTCCTGTTCATAAATCAAATCCCAGCAGACCTCTCCCTCAACAGGCTTTTCCCTTCCTGGACTGGACTTTCTGGAAACTTAACATTTAAGATTCTAATCCTGCAAACATTTGTACACATGTTTTCCTACCTAGAAGCCCCATTATTGAAGTTAAATCTATGCACAAATGTTGACAGGACTGGCTTGTGCTTAGGAAGAGATTTTGTAATGTTTCTTTTCAGCAAGTTACCTACTTCTAAACAAGCATCTGTATTTTTCCAAATGACCTTACAACTCTGGGGCAAAAAGAGAACCGTATACGCCCACCGAATGACATTATAATCAGTTGTCTTAGCAGCCTTGCCCTACACCAGATTTGGGATGTGCCCTATGCAGTACTTCTGATATTGCTCAAGTCTGTTGCACTTCCCTCCCTATTATTTAGGCAATAATAGCTGATGGGGAGGGTATTTCCTGAGAGTCATCTGGAGAAAATGAGGTCTCTGCCTTAGGCCCATAATTCAGTGAGGATTGTACTGCCAGGAAGTAAGTCCCACCCTGGCCCCCTACGCTGGGCCCATCGCTGGTACAGCAACCCAGCAAGTGCCTGCTCGGTTTGGCATTTTCAGATGTAAAAAAATACGTCAGACCTACGTTTGTGTCTTCTTCAGCGAGCTACTTCTCAGGTTTCCAGAGTGACTGGTCATTTTGGAGACACAGGAGGCTGTTCCACTTCCAAAGGGAAATTTTGCCCCAAGGGGTCAATGAATCATGGGATGTCAGGCTGCAAAAGGGGAGATACACAATAGCCAATATATGCAATACACAATAGCCAATGTAGAAAATCAATACATAATTGCTGTCACGTGTCATGTATTGATTGCCGTGGCCTTCATAGGGCACAGTGGAAGGCTTCACCAGCAGCACGGGGGCTGCACTTTGCATTTGAAAAATGTCTGCTTTATACAGGGACAAATTTACTGATCCAGCTACACACTCGGAACCACTGCTCCAAGCCATAAGATGCCACCCATAAGCTGGGTTTATGGCTGTACTGAAGTCCTGGAAAGCTGCACGGCAATCAGCACACACAGAGGAATCTGCCGCAATTATTTTATACCAGCATTTCTTTGACTGATGTGCTCCTTGCTTTTCATAGAATCTTTTCTTGCTTCAAATTGTTATGATAGCAGGCCTTAGTCTTCTCAGCAGTTGTACATATATATACATACAGACACATTTATAGGTATATATTTTCTTCTCTCCTAACAAACAAAAAAAAATCCCACAGGGATTTTAAAAACCTTGCATTCAAACCTGGAAAAATGCCAGCAGTGGATATGCTGGGGAGAGTTTCGTTAGCTTTATTAATGTGAACTGTGAGAAAGAGAAAATGTTACTTCAGATCCGTACCTGTACTACTCAGACTCTGTACCTGCGGCTCCAGCCGCCCGCAGAACTCACTGCCACAGGACAGCAACGTGCTCACAGCCTGGGTAGGATTGAAGTGGAGTATTTGGAGCCACGGGATACTCTCTAAAATTACTTGTTGCTGCTGCAAATTAGCACACTTCTAACTTTACCAGAGAGCTGTTGCCGTCAGCTGAGGTTTTAGCTGCAAAGGTTCCCGTGGACACAGTAACACCAGGACTAACAGGCTATGGTTTCACAATACAGTAGCAACCCTGGCTCAGGCAATTAACATTGCTCTCCCTTCTTGTCCCCTGTGTCATCCCCTCATGCTACCTGGCACATTGTCTGTGGGGCCACGTTCTGAACCAGCTCAGGGCCACCACCGCCTGTGTTTCAGGGATTTCCTGAGCCAGCAGCCGTGTCTGTAACCCTTCTGGTGATGCTCAGGGGATTTTCCTCCACAAACGTGTCTAACCTCCTCCTGGATCCAGACAAGCTTCCTTAGCATCTACAGTATTCTGTAAGGGGGAGAGCTGCTCCACCACCAGCTCAGGGGATGGGACCACCCCACCATGTGATGGAGGAGGGCCCAGGCATGGAGCATGTGCCTCCCAGCAAGACTCAAGCAGGCCCTTGAGTCTCAGCACGGCACAGATCACGGGTCAGGCTGACTCCTTGCATCGGGCTCGATGGTAGGGATTGTTATGGGGCAGGGAGAGATGCCGCAGGGCCTTCTCTTGCCAGAGCATGAGGTAGTGGCCAAGAAACGCCTGGCGAAGGCCAAAGGGCCAGCTCCTACTTCAGAGTACAGACCAGTGCAAACAACAGGGCTCAGGAAGAAGTGTCCCATCCAATCCCCTTCCTAAGAAAGGTACCTATTCCCCAAACTTTCAGCATTTTTCTTGAGAGCATCTGGTGGTGTTCCCTGCTGGAGGTGGGATTCTGGCTTGCGGGTTGTGATTTTGCCCGACACGGCTGCCACCGTCTTTGCACAGTGCCCACCACAGTGGAAACAACCTGACTGCGAAGACGCAGTTCTTGCCGTTTCTTTAGTGCTGAATGACTGCACGTTTGGAGCGGGAATGTCCGGATTACTGCTGATGTGAGCTGTGGCAGAGTGTCAGGTTGATAAGCATCCAGAAGGTTTCGACATCTTGCACCTGCCACTTGGACAGCAAATCCTGGCATTTCACATTTCCGACGGACAAAACTTTAAGCCCTTTACAGAAGCTGAATTTTCAAAGACACCAAATCCTTTAGCGTGACAAAACTGACGGCATTTCGGTCTTCACTTTAGTTTGTCTCTCTCTATTTGAAACTGCACCTAGAGCCTAGCATGGCTGAAACTCTGGATCTACAAATCAATTGAAACTGAGTCACTGGGCTTGATAAAAGTAAACAGACGTCATCATAACGGGAGCGAAGCCTCCCTTCAAGCCTCTACTGCCCTACTGAGTTACAAGATTAATTAAAGGAATGTACAGAACTCTAATGACTGAAGGAACCATTAAACACGTTGCTAATATTTAAAGAAACTTAACCAAAAAGAAAAACTAGCTAGCAGACTAACATTTACATTGTAAAATGTAAACTTACAGTGGTAACTTTCTGCAGAATGAGCAAACAAATATTTTAAGAAAGTTAAAAAAAAAAAGGTACATACTTTCAGCAAACATTGAGATCTTCTTACGCTGGGGAAATTTTTGTCGTGCTTAACCCAAGTGTGACACAATGCCTTGTAATAATTATCCATTACTGAAGCTTATCTGGGCTTGCTGATAGCCTGGTGTTCTGTAGCACATAAAGACGACGTGTATTTCACTCCATTTACCTTGGACACCAAGCGTATTTAATGCACACGCTGCCTTAGGAGGCCCAAATGCCTGTATACTCAGCATAAACCAAGGAACACTTGGGCGCTTTGAATGACTCGCTTGGGGCTACAGTCAGTCTTCGGAGAGATGGCAAATGTGTCAACTCAGACGGCTGGAGGAGGGCAGGGTGAGTATTTATTAAATATCCACCTCAGGAGCTGAGGGTTTGGTGCCCCACTTACAGTTTCACTGATGGGAAAGCCACTGTAAGTGACTTCCCACAAATCTTCCCAAAGTTACACAGAAAGAAGTCAGGGTTTCTTTTAGATCTGTGCTGCCCAAAGCAGATACTGCGGTACTGCTGGAGAGTGTATCCTGTGCTGAGAATGGTGGAGAGGAAGGGTGGATGGTGAGAGACAGCACCAAGCCTCTTTTCTGGGGAATCATAACACAATACCACGCCCTGCTTTCACACACCCAGGGAAAAGCAGAAGAGGTCTTGCCTTCAGACCACCTTCACAGACCATTACAAGTGTGCTGTGCCTCCAGCTGCTTTCATGGTGGGGACACCCTTCCTTGCTGGAATGGACTGATACGGGCCATGGGAAAAGGTTTTACTGGCAAAACCATGCTGTGCACTGAGGCTGTGGTGACACCACTGTTCTGACCTTCAAAGATCCTCTCCAGCGCAGTTGGATGACCACCTGAAGGGAACATAGAAAATGTATCTGTGACCACAAAATAGTTAGGGCAAAGAGTCAGGCAGATGCTGATGGCCCAGCAGCAGCTGGGCTGGGTGGCCTCTCCCCATCCCACCGCATGGCAAATGCACCCCACGAGGCAGAGCAGCTGTGGAGGGACAGAGGGGCAGGGGCCTTACAGTCCCCTCACCCACATCCCTCTTGTTCCTCCAATCTATCCCCTAGTAAACTGAGTATCTATGTGTCTTTTTACTGATTTTCCTGTCCTAATGTCCATTTGTGGCCATGGGTTCAGGCTTATCGCCACAAGCAAAACACTGACAAGCTTGGAATTCAGTTTTAAGTGTAGTTATTGATGGAACAGATTTGATTCAAGTGAGAAAGGTTTCACACATTTCTGCCTTTTTTTTGTTCAGGGGGCATTTACACTAGGTACAAAAGACAGTGGGCCTGTCTTTTGTACTGATGTGGAGAAGGGATAATGCTTCCCACTCATCCCAATTCCTTTTACTGGGAATAGCAGCTAAAAAGTATTACTTATTCTTAGAGCAAAAAACACTCTTATCAAATCTCTGCAGCAGAACCTGAAGTTTTTTAGTTATGCCTTGAGTCCCTGTCTGTAGCCCAAGAATTTAGGAATATTGGTGAACAAGTCAAACAGATACGTGGGGAACAATGACGATAGAGAGAACAGAGCAGAGAAGATAAACAACAGTTTTAGACTCTTCTCACTTCCAAGAGATCCACATTATAAAGCCATGGAATGTAATTTTCATGCTGTCTCTAGACATAAGGATAACTGCTCTTCAGGAGCTACTTTGTGTGTTAAACAAATATGACATTTACAGATTGTTTTCTCTCACTATTTATTTGTTATGTCCTGAGCTAATGACCTTAAAAATTGCTCTCTCTGATGGCATTAGCGTGAGACCATTTCCAAAAAGCATGAAATTGCAATAAACTGTCAAGTTTGCACAGGTGCATTAGAGATTAAGAGATCAGCCACGGAGCCATTAAGATCTATGGCAAGACGCCCAAACGGGACCAAGATCAAACCTTCAGAGTGTTTTTAAAAATGTCATCGTTAGCAGAGAGATGCCTTTGCCTGGCAATCCCAGGAGCTCAATATAATGCTGGGTTTTAAGCATACCCTTCTGCAGTACTCCTCTGAGATGGCAGCTGCTGGAATTTCCTATTCATCTCAAAACAGATGAAGCAAATATTAATTCTGCTGGAGCAAAGATCAGTGGAACATCCCCACTGAGATGTTGGTATAGGCTACGGAAGCCTTCATATTGTCCCTAACCTGCAGGAAGGGGTCATCTGACAGGTGCAAGAAGCCCATCTGCACTCGTTGGACAGGGACATGTATGTACATACAATGAAAAACTCCGAGGAGACAGCCCTTGTGAAAAATCCCACCAGTCATCAGAAAGTGGTTTTATGACCAGTCGCTGTCTTCCCTGCGGTCACACAAGTCTCATTCTTACCTTTCATAACCTTTCTACACAGAAAGACTCTGGCCCAGGAAACTTCAGCGAGCTGGTGTGGCCAAGGCCTGTCTGCACAAGGAAGGTGTGGGAAGAAACCAGTGTTCAAAATCTCCCACTGCTTTCCCTGATCTTTTCCTGGAAGGACAGACAAATTTCCTTTTAACTGCCTGGGAAAGAGCTCCAGAGCATCTCAGCCCAAAGAGCTACGCTCCAGGCATTAACGGGCAAAGGCAGAAACATCGGTACTGCAGGAACGCAGGCGGAGATTTCCTCAGCGATGCTCACGCATGGGGCTGACTGCACACGATAGGTGAGGAGCAGAGCATTTGTAACGGCTTGGGAATGCCTTCCAGTGCTTCTCATCTGAAAAATGACATCATCAGTGCTGAGGTTACATCTTGCTGCAGTTCTCTATCAGCAAACTCCTATTTCTGTCTTTTTGTGCTGTTGCTTTTGCTCCGTATCATAAGCCTTATCCCAGAAAGGAAAACAAAGACAGAAAGAGTAAAAACTAATCCAACTTTTTTTTCAAACTCTCTGTACTGCTTTTCTCAAGAGAAAACCCAGGATGTTCACGGAAACCCATGCTCTGTATCACACTGTTGAGGCACATACTTTCAGTCAGTTCTTCAAATATTTTTCTAAGACAGAAAAGTCAAGCAGGAGGCGGGAAATGACTAGATCTGAGGGAACACATGCCTGGTGAGCTGAGTCACCCCTGAATCCAGCCAGCTGCCTGCAGCTCCTCTGCTGCTCAGCCGCAAACCCGTTCTGGCCTTGTGCAGAAAACCTGTTAAACGATGCACAACAGGCACTACTACAACACTTTGTTGTTGCTGATGTTGCCCTCCTCCCCTCCCACCGCTGTGCAGGCACCTGAAGCCCTGCAGGTGACAGCGCTATGTGCACGATACCGAAGGTGGTTTCGGCATGCCCCTTCACACAAATCCAAATCAGACAAGCATCAGGTCCAGTGCTGCTGACAAGAGACAGCTATATCCCAGCTGCTACGGCAGTTTTCAGCCTTTGTCAATACAAAGGCCCCACACGTGTTTTCCAGTGCTGAATGCCCAGGAGAGGAAAGAGCACACGACAGCGGAAGGTGCCTATCTTTGTGGAAATGTGTGAAAAGGGCAAAAAATGGAAAAAGATTCCCGTCAACCGTCACAGGCACCTAGGAGACCTTCTGCCCTGTCACTGTTGTTGCATCCTTGGCCTTGGCCGCTATTCTGAATTCAAGGACAGTGTGATTTTCAAAGCTAAAAAACAAAGCATCCCCTGCAGGGCAGAGGAAGGAAGGGAACCACAGTGAGCCCTTGGGAGAGGGTCAGGATAAACAGAAAACCAGGGCACCTACCTGTCTGCCTCCCTTCCTCTCTCCACAGGCTGTGGCCCTGGAGCAGACAGAAGGCACCCTGCGGTGGCTGGGCTGCACCTGGTGCCCTGCCTCGGTTGCTTAAGACAGGCCAGGTAACTGTACACAGCACCCCGGCCACTGCTGCTGCAGTTTTCCCTTCTCAGTTCTGCTCTATCCCCTGCAGCAAACCCACGCTCATTGCTGATGCAGAGAAGCTGAAATACCAGCCTGCTTGGTTAATACAGGATTTGCAGCCCCTCAGGGATAGCATCACTGTGGCTACCCTGCTGTCAGCTCATTAGATACACCATCTAGAAGCTACCAGCAGGCCCAGCGGTGTGGGGATGTTGCTCTAAGACCTTGTGAAATGAAGGAAGGGATTTTTTAAGATCTGACAGGGAGATGAGGGCTGCAAGGGGCAGCACTAACACATGCTGTGCCTGGCTGAAAGTCTGGGAGATGCGCTGATCTACAGCCAGAACGATGCCATAGACTGAGCTGGCTTCTCCAGGCTCCTGCTAGCGGTGGGAACAAGACACACATAGGCAGCCCGCTCCTCGACCGTATCTTTTACTTTCCAAGGAAGTTGACTTCTTCAAGAAGGAATAGATTCCATATTCAAGAAGCATCCTGCTCTGACCACCCCAGGGGAGGGAAGGGAGCCAGGTCTGGCTGTGCTGCGGCATGAACGAGTGCACACATGGGCCTCCTCAAAGCCCATAAACAGCAGTGCCACAGGCAAAGCAGCCACAGATGCTGGCTTCTGCTTAAGGGAGACGAGCTCCCCAGGGAGCAGACCTACCTCTTTGCTCTGCCCCAAAGGACAAACTTCTGTTGGCGAGCTGCTTCTTCCCCCCACCCCACTTTCCTTTCTCACTTCCTCTGTAAACAGAATTTCCTTCTTTCTATTTCACTGTGCTTAAGGGTTGAATCGTTGGAAGCAAGTTTCTTTTTTCCCTTCCTCTTGGTGCCAGAATGCCCTTTGTCCTTTTGTCTTCCCTCAAAGTATCCAGAAAGGATTGCTTCATTCTCATTTAGGATCTCAGCATCTCATTTAGGATCTTAGCAGTCTTCCATCTGGAGAAGCAGAGGAACATTGGGCTGGAGTACTTCTTCCAATAACCTATGGTGGTGAGAGCAGGAACACCAGTTTGAGCCCTCCCTGCAATACAGGAGCTGCTTCTCTTGGCACCCACATCCTGCTTTCACAGCATAAGCCCAAGAGAGCTCACACTGCCCAAATTCAGACTGCCGTGTGCAAGCTGGGCTGCAGACAGGCAAAAGCAGCACACCCAGGGCCTTCTCTTCCACTGAGTTCTCTGTAACCTAGCAGGGGCAACATCTCCTGGGCTAGAAAGGTCTCATAGGCCTTTGCAAAGATGGATCTTCTTTAGCAGCTAGCATGGGTTTCACTCATTACCAATAGGTGGACTGTCAGGTCAGCAGAGAGGCCGTGGCACAGCGATGCAACCAACTGGGCCGGCAGCCAGCTGGAGGCTGGGGACAGTAGCCAGGGTATCCTCAACACCCCAGGCTCCCTCTTCTCCTTCCCTCCGCCACCCATCACTTGGGCTGCAGTACTAGCCAAGCGTGATGACAGCTCCCTTGTGTCTGCCAGACACTTTAGACACTCATCCCAAAGGCATCTTGCAACCCAAATAAAACTGGGCAGACTAAGGCAGAGAGGAGAGGGGTTACATGAAAAGAGAACCAAGACAGAAATCTAATTTGGAGGACTGAACCCACCAGCATACTCTGAAAGCAGGAATGCTCCAACAGCTCCTCAACAAATTTGGTCCACATGGCTTACTTGGACACACAGGAGGTCTGGGACAGCAAAGGGAACTGAATCCACATCCCTGAGTCCCAGATAAGACCAGCAGCTACACCCTACCTCGTCCTGAAGGGCTGCACCTCAGGCCCTAGCAAGAAGCATGGAGGCAGTATCTCTGAGCCATCAGTGCAGCACAAGCTGTATGATATTCTTGTGCCCAAGGAAACTGGAATGCAGGTCTAAGAAACTATAATTTAGTAGCAGCAAAGTACTTCAGTGGAATTCCTCAGTTTGTGTAGTAGTTTTATTTTTTTGTGGCATTATAGCAGTGCCTTAGAAAAATTTTCCAGTCCTTCCCTCTGTGCTCCTCTTGTGACAGCCTTATCAGTAAGAAGGTTGCCAGTGGGCACTCCCTGCTGCAGACAGCCTATACAGTAGAAACTACCTATCACTGCAAAACACTCCACTATAATTACAAAATAATGGTAAATGTACTTTCTCCCTTTCTCCATCCTGAAAATTGCGTATCATCCCAGGGCCAAAGGCTTGTGAGATACCGAGCACCTTCCGTTACAGGCTCAGTACATCGCTCAAAAGGTGCCTCCCCTGCAGCAGCTTCCACATCAGTTTCACTGTGCTCTCACACTTGTAATCTACCCTTGAAGCCTCCGCTCTGCCGAGGCTACGTAGAGCAGCACTATTGTTTTTAGCAGCTCAGCTTTTCAGATGAATACAAGATCCCCAGAGGCAGTCCCTTTTTTTTCCTGACTGAGTTCCAAGTTGCCATCGATGCTCATGAAACAACTCCAGAACCTTTTGGTCCCATGCCATTTACAGCCAAGAGGGTACCTCCTTTCCCTTGGCTTCCTTACCCGAGATCTGTCTGCTGCTAGATTAGCTGCCTGGGCACTGGAGACACTGGCTGTGTCTGACAAGCAATCTCTGAAGGTTTCCGGGGCAGTATTACACACTGTCAGCATTGTCAAAGCTGAATAGCTCGGCAGCGGATCAGGGCTGTGCAGGACATCATTGCTAGAGAGACTTCCTGAAGGGGCTTCCTTACTGGAATGAGGGTGACTCACTCCTACTCAGATGCTCTTGTTTCAGAGAGATTAAGCGTCTGCTGCAACCGGGTAGTAATGATGTTCATGAAAATCACGCTGCAGGAATAAACAGTTACTGGAATAAAAAGAAGAGAAAAGATACGTTTGGGAAGAACAACAATCGTTATCAGTAGCTTCTTGCTGCTCAACAATTTCCAAGTGCATGGAGCGCTCTGTGCTTCTTTGTGTCAGGTACAGGATGAAGAAAGAATACACTGCGTTTTCCAAAATGCAGCTGCACCCAGCCAAGCTGTGAAATGCAAGAAACAGGCACAAGAGCAGGCGTATTTCTGTACGCGCATGCTGGGGATCCTGCAGGCACTACAGGGCGCCTACCCAGGCAAAGCACGGTGCCCACCTGCCGCAAGGGTGTTGTGACTATGGCCCACTATGCACTACAGATCCCTCAGAAGTTTTCCCTGTGACCAGCTCTGCCACACACCTCCAGTGCCAGTGAGGTCTGCTGGAGTGGGCAGGGGAGTGCCAGGGCCTGGATGGAGTCTCTGCTTGCCAGTCACCCAGGTTTACAGTGTGTCTGCCCTTCAACTCAGGTGCATTACTCAGAAAAGGCATCCTGCATAATGCTAGCACCACTTTCTGGCACACAAGACCCGTCCTCAAATCCCAGGCATGTCCACCCCTGCCCTGCCTGTCGCCCCCTCGGAGGCTCAGCTCGGTCTCATCACTGATGCCCAGCCTGCTTTCAAGCAGCGGGGGCCAGCCACAGCCTGGTGTGGTGGCAGGGGTGTCCGGCTGCTGACTGCAGGCTTCCTGGGGCTCTGCTGGGCCGATTATGGCTTGTCTTAACTCTTTTTCATGGCTGTTCACGATGTGGAGGCAAGAAACACTCAGCTTGAAAAGCTTCAGACACGTCACCCACACGCGGAGTGGTCCTTTCATCAGAAAACCTCCCTGATGTTTCCCCTCCGTGCCATCAGCTCAGGCTGGAGGAGCATGGAGGAGCTGCCCTCGGCACACCAAAGTCAGCCAACACCCACTTAGCCCAGCCCCACGTGCTGTGGGCCGTGTTTAAAAGCAGCTGAGGAGGCAGCTGGAGGTGGATGCAGCAAGGCCCAGTAGGCCCATGGAGCCACATGTGCCAGCTCTTGGTTTCCATGCCTCAGCTCCCTCCTGGCCTGCTCCGGGGGTGAGGCAGCAGCTCCTCTCTGCTCCCCACCAGCAGGCTGGCCCTGCAGGAAGCTCCCTTTTGGCAGAAGCTGCTTCGTACCCACCCACCCAATATACTGCACCCCTCGCGCCAGGCCAGTGGAGCCCCACTCTCAGCAGGAACGGCGGCCCCCCTGAGCCCCACGCCTCCCCGCCCTCAGCGCTCCAGAGCTCTGCTCCCCACTTAGACCAGCCTGAAGACCCGTTCCCACGTTTCTTTCCTTGCCGTCACCGTGGTGTCACCTCAGAGATAGGCTACCTCTAATTAAATGCTCTGGCACACATCCAGACTCCCATCGCAGTGACCTGGAGGACTTCTTACCCTAGCAGGAGGTCCTGACTGTCCTTGGATTTTGAATGCCCACCACCCTCTCCCCAGGCCAGCAGCTCCCAGCAACCCACAGGATGTGCAAATGGAAGAACTTATCTTTGTGCTGCACAGAAGGCCCCAACAAGCCCCATGAGAGCTGTAGAAATGCCAGGAACCATAGTAGCAAACCCTCTGGTAAAGCTGCAATACCCTGGCAAGCAGCGAGGGGCCGGCTGCATTGATCAGCTTTCGCGCTTGCCATGGCTAAGCCAAAGTGCCCTTGACATCGATTCTGGACACCACGGATCCTGCTCAGGAAGAAGGGGCACAGACCCAGGAACTGAGCTTTTCTTCCTACATTCTCCATTTTCTGTTTAGTGCTAATACAGGGTGACTCCTGCACTTTATTTGACCTCGGATACAGCTGTAGAAGAAAGGAAGCATTTATCCCTCTGCAGAGAGCTTCAAACAGCTCACTTGCTTTCCTAACACCCAAATTCCCCTGCTTCAATTCAAAACAAGACCCAGGTGGCGTGAAAGCCACTTAGGCAGCTCAATGGGACCCGACCTTCCCCATTCACCCGGCAGAACCACCCAGGTCGCACATCTTGCCCTTCCCCAGGCCCACACCAGCCTTGCCCTCCGCGATTGCTGCCTCTCACGACAGCAGCCCAACAGCACAGAAAACAAAAACCACACGCATTCAATAAGACTGATCACCTGGCATCAGAAGTGCTTTAACTGCAGTCACGCACACAGTAACAATTATAGTCCTATAAATTACATGCGGAACTATAATTTGGTCAAAGTCTTTTTAAGGTTTCCGACCAAACAAGTTATAGGTTGTAAAGGTCATCATAAAGCATTGGAGAAGTTAAAATATGTATGACCTCAAGACTTCTTAAATGACTTTTTATCATCTGCAACTTGTAACTCACATACACAAGAAGCAACTACGCAGTTGCCAAAGTTTCTGCATAGGAAGCAGGAAAATTACCTACCGAACACCACAGACATGACCAGATTGCAGCTGCAAGGTAGATGCTGTGAGGGGAAGGGACAGCCATGCCTTGCATATCCCTTAACTTGCAGTGCATGCACTGGGTGAAAACAGAGGCAACAGAGGTTCCTTATTCCCCAGTAAAACTCCCTTCTCCTCACCTCCAGCATCCCTGCAGGGCTGGAATCAGTAGAGAAGATGAATCATACAACATTTGCAAGACCTGTAAAATCTTATCAATTCTGAAGTCCAATTTGGACTAATCAGCACGTTATCACAAGTGCAATTGTTAACCCAAAGGAGCAGCTAAACGACTGGTGCAGCCAGATGAAACGGAACCATCTGAAAGTTTACTCATGGCCGTATGACCAAACTGCCACCCTCTCCCATTCCTCCTCTGACTTAACTCTCCTCCCTTAAACAACCATAACGAGGTGATGTGTTTTAAACTCTACTTCACCACCTTTGTCACAAGCTCTTGGGAGCAGGCCGGCATCGGCGGTGTGCAACCAAACACCAGTTTCCCTCAGGAGCTGGGCTGCTGTTTGCTGGTCTCATCCAAGATCTCACAGTCTCCTTCAGAGATGCCAGGCCACTCATGCCGCCAGTGGCATTGCAGTTTCTTTTCAGCCAGCTCACAGTCCAGACCAAACATCAACCTAAGATACCACACGAAGAACTGGTGGCGCAGTAGATTACATAGCTAAACTTCTTAAGTTACAGGAAATACCTTTAGGGGATCCTAATTTATTTTTCCTTTGCATCTCATTGATCATCAGCATCAAATATGAAAAGCCAGTATTTGCCAGGAGCGTCAGCAAGCTGATGTAATTTCAACGGCTCTGTACACAGTATATACAACTGAAAGGAGTAAAGTTTGGTTTTAATGGTGCAGCCAATACTGTGAAGTAAACAGGCGCTTTCTTCTAAAGATTTTAAAACTAGATTTTTCATCTTTTGAGATGGCTTAGCATAAGAGTCAAATTTCATTTCCAGTTATATGGGTATAAACCTGCAGTAACTCTGATAATCTCAAAGCAACACCAAACTCATGTTTTCTTCTTCACTGAAACTCTGAGATCATGCAACAGAGGAAATGGTGACAGAGTAACTCCAGACTTTGAACACTAGTGCAACTGCTGCTTTGATCCTGTGAACCACCTTTTCTCCTGCAAGCTAGCAATGCTTGCAGGAGAATTACTACTACAATCAATTACTACACAGAAGAATCCCAAACTTTTCAACAGGATCCAGAAAAAGCAACATTCCAGTGTTTTCCAAAGCATACACTGAATTCCTGATTTTAGAATCATAGAATGGTTTGGGTTGGAAGGGACCTTAAAGACCATCCAGTTCCAACCCCCCTGCCATGGGCAGGGACACCCTCCACTAGACCAGGTTGCTCAAAGCCCCATCCAGCCTGGCCTTGAAGACAACCAGGGATGGGGCACCCACAGCTTCTCTGGGCAATCTCTTCCAGCGCTTCACCACCCTCTCCGTGAATAACTTCTTCCTGATATCTAATCTAAATCTCCCCACTATCAATTTAAACCCATTACCCCTTGTCCTGTAATGGCCCACAGTTGCAGACCGAAGCAAAACTTCACAGCAAAGTAAGCCCAGAGATTTGTAACACATGTCAACCCATCTTTAACTGCAGCAGCACCTTATAGTGTCACACTGTGTTATGTATATAAAGCTCTGGAGCACCACCTGTTATTTAGAGACTTTCCTTTTCTCATAAACTGTCAAAAAAAAGTGTTTCAGGGGAGAGGGGGACTCAAAGGAGATCCACAGTTACTTAACAGCCTAATTCCTGGCACTAGTGGCATAAAGACAAATTAAGACTTTAAATGCTCTTCTACTCCCAACGAATTTCTCAAGCTTATCAACAAACAAGACTCTAAAATGATGTCTGCAAACTGTAGGGTAACCTGAAAACTTGCTCTGTATCTATTATTGTAAAATAGACAGAAAATGGTAGGATCCATCTCACCTAATTTCAGCCATCCAAATTAAAGTCATCCTTTTGCCTCAGCTAGACACTGGAGCTTCCTCTACAGCCAATGGCATGAGATTCCCACCAGTTTTAGCATGGAGAAAGAAACAACAAAGGCAGCATCGATGCCACTGATTGGAGAGTACAGATCATCCCAGATGCCTAGGTCTGGGAGAATCCCACCATGACACGTCCAACAGCACGCATGGGGTACGGCAGATGCCTGTATGGAAAGCTGCAGGCTGCACTCTCATGGCAAAAAGGTTTGTCTAACTGCAACACAGCCCTGTAGAGGAGCAGGAGGAGGGCTCCATCAAAGGGGGCACTGGGGGATAAAGGAACCTGAAAAACAGCAAAAAGATTAACAGCTCATAATGCAATCTGCAACTAGCAACGTCCAACTTACTGTATTAAAACATTTAAGTATGAGAAACCTTAATGAAATTTCAAACACTGAAACGTTAAGGGGTCAGGCTTATCCCTGGCTTCGATCCACTTGCCTAACATCAGCACAATGTGACTCCAGTCAGCCTATTCTTCTTCCCAAACAAAAAAAGTATTATGAATTTGCTTACAAGTTCCCATCAAATGTCATCTTTTTCTTGTCCATAAACACAAATAAAGAATTAAAACTACAGCATTAATTGCAAACGCCTAGACAAAGTTAAATTTAGGGAAAACATAAAGACTTTCCTCGACGCCTGTTTGTCACAGGTTCTCTCTGATGCTTCTGGTATTTTTGCTCTCTGGTATTTCTGAAGATACACTGTGTTTCACAGATGGCATGACTTTTTCTTATTTATCAGTCTTGCATAATGAAACACTTAGTACAGCAAAAAGACTTTCTCAAGGTCAGTGGGTCATTGATGGCTTGATTCTGAAGAAACAGTCCTGGTGAGCTACCCCTGAAAACAGAGACATCTGAAACGATGAGTCTTCAAACACTTATTATCAGATCTGAGTAGCTTCCTGGGGAAAAACAGTCGTGTCTCAAAAGCCATGCTAAAATAGGCGATTCACGTGCTGACCATGCCAGTGGACACAAACAAAATGAACAGTCCTCAATGTTTTGTTTCCCGATTGCATATGGAAATGAGGTGCGATTGCACTGCCAGTCCCACTGGTAACAACCCATCAGTCAGCTCCCAGAAAACTTGAGAGTGAGAAGACTTCTCAAAGATAATTAAGCCAGCTAGGGTAACAGCAGAAAAGACCTTAATTAAAACCTTCATGAGGGCAAAGCTGGCAGAATGGCGTACTAGCCCACAGCTTACTGACCCGGCCACGAGCATCCGTGTCACCCTCAGCTTGTGCACTCCATGCTGCCCCTTGGGGTAGACTTGCTTTCAGGCAGGTGGGCTGGGAAGGACAGGGAGATTTTCAAGAAATATCTCAAATCCACAGGATGTTGAGCCTTCACCAGCTCTTCTGCCCACAAAACTACTTTTTTTTCTTTTCCTGTTATTAACCAGCTTCCAGAAGTTTGATGAAAGACCTTCACAAGCAGCTACCATTTAAACAGAAAGCAGATGCCCTTCAATGTTTCTTAAAATTGAACATTTTCATGAGTTGATATTCCAGGAAATTACCGATTATCATTTTGATCCCTTTCAGATTAAACTCGAGGAGGTTTAACTAGGATAGCAAGATAAGAAAACAAATACAAAGAAAGCATGCTTTAAGGAAGATTCAAAGCCTTCCCAAAATCTGCACTTGGTAAATCCAGTGTGGTGCTGAATCAGACAGGGCAGAACCCCATGCAACCCTTTCATGTATGTGAGATCTGTATCTCAATCTTCATTTTAGACAGTCCCAAATCAGACTGCCACTGTTTGCAGCATGAGACAATTATTTTCAAGTAATTTTAAGCTGATGTATTGCATTTCTAGCTGTGAACATTCATCATTCTGCCAACAGCCTGCGAGATGACCTTTACCTTATACATTTGTCAGTGGTCTTCCTCAAAAACTGCCTGCCAATCACAGAATTGAGACCCTATGAAGTTTACTTTGTGCTTTTTATACATTTGGATTAGCCATCCACATTGTATTTTGCTAATACATTGGGTTCACAGCCGAGGTACCGTAACCTCAGTAGTTGCCACCACCACATTGCTTTTCTCATTTGCTGTTCCTTGAACAGCACCACCTAACTGGCTGCGTTCCTGTCACCACAGAAAAAGATGCTATTTTCTTCTAAAAAACCCTTTAAATTCTACCCATACAAAGCACACAAACGTTTGTATTTACCACTGAGCTAAGCAAGCTGTACATAGAAGCCCTAACAAACACCACAGTTGTGAGGGAACGCAATGCTGCTCACGAGGGAGCAGCAGTTTGTTTCAGCCTCTTCAGCACACAACCAGGTACCACCACCAACAGTAATTCGCTTCCTTTTGTCAGGGCTTTTGAAAAACCAATGGCTCAGGTTCTAGTATGCCTGGCAGCCACAGACCGGGTTGACTTGCAGTTTGAGTGACTCTGAATGTGAATTTTGAAAGCAGAATCCATTACACGCTACAGACTTTTAAGTTTTATTAGAAGAGAAAAAGAGAAATAACAACAGTGAAACTGGAACTTGGGATGCATTCTGACAAGGAAGAGTTAGGAAAAGCAACAGTTTTCCTCACAGTACAAGAATTCTTCAGGATGGACCAAAAGGACTGTTTACCACTGCGATAAACTAGGTATTGTCGATGAACAAGATGCCTACTTTATGCCCTATATACAGTAAACAGCATAACCTGGCTCATTTTGGAAACCCATTATCAACAAAATCCCACTTAAAGAAATTAAGTCTGCCCCATCTCCACCAGCTCACCCAAGATTATATTTGGGCAGCTAAAACCCAACACATTTTCCCAAGTGTTATTTCAGTTGGGTTACCTACTTTCAGAAAAGGATTTTGTCAGAGGAACCTACGCAGAGGTTTTTTCCATCAAGCCCATCTCCAACAACTCTTGCAGCATAAAAATACAGGAAAGACGTAAGCAGTTGGCGTCACAGAGCTCTTCTATGCTTCATACTCAAGTATTTTAAGATCTTCAAGTAGTTCTTTTGCAAGCGCTTGCAGATCTGCATTGCGGCTCTTTGACAGTGCAATGATACGCTGAAATGGCAAAGTATCACGCATCTCAGAGGCTGACTTGGCTAATACTTCTGGCTCCAGAACCACAGACTGGATGAGCCGCAGAACATGAAGACAAACTTCCGTATCCGAGTCTAAAAGTGGGGGAGGAAAAAATCCAGCGCCTATTAGAAGCAAGTCTGAAAAAGTAGCATTAAAGGTCTACAGTGCCATTCCTCATGACCCACCAGGCAGACAGGGAATAACTGAACTTTCATAATTCAGAGCTGCCGTTTGGTGCTTGGCTGCCTGGCTCTAGAAGGAACCAGAAAACATCATCTTTGCCCTTCTCAGCAGCTTGTGCTCAGCAATGTTTGGGAGGGAGAGATAACCAGGAATCTTTCTCTTGTTTTTTGAAACGTTGAAAATGCTATCCATCAGGGAATTTATCAACTTGAATTTATCCAGTCAGCAGCCAAGATGTACTGTTGGATGCAATCCAATTTAAGAGCAGAACAAGCTATATCCCATGACTATTCAGACTTAAGAAGCAAAGAGACCAACTAATCAAACCTGCAGTAAATCACCCAGTTTCTCTTTCATGTCTTTTTATACAAGCCTTCAGATTTTTTCAAAGCTTGATAAAACATTAATCTTTATAAAACTTTCTGGCAACCATGTATCAACCTTCCAAGTCTTTAATTCAGTCTACGCAAAACTGAAATGGGTACTGAAGCTACGCGCCGCTGCTCAGGCACGCGTTAGAGATACATACCAAAGCCCTTTGACTGACCTAAGCTAGGAAAACATGTAACAACTCTACTGTTAAGAACACAGGATGCACTTTTAATTACTGAAACATCAGGAGTGTTTTATTTTACTTGTTCACAACAGTCCGTTTGCACTTGGCTGTTTATAGCTTTATCAAAAATACCTAGTAGAAAGCCCCATTTTTGCACTTCTCTATTCCACATATGCCAAATGAAAACCTGTAATATATTTTTATGGCTGGAATAGTTATTTGTTCCATAATTTAGTTATTTGTTTAGATGGGATTTTAAATTAATTCCCGCTAGCACATGGCTGAAGTACAGTATTAAAGATTGTTACATCCGATCTACACCCATAAGCCAGGCACTCTCTCTTCCTCCATTTCCCATCGTAAATGAGACATGTAGGTCTTCTCTAGCACACCTTCTTCCCCATTTAAAGTGTAAATTTCTCTTAAGAAAGGAATTCTGCTTTATCCTGGGAAACTAACATAGTCAGGGTATAATCTGAGGACGCTGGAATTGTCCAAAACCAAACAATAACATGCATTTTCTGCTTTTCTGTGCAACGAGAATCTTGGCTATTGGCCATACTGCACAACTTCAGACATTCAAATCAGCATTCAAAAGACCCAACGATTAGTGCTGCGCACCCCGCAGAAGCGGCCACATTCTTACTGCTGCCACTCAGGCTGATGGCTCTACGGACCCTTTCCACCATCATCTCCAGAAAATTGCACCTGCAGCTATTGCTGAGTGATGATATCTCCGTAACTCATGGAGAAATGCTGCAACTGAGCCTCAGAGACAGCAAGACTTCATGCCTAATTTCTCGGGCAGCAACACTTCAGTGCATCCTTTTGAAAAAACTTGGGTCCAAGTTTTGGTTTTCAGACTTATTCTGACCAAATCAAAATAGGAATAAAAGCCTTGGTTTCACCCTCCTATTCCTTCTATTTTTATCCTCATGCCTGCCACAGTTCTTAAATTCTGATTTTTTTTCCCCACATATAATGTTCAAGCTCTGCACATATCACAGGATGGTTCGGGTTGGAAGGGACCTTAAAGATCACCCAGTTCCAACCCCCCTGCCTTGGGCAGGGACACCCTCCACTAGACCAGGTTGCTCAAAGCCTCATCCAGCCTGGCCTGGAACACTCCCAGGGATGGGGCATCCACAGCTTCTCTGGGCAACCTGTGCCAGTGCCTCACCACCCTCTCCATGGAGAATTTCTTCCTGATGTCCAATCTAATCTCCCCGCTTTCAATTTAAACCTGTTACCCCTTGTCCTGTCACTACAGGCCCTTGTAAAAAGTCTCCCCCAGCTTCCCTGTAGCCCCTTCAGGTACTGGAAGGTGCTATAAGGTCTCCCTGGAGCCTGAACAAGCCCAATTCTCTCAGCCTTTCTTCATAAAAGAAGTGCTCCTCATCACCTTCCCCCTTTCTCTGCACATGGTATTATTCTACATTTGTCCCCTGGAAATAGCAGTAACAAACCATAGCCCAAATAGATAAGCAGAAAGAAGCTTTGGGGAGTGAATCTATGTAGTTTGTTACAATCTTCCTCTGTGTGACATTATTCCTCTACAAAATAAAACCATTAATACTTTTAACAGCTTGCAGTACTGCTGGGAAGCTTCATATACGTAAGACGTTTTAAATCCCTGGATGAAAAGTGCTTTGTTATTAATACTGCTACAGGCATCTATGTTACTATTATCTACAAGTGCTTAAAGGCTGTAGAAAGTGAAGAACTGATCAGGGAAGAAGTGTTAGCAGGGGGGCTAACAAAATTAGGATCTGTAGGAGATCAGGAAATGATTTCCAGCTTGACAAGCAAGAACATTTTCCAGTAAGAGTAAAGAGGTTCTAGGAAGAATCTCCAGCAGCAGCCAGGGAAGCTCAATGGCTTGAGTCACTCAAATGAAGAACAGATTAGGCACGCAGGCATACAGCAAAGGAAGGAAATGATCCTGCACCAGAAGATGACTTAATCTACATTTAGCCTCTGATTGCCATTGTTTTGCATGTATTTTGAGTTGGTTTGAGTTAAATAAATACATATGCCTTAAAATACGCTCCCTTGGGATTACATGCGGTTTTGGGAATACTACTTATTACAGATAATCATGTTTTCTAGGAGGATTTTAAAAAAATACCCTAGCAGTCTTTCTCTCGTCTCCAATATCATTAGGCATTTTTTTCTAAAAACCTCTGTCTAAAGAATACTCAGAAGAAATGTAAGGAATCTTCATTATTCAGCATTTTCTTTATTTCAATAGATTCCACATTTAGTCATTTCTACACTACCTGAGTAACATTTTGTTTGTACAAGATCAAAAAAACCCTTTAGCTGTAATCAAATCACTGCATCATATTCTCCCACCAACTAGCGTGCACGTCTCTTCAACTAAAATTTCAAAACTACAATCATTCTTTCTGGGGAACGGGGGGAAGAAATCAAGCTGCTTGCCTCAGCTGGGGATCACAAGCCTCGCGTAAGCCTACCACCATCATAAAATGCTGATGCAATTTTAACAAGGTGTTGAAACTGCTGGAGTTTGCTGACGTCCTGCTTGCTAGCTGCCTGCACTACCGTTTGATGTCACTGGTTTTCAGTCCCTGACAAAAGCAACTGATAGCGTGGACAGATTTTAGTCACATCTGTCATTAGCAGAGTGCTCTCAGATGAACTGTTCCCCTACAGCAGGGTTCAAGTAATTGCATTACATCAATGCTAAATAGCTTATCTACAATTGGCTCTGAGTTGTGTGAACTCAATTTACACGTGCCCATACCATTCCCTGGCCACCTGAATGCAAGATTTATGACCAGCAAGCTGTTTACAGCTATATCTCTGTACAAGAGCAGGACTTCAAAAGCTTCCCACCGCTGTCGTCAGTGTCGTTCAATTCAATTACTGTCTGATTCTAGCACGAAGGGGCAACCTGCCACTCCCCCCGTCCTTTTTATGAACCTGTCAGACTACCTACGTTCACAGCACGTCTAACAGAGAGCTAGGGTCACAGCTCGGCCCATGTTAGATCTCTCTGTGTTGCCAATACTGGGGGAGCTGAGCCAGTACCTGCAGCAGCAGAGAGTTTTCCAGAAACTTTCATAATGCTGATAGGGCTGAGGAGACAGCAAGTTGCAATTAAGACACTATGTGGGGAAGGAGAAGGGAGAACACCATGGCAGAAAAGACCAGGCTTCGCTGCTGCAATTCCTACGGACACCAATGCACTTTCTCTCTGCAATGTGTTTGCTCCGGTTCCTGTGTAACAGCTGGGTTTGCTTCAGTCTCCTCCCTGGCCAGGTGGCTGCTCTCACATGGAGTTCAGCTAACCAGAATTCCCTTCTCTCCTACAGACACATGCTTGTCATGCTTTTATCAGGGAAATCCTTGAGAAAGACTCTCAGGGTCCAGATCGAAACAGCAATTCTGTCCCAATTTCTCTGACTGCTACTTAGGGGCTGCGAGTGACAAGGTGCTTGCACAGACCTCGCTCTGCAGCTGGCAGATTTGTGGGTAAGCTGTTAGATACGCTGCCCAGCTCCTATGAATCCTGGCCTGGGCTTGAGGATTCCCACAGCAGCGACTGGAGGTGGAGCTCCACCTGGGCAAGTATCCTTTGCAGCAGCTGCTTGGAGAACAGCCTGGAGACTGGCAAGCATTCGGGGAGGCTTCCCCCGGCCACTCTTCGAGCCTCTGAGCTAACTGGGGTTCAGGGACTTCCCGCGTCAGAGCCGACATCCTTGCATTTAAGAAAATGGATGTGGTCTTAAAGGGTGATCCTCTTCTTAGCTTCATTTTCATTGTCTGAAGAGTATGAAACTATTGAGTACTTGAAATACTGGTAACTGAGGTTTTGATTTACAAACCAAAATTGGTTTTAATATAGACATCAGTTTATAAATTGGTGGGGGGGTTCTGTTTGTCCAGATGTATTTTAAACAACACGCTGCCATGCAAAAAACCTGAATTTTCAAAAACTCTCACAGCCATAACCAATTCAGACAGAAAATCAAGGCATTAGAAACCTTCAGGGCTGGTCATGAAAAGCAAATATTGGAGGCTGCAGTCAGCATTAGCAAAACGGGAATGTGCTTCATACAGGCGTTTATCATAGAGACCGTCATTTGTAAAGAATTTGCATAAACAAGGTTAGATTTCCGTGTGGAACTGTAGTGGAGGAAACTGAAGGGCAAGATCTAAAATTAGTCATACTTCTCTTGTTGTCTTCTGTTTAATGAAGTACCTGGAGCAATTTCCCAGCTAGAGATAAGAAATGTCACTGACACAGTCTCTCTGAATTCCATGCTTTCTCATGTATGCAAGGACAGCAACTTTTAACTGCATCCAAAGCAAAAAAAAGTGGGGAAAAAAGCAAAACAAAGATGCAGGGTAGTTAAAAAAACTCCAAAAAAAACCCCAAAACCAAAGAAGAGCCTAGACCCTTATTCTCCAGCATCCATTTGTTGGTGGATGTTCTGTATGACCAAACAGTAAAACCATAAAACTAGTTTTTATTATTAATACCTGAGCTGACAACATCTTATTCTTCAAAAGATCCTTGGCAGAGAAAAGTTCCATTCTGCCTCTTTGGGAATTACAGAATGAAAGGCTTGTTGCATCTACAGATGTAAAGCACCAGAAAAAATATTGACAAATCTCAGGTGGGATTTCTACCCCAAAATTATGTGACTTCTTTTTCTATTGCTGAGGACAGGACTTCTTTAAATCTGAAAGTTATGCAAGACCCTCAGCCAAGCCATCAACACAGGGACAGCAGCTGATGGAGGAAACTAAAGCTGCCTGTTTTCTCCAAGATGGGAACAGCTGCTTTGCAAAGAAATGGTGCTCCACAAGAAGAGAACTCTACCGATCCCACAAGCTGCTCCATGGCCACAAGTCTAAGTTATCATTCACATGTTTTATGCTGGCACAAGGCTGGGAAGGTATAGGTAGGCATGGCTGCTACCTACACAAGAATCAATCAGCTATGCAAGCTATCAGAGTATATTCTTCAGTGATCAGTGTTGCTTAATAAAGGGTGCCCATCTTTTACTGTGTTTAGTAAGGCAGGAAAAAAAAATAGCCCACTTCATAAAGTGCTAAAACTAGAGAGATCTGCATTACCTTCAAAAAGTGTGTCAAATGTGTTTTTCTCCTATTATCAGTGTAGCCTCCAGCAGGAAGAGCTATTTAGAGTTCTTCAGCGAGTGTGAAGTCATCCCAACTCATCCACATTTTCCAAAGACAGTAGTAGGACAGACAAACCCAGTTTGCTGTTAACATTCTTACTCCACGGGAACTCATTATTAGATTTTTTTCCTCCTTTCCCTTCCAATCTGTGTATTCAATGTCAGGGCATATTTCTGGCTCTTCAAAGAGCCTGCTAGACAACCTGAATCAAATCCCTCTTTGCTTCAGATACAACAAAGGAGAATAAAGAAAATTAACTTAATGATTTCCTCTCTTCACTTAACGGGAAGGACATTCCTCTTCAGGGGACAAGATGTCTGGGACGAGACTGAGAATTAAGAGAAGGGATTTGAGGGGTTTATCAGCTGCGTACAAGCCAGTAGGAGAAAAAAGGCCTTGATGTATAGGCTGAGGTCTCAGACAGTTGTAGACTGATGATGGAAAGGCAAACAGGATAATTCTCTGAAAATAAAGAGTCAGAGGATGATTTCTGGGGCCTCTCTTAGTGGGAACGCTGATAAAAGCTTACAAAACTGTGGAAAGCTGAATCATCTCATAAGCCTTAATCAAAACACTCTCTGAAGAAGCTTCCTGCAGGAAAGCAGCATATACAGGATACCCTGCCAGCAGAGTGTCATGCTCCGCTCTCTTGCATGGAAAAAGCTGTTAAGACCTTATGCTGTAGCAGCTCCAGGTGTTTGTAAGCTGAATCACGGCTAGCAGAAGCTGAAGATGCTGGCCACAGAAACACAAGAGAAGCAAGAGTAGGAGGAAGCTACTGAGTTTTGCAAGTTGAAACATTTAGAAATAGCTTGAAAGTAGAGAAAACTACAGAGATCGCATACAAAATCATGGGAACAAGATCGTGTCTTGGATCTGACCTCTCATCTGATACACAAACTAGCCAGCCCTCTCCCTTGACAGTAAGCAAACTTCCCCAGAGGCAGAAATCTCAACCAGCAGATGTGGTTTATCTGAGAATCTTCCTCCTTTGCTGTAACTGGAGAACTTAATTATCAAAAAGTGAAGGAATTAGCCATGCCCATCTTTCCTTCTACAACCCAGCCATATGCAATTAACACTTCCAAAATGCAGAGTAGCTTTTCCATTTCTTATTTCCATTAGCAGCTGCAAATTAATTGTAACTGTGCCCCATTTCATCCTCTTATGTGACCTAGGAGCCTTCTTCAAACAACTAGCTGCTTTGTTTTATCACAACATTTGTAAGGACACATTTGGGAACTCAGACAGGATTTTTGAGGGTGTTTTGGCAGGTTTTTTGTGTCTGTCCCCCCCCCCCCCCCCCTTTTTTTTTTTTCCTAGAACAACAGCTTATGTATATATTAGCCAAACATAAAGTAAAAGGAAAATCTGGACTAACATATGTTAAACTTCTAAGCACAGCAGAACAGAGAACCATATATTTAGTGTTCTCTGAAAATACAATTTTTCTCAAACTATATTAAAAGAAAGTATAAAACTGGTGTTTTCCAAGTCCTACAAGGATTATCTATTTTTCTCAGACCTCAGAAGAGAGAGCCTACGGCATTGCAAAGCAGGAAATTATTTGGTGTAAAGCACAAGTACCACCATTTTGAGTAAAATAGCTGAGGGAACAGTAAGCAATACAAATAGCTTCCCATTTACCAGCCCAAATCAAAGCTTTTCCAAAACTTCAACATCAAATTAATTCCTTGGAAAAGCAGATCCAACTTCTCTCACTTCAGCTGCTGTTAGCATTTCCTAGTGGCATCTAAGCAGGGCTTTGCATAGCCACACAGTGCCAGGATGACTAACCTCCCCAGCCCTGTGAACTGCACACCAAAAGCTTCTCACGGACAAGCCCCAAAAGCTTGAGAAAGCCAAGAGAAAGCAACTCTAGGGGCAGGTCACAGGTAGGACAGCGTCACGGCTCTGTCCCTCCTGCTGTCCTCACTGCCCCTTACAAGCCGTGCACATAGCTGCCAGCCAAGTCCAACGCACACTGGCAACATTGATCTCTGCTGGCTCCTACGCAGGGATTTGAAGCCTCCGAAACAGCAGAGCCTCGACGTCACTCATGTACCTGACAGTGGCCACAAAAGCCCTTGACGTCCTTGAAGTCCTGCACTGGCCAAAGGCAAAGCTGGGAATAGTACTCAAGCCCTGCAAGCCCAAATCCTATTAGAGCACCAGGCCTCTCTCTTCAGCTATAGGAAGGGTCACTGTTGCCAGGGGTGAGTGTAGTTACAGAGACTGGCTTCTTCCCCCAAAATGTGTCAGAACACAGTCACATTTTCTTTCCTTCCAAGGTAGTGAACTGATACATAGTTTTCCATCAGGGTTTATTTCAAAGTTGGTATGTGAAAACACAAGTGGCTTTTTTTTTTTTTAATTGACTACAACAAACTTCCCCACTCCCTACTGTAGCATCCATAAATTTTATATTAATGGAGTATTACATACAGTGCCAAAAAATGTTGTGGGGGAATGCACATCATCTCCCTCTAGCTACATGCCCTCTCTGTTTGCTTGTAATGTGACAAAAGCTATACATAATCAGATTACAGATACAAATTTCTGGTTTGTTATTTGCAACACCTAGTGCCGTTCTACAATCCCCAAAGTGACAATTTACAAGGTTCTTAGAGCAACTTACCATTCAGTAGCCACCAAAGCAAAGGAATAAAACCTGGACTTTCACTGATGTACTTCAAGCCTTTCAAGTTGATACTCACATTGTAAAGAGACATTAGCATTAGCCTAGAATTGAAAGAAAAAAAAAGGTGATGTCCTTTGTTTTCTTTGCATGTTTTAGCATCTTTTTCTACTTATGCCAAGTATGTATTGATGCAGAAGCCTATTCCAGTAATTTATATTTTGATAAAAGAGGCAAGTCTCAAAGTATACACAAGCAATGTTGTGCAAAACCTTATTTCTACTGTTAAATCAGGGATTTAACACACATGGAAAAACATCCCATGCAAGAGTAAGAAAGCCTCATCAAACTGCACAAGATTCATTCCATGAGAAGTGCAGAACCAGGACTTGGCTTTACGTGACCACGCAACCTGTACAATAGAGCTTTCGTGGTGACAATCCCCACTGGGCAGACAATCATCTCAAATAAGCTGTTTGCCTTATGAACGGGCCACTAGGAAACATAGAAAGCAAGACTGTATGCTGAGTGCAAGAAACCTCAAAGGAAGTCTCCGCTCCACGGGCTGTACAACACTGGCCTCTCTGTACACTGACCCTCCTGTCAGCTGAAACATAGATGCGTTGCTTATACCACCCCCTTTCACCTGTCCTCCGGTTCCTCCTGCAAATGGGAAAGGATGCAATAGGCAGCACACAGCAAACACCAAGGTAGGCTCTCTCCATTGGCAGGGGCAGTTACTACAGAAGCGTTCGGAAGAAGGGGACGGGCGTGAAGGAAGGAGAAGGAAGGTATTAGAGTCCCAGCTCAGCACACTCACTCCTAAGCCAGACTCGTCCCTTCTGCTGTGGGTGGAAGGCAGAGAACCATCTTGCTCTGCCTCCCCTCCAGCCCTTCGCAGTCAGGCAGGGCCACGCGATCTGGGCCATCTAGTGAGACCCTCCTGTGAAAAAATGACTGCCTCTTAAAATGTCATTGTAGACTTTCCTATTTGCTCTGCCTCCAGGAATCCAGACTGATTATGTCCAACGTACAAGTGGGATTTTTTTTTTTAAAGTCAGTAACACTGGAATTCAATTTGGCTGTAACTGTGCTCCTGTCTTCATGCAGATCAACACCAGGATAACACGGGCCTAATGGTACTCTCTCCTGCACCCCTTCAAAACTGTTTCCAAATAACATTTGGGCACACTCAAAACCTTTTTTTTTTTTTCCAGGAGATTATTTCTTCCGGTCTTTTATTATGGTAATTAACGTTGAAGGGGGACAGAACCCATGCCCTGTCTTCCAGGCAACAGACATGATCTATGGCCAGGCAGCTAGAAAACATTTTCTTAATTGAGCATTGAAAAAAACCCCTAAGATGACCTCTCTGACAAAGCAAAATCAAGCCAGTCCCTTGCCCCTCAGTGTGTAAACAACAAAATAAAAATAGTAAGTATATTTTCATTTCAGCCACATTTTCAAAAGCTTCCAAAACCAGGATTTCCTAATTTATCAGCCCCCAAAATCTGGAAGTTCATTAGTCATTTCGGGGCTGCATACATCACAGGTTATAAATGAAACCAAAACCTCAATTTTTCTGCAGAGCAAAAACCAGGCAGACTGGAAAAGGTTCAGCACAGGAAAAGGACTGCTCTAGCCTGCCGACCACCTCCAGCTTCTCCCACAGCAGCTCACACTCAAGTTACTGCACTCACAAAAAAGCTTCAGTGGGACCAGTAACTTGCAAAACCCAAAACCCCTCAGGGAAAGGAGGTTTGGCGACTGGTACCCCCTCAGCCTTATGCACGACAGAGTTGGGGTCATGTTGTAAGGTACAGGAAGCCACATCAGAAATGACAGCTTTGCCTCTCTATGCAGATAAAGTGCCTGGGTCAGAATTTACTTTCAGGTGCTTCCGACTGCCAGACAAGTACAGTAACTTGGGACTCAAAATAAGTCTGCCTTCCCAAAGCTATCCAGAACAATCGCTAATGCTCAGTGCAGAGCACCCTGTTGGGATTAAATCCTCTCCTGTAGTTTCTGCTGAACTAAATTCTGCTTTCAAACATTTGATGTTGATATGCCACCTTCCACAATGCTGATACGGGTTTATGGGTTTGGTAGATAAAACCTCCTTTTTCAGCTAAGCAGAGTTTCAGTGGGCTTAATGCACATTATTTCAATTTCTCTCTAACTTCCAGTAGGAATGGGACCTGACAACTCAAACGCAGAAAGCATCCAGAAGAAAATCCCTGCTGAGATTAACAAAACAAACTAATGCTCAGCCTCTTTCAGAATGAGATCACTGCTGTACTATGAACTTCCAGCCAAGAGGCCCCTGACGTCCCTGAAAAAAAAAAAAAAAGAGCCGTACTCTGGAGTGAGAAGTTATCTTACAGACTCTCACCCTTCTAGAAACTTTCTCCTGTCCTGCCTTTTATGCAGATCACCTTTAGAGCTGTGGAGGAGCTGGGGGAACAGGGCATTAGCGCACTTCACGATGTGCTATGACGGATGCTACTGCTTTCTCTTCTATTTCTTTTCAAAGATGCTAACACACAAGTCAATCTTCTGGACAATGAGAAGGGGAGATGAATGAGCAGGCTCCTATAACATTTATGGAACATGTCATCACACCCACCCACAGCTGGGTGCCGGGTTGCATACAACACAATTACACAGAAACAGGAACGGGCTGGAATGTTCGTTCTGGAGCCAGCTTGGCCACTGCTGTCTCTCCTGACTGCAATAAACCTGCACATCACTGCACCGCCACCGCTTCCAAACAAAAGGGAAATAATGCTATTCCAAATGGACTTCACACCTCACATCCTATGCTCCAACGAGTTCTCATGGATTAAGCCATATGGCACCAGCAGACTTTCGGACGCTGTCCGTGCATACCTTCAGAACGCAGGAGAGAAAGTAACCCATTGCAGCATAAACTCTTAACGAGAGGCATAAATTATGCGCTGCACCCCTGAGAGTTTGATCACTTAGGGTCTTAACCAGTAGGAAGAGGAAATAGTGGATGATTAAATCTACTGCATCAGTGGCCACTGGCAAGCAGCGAGGGGTGCTGCAGAACTGAAACTGCAGCTGGTAAAGCCACGTATGCTTCTTTTCATACAGCCTCTGCAGCTCTTACGTGGCTTCCAGAAGCCAAGCCCTGACAAAGGAGCACAGCCACAATTACCTACAACCAGACAGAATGAAAATGATCGATAAAACATCTCTTATACTGTAAAGTGTTAACATTTCTTGACAATGTCTTTCATCCTTAATCTGTTTGACATTTGCAGTTAGAAATAAAGTGACGTAAAAAGATACCGCTGTATTTGCATTTTTATTTCGCTTGTTTGCTTTGTGCAGACAAAAGGGACTGGTGGTGGTGGTGATCCAGGGAAGTGCTGTGGTTTTGGAGTGTCAGAAGACATAATCGATCCCACAAGCCAAGGTAGTAGCATATTATTACTAATTAAACACCCTCACCTGAGCACAACGTAAGAGCATTTTCAGGCCCTTTATACCACTTTCACCTCTAGTACTTCACATTCTAATCAGTACATTTCGCAGTAATTATTGCAAAAGTGCTTACTGAAGCAAACCTGACTCACAATTACTGGACAAACAATACTTTTTTTTTAAACATGGAGGGCTTTTACATTATGCACTTCAGAGTCTTCCTATTTAAGCAAGCCAAATTTAATTAACATCTTGTACTACTGTATCTGTCAATGCTTTCTTTAAAATTCAGAACTAAAACCACAGCTAAAGCCCCTTCTTGTGTGCTTAATACATGGGATTAGTACATAAAATGTATTAATATGTACTCGAGTACAATATTTTTACTGGCTATTTTCAACTGCTACATAAGCAAAGCTCAATATTCCTAACAGTTTAATTATAGCCATGAACAATTGTGTAAATGTTTATTGACTACCTAACAATTACAAACGTTGAACAAGCCCTATACCGTTGAGAAGGAAACCTAAAGTCTTTCCCACCACTGCCATTTCAGAAAGGCGAAGACACCCATGAGATTTCAGTCCCAGCACTCATGTAGATGCCTTGGATATATTTATTGCATACTCACAGACTAAATGGATAGTGTAGCAGCGCTGAGTAAGTGACAGCTTTTCCTTGTGAATCTTTTATTTATATACGGGTACAAGGAAAACAAAGGATTGCTAGAACTAGGGAGGAAAGATAACTCCTCTCTTTATCAATGTTGTTTGATACTGCTGTGTGTAGAATTCAACTCACAGTTCCCCTTGATTTGTCACACAGTAAACTAATTTTTTAAAAATAAAAGGTAAAAAAAATTTTAAAACCTCAAAGCTGAGTAAAGGAAAAACATATCCTTGAAAACAATAAACCAATGCTTTTCTTTAACTGATTAAATTTTAAGTTGACGTTTTCCTTCCACGTAATACCACAGTGATGTTTTGAGAAAAACATGTTGCGTTTCCAAAATAACGTACAGACATTTTCATCCACAAGGTGTAGTTTTAAAACTGTGCCTATGTATATGTATGTAAGTGCGTAAACATTATTTATGATGACTCCAGAAACCGCCTATACATAGCTTTGAAATTTCACTGCAATTTATGTTGCCTATCATATCCTTATCTCAAAATTCTCTTTCATTTTGTACTGCCTTACGTTCCTTCCGATAGGGAGAAAAAGGAGCTCTTGTGACACACCTGCTTATGAAAATGTTGATTATTTAACACTAACAAGCAGCTAAAAAACCTTACACGCAGAAAACAATGTAAAACAAACAAAGCAACCTCCCGCAAACCCCCTTCTTTGCTGGGCTGGGAGAGTGTCAAATCCCCCAGGACAGGAAAGAGACCTTGTGTAAGCAATGGGTTTTAAGAACTGGGCAGTGACAAGACACATAGGGAGCTTGTAGACAAAAAGGAACCTGACCATGGACATGAAAAGAGACACAGGAGAAACATTTTGCACTAAAACATTTGGGCAAATTCGAATCCCTCGCTCCATGACAAGGCCATGTGCAGCAATTTTTTTTATCAAATGGCAAGTTCAGATTAAGAAAAAAAAAAAGGTGCTTCTGTGGAACATCAGACAACATTATCACTGCATGGAACACAAGCTATTGTAACAGATGCTTAACGTTTCTCAACAAATACCTTGTGCAACCTCTTTTTTAAGCTTCACTCAATCTGTTAGCCCAAGAGACTGGCCCCTGCTGAATGGCAAGCCACTTCACAGGATTGGTTTATGTATATTTTATCAATATTGCTGTATAGCAGCCAAGTTCATATCACCATACTTCTTCTGCAAAGCAGGCAGATTTTGAAATATCATTTAAAAAAAACTAACCACCCCAAACATCAACTCAAAAGGAAAGCACTCAGATCCAATTACATTGTTACACTCTGAAATTATCACAAATAATTCATCTGGACCCACAGACATTCACCTGAGATTCAGAGAGAGAGTGTGTGCATTTAGGAACACTTTTCTCTCCCTCCTCTCAAAATAAAGTTCTCTCTTGTTAGTTTTTTCTTCTGTACAGATTTTTAATAGTTTGGGGTTTCTTTGGTTGGTTTCGGGAGTTTTTTGCTATATACATAAAGGCACAAATTCCCTTTTCTTTCTTATTTCTCATACAAATCTTTTAGTTGGGGCTTCATAAAAAAAAAAACCCGCACCGTTGCAAGAGTTAACTACCTTGTTTTGAGTGCTGACCTTCAAGCCCAATGCTTGGGAAACACAGTAAATGACTGACATCAAAGTATCTAACCACTACTACAGCACAGGCTATTCAGCTTCCCCCTCACTACCCAACGGGGAAAGGCAAGCCCCTTCGGAGGGCAACTTGCTCCCCCTAACACGGGCTGAGCAAACCATCATCTGACAGCATCAGCTCCTTCCACTGACTGTGGGAAGGAGCCCAGACAGTTAGCAGACACTTGACATCTAGCTTTCTGAGAGCTGAGGTTAGGCAAGATAAAACCAAAGTTAGGACCGAGCCTGACCGCATACCTATCACACACAACCTGCCTAAATGTGTGCGCGGACACAGCCAAGTTCCTGTGCCTGACAGGGTTGCTGCTTGTCAGCTGAGCTGTGACAGCTGCCTCAGGTATGAATTCTTTGAGCCTCTGTGTGTGACATTTATGAAAGAAACACCATGCTGGGCTAAGCCATCTTCATGAACAAATTAACCAGGTGTACAGGGCAAGTGCCCACAGCTTAAAGAATGAGCAAGCACTCATTAAGCCAAGGTAATTTGTTTGGTCAAGGCCATATACCCGCATCTTGTAACAGCTCTGAGAAAAAGGCAAAGAAAATAGTTTATTTAATCTCCCCATCAGCTGGAAAGTACAACTATCCCAGCACCTTAACTGTGTCATGCAGCCTTTTTTTTTTTTTAAAACAACGCAGTATCACAAGGTCCCTTTATAGGTGTTACCTGTTACAAACCTAAGTGCATGGCGCTTCCAGCTACTAAGTATTCAAGAAGTCATAATCATATTTGAGAAGTCGTGGAGCTCTGGTGAAGTTCCCACTGACTGGGAAAAGGGAAACATAACCCTCACTTTTAAAAAGGGAGAAAAGGAGGATCCAGGGAACCACAGGCCAGTCAGTCTCATCTCATATCCTGGGCTGTATCCAGAGAAGCGTGGCCAGCAGGCCGAGGGAGGGGATTCTCCCCCTCTACTCTACTCTCCTGAGACCCCACCTGGAGTCCTCCATCCAGCTCTGGATCCCTCAACAGAAGATTATCGACTCATTGGAGAGAGTCCAGAAGAGATCATGAAGATGCTCCAAGGGCTGGAGCCCCTCTGCTATGGGGACAGGCTGAGAGAGTTGGGCTTGTTCAGCCTGGAGAAGAGAAGGCTCCAGGGAGACCTTATAGCACTTTCCAGTACCTGAACAGGCCATAAGGAAGCTGGGGGGAGGGACTTTTTACAAGGGCCTGTAGTGACAGGACAAGGGGTAACGGGTTTAAACTGAAAGAGGGCAGATTTAGATTGGACATCAGGAAGAAATTCTCCATGGAGAGGGTGGTGAAGCACTGGAACAGGTTGCCCAGAGAAGCTGTGGATGCCCCATCCCTGGGAGCGTTCAAGGCCAGGCTGGATGAGGCTCTGAGCAACCTGGTCTAGTGGAGGGTGTCCCTGCCCATGGCAGGGGGGTTGGAACTAGATGGTCTTTAAGGTCCCTTCCAACCCAAAACATTCCATGATTCTCTGATTCCAAGTAGCATAAACTAACTTAATTTTTGCTCTTAGCAGATATGTAACTCACTTCCTTCACTAAGCACATGTAGCATTTTACAGTCTTCATATTGCAAGGGAATAAATGAGTGCACATTTCCCACATCCTCTGTTTTAAAACTTGACCTCACACCTTTTTTATCTGACCCTCACTCACCTCACAAGTCCCTCCTAAAGTAGAAAAGCACATCCCTGCTCATCTCTACAATATCATGGAGCTTAAGAGACTTCTGATGAGACACAAAGACTACCTAGCCTCATAACCAGGCCTGGTATATCTGCAAGGAATGCTACTGTGAAAAGAGTTTCCAAAAATTACGTTTCCTCCCTGGGAAAGGAAATAATGGAAGAGCGGGAAAACTACTGTCATCACTGTGACCTACACTGCAAGACAAGACATTTCATTTAAAAGAAAAAAAAAGGTCAACATACACTTTAAATTTATTACAGAGTCCTGGCTTCAAGTCTCCCAGGAGATGCATCATTGTGTCCAGTAATTCATGACTTGAACTAACCAAGAACTCACGGCCACATGCCAGTGCAGCCACATCTGCAAGAGAACACAAAACAACACCATAAAAAAATTACATTTCAAACATGATAAATCAGATTTTATGCTAATTATCAGGACTACTAAATATACGTCAGCTATGCATAATGAACTATGGCACTATATAAACTGCAAGCTATATTAATCTACATAGCAAATACTGAAGCAGCAAGTTACGCTGCTCAAACTCCTTCAGAATTCTACTTTGGTAATTAAAATATTTATTCAGAGTGGCCAGTATCCTAATAGTAACACAGTGAATTATGAAACAAAAGGTTGGATTCACCCACAAATTACCTGGGACTGTAACAAAACTGACCATTATAGGTTCCACACCAAGGAAAGGAGATTGCGGATTGTTTTACAATCACTCAATTTAATATACCTGGCAGGTTACACAACCAAAATTCTGATGGACATCTACTCAAAAGCTTTTCCTACCTCTCTGCAAGCACTGCATTGTTCATGCACAAACCAAAGGGCAAAAAAATTTCCAAAGACTACTGCTCCAAAGCAGGCTTTCCTTTAGCTCTTCCCCTTATACTTGCCCCATACTTTAGGGCACCCTTATGTGCAAGAAGGATCTTCCAGCAATCCCAGCTTCTTTGTAGCATGCAGTCAGCCAAGCCTCCTCCAAACGAGTGAAGCCCTGTGTATGTAACTAGTGACAGAACCCAGTTCCCTGGCCTCCCAACTGAGGGCCGGTTTGGGATCAGCTGCACCATACAGTTCTTCCACTTTCAGGCAGGCTCAGGTTCTCTCCTACGCATATACATCATGATGCCTTTTTAACCTCAGTAAAAGCAGAGAGATACTACGGACACAGCATATAATTAAAGACTGTTATCACAATGTTTGTGCGTACTGGGCTGTGTTAAGAGCTCTGTTCTAGTGTTTTCTAACTTCTGAATGCTTGGCACTTCATGACTGTCTCCTCAGTGTTCATTTAACACCAGTCTCTAGGGTGATACTACTTTATGGTGTAACTGGGAGGATGAAACTGGTACCTTCTACATTGTTCCTCTGACTGTATCCTTTATCACATTTGAGTTTCAGCAACCTCCTTTCGCAAATTACAAGGGGGCAAATCATGGTAACATCAAATTCACTGGCAAAATTCCTATCAGCTTTAGTGAAGGAAGATTTCATTCCACCACCCTGATTCCTCCACATACAGAAACTCAACCCCCCACAGCCTTTAAACATTTACTTTGTGCAGACTTTACTTTTGCTATGCTTTTTTGGTTTTTGTTTCTTTTTTTTCAATGAAGCAACTGGAGAATATTGGGTTCCACCTTGGTACAGTGGCATAACGCAATGCATACTGTTCTTTATTACAATCTTTAATGGCACCACGACACCTAAAAATCACACATTCAAAAAAGCTGTTAATGGTGGTGTTAATGATTCACTTATTTGTATAAACACCCAGTTTCATCTATCTCGCATCATGTCATCAGAGTGATTTGGACAGCTGCACAGTTTCAAAAATGCAGATGACATCAACCCCCTTTCTCACAGCCTTCCAAGCCAAGAGCAGCCATACTAAGACAGATCTGTGCCTTTCTACTTATATACTGACCTTAAAGAGAAACGTTTAGTATGGAAGTCAGGTTTATTACCTTTTGCTTCTCTTAGCAGTATGAACTCATGACAGTGAAGGTGGGGTCCATCTGGTAGCAAAAAAAATTCTCCAGCAGTTTCAAAGTGCTGAGAACATACCTTAAGATGGGGCTCATCTACTCGCACCACCTGCGATTCATGCGTCTTGAAGATGTTAGCATTACTGGCGATTCAAAAAATAAATAGCTTGGCATTTGCAAACTAAGGTGAGCATACAAGACTAGTAGAACGGCCCTTGTTTTCCTCCAGATTGAATGGATGTGTTAGGGAATTTCAGAACTCAATGGCTTCTACCCATCTAACCTTTAACTGTGCCACAGACAGTACAACACCTCACAGAAGTCCCAATGACAAAATCTGCTAGAACTTCAAAAGAGTAGGAAAGTCACCCAAGATATCAGCACTGACGAAATACCTAACTTCAAAAAGCTGTATTTACTGCAGCACATACAAAGCAATACAGAATTCCCAGTACACGGGGAATGCTATTCTGAGAGATAACATAAACTTACTTGTTACAATCCCTGCCAAAGCTAATACAAACTGATTTTCATCAGAATCCAAATCCTGCTGTTTCATGTCTTCGCTTAATGACTTCACAAAGCTCTCCATGGTCTGTGCAGTGATTGTGAAAAACTTTACTGCTTTACCCTGCAAGCACGGAGGGGAAAAAAAGGTTATACACACTACAGCTACTACGATTATTAGATGCTACAGTAAAACTGTAAATCTTCAAAATCACTAAAACATCCAGCTACTTCAAAATCCAACAGAAAATAGCAGATATGCAGCGACATGTTTGATTCCCTAATATCTGAAACCATTTCCTCAGAAGAAAATGGGAAACTACCCAATGCTACATTTATTTATAAAACTAAACCATCACACATTTAACTCCTAAACCCACAATATGTATCAAACAGCAGAATTAAAGTTTATATTTTTAAGTGAGGATATTACCTCTTCTTTTTGCAACACTTGCATGAGGTGTTTCACATTTACCTGGGCTACTACAGCAGCTTTTGTGAAAACCCTATCCAGCTGAAGATCAGAGAACAGCCTGATGTAGTGACTTGACATGAATTTCCTAAGAAAACCAACGAAATATCCAGCAAAAAAAAGCTGAATTCAATTGGATCCTAATAGGATTAATCAATTGTTCAATACAGGATAGAGAACAATGGACTAGGTAGAAGTTCTTTAGAAAAAGAGGTGTCTCCTGGGTCTCAGGTTGCATTTAAGTCAGCAATGCCACAGGAGAGAGATGACCATCATGCCAGAGCATACAAATAGAGGAACAGCACATAATCATGTTATGCAGTCTTCTCCTCTCAGCTGGAATACTGCTGAATTTGAGGATATCTCGGTTGAAGAAGCAGCCACCTGGTACAAAGCCCAGGGCAGGTCAAAGAGCCTGGACAGTGCTGTAGACACAGCCCACACAGAAGGATGGAGAGAACTGTTCCTGTTTATTAATAATTCTGACCCGTACAACATTGCTGGACACACTTTCACACAGAAGATGCTGTTTTTCATAACAAAACTAGAGTAGCTGAGAGCCCATAATGCCAGGTTTCCCAGTGTCTCTAATCTTTGCAAGGTGTTTCATGAAGCAGCTGAAACTTCCAGTCATTCCCAGCAGCAACCCAATGGGACAGCCCAAGAAATGCCTGAACTTCTATTCATTTTGCAAAGTGACTGAAAATGTTAATCTTTCATTAAAACTACTGCTTTCACAGTATGTGCAAAGCCACTGATAACACTTACTTATTCCTCCACTGCTGCACACTCACCACACTGAAGATGTACAGTCCCTGTGGGGCGACTCCAGCAAAGGGGTATAAAAAGCAGAGTCAGCCAATACTCTGTACATTCACAGATGGTACTGTGGTCCAAGAATAACAGGAAGGAAGGGATCGTGGGGAACAAGAATGGAAAAAAGTGCACTTCTGCATGTGCTAGATGTACTTTTTAAACTTATGCGGACAGCACACCTCAACGACTGCAATTTTAACATAAGCAGTGACTACAGTTCAAGACGCAGAGGCCGTGAGAGAAAATGAAGAGAGCCTACTATAGCAGGCTGGTACAAGCTGTTATGAAAATATGTAGCCATATGGGAACATAACAGAGTACTGAGCAAACCAAGCCGTTGGTATGTTGCTCAGAAAACAAGCAAAACCTTCTATCCGCTAGTCTCTTGCGGTGCCGCTGGTGTCCTCTCTGCCGAACCTTCTTTCCAAGTAGCCATTAAGTAGCAGCGAGATCTGAGGGGCTGCAGCAGAGACCAATCAGGTTTATAAATAGCGAACGTGACGTACTCTGCGCAGGCTCTTATTAGCTTGACAGTATTTTCATGGGACTGAAGAATGTCTCACCCAGAGACGTTGATATAAGGACAGTTCTGAGAGCAGCCATCTGCTTGAGCTCAGGCGGTGCAATGAACCCTTTGCTGTCCAACTAACTCCTGCATGAAAACATCAGTTAATGTGCAAAGCTGCTGCCATAAAATATGAAGTCATCTGTCACCATAGCAGATAACTGAAGTAGCAGACCACCTTGTAGGATCCAAAATTTCTCAAGTTGAAGCAAGCCTTGATGTTGTTCTGAAATAAAACCTTCACCGAGAGCCCTGTCACATGATTATCTGCTTGAAGTTTTCTCTGAAAGACACCTAAAACATGTGCGGACACAAACGGTATATTGGTCCCGAACATCAGTTCAGTCAATCTGATTTACAGAACTGTATGAAAGACTTACTTCTGCATCTTTGTGAGGACTGAAAAAAGCTTCAGCATTGCTCTCCAAAGCATGAAGTGATTTTGAATTGATGCCACACTCCACACATGCTTAAATATGAGCAACAGTTTCAAAGCACCCTTGATGTTCGTACACATTTCTATAGTTCACAGCCCCTTTCAGGGGAGGGAGGAAGATGCTACAAGCTGTACAACTTCTCAAAAAATAGCCCAAACCAAAGACTTTGTATGGCAAGTCTCCATCATCTTTTAATAACCTGATTCACGGCCAGTTGTAATCTGTGTCTGACGTAATGCCATACAATCCAGGTATGTCTTTCCTCGTAGTGTTGTTACAAATCCAGGCATGTTTCTTACGTGTTTTGTGCACCATCACAAGAAAACAATGCCTAAAGACATTGCTATGACCTTCACCAGAAGTATAACAGTTCAATGAGCTCTAATGATTGCTGGGAAGGACTACAGTAGAAGTATTCTGCATTTCAAACAAACCTAGAAGCAAAAATATTCCTTCTTTGCAGTTGGGCTTTTTGCCCTCACACAAATCATCAGGTAACAGTTTTGGTTTTACCTAATTCTACTGAATTTTGATACCTTAGCCTGCTTTCAACAAGGCTTCTACGAATTTTACTCTCATCTTGCAGAGATAGGTCATTTTCATCACTGACAGCCTTTTGTTTATGGGCAACATAACATTTCAATACTGTTTCATAAGTCAAATAACAGCTGGTCACTAAATACCGTTGATTCTTACAGCTATAAACTGTTCTGAAAATACAGAATGTACTTTTATACTGTTTGTGTTGTTATGTGTGGGCTCTATAGTACCCACCTGCCTTTTATGTTTTTTAGCTGCTTTATACAGTGTTTTCGCAGACTTTTTTTCCTTAGTAACTGCTGCTGCTTGGATCTGGAATCATCCAGATGAAGTTATGACCAAAAGGTATCACTGTACAGCCTCCAAATATCCTATATAAAGTTATAATTGTATTTTCGTGCACCCAAACTGGAAAACCTCTTACAACCACATTAGTTTACCAGTTACTATATTGAACTAATCCTACTCACTTAGCGGTTCATCATGCCACTGAAAAACCAAGCCAGAAGAAACTGTGGCATCAGTTGACTCAGATTAAAGACAGCAATTCCTTCTCATGTTGGCTGTGACAAGATGGAAAAATCATATTTTTATCAGGCCTGTTCCTCTGATCCCTCCTAATTCCATCAGCTGCACTTGGCAGCAGAAGTCTGTTAGCTGTAATACTATTATTGTCATTAACTGTTGTTGGTTTGGGTTTTTTTCCCCCAAAGATCCTACCTGTCCACATTTAACACTGAAAAGGTAGTAAGATTAACTAGCTGCTAGGCTCTCTAAATTTCCAAGAGTCATGCAAGAATTAAGGTAGCACAAAGATTTGAAGTTGAGAATCAATGGATCTGTCTTCCTTCCACAGAAATAGCTCCTCCAAGCTCTCCACAGGCATGGGAACTGCTGCATGCACCCAAGAATTTTCTTCTTCTGTTAGTTTGCAAAGATATTTACAATGTGCGAGCTGTAGCCCTGCTTCCAGTTTAACTATGTGTAGTGGAAAAGAGATAGACCTTGTTTGATAACATAAGAATTAATTACTGCATTTATTCCCAGCCTGCTGCATAACACTTTATAGTTCCAACACTTCTTAATGAGAATGGATGGTTCCCAAAGAACATGCAATTCAAAAAACATTTTTGCTGTCCAGTTAGCTTCCAAATATACCCTTATATTACAGCATGTTACAAAGCAAGGTCTTTATTTTAAAGGCCGAACAGCATTACCACCGGTAAGTATTCACCTGCCATACTTACTCCTCCTAGAATGGTTTTAACAGCTTCCTCATTGCTAGATACACCCCACAACAACGTGCACACCGCTGCACCCATTTCTGTGCAGTACTCTGCTTGCTGCAGGAGCTGCTGCTTGGCCTCATTCAGCTGCTGGCGCAGGTCTAGTTTCTCCTGAAATAGCGTAAGGAAATTTTGGTTGCACTTCATATCAGCCAAAACAAGTTTCTAGGCTAAGGGACAGAACAAGGAACAACGTAGTCATGGCCATATACAAAACGGTGGTGGCTGGGTGAGGGGTGGCAAACGCGCAGGAGCTGCAGATAGATATAGCTCAGGAGAGAAGGTATGTAAGTAGTAAGCACATCGTGAAGGCTGACAGTAACCAGAAGCCTGTCCACAAGGTCAGGCCAAGTGACCCACCGAGACTGAGTGGCACCTAGAGAAGCCTGATAGGAGCGTCTACTCCTCCTAAGCAAACAGCTACACGTCTCTTTGACAGACGTGGGATTTCAGCAGAAGTCAGCCTTTCCAGACACCTCACAAAAGATACTGGAAACATCTTACAGGAAGGGAGGGTTGTTTTGTTTTTCAAAACAGACTTCTGCCTTAGCCAACGTGGTAGAGTTGCTGGATATCTAGGATAAATACTGTTGTCTCTTCCAAGTTTTTTCTATTGGCATACTACTGATCAGTAGTGTCAAAGTATGACAGAGTCCCTGGAAAAACACATCTAAGGTTTGAAGTTCGGAGGGCCTTTCATACCAAGAAAGCCCAGGCACCATTGTGCATCCATCACCTATGCAAGCTGTGCAGCGGTCCTCAGCACGAAGCATAAGCAGAGAACAGAGCAGTCCAACACAACCAGGACAGTTTCTGTTTGGTGGTACTTCTTCCCAGTCACCTGGGAAGTTGGCCAGAAGAATATCATGAGATTAGGTACAACTCTAGGTCTCGCTGGCTTTCTACAAACTGCCACAGGGGTAGTGAAGTTGCTGCACTTCTATCTTAGAGCCTGTGCAGACAGCGAGATCAAGGCAGGGACACCGCAGTCTGTGGTCTCTCACAGTGGGTGAAGGCCCTCTGCTAACTCTGAGTGGGGTGGTATTAGACAGTGCTGCAAGGAAAGATAAAAGGCAGGCAAGAAAAACGATACTAACTCAAGTATTGAAAAAGAGAGAGAGAGAAATCACAGGGTGTCAAAAGAACAGAAGAATCTTGCTCTGCCTGTTTTGTGGATATGGGATTTTCAGATTCACCGGAGAAAGCACCTTTCTCAGCCCAGCCTCCCCTGTGTGTTTAGCTATCAGGAGGAAGCATGGGGAAGTGAGAAGGAAATCTTCCCTATGTCCATTTGGAAAGTACGTAAACCGAATAAAAAAAAACTTTCCACCATGTGATTTCATCAAGATTTTAAAATAATTATCTTGTCATTTTGGGGTTTCACCTCAATGTCTTGTATTGAGGGTTTGGAAAAAACAGAAACGTAAACTCATCTGAAAATTTACGTAGCATAGTATCAACCAGCACAAAGCCGCTTGTACTCTGTCACCAATTACCCACCTAGCCTCCCGTAGCACACCTGACAGCCTGATTCACATTGCTTTATCCTGCTGCTAACGGAACACACAGGCTAGGATTTGTAAAGTCCAGATTAAATGGATCAAGCAGATATCTGTGCATATTTACACTCGGGAGTCTCTTTCACCTTATAGTTTAACATATGCAAGACTAACACTTGCTGCTGATTCCCTAGGAATAGAAGTCCCAGGAAAAGCCTCTTATTTCTTAACACTTTGACCATTTTAAAGCAAGTTAACCAAATTTTATCTTTTGCATAACTCACTGCCAGGCCTAGCAGCTTTTCTGCTACCATGAGCACCAATAAAATGTCCACAGGCATCTTCCTGTCCAACCCCTGTATTGTCTCTTTTCCACACTGCCCTTATCTCAGGAAAACGTATCTTTAAATACACTGTATTTGTATTTTGATGCTAGTACTGAATAGTAAGACATAAAACTCTAATACCAAAGCTAGATCTCCTAACAAGGATGCAAAGGCAGCACAAGAAATGCCAGATTTTTTTTTAATAGATCAAAAGCAACATCAGAACAAAGATATGAAGCAAGGAAAACAAAATACTACATTCAAGAGCCAGGAAAATAAACGGAGCCTGCAAAAGCAAATAACCTCGCTGGAAGCAACACCCGAGTTCGCATGGCAAAGCAATCGCTGTGCTATGCAACACCACCACCTTCAGGAAAGGGTCCAGGAACAAGAATACAGCAGCGCCTTGGTGCGTAACTATGAAAAGGCAGACAAAGGCGGCACTAGCCAAGAATAACATGTGCAGTTTAAGTTTTGCTAAGGTTCAGAAAGCACTGCAATTCCCTCATCAGTGATACAGCACCGCACAGAAATTTTGGAATGCAAAATGTTGATTTACGATCCCCTAAGAAAAGGGCACTACCCAACTAGAAAATGCATTTATTTTATGTTTGTTTTGGTGAATCATTTCCTTCTCCTTCAGAAAATGAGTATGTAGAAAACAATTCAGAAACTACAAGAAAGGACATCTATAGCAGACCAGCGACCAAATGAAAAACACCATGCAAAGTGATTAACAGGAGCAAAAGTCACACATGTACCTACACCATCATCTTTTATCCCAAAGAGCTAAAAGATTTCACAACGTACATGAACACAATCCACTCAGAGAAATGCACCTTTGTGGCATGTAACAGAAGCCATTCAGCCAGCCTATACTGCACAACAGCAAAGACATGGAGAGAAGAGCTTTGATCAAGAATACCAGGAAACAACTACTCTTAGTAAACTACCCATGCTTTAAGTACAACTTTCATCCAAAGAAATCACAAATCTAAACCACCTGCTATTTATTTTGCTATAGTAACCCAAACAAAGGGTGGGACCCACTTCATTAATACCTAACGTTGAATGTGGCAGATATTTTACCCTAGGTGCTTATACAGGTGAAGACCTGGGTGCACAGCAAAGCCACCCACGTACCTATTGCTGAACTACAACAGCTATCCTGAAATACTTCTTTTGAAGTAAGGAATATCCAGTACTATTCCATCGTACTTTCACATTCACACCAAATTTCACTCCAGAATGGCTTGTCCGTGCAGATGTGCCCTAAAACTGCATGACTGAACTGTTCATTTATTCCCTTTCAAAAATGAAATAATTTCTGTAGATTCATCTTTGTGCAGTCCCAAGGCTGGCAGACGCTAACTCTAGAACCCAGGTGAAGTGAGCTTCTGCTGAAGGTAGCTATCAGCTCCAAGGAAATGAACTTTTGCAGCCAATAATCACAACTCTCATATCTCTCAGAAATTAAGCCGCCAGTCTGTGTGATCCTATTTGAAACGCAAATGCTTCACAGAAGACCCACAGTATGAGAAGTCACGGTCTTTGATGTTCCTTCACTGTTAAAAATCTCCCCACTCATAATAACCAAATATAATACTGACAGAGCAAAAGTAGCCCTGTAATTGTTCCTGGACTCCCAGCTGTACGTGGCAAGTGGATCAACAGGTGCATTGGGAAAGACTATTAAAACTAAACAAAGGTACACAGCTTACAACAAGCCAGAACAGAAGCTGTTTTCATTTTGTACACTGCATCGCTGACATTATCATCTATTATCCTCTTTGAAAATATGTTATAGCTACATTTAATTCAAAAGAACTGATTCTGCAAAGGATCTCTGGATGCCAGCTACGCCACAATCCTCCCAAATACTCGAACCTTTACTTCAACACATTAATATAAACAAAATGCTAAGGGTTGGGTTTTAACTGTACGTACACCAGAACGAACCCCACCAAGAAGCCCTGTAACGCAACCCCACACAACTGCGCCTCGCACACCACGGAAGTTAAGGGTGACCTGTGCAAGAGTGACGTACCCAAGCGGGAGACCAACTGTCAGTTGGTACCGTGATTTGTACACACTGAACACTTTTTGGTATCATTTCCTATTATATTTTGTCTGGTTATAATACTGACCCCTTTGTTCTAGAAGCATCAAGGGGACAAAACCCATTATTTATGAACTTATAGGTAAGTAATTTACACACCACCTGACCAGAAATTCCAGATTGTTTTTGAGTCCGAGGATGTATTTTGTGACATACATGGAAAAACTGATCATTACTGCTTTTGTTATGAAAACTCACGCATACAGATACCAATATTCTAACAGTAAATCTACCTTCTTCTCTCTCATGCAATCTGCCTGGGCTGTTTCCAGACGGGCTCTGAAGTGTTCACAATCCATTTTCAGCTGCTCTATTTCCTCCTCCTTTTTCTCCATGTCTGTGATAGGATAAATCAGATACGCGAAGTACTAAGTTACGACCAACCGGGCTTGCACTCAAGAGAAAAGAATCCACTAAGAGCAGCTTTAATGAGGTGCTTTAACTATTTTTGCTTGTGTTAGATCACCTCCTCGTGGCTAACCTGGCATATCGCAATTTGCCACATATCGACAGCTTTCCTAAGGAACTAACCAAACATGGTATTTCTGATTTACATGCAGAAAGACTAGGGGAAAAAAAAATAATCACATCTAGCTGTTAAATACTATGTGCTGATAAGATACAGTTCTGGAATGGAGCTCCAGCTCCTCAGGAATTCTTTAAAAATTACTCAATTTTCTACTTCATTTGTTTTTATGATGGTTTTCATGTCTGGCATCTTTGAAATGCAGTGATTAAAGTGAAAATATAAGAAAAAGAATACCAAGATCAGTGAAAAGTGAGTGTTTCAACATACAATGTACAAATTATACGAACAGTAAGAAGGAAATGCTGCTACTCCAAACATTTTAAATTTATGTTTATAAAGTATTGCAAGACATTACAAGCTCTTTAACCATGTCAGCGACAAGCAAATTTTACAATTTCCTTAAAAATGAACCTCTGATATTATCAGAAATACATTCCAATTTAGATGCTTTATTTTACTGAGCAGAAACCAAGTTAAAAGCATTATATTTCATGATCATGAGGTATGTTTTAAAAAATTTAAGTTTGAAGGATATTTTTAATCATTACTGTATATTATATTTTTCTTTAAAAAGACGGTTCTTGATGCTTAGTATTGATACTGAAAAAAGGAAAAACACTTCCAAAAAGTAATATCCGAAGAGCATCTACTCTAATTTTGGTTAGTTTAAAAAAAACAATATACACTCTGCTTCAAGCACCATACCCTTGGTCATGTGGGCATGGTCTATGGCTTAACACACTTCAAATACATTATAAAATACCGACCACATGTTAGGGCAAGTATTTACTAAAGAACATATCAAATTCAATCATATAAAGATAACAGTCTCTACTACCCAAAATGCTTGGATTCTGGCATTTTGTTTTGTAATCCTACAGTATTTGGAAATAAATTCCTTTCTTTTTTGGTCCTAATTCACAAAATGTTGTCAACGCAAATATATACATATCGCTTTCAGTAGCGGGTATAGAAGTTGATAATCTAGCCACGAACACCCTCTCTAAAGAGACAAAACATACTTCCTCTCAGCCCTTGTGTGATTCTAAGCCATCAACACTAAGACTTTTTAACAGAAACCAAAGAGGTGAGGCAAGGCAGGGGTCCACTCCTAGGAAACACAGATGTGCCAGGGCACATATAGGCTCTCTGGCCGTTCCGTTCTTTTCAACCTGCAATCGAATGGATTCATTGAGTTTTTGAGGAGTAACTGGTCAGTGGCAGGAAATTTTGTGTTTGTCAAGTAAGGAAAATTAAGTCCCATGCACCTATTACTATGTGGGTGTGAGTCTCAGGTACTTGACAGACAGATGTCTTGCGCATGAGTAGGCGATGCTCTGCTTATCAACAGCAGGCCAAGAAGCAGTCTATCCTTGTCACGAAGTACATCCAGTGAAAATCTCTCTCACTGCAAGGAAACAAGCTCTGCTCAATGAGAAGAATCACTTCCAGCCTTTCAGAGGATGGATACACCCTGAATCCAGCATCAGCGCAGCCAGCAGACACACAAAGATGCCCCATCCTTCACCGGCAGACTTCAGAGGTCCCGGAACCAAAACTGAGCCAGTAGAAGAGAAGCAATATTAAACTACCAAGTGTTAATAAAATCCTACCTGTGGGGTTTTAAGCCCTCCAGATAAAAGAAGGATCTGTGAACTTCCTCTAAGGTACCATGATGTTTTATGCCAAGAGAGGAAAAAAAAAGGGGGTAATATTGGAAGCAGCTGAAGAGACCTACTTCAAGCTGTGCCCCATTCATGGGAACTCCCCGTTAGGCTCAGGCAGCTCTCCCAGCTGTGCACGCCTTCGCCCTGAAAAGAACTCAAGGTTGCATGCACCAGTCCTGACATTTGACAGCCTCTTGACACGCAGCAGCAGAATGAGCAGCAGACACTTGGCTGACACAGAAGCCTGCAGCTGTGCTGCCGAGTCCTGCACACCCGCGTCCTGAGCGGCACACAGGGAAGCCCAACAGGTTCTCCCGCTGGCTCCAAGTCCCAGCCCCTGGCCAGAAAGTTCCCTCTTGATGCTAAAATCTTGAGGCTCAGACTGTCTACCTTCACCAAGTGAAGAAGCAGCTTTCACTACGAAGTTGGATGAGCAAAAGAATATGAAATGACATCCTCATACAAGCACAAAATGCATGATCTCCCAACTGCAGCATAAAGCAGACTCTGGGAAGAAGCGGCATTTGCTCCCAAGACATACAGCAGACTCAAAAGCAGAACAAGGCACTGGGCACAATGAAAGGAGGCCCATATTTCAGGCTTAAGGTGGACTCATTCTCATCCATGCTTATAGCTCACATCAAGACATTTCCTGGACCAAAGATCTAACCTCGAAGCTCTGGGACATAGAGAAATTGGTACAATTACAATGAATGCCAACAAGTGATGGAATTCCAATACTGGTGATCCAAATGCTAGATCAATGTTACATGCAAACTTTAACGTTTCCCCAACAGGCAGAGTTCCACTAAACTTACATATCATAACACAGAAAATTTATTGGAGCTATTTTTCTAAGCTTCCTGGGACTTAAACACTCTTCCTGAGGAGGGCAGTAAGAACAAAACGGACCTCTCATTTTGAAATGAACACTGATGCTGGCAAAAGCCCTAGTGAAGACCCTGACACCAGCCTGAAAAGTAGGTGTCGGTTGCATTGACCATTGCCTGCTCTGATCTCAGATACCACCTACGGGATGCTCCCACAGCAAACAGGTGTCCTACTGACCTAGATATACAAGTGAAACATGCAAAGATCCCATGTTATCCAACCTTTTGTGAACTTCATGCTCCAAAGCCTCCTTTCGGTCTGCCTTACTGCATGCTGCAGAGGTAGAAGCAGGCTGGAGTAGCAAAAATCCCCACTTGACTTGTCCAGCTGTAGGGGCAAACAGAGCAAGGGCCTGAATAAATATTCAAACGTCCTCGCTAACTGCAAGACAAATCTCCACTGCCGGCTCAGCTTCAGGCACTCCTCCAAAGGACCCAGAGGACACCGGCCAGCCAGCAGAACATCTGCAGGAAAGTCTTAAAATCCCCACGTTGATGCCACAGACCTGCTGCTGGAAGGCCCCGACAGCGTCTCCTTGATGCCTGGCACAAGGAGTGTAAGAAGGATCAGTGAGAGAAATCTTGAGACTGAACACTGATGAAACTAGGTACAACATGGATCTGAGGACCTTGAACACTTAATGCAACTCAGAACAGTCCTTGATGCCTTGCAATAGCATAAAAAGAACATATTCAGGTCCCACATCCCTTCTTGTGAAACGGATTTTATCTCAACTGACAGCAGGAGAGGTGGTACGGTCTTCTCATCTCTGTTAGGATTTGATGGCATGGAAGAATCTTTCCAGAGCGGATGACTGAAGCCGCTGGAAGCTTTGCCCCCAACCTATTACGTGGTATTGGAGACAGGCCTTGAGGCTCTATCTTGCTCTTTCTTAGCTAGCTGTTGCAAATTAATTTTCAGTTAATCACTTGATATTCTAGAAGAGGTACACTCTCCATAAGCTGTATCAGTGCTTGTCCCGTGTCTTTCTGGACAAAACCAGTTCCCTGTGAACAGCTGAATTGTACTGCTGCATGTAACTGCTACAGCCTAGGGATGGAGCTGACTCAGATTTGGCCCCGATGGCACGTTGGGAATGGTGTAACTATTGAAAAAATAATGCACAGAATCATAACACTGAAAAAATGGACTTTGGGGACAGCAGTGAAAAGACCTTTGTAACAGTCTTCAACTTTTTTATTATTATGAATATTTAAGGCAATAAAAACATACACGCTAAAAAACAAGATAGGCTAAATACAACATTATCTCTTCCTTTAACTTTTACCCTCAGTTATTGACCACGTTTTTTTAACTGTTCATCTAAAGTGACATTTTGAAAAACAGAATGCTTTTGCCTTTTCTCCAAGAGGAATCACTTTTTTCCTGATATAGCTCCCCTTACTAAGTATGTTTTAATACACAGTAGAGTATTTTTAAATATTAGACATGTCTAATTATTCCTGACGCAGTTTGTCATTTTCTTCATTACAAATGCATTAATCTACTGAAACAGACATCGAACATCACAGTTTAAGCTGAAATACCTCCACAAACTCTACAACTATTCGTAGGGGCTTGACAGTTTGTTCTAAGCAGTTTTGGCAGAAACTCCAAGAACTTGCAACATGATACTACTCACTTGATTCAATAGCATCCAGTTTCTGGAATGTCCCCAGGATATCCCCATTTACTATTTTGGGTAAGAAATCTCGCAATTGCATAACCTCAGTTGTCAGCCTTTCCAAATCCCTCCTTTTAACTTTAACAAATTCCTCTTTGGTCTCAGCCTTCTGAAATAAAAAACAAACAAACCAACCAAACAACGACACTTACAGCCTTGCAGTGCTTTTCTACTCGAATTCCTCCTCTTAGACAAAAACATTCTTCTGTATTACATCATTTCAGAAATTCATAACCTTTTAAAAGAAAACTACCCGGTAATAACTAAACCCAAGAGTCTCTGAGAGGGACTCTCTGACTGTAAACTAATTTTTGCCACTCTGGCCTAAAGCAAATCGTATTACCTCTCTGCATCTGTTTCTCCACCTAAAACGCACACAGTGTACCTCAGAAAGCTGTAAAAATTAACATTCACGTTTTAAAACGTGAGAAGCTATGCATATGCCCAGCTATTGTTTCAAGACTGTTGTAAATGATACAGTAACTCTGTTTTTTAATCAACTCAAGTATTCGCAAAATCCTCAGTCACCCTGCTAAATTACAACTGCTCTTTTAGAGGAAACTTTATTTTTTTCAAAATAATTCATTTTTTGCGAAGACCAAAAAATATTTGCAACCCTATCCCACATAAAAGTAATTTAATCCTGAGTTAAGACAAAAAAAAATGTTTGCTAGTTTCCTCTTCTGCCAAACTACTGCTATAACTTTAATTCCAGAGCCTAAAAGAATATGCCTTGATTTTAAAATTATAGAGAAATTTCTGTACCAAAAAACTCCTGAACTCCAATTTCTGATGTACGTACATGTGCACACTGCTGTTTCTTAAAAAGGCTACCATATACACACAGACGTAAAAAAGGTTTAACATCCTTTGCCTAACATATTAGCCATCTAATATGCTTTCACAAAGCAAAATTATAACATACCCTAGTACTGTTTTGCACTGCACTGAGAATGGTGCAGAAAAATGAGAACCTTTAAGTATCACGTTATTCCAGAGGGAAGAGAGTACTGCAAAACAACAAAACGTGCCATTCCCAGGGTCTTCTGAAGTCCAGCTGCACAAGTGGAAGTTGTTACCACAGGTACAGACAAAGCTACCCTGGCATTTCTATCCTTTCCAACCATTTCCTACAATTCTTGATTTCTACTGCCCTACTTTCTCAGGTTAAAAATTTCCTTTCAGTTTTGCTTCCTACTCTGTTTCTTTCCCAGCTGTCTTTCAAACCCAATTGTAGGGACAGAACAGGCCAGTTCCTGCTTTCCCTGTTCAGAGGCATCAGTGCCACAATAACGGAAGAAAGGTTTTACTTTTAACTCGAACTGTACATTCTAAGCTGCATTTAGGAAGTGCTTATGGCAAAGTTACTATGGCCAAATACCACACAGTACATGATTCAAGAAAACTACAATCCACTTAGGTCTCAAGAAAGTATGGAATAAACACATGGCAACAGGAGCCTACCATCTGCAGCAAACAGGAGGCCTGAAAGGCAACTCGGTATTGTTCAAAATTACGGAGCACAGTTTGGCACAGAAATAACGACAGCTCTGTTCACTCGTAGAAGCTAAATTCAAATAACATACACTAGTGAAGTACCGGGGTTGAAATATGAAACATGCAGTAAGGAGAGGATTCTCATCTATAGTTCCCGCTGTGAGCGCAGACCTTTGCAATACTGCAGTTCCAACAGACAAGCGCTATTTCCCTGCTCAAGCAGCTACTCAGCATCTCCCCCAACTTCAACAGTTACATTAAAACCAAATATCCTTTCTCCACCAGCCCAGGGCGCCTGGCACTCCTCTACCGGCCCCACCACGCTCCCCCTTACGAGGGGGAGGGTCACTCATGCTCGCCCACGGGTGTAGTACGAGCCCACGCCGCGGGCAGGGGTCCAACCAAGTAACCACGGCAGCCGGTGAGCTACAGGGGCCGGGCTCCTGCGTTCCTCGCACAGCCAGCCCCCCCAGCGCCAGCCCTGCCCGGCGCTTCCCGTCTCCCCGCCGAGCTCCGCTACCGCCCCCTCAACGCCCCACGAGGCCCAGCGGGCACCGCCGACCGCCACGCACGGCCCTCTTCCTCCGGGGAGCCGACCCACCGCGGCAGCGTCCCCCCACACCCCGACCCCGGGGCGCCGTGCCGTGCCGAGCCGAGTCTCCCAAGCGGGCGGGCGGGCGGGCGGGCCGTGCGCGGTACCTGCGCGTCACCAGCGAGGCCTGCGCAGCGCCGCATAGCGCCAACCATCGCCGCCGACCTCGTGGGAGGGCGCGAAGGCGGGAAGGCCGCGCCTCTGGCGTTACGCCGCGACGCTGGCCACGACGCAGAGTTAGCCCCTCCCCCCGAGGGCGGGCCCGGAGTCGGGGTCCGTCCCAGCCGGGAGCGGCCGGGGGTTGCCCGGAAGGCCCGCGCGGATACAGCGCGGCATGAGCCCGGCTCGGCGGCCGCCCCGTGGCGAGGCGGGGCTGCGGGGAGCTGGAGAGCGGCCCTGCGGCAGCATCGCTGGGCCAGGGGCTGACATGGGCCGCGGGCAGGCGGAAGGGAGCCCCGGGGGCGCGGGCAGACGCTGCCCTGGTTTGCGTCCGTCCCGGTTACACCCATGAGTTTTGAGACCGCGAGAGGTGTCGGGACGGCACTCCCGCAGTGCCTCCCGCTACCGGCGGGGCGGGGCGAGGCTGCTCCCTCATCGCCACGGCGCCCGCCCTATTATGACGTCAAAGGAGGGTAACGAGGGTGTCGGTTAACCCCTCAGGCGGCGTCTGGCAGTGTGCGGCGCGGGCTCGGAGAGGACGGGAGAGGCCATGGCTTCCGCCACCAGGCAGCCCGAGATCCAGTTCGCGCAGCGGCTGGCCGCCAACGTGAAGCGCATCCGGGACCGCGCCTTGAAGAAGCTGCGGGATTACATCAGCGTCCGGACCCAGCGCGTGGCCGGTAGGGCCCGGGGCGGCACGGCGGGGGGTGGCCCGGCCCGGCCCGGCTGTGGCCCGGGGACGGTGGGGCTAGCGGGACTGTAGCGGCGGGGACCGGGATGGGGCCCGGGACCGTCAGCGGGGCGGCGCGGTGAGGCGGCGGCCCCGGCAAGGCCGGCGGGGGGTGGGGAAGCACGTGTGGCGAGGAGCCGGAACCGCCTCCGGTCCCAGGCCTCGTCCCTCAGCGCGGAGCGGGCACGTGTGGGGGCTTTTGGATTGTTCTTTTTTTTTTAATTATTACTATTTCTTTTAAATTTTGTTTGATTTAATTATTTTTTCACTCATCCGCCTGTATTTCATCACAGAAAGTATCCGCCTGGGTGACCTGCTGCCAGCAGCCCTTAGACGAGCGGAGGCCCTTTCGGCTCCTCGCCCATAAAGTTTCCCTGCCGTGGCCGCGGGCAGGCTCGGGGGGATGGAGCACTCAGGGAGGGTCCGCGTGGTCCGGGGTGTGGGCCTTGCTGCTGGGAGCTGAGCGATGTAGCTCACATGCTCATTCCTACGAATGGGACGTAAAGTCACGGATGAGCTGACCCAGACTGAAGCCAGCCCAGTATATGGAGTGTATGGTTTTATTTTCTGCTGTGCTGCCCGGTGAGGTGGTGGCTGCCTGTTTCTGTGGCTGATGCTCAAGAGCATTGGAAAGAGTTGAGGAAAGCTCAGGGGTGTTCCATCATTTGTATAATTGCAATCAATTCTCTGTTACCCATTTAGATTATCTGGGTTACCTGTTACCTCCATACTCATGGTATCAAAAGCTTCTTTCTTCAGAGGGCTGGAGCACCTCTCCTGTGAAGAAAGGCTGAAAGAGTTGGGGTTGTTCAGCCTGGAGAAGAGAAGGCTCCAGGGAGACCTTATAGCACCTTCCAGTGCCTGAAGGGGCCCGACAAGGAAGCTGGGGGGGGGGGGGGGGGGGAGGGGACTTTCTACAAGGGCCTGTAGTGACAGGACAAGGGGTAACGGGTTTTAGTTGAAAGAGGGTAGATTTAGATTGGACGTCAGGAAAAAATTCTTCCTGGAGAGGCACTGGCACAGGTTGCCCAGAGAAGCTGTGGGTGCCCCATCCCTGGAAATGTTCAAGGCCAGGCTGGATGAGGCTCTGAGCAACCTGGTCTAGTGGAGGGTGTCCCTGCCCATGGCAGGGGGGTTGGAACTAAATGTCCTTTAAGGTCCCTTCTGACCCAAACCATCCTATGATTCTATGATTCTTTCCAAGAAGGTTTATTATCCTACTTGGAGCTGTGGATTGCTGCCTTAGAACCAAGAGTCCAGTGCACGAGCACTTCAGCGGTGTCCCTGGAGACAGCTTGTGTCTGGCCATGGGAGTCTGACACTGCCTGCCCCTGAAGGTGCCTCTTGCGCACCCTTTCCTCATGGACGCAGTTTATAGGAGGCTTAGAGGGTCAGTCATAGCACTGGGTGAATACAGGATCCAGTTCACTAAACCTTCCTGTCAGAGTGTTAAGGAGTGCGGTGCAGAGATGCCCAAGAGATTCTGAGATTTTTTCTGGACTGCCTTTTCCAGCACACTGTATTGCAAGCTAGACACAACACAGGAGTGAAACTGGTCACAAACATTTGAAGAACACAGTGCAACATTTGGGAAAGGGGTACTGAGGTTTATGCATACACTTTCCTTTGACTTGGAGGAAGCCAGCCTAGACCTGGCACCCCAAGTGATAAACTGAAACTGGAATGGTGCTTGAACCTGAGTTAATTCCTTCAAAAGACATGGGGGAATAGATGTTGTTTCTTCTCTTTACCCTCTTCCCTTTCCAAATAGTATTTGACCCAATAGCCAGAGGGAAGAGCGCATAAGAGCAGCCTTATAGGGCCAGGCCAGAGAGCCAAGTAGCCCATTATCTCATTTTTTTATAATTACCATAGATCTAGGGGCTGCCTGGGGACTAGTAAGAGCAATCAGGTGTACATTGAATTCGTCCCAAGTACTTTCTGAGCCTCCAGCTATTTTTAGCTCTGGAGACTTCCTAAGCTGGACGTGGCTGGAAAAATGGAGGGGGACTTTTACCAAGGGCCTGTAGTGATAGGACAAGGGGTGATGGGTTTAAACTGAAAGCAGGGAGATTTAGATTGGATATCAGGAAGAAATTCTTCACAGAGAGGGTAGTGAGACACTGGGACAGAGAAGCTGGATGAGGCTTTGAGCAACCTGGTCTAGTGGAGGGTGTCCCTGCCCATGGCAGGGGGATTGGAACTAGATGGTCTTTAAGGTCCCTTCAGACCTCAACCATTCCATGATTCTATACAATCTGTGTTCAGTAGTGCTCAGTGCATCATATTGCAAGGTGCACATTCCTTTAAGTTTGTGGAAGTAGTCTTCCAGAAGAACAGAGTGCGCCAACTGCAGGAAGAGGTTGCAGGTCAAGCTAATGCCTTGAGATACCAGGAAACCACCACAGGGATTGTCAGTTGAGATGTGAGCCTTTTGCATGTTAAAGTCAGGTCACCATGAAATGCAAATGTAGGAGTAGGAAACAAGGGTGACTGATTTCCAGAGCTCTTAGATTTACTTACTGTTACGTGCTATTTGTGCTAGCAGTACTAAAACAAAGGTTAACTTCTCTGGGCTTGCAGAGAAAGCATTATGTTCAGAGCAGAGATTTTTTTGGAAGTCATTTATTCATTAGCAGTCTTGTATCCGTCCAGCATTCTGAGAGAGCTGAGGCTCAGCAAGTTAGATAACCCGGCTGGATACCCTATCTTGAACAGCTGAGAACAGGCTAACTTCTGAAAGAGGTGGTGGAGTTCACCTGAAGTTCCCCTCTGTCAAATGTTTCACAGGTAGGCAGGACCGCTCAGAAGGGTCTGTGCTATGGCTGAATGATGGGGTCATGCTGGGGAAACTTCTTCGAAGAGCTAGAGCTCTTAATTTTCAACGAGAAGTTAAACTCTACAGAAGGCACAGCACTACTGAGGTCGTGTGTGCGGATGAGCACATTATTCCTCGGAAGTGGTCCTTTTTTAGCTTTTCTTGTTAGCTACCTTGAAAGGGAAGAAGAGCATGCTGTACTCAGCTGGTAATAGGAGGGTATCTTTATAGAGAGAGTCACTGGCAAATGAATTGTTGGAAGAACAGTAAGTAAAAATAACGTTTACTAAGAGAGGAAAGATTGCTGGGTGGTTGCCTGTCTGACAGAGCTGTGTTTACTTGGGCCCAGATTGATGTAATTGCCACTGAAATGGATCTAGTTTATCTAGAATAGGAAAAATTGCAACAATTTTAGTGACAGCGGTGTCAAAACAGCATAACTCAGAAACGCTAACAAGACTTGCGTTAAAGTAACATGTCTTCGGTGAGTATAATATTACTAATCCAAGCTCCCGCACTGTACATGGGGACAGTTACAGTCCAAGCCCTAAAACCAAAATCTTTCTCAAGGTAGCTTTAATGTAGCTTCAGTTTTGCGCACTGTGGTTGCTAATACAGTAGATTCAGGTTTTAAAATAACCTTGTTTGAACGATTGTTATTTGTCGTTTGTGAACGGTGACAGCAGGGCACATAAAGTTGAAAACCAGCAAACACAGTCTTGAAAGTACTTTCTGAGTGACCAAGATGAGAAACTTGCTCTAAAACCTTTTGGTCAGGATCCTTTGTCAAATGGATGAAGGACTGCCTAGGACACTTTAAACAGCCCATGATGTGTGAAAAGCAACCCCATAGAAGTCTCTGTACCCTAGACAGGGAAGAACTGAGCCATCGTTATAGGGAGCAGCTGACATCCCCTGGGCATAAGCCTAATGCCTCTGCAGTCTGTGCTGTGTGTGAGGCTAAGCCTGCTTCTTACTGCTATGTGTGTAACATCTGATTCTGTCAGGAAACCTCATTAATTTTAGTATTCAATGAATATTAGATCAGTGAATCAAATTATTTCAGATGGAAGCTTAACATTACTGCCAAATCCAAGTTAAATTTATAATTAATGCTATAATTTTACTAGACATGCTGCCTCCTACATAGCCTTTTGCTTATTTCCTTCGCTCAGCTCTACTTCCTCTCTTTTTAACCAAGTGTGATTGTAGACAATTTAACTAACATGTTTACAATTTTGTGTCTGAATGGAGAGTGATGCAGTAGGGATAACTGCTTTCAAATGACTTGGTCCAAGGAGGAGGCACTTAGTTTAGACCTAGGCTTTTTGATTGGCAGACCACTGAAAATTTTTCAAAAGTGACAGTGATCTTTTTGGAGCAAATTTGAGCTTACTGATGATTACCTTTCTAACATGATTTTTCTTGAAATTACTTCTGAGTGCTTAATAGGCCATAGTTTGAAAATAGCTGTAGTAGGTTATTTTAGCTACCTTGTAACAGTATGCCATTATAATTTTATTTCCCAGAAGTGTATTCAATGTCATGAATATAGCAAAATTCTGTTTTCAGTGTGGTACTTCCCTTCTGTAATGTGTGATTTTGACTAGAATGTGAATTGTTATGCTGTTAATAGTGAAAATACTCTTTGCTGTTAAGATTCAGATGATACCATGCTTCAGGACTAACTGTAAAGAAAGTATTTTCATTATGGTTGCTCAGGCTCTTGGATTATGCATTTTAATGTACAAATAAAGTTGTTGACCAAATGGGTTGACTAGAAGCTTATTCTATCAAAACAAGTGCCTGGCACAGAACAAAACTATTGATAAAGTGTGGCTTCATTTCAAAACAACCAAAAAGCCTTGTCAGTTACGCCTGAGGATTTGCACATGACCTCTGTTGCAAAATTAGATATGATGCCCTCATTAAAAGCATCTCTCAGACTTGATGCTAAAAATATGCCAGAGGGATTTATCAGAATTGTCTCAGTATTCGTCTCACCTGTGATTTCTTTGAAATCTTTGTTCCTTTGATACAAGATAGAAGCTTACTGTCATGGGATCACGGAAGTACACCGAGTTGCCTTCCAATTAGTGTGCTTGCAGTGCGAACCAAGGTTTGCTCAAGAGAATATAACAAAAACGAACAAGAAAGCAGGGAGCAGAGGCAACTGCATGAAAACATTTTGGTGGAAATGTGGAATTTTTCTTTTTCATTCAGACTTCTTCTGTACCGTAGGTGGCTTCAGCCAGGAAGAGCTGCTAAGAATATGGAAGGGCCTGTTCTATTGTATGTGGATGCAGGATAAACCTCTGCTACAGGTATAGTAACTGGGTTTGTATTTGCTTGAGTGGGTCTCTTCTAAAATGTGCTATAGGGACATGCTACTTTAAAACAGCAAAAATTCCCTTAGTGAGTTTTGCTCACCTTTGGGGTGTTTCTTCCTTCCTCTGCTGCTCATACATGACACTTACAGGAGAGGTGACTAACTCAGCGATCCTCACCACATGAACAGAAGCCTCAATGGCATCATGTTGGGAGTCACCCTCTGAATGGCAGCTGTAGCTGTTTACCTTCCAAACCCAGAACCGAAACACATATACCCTTACAAAGTGCACTGATTTCAGCAGGATGCCCTTAACTGCAACTACAGAATACCTGCTGCCTTGAGTTAGCCCCGTTTCAAAGTTCTACGCTTCCTTTTCTTTTGTCAGTTCAGCAGCACTTGCTCTACTGCTTTGTCTCTACTACTGACTTTTGTCAGCTACTGCCAGTTTGTCTCCATACTTTCAGAAGATACAGCTTCTGGAGTACCAAATTTTAGTAACCTCATTTAATCAGTTTTCAAATCACTTGTCTGTTTGCATGAACAAGGTTTATCTCATACAGAGAGATAAACACCTACAATTAAGCTATATGAAAACAGTGCCCCTAAAGTCTTACATCAGTTGTTAATTCAAATAAATGGAATTTTTCTCCTCCTAATTCAATTTTGTCTGCTGACAGAAAGATGATTTGTGCAGAGATCTGGTGAAATCAACAAAGCTTGATACCCTTGAGTCGTCTCTTAAACTGACCTAATCCCAGCGGAAGGATAACTGTAGTAGTAAAGCAGCTGTTAAGAGAATATTTTTAATTTTGAGGGATGTTTCATGATATTCTTACTTCTTGCTGGTTTCTGGTTGCATGTTTAGTGATGAGACCACGCTCTGAAACGTGCTGTCCTAACTGTATGTATTTATTTTCAGGAGGAACTGGCAGGCAATATCTCACAGCTTATCCATGTGTTTCAGAATACAGAGACTCGTAAGTACTGTTGCACTATGTCACACTCTGAAAGGTACTTCGATCTTTGGCCATTCCGAAGCCACTGTCACAGTGCCAGAGTAGAGACAGCCAGACAGGGGTGCTGCTTCATTTTTTTTCCCTTGCTTTTGTGCGTGCGACTGCATTAGGGAAGCACGCGATGCGGTTTGTTTCTGGTTGTTGCAGGGGAAAGAGTTGTCTCTCCAGTGTGATATAGGTGAGATGTTGCAGGCTGGGTAGCAAAGCAAACTTGTTCCCTTACTTTGCCATTCTGAATAGATTTACTTGTTCTGTGTATTTCCTGCTCTAAACCAACTTCATTTCATGAGCTGTTGAGCACTCAGTATTCAAAATGCACTTGAAACGGAGTGCTCAGTCAGTGCCAAAACTTGCATAGGTAGAAATGAGTGCAGAATGGATATTTTTCTCTAACTTGTGTGCATGAAACACAAAATAGAAACAAAGCTGTCCCTGTAATTACACTTGTCTTTAAAATTAGCTGTGTGCCTTTTGTTGCTCTGAAGTTTAAGTGACTTGTCCTTGCACGCGTCTCAAGCATGTCTTCCCATAGCTCTATCCCAGTCACTAGGCAAATCCCTAAGGAAATGCAGCCCTTTCTCATGTTGAAGTGATTTCTTGAGATTCTTTTAGGTTAGCAAAACAACCCGTTGTGCCAGCCATGCAGGTGTTTTTTTCTTACTCTCTTGCAGGAGACCTGTTCGTTCAGGCTTTTTGGCAAACTATGAACCGTGAATGGAATGGGATAGACAATTTGCGACTTGATAAGTACTACCTGGTAATACTAACTCTCCTGTAGATCTTTTCTGCAAGAAGAGGTGTGGTGGTGTGCTGGAAGGCAGCTTTGTCTGCGCGTGCGTTTATGTACGTTGTAAGAGAAGACAAGTGGCTGTCTGCTGGACGTGTTGCAAGAGATACTTGTTTTAAAGGCTTTCACTCACCACTGCAAATCTAAGAGTTATTAGGGTTTATGTTACCCTGCAAACTTTCTTGTTTGCCTTCCTTTATAATGTAGTGATGTTTCTCATGGATTTCCAGGTGGAATGTAAATACTGGTCATGGACTTTTCTGGGCTTAGGATGTGAAAATAGTTTATTGTCTTTAAGACTTTACAGCATCCTTCTGTTGCTTGACATGATAGGCAAGTCTGTCAAAATGTTCATATGAGGAAGCTTTCTATCTTGTGCTGTGAAGAGGTTTACTAAGAAGTCTGTTCATATTACAGTAACTCCTTTATCTGTTTTCATGAGCCACATGTGTAACAAATTTTGTACTTTGCAGCTAATGCGTATGGTTTTGAGGCAATCCTTTGAAGTGCTGAAAAGAAATGAATGGGATGAAAGGTAAGCAGATTTCTGAATGAAGTTGCATCATAAAGAAGTTGTTCCATTTCCCTTTATCAAATTTCATTCAATAGATCCTTCTTCTCCCTAGATGGTGCTGTCATGAAGTCTTAGGAGGCTGAGTGTTCTCCAGATCACTTAGTGATACGTAGCTTAGAAATATAAACTGGCTTCCTGTTTGTTGTATACATCAGGGGGGTTGTATTTCTTTCCTATTCTATCAAACTGCAAGTAACTGAAATCATCTTGCTCTCTCTAGAGTTCTTGTGCCACTTTGCTTAAACCGATGAAGAGCTTTAAGGCTTTTAAAAGTGCTTGATAACCTAGTGTTAAGGTTGTCCTTTCTCTGTCTTGCCTTCTGAAATATGGAATGTGTACAGGCAATGTGTACAGGCATGTTTTTTGTGGAAATTGGAATGCAAAGCTAAAGTACACCCCATCCCCTCTGTTCTACCTTAATTTTGCATCAGGTAAGTGCCCACAGGTTGAAGAGATGAAAATGCTCCTTGACAGGAACAGAGGTGCGGGAGGAGGTTTGATAAAGCCGAAGTCCTTCTTCCACACACATACCCATGGCAGAGATGTGGTCACCCAGACTGCTCCCTGACGAGGTTTCTTGTGGCTTTGGCCTCCCTTTTTCCCGCTTCAATGGAAGGAGGGCCTGGAGGCTTTTCACCATCAGAGGAGGAAGTGTGGGAAGAGTAAGATCATGATTCCTTTCTTGAAAAGTGAGGTCAAGAGCTGCCTTTCCCTCCTAGGTGGAGCCTAGAAGCTGCCTAGCATGTCTTCTATTTCTCTTTTCTTTTAAAATGCTTTTGAAGAAAGGAATATTCAAGTAAAACGGAAATAATCTTTATCATTTTAGAATGCTTTCATTTCTCTTTGGAACTGGAAACATTGTTTCCAAATTTTCTGGGCAAAATTTGCAGGGGTCCCACAGAACACCAGGGGAGAAAGCATGGAATATACAAAGCTCTGCTTTCTTGAAAGATAGCACGGATAGGCCTCGGGAAAAAAAAAAAGATCCTAGGTGCCGCTTAGATGCAGCAATGACAGCATGTCTGTCTGGGCCATGTCACTCCCACAGTAACAGAACAAAGCCACGCTCCTACTTATACACAGCTCAGTCACTTATGGCTTGAGCTATTGGCATGATGATTTTTTTATGCCTGGCTTAGCCCTCGGTCTGTTCAGCATAACCGTTTTGCTCTAAGGGACAGTGGATAACATGCTTTGACAAAGGCAAAGTCTACACCGTTGAAATGAGTTTGAGAATGATCAGTATTAAATGTAATCCTTGAGTGTGCACCAAAATGAAAATCGTCCCGTAAAACAGAAAAGTATGGGATGTTGCGCATCAAGGATGCGACAGCCGTGTCCTCGGAATGCCCTGTTCAAATGGCAGAATCCCTCCTCCTATCCATTAATCACATGGCATAATAAACTTCAGCCCAAATTAAGGTGTGAATTTTAAAATAGTGATTTTTCACTCTAGCAAACTGCGCCGGGTGGATTGTCTGATGCTACAAAATCACCTAAACTGTAAGGAGTTCTGATTATGGATGGGATTTTTTTTAAAGTTTGCTTTAAGATGTGAAAATTGGCCACTGGATTTCTTTCTGATGAGTGTTGGATAGCTGTCTTAAAGAACTGGTAAAAATGTGAATGACTAGAGTTCGTTTTCAAAGCAAATAGAACATGAGCAATTGAATATTAATATCTTGTTCTTTTTTTTTTTTTTTTTCAGTCTAATTGAACCGTTCCTACAGCTATTAATGAAAGCAATTATGAACCCAAACAGCAATGCTCCCACTGGGATAAAGTTGCATTTCATTGATATCTATCTGGATGAACTGGCTAAAGTTGGTGCAAAGGAGGTTAGAAAATATGTTGTAATTTTCCTCCTAGTTCAGGTTAACTGTAGCTTGTAACATTTTAGAAGAAAGAATTTTTAGATCATGTATGTTTTAACAGTTTTAAATGTAACATAGCAACATGGAATAAGCATGAAGAAAGTGACTTATTACAATTTATGCTTTTACTTACAGTTTATGCTTTTACTTGCAATTTATATGCTTTTGCTTTTATTCCTGTCTTCATGTAGACAGTGAGAATATAGTGGTTTCTCTCAAGTTCCAGAGTACTGGTATACTGCTCCAAATTGAGGCTGGAAACAGCGATGGCAAGTTAGACAATTCTCACTTGTTTCAACAGAAACATCTTTTCCCCTGTGTGAACGTGTTTGCCAGTCTTTGCTTTTGCAAAAACTGACACAAAGCCTGCTCTTGGCTGATTATTTAACACCTAAATAGAGGAAGAAAGTGAGCTTTCGAAGTTGCTGAATATTTGCTTATATTATTGTGCCTTGAGCAATTTACCCTCTACATCCCATTGTTTGTTTTGCTGATGACATCTGCCTTTCTCTACTGTATATGGCTGTTGCCCTCAATTTTGGGTGATGTTACAGTGACACAGAGCTGTTACTGCAGCTGTGTCTGCAGAATTCCTTCCAAAGGGTCTATCTCCTGTGACTCCACTAGAGTGAGCTGCCTGCCGCCCCACGGCTTCCAGATTTCTGCTCATGTACCCCCTCTTGTTTCTGGCATCTGATACATCTCCCTGCAATGGAGAAAGCTGTTAGCAGTTTTCTATTTGGATTCTTTGCAGTCAGTATCAAAAGCAATCTTGACTGCAGCTTTTGTGTTTCTGGATTGTGGAGTGTGGGAGAGAAGACATCTGCACATGAGAAGTGCCTGCACATGGAGCTTCACAGTCACAAAATTGTGGCTAAGCCATTCACAGGATGCATGGGGAATTTTTCCCCTAGATTATTTGAAATCACAGATGATGCTCATAAATTGAATTTAGGGAAGGATTTTTATCTTTAGTACTACTGCAGCTGACAGGGTTTTGGTCCAAGTGGTCCAGTTAAGAGAAACCCAGATCTTCCTCGTGTCTGCTACAGACCTTCTTTGTGAAAGTGCTCAAAGTTCTATCAGTTTTCTCTGCCTCATGTTTCTGTATCTTACATAAGAAGGTTCGTTATATTTCTGCACTCAGCAGTTTAAAGTCTGTAAAACAGTTAACATTTTCATAATACTTCCAGGGAATATCTGGAAGTTAGTGGTAACAAGACGTCACTAGATACTCCTGTCAGTTAGAATTAGATAATATGCTGAAAGACTTCGACTTAACTTCTTAAAGATGATCCCCCTACACCGAATATTTGAGGAATTTGAGTGTACACATACAGTATTCACTGTACTCATTATTTTTTGTCTTTCTAATCATACAGCTGACAGCAGACCAGAACCTCAAGTTCATTGAGCCTTTCTGCAAAATTGCTGCCAAATCAAAGGAGTAAGTTTAATGAAAGGATAAATATTCTTTAAGAATTAAGAAATTCTGCGTATACTACTCCACGTAGTAATAAATATATTGAAGAAGAATCATGCTATAACTTCAGAATGTAGAGAAATAATGATATTTTACTAATGAGGTGTGCAGTCATTTGAAGATCACTTGTTTATCAAAGCTATAGATAATCTTGAATTTATAAGAATTATATCAACCTCTGGTGGGTTTTTCAGTTATGTGGGGTTTTTTAAACATGCATAGAACTGCTGAGCTGGTTAGATTCTTTGTTGTTGCAGTGTAATACAGAGCAGCATATAAGCACAGTGAAATTTAAGAGGGGAACATTGTCAGGACACTGTTTTCATTAAAGGATTTCTGCTTAGGAAGTAACAGGTTCACTTTCCTCATTTGGAAAGCTAGATGCTCTTCCACTTTCTCAATTACTACCCTTTTTCCCCATGTCCTTCAATTTTCCATGTTTTTAATGTGAGAGGGAAGGGAGTGTGTGCTTCTGCCTCTCACCTCTCATCCCTCCTCTCTCGTAACACAGCCAATGTGTCCTGCATGCCATAGCCACTGGTATCTTTGAGGTCATTGTGGATCAGTCCCCCTACGCCATTGAGGACCTCATGAAAGAGCTGGGCAGCATCGGTAGTGAAGAAGATATGTCTGAAGAAGACAAAAAGGAAAATGAGGAGGAGCATAAAACCAAAGGTGAGGAGGAATTTCTAAATGGCCTTGGTAAGACTTGCTGGGATTTAAAAATCTGTTTCTTAAAACTTCCTTTCTGCTCTGAACCAGTCAAACACGTGTTCAGGGTGGTGTCAGGATAATTGTGTCTTCCTACAGATGCGCTTAAACAAAGCGACTCCAGAAGAACATGCCACCAAAGTCAGTGGTCGCTATAAATATAAGCAGGCAGTATCAGCTTTCTGCAATAGTGCAAATGAGGTTTTGGCATTCTGTGGGAGATTTTAAATTTAAAAAAATTTAAGGAAGGTTTCCCTAAGCCAGATAAGCTCTGGTACAGAGACAGTTTTTTAAAAGGTACTCAGATAATGCCACAGTTATGTATTACGTAATGGTGGCATAAAGTAGGTAAATCAGTCCAGGCTGATGAGATGGCATAAAGAAAAATGTACCTGCTCTTCTATCTGTCAGAGTAGTGTGTTCTGTCTCAGTTTTTATAAAATGAACATTAACATTCAATCTTTTTTTGCAATAGCAGACACGTGTTCGTCAAGAAAACCAGTGCAGAGCTCTGAAAAAACACAGGATGTTTCTGAAAATGCTGATGACGGTATCGGGACTGTTCTTCAGGTTTGTGGCTTGCTTGCTCTGCTCTTGGTACTCCAACCCTGTTTTCTTTTTTCTCATCCTTTTCAAGAGTTACAGAAGTAAAGGGTGTTAATTGGATAAACATGTTACAACAGTTCAATCTCTTTCTGTTTTAATGTAAGGTGATATATATGTAATGTGTACTCTGTGAGTGGTTTATAAGAAAAGAATCCATGTCTAAATTCTGAATTCTTTCCTCTCTGCTGTGCCGCCTTCTTTCTGATTCTCCCTTCCTGTTTCAGGAGTTCAGAAATGTACAGTAAAAGCCAAATCTCTGTGGTTGGTGAAGCAATCAGCACAAGCTTCATTGACAATAAAAGCAAAAGTAATGGATACTGGGATGCATAGCAGAGAGGGTAATGTGTTGCAGTTTGGATGGTTTTTTAGGCCCACTTCCAGTGCAGTGTAGTGCTTTTGGACAGATCTACCTGTCAAATGCGTGTGCCAAGTAGATACATTGCATGTATCTGGCTTTTAAGCAGGAATTAGGACATCACACCCTTCAAATATGATATTTGGCTAAATATTTGCAGGAGTTTTGAACTTGGTTGTCTTCTCTCTTGACTAAGAATTAGGGTTAGGAATATTTGAGAAAGTGATACTGAATTCAACTGTTCTGTTAATGAAGCAAGCATCTGTAAAAGTCAGTATACATGTGTGAAGAGGATATAAATTTCAACGGAGAAATAAATACTATGGATTTAAAGGAGGGGTGTGTAAAGTGTTGATAACGTGAGTCACATTAGGTCGTCTTGCATGAATAAGCTAACTAAGCTCTATCATACTTTCCTCCAACAGTTTGATTATAAGGCTGTTGCTGACAAACTCTTTGAATTGGCAAGCAAGAAAAATACACCTTCCCGTAACAGAAAGCGCCTGTACAAGCTGGTCAAAAAGTGAGTCCTGTTGAAACATATTTTGCATGTGCCATCTTGTCCTGGACAACTTTTACTTTGCTTTCATAGAATCACAGAATTGTTTAGGTGAGAAGGGACCTTAAAGACCATCTAGTTCCAACCCCCCTGCCATGGGCAGGGACACCCTCCACTAGACCAGGTTGCTCAGAGCCTCATCCAGCCTGGCCTTGAACACTCCCAGGGATGGGGCACCCACAGCTTCTCTGGGCAACCTGTGCCAGTGCCTCAACACCTTCTCTGGGAAGAACTTCTTCCTGATAGCTAATCTAAATCTACCCTTTTCCGCTCCACCCTGGCTTGTCCTGCTGTCACGAGAGCGGGCTTGTCTCACAGCCTTGGTTGACATGCGTAAGGTCTCTGAAGCCTGTGCTACTGCTGCTCCTTGGTACTAGGCAGCTGCAGCCAGCTGAGGTGTATCTGCACTGGGTGGATTTGTACTGAAGGATGTGACATTGGATTGTCTGTGATGCAAGTTACAGATACGGGAGAAGTGTTAAATTACTGTTGTCTCAATACATTCAGTGATCTGGTCTGAGTTCTTAGATTTCTGAGGCAGATCTCTTCCAGAGTAACTTCTTTGTAACTTCCTGTGCAAAATACAGTGTTCCTATTTTTACAAAGCCGTAGTAAATACAGTGACACTATGCTGCTAGTGTTCTTATTGGTACTAACACAGTAACACTGTTTTGTTTTTCCCTTCTCTCCCTTCCTCCCCACCTCCAGGTTCCAGGACTTAGCAGCAGGTAAGGACTGAGCAGCACACAGAGACAGTATTTTCTTTCCATTGAAGGATGTATAATGTTCCCATGCAATGTGTTCTTTGTTTTAAATGTGTGTTTCAAGAATACCATTTTTGGGGTTTTCTGGTTTTTTTGGATTTTTGTTTTTTAATCTCATTAAGATACATTACACATTTTTGATGAGGTGGCCAAATCCCCTTCACAATTTGAGCAACGCTGTACTTTGTCCTTAAACGAAAGATGATTACTTTTAGTTAAATAGGAATCACTCATCTGATTTTCTTTCGGGTTGAGTGGAGAACAAGGAGTTGATTTCCTTTCTGTGGGAGTTATGCTGTGTATGAACAGCATAACTGTTCATAGAAATAGACCTGTTAGTTTTCAGATACCTTATCCTTCCTTCTTAACAGGAATCTTCCCTCAAGATATTCCTGAAGATGTTTCCACAGATGAAGACGATGAAGAATTCAGCAGGGGAAGGCGAAGGAAAAGAACTTTCAAGCCTTGGGAGAAAAACAAGTTGGAAGAAGCAAAAGGTAAGGAAAGACCAGCCTTTGGAAGAGGGACAGTCTGCAGTCACTTGTGTAATTTGGCAAAGTATCAGATAGAAGCAGTTGTGAAGAAGGCAAACCCGTTGTTCAGGATGTGCCTATTTGTATCGTGTTGTGATGAAGTCCAAATGTGAAGTTAAGGTCTCGTTGAAAGTGGTAGGAACTTTGTTACCAATTTTGAGGCAAGCATCACCTCACAAATTTCAATCAAAAGCAGAACTGGAAGGAGTTGCTTCCATTTGCGTTGCTCCATTGAGCAGTTCCGTTTAGGCAAACATGAACATGTCGGTCTTCTTAAAAGAAGATGACTGTTAGAATATGGGAATTTGGGGGGCTTTCTGGAAAGGTGAAGAGAGTTACTGAGAACCAGGTGCGAGTATCTCTAGCATCATGGCTTACAGTCATGCGGCACAAGCCCAGTCGTACCGTAAGATATCTCGCCAAACTGCTGAACCCCTGAGTTGCCCTTCTGATGGGCTTAATGGGGGAAAAGGGGTAATAATAAATTTTTCCAGCCATAATGGGATACAAAATAGGGTTATCACAGGGAATGGCTTAGATGTTAGCTGTGACAAGGCAAGATCAGCAAAATATTAATTAGACCAGGCGTCAGAGATATGCAGTGTCCTGGCCAGCTGTAGTAGTAAAACTGTTGTGCCTGTTTTAAAAGGAAAGAAAGAGAAGTAAAAGGAAAAAAGAGAATAGAATTCAGCTGTTGTAAATACCTTTGTTTTTCACATCTCTGTTATGTGGCGTTCTTTTTGGGGTGGATTTAGAGGATGAACAGAAGATGGCAAGTGCGAAAGAGGCATCAGTTCCCCAGAAGAAGAGGAAAAAAAGGAAGAGGGACAGCCCAAGTGCTGATGCTGGAACAGCTGGTGGAAATTGTGAGGAGGGAATAGCTGAAACATCTGGATCTAATGTTTTTAGCCAGGAAAAGGTGCCAGAAAATAGCAAGGAAAGGAAGAAAAGGAAATTGGTAGTAAATGAGGCAAATAAGACCACAAATGTTGCAACTGACACCAAAGGAAATCACAGTATCTCTGCACAGAAGAGTCCGACTGTCGCAAAATGGAGTAAAAAGAGTCAGTTGAAGAAAATGAATCCGAAAGTGCAAAATGCTCCTGTAAAACCAGCATGTCAGAATGGACCAGCTAATGCCAGTGGGGCAGAGGGTGTCAGCCCCTCTGTCACACTGTTAACTCCTAAGGTTGTGAAAAGGAAACAGAAAGTGAGGGCTATCTTGGTGAATGGGAATGCCCTTTTGCTGCAAGCCAACATGAAATCCCACCAGGAGGGCTTACTGGGGACCCTGTCAGCAGATGCACACTCTGAACCTGCGCCCTCCAGAAAGATCAAATCGAAGACCATGACAAAGCTAATCAGTTTGAAAGGGGTGAAAGTCTCCATCCAGAAAGCAGCAACCTTGAGAAGGAAGAGAAAAGTGAAAGAAATGCTAAACTCTGTCAAAACCAATGGAATTATGGAGACTGTATGCAAGAAAAGAAGGAAAGAGGTACATATATCTTACTCTTTTTTTTCTGCCACCTTCATGACTTGCCAGGCTCTTCTGCAAATTTGGCTTTAGCTTTCTGGGTGTAGGGCTTTGTGGGCAGGCTTTGTGCTGATGTCATCATACATTGTCACCAAAAAGGTGACAGATTCCTCAGACATCCACACCCACTGCCACAGTCTTACACCCTCCTGTGCAAGAATACTAAAGCCTGTGCCAGCTACTCGGCTGAAAAAACTCATCTACCTGTAACTTGGCTTCTTAGCGTATGGGCTTGTCTCTTGTCTTATTTTGGTTTCCTTTTTTGTTGGTCCTTGGGTTAATTATTCTTTTGCACTGGGTCTCTGGTTGAGCTTACAGTGTGTTCACAAAGGGCATATTTTGGCAACAGGATGAGAATGGGAAGATGGAACGCTTCTTTTTTGGCAGCACACGCTGAGATTAGTATAAGCTGCTTGTGAAATTGCCCACAGCAATTCCAGTAGTGGCTTCTTTTGCTAGCTCACTTCTCCATCTTAAACAAATTGTTAGTGCTGTGCGGGGGAAGTATTTGGGGAAAGAGTGAACAGAGAATATGGCACTGTGACCTTCAATGTCATTAGTGGCCGTATAATCACATTTATGAATGGTCCACTTTCTTATAAAGCAATGCTGTGGGATTTTTTGCTAGGAAGGTCTCATTGTAGGCTTCTTAAAAAATTTGTCTTGCAGCTTGGGAACAACCTAAGTTCCCCCCCTACCCCCATTTTCTTCTTGGCAATAAGTAGAATAGGGTTGATTTTGCTCAGCGATGTGAGAGTGGAGAAGCATTTTGCACCATGTATTTTTGGTAGCATGGCTAAGAGAAAGTGCAGGGCTTCTTCCCTCTCCTGCCACTGAAATTCTTTTAATTGCTCATTTCCTGTGTGTATATTCACCTGAACATGTTTAGGGGTTCGACTGTAGTCTTGGCAGTCTTGCTGACTGACTTTGGTGGAAGGAAAATTCATAAAGCATAAATGAGATTCAGAATACAAACCAAATCCATCTTCAAGTGCATGTTACTAGCCTATCGGCTCACCTCTGTTTGACTGAAGTTGAAATCTGTGATGTAGTTGAGTAGTGCAGCCTCATACGTGAACGCATATATGACACAGTTGTGCAAGGGAGGGAAAAATGCGTTTTGAAACTGCTTAAATAGTATGAAAACAGCTTGGACGTTTTCTATTTTTTGACGATGAAGTACTGAGAGGGGAGAACCAAAACATTTCTCTGTCCCCAGCATGCAAACTGCATTTTTCTTACTGCAGGGCTTCCAAAGTGCGAACTGGCTTTGTCTCCTGTTCCCCTAAATATTCCGTGTTGCATACCTCATCTTTCTTTCTCAATGAAAGCTTAGTTTATAAGAAAATATGATTATGCCACCCCCATCCCTGTTTGTAAAACTTTGCTGCCACTGACCACCAGGTTCAAAGGCCCGCAGCAGACTGAAGTTCCTGCAAGCATCACAGAAATCAGTTGTTGGCATAAATTCGTGTAGCCACTGAGGGAAAGGCAGCAGCATGACCCCAGCACTTGTCTGTTGGCTGGCCAGTCAGTGCACAGGCTAGCGGGCTGCTCTTCCCGTGTGCAATGCCAAAGAAACTACAGCATTTACTGTTTCTTGCCCAATCCAGGTGTTTATATGTCTGTGTTGAGTGGGAGCAGGGGGATGGAGACAAGGAGAGAAATCTGGGAGGTGAGTCAGGAGAAGAGTGACAGTATTGGTATAAGAAAGAAGAGGGCAGGGTAAAGCTAAATTGCACAAATGTGGAGGAAATCAGGCTTTTCTAATTTTGTTTTCAGCGCTTGGGAAATAACATGTTGTTTTATTTCCTGGTTTTAATTGTGTAATACTGGTCTTGTGCCTAGAAATCATACAGGGCATGTTTTGGTTCTTTTGATTCTTGATTTCAAAGACAACACGCACCCCCAAAGAATTATCTTCAAATATCAAGCAGGAGGAGGAGGGTTAAAACCAGAGAAGTTCAGCATTATTTCACAGTTGTCTCCAGAACTCAGAAAACTAAAAGACTTTTACACACTTCTCACTTTATTTAATAAAGCAGAAGTGATTTTCAGATTGCAAGAGGGCATATCCCCTGGACATTGTCCACAGCACGGCTGTGAGCTGCTTTTGGAATTTCACATCTGTAGGGTGATGTGAAGCATAGCTGAACTTCCCCTCACAGTAGTCTGCAGGTATCTGGGGTCTGCAAACAACAGGTTGGAAAGCTCTGGCGTGGTGCACTTCATTAATGGCAGTGCCAGTATAGGTCCTAATTATTGCCTTGTGCTGGAGAGAGGGATTGCTTTGAATGGCAATTCTCAGTATGAATTTGAGGCAGCAAAGTAGCAGAAATACACAACAACTGGATTTCTGAGAGTATAGACAGACTTCATACTCCACTTGTTATTCTCCAAAGTCTCCATCTTAGCCTAAAGCTGGGTTTGTTCGTTAGTTGTGTGCCTTATGCATCCAGAGGTACCACAGAAGAGATTTTGCTTAAGGGCAAGAAAAAAAAAAATCAGCAGTTGTGAGCAGGAGAGCTGGGTCAATTGTAAGGCGGCCTCAGGCACATGGAGAAAACATCTTTCTTTGCACTCTGACAGACCAGGCAAATGTATTATGAGTTCTTCCTTCTTCACTTTCCAATGACCTTCCTTTTTCAGCTCAGAGCCTACTTAAACTTCTGTTTTCAGCCATGCTAATGGAAAAATTAACTCCTGATCGTTAGCCATGACGGTTAGTTTATGTGAGTACCAACTACCTTTCTCTCAGCTGTGGCAGTGTTTACAGAAGCTGCGTGTGGTAAGCTCTGAGCACTGATCACTCTACTAGGTTTAGTTAACTACAGTATTTTTGTACTGAGCACAATTTTTATCTTTCCTTCCTTTGTAGGAAATTAGCACTGCTCTATCACCGTTGAAGAAAATAAAACGAGGAAGTGATATTGTAAAACGTGAAAAATCAACTTCACCAAAGCCAGTGTTCTCCAGGAAAGTCAGAAACACCATCTCTTCCACCAGGAGAGCCATGCTGGTAATGTGATCTCGTAGATGGCAGCAGAGTCTGGACACAAGTCTCTTCCCTCACTCATGGCCTCACTTGTGCTGTCTTTTCCACTCTGCATTAGTCCCCTAACACAGTGTCCTGGTTTTGATGGGATAGACTTAATTTTCTTCCTAGTAGCTGATCCAGTGCTGTGGTTTGGATTTAGTATGAGCATATCATTGATAACACACTGACATTTCAGTTGTTGCTGAGCAGTGCTTACACTAAGTCAAGGACTTTTCAGCGTCTCACCCCACCAGCGAGGAGGCTGGGGGTGCACAGGAATCTGGGAAGGAACACAGCCAGGACAGTTGACCGCAGCTGACCAAAGGGTTATTCCATGCCATATGATGGCATGCTCAGCATATAAACTGGGGGGGGGAAGCTGGTTGGGAACAGGCATTGGTCAGTTGGTGGTGATCAATTGTTTTTCATTTGCATCACTTTTCTTTCTCAGGATTTGTTTCTCTTTTTATTACTTTCCTTTTCATTACAATTTATTAACTTGATTTTATTTCATTTATTCAACTGTTGTTATCTCATCCCGCGGGTTTTCTCGCTTTTCCTCTTCCGATTCTCTCCCCCATCCTGCTCGGGGGTAGGGAGGGTGACTGTGCAGTGCTTGATTGCTGGCTGGAGTTAAACCACAACTCACGGGCAGATAAAACTGGAAATGCTGTTGCATTTCTTTGTAAACCATTGCACATGACTCCAGGGTTTAAGAAAATTAGTTGTAGGCATTTTTAAAATCTCTTAACATGTATTTTCAAGCTCTCTTTGCACTTTGAAGCCTGGATGCAGTGAGGCCAGTGTATCTGAAGCAGAAATACCTTCTTGTTTGTTGAATTACATAATGATGTTAAGGACAGTATGTGATTTCTCTACAAGTGGAATGTTTGCTTTTGGCTAGAAAAACAGTGCTGTCTTAGCAGGGATCAGTGCTAGAGGATTGGGGGAGTTCTAAATCAAATGAAGGAAATAGACTGCTTTGCATCTGATAGGAGTAAAAGAACTCGTAGCATTGCCTCAGAAATCTTATTTTATTTCATGTCTTTATTTTGCTTCATAGCTGAACAAGCTGCAGAAGTCCAGCCCCAAAAAAGTCACGTTTGGCTTGAATAACAACATGACTGCGGGTGAGTCTAATACATCTGTCTGTCTCCACAGTATCTCGTGTAGCTGAGGAAAGGGGAAGCTGTGTGCACTTGTACACACCAATGCTCTTCAGCTCTTGATGATTCTCATCCTTTTTTGCCTCAATATTTGTATATGGTTTATAAACCATCCTCAAGTTCCTGTGCAGAGGAGATGCTCAAGTTTAGGACATTCGGCCCCACAGTTAGACTTGCGCAATTCCAGAGTGCTGCGTCACTGACTTGCAGCCGGAGCCCTGTGGATAGAAATCAGTGCAGCAGAGTGACGAACTCCTTCCTGAGCTGCCTGTGGGGCAGGGCACCTCTTAGGGAAGCACGTACACTCCAGTCTTCACTGACCACTTCTCTTTGGCAGGACAAAGCTGGTGTGCTGAGGAGCTCAGGCTGTACAGCAGCAACATAGTTTTAGCTTGACTGCCTGCGGTTTATTAATGGTAACAAGTAGATGAATGTCACTTCCCTTCTGGATCCCACGTGTGAGCACTGTTTTCCCTGATAAACCACCATCTCTCGGGGGTTTTTGTTGTAAAGTCTTAGGTTTTTGATCCTTAGTGATGGACTTGAGCACCTAAGGCAGAATTCCAGGATTGGACAATTCCACAGTGGATCAACAGGCCCGAAGTTCTATTTCTTTTAACTTCTTCATATGTTTTTTCAACAGAATTTAAAAAGACTGACAAAAGTATGTTACTGAGCCCAGAAGGACCCTCCCGTGTGGCTTTCAATCCTGAACAGAAACCGCCTCATGGGGTGCTGAAGTCCTACACTAGTATCCCAGCAGAAAACCGTCAGATGAAGAAACCATCTACTCTGTCAACTAAGAAGAGACTGGTTCCTATGGACTTATAAACCAACAGATGTGGCCTACTTTTGTGCAGGACATTTTGCTAACCTAGAATGTTCTCTGGAGGTATTTTGAACTTCTTTATTTTTTTAAGTTAATAAAAATTACATATACGAACTTCAGATTGTGACCTGGGTCATTGCCATTTTGGCACCACTTCAGCTGTATCTCGAAATACTTGTTTTGTCTATTTACAGAAAAGAAACATAATCCAATCTCTGCTCAGGTTTGATCTACAAGAAGTGTGGTCTCTGCCCATGTCATTCCCGAGAGACTTGTTCGTTTAATTAAGGAATATTCTGGGTTTGATTTTTCCGGATGTTTTTTGGTTTTGGGGCTAGTTCAAAGAAAACTTGCACTTCATGCTGTTAAACTGTCCTTCGTTGGACAGGGCTTAAGATGGAATAAGACAACGTAGATTTTAAACCTACTCGTTGTTTGTGTATTTTAAAATTTTACCCCATCATTTTTTTATGTGTTACCCTTGGAGTCCCATTCATTCTGCTTCTGGAAATAACTATTACCTCATGTCTCTGTTTAATAACAGCTGGACTTGGGTAGCTTTACAGATCGTAAGCAAGCTTTCCCGGGGATAAGAGATGCCTGGCTGCTCAAGTGGTCACTGTTGCAAATAAACCTTCACAGCTGCTGAGTTGGGAACAGTCGCCACGTTGTTTCCAGTAACACAAGTGCCAGAGCTGACTTACGCTGGCCCTGCTGTAAGCTGGCTTCTTCTATTTACTGTAACTGAAATAACGCTCTCACATGGGAGAAATCTGTGGTATTTCCAAGTCTTCCCCCTCACCCCCACTGCTGTCTTTCCTGAAGGTCTGACAAGACTCCTAGTTTTCTACTTTAGCAGGTGGTGTCACCGCTTTTTACCGGAACTCAGATCTCATTCAGTGAATGAACCGCTGATTGTCCTATAGAGAGCGAGGTCGGTGTCGTGCGTCTTTGGTTAGAACACGCGTCGCTCTCTAAAAGCTTTGGTGCCTCTCAATACAGGGTAAAACTGTGCAGCCCAGACAGCTTGGGTTGGCTTTTGATGTAGAACCAGACAAATTCTTTCTGCAGCGTTTCATTAAGTTTTCATTTGGGTATTTTATTACTGCTGTGCACATTTTGGTTTGTTCTTTGCTTCTTTGGTAAAGAATTAGGTTTGCTTCTGCGAGAGACCATTAATGCATTCTAAGGGGGAACTGTGAGGAAGGGGAGAGCAAATGGAAATAAAAACTTCTTTGATATGGTTGGAAGACTGGAAATCTTTCTTTGGAAGTTTTGCTCATGCGAATGAGGCCAAGGCTTTGCGGCAGATCTCTACGTTAGAGCTCAGCTTCAAAGCACAACCTGGTGCCATGGCAGAGCTGTTCACAAAGCTTCCCACAGGTTTCCTCTGCGATCCTATAAGAAAGAGAGAGCAGGCCTGCTTCGTTACCTTTTCTTGTGATAACTGGTAAACGTTTAGCTACTTCAGCCAGCAAAACTAAAATTTTGTGACATACGTGCACTCTTCAGTACTACTTTTACCAGTCTCTGATGCAGACCTTCTTCTGCCAGATTGCTCCTTGTAAGCAACTGGATTGAAAGTGCTCTTCAGCAGCTCATCTAGAATTTCTTCAAAATATAACTTGCAGATTGCTGGTTGGTCTCAGTTGCTCAGTTCTAATCTATGCCGTTTTGCTCTTCTCTTTTCTCATTTAAAGTGAAGGACTGAATTTCATTTGGTTTTGGTTTAGTTTGTGTTGGTTTGACTGACCAGGAAAGAACTCTGGAGAATACATCTGATAAAACTGATAATACTTGCTGTTTGAACAATTATTGTTTATGTATGTTTTTAAAAAAATCACATTGTATATTAGCATAATGCATTTTTTCGAGAATGCGATGGTAAGTAGGATTTAACAAAGACTGTTGTACTGTTTATCTTGTACCATGGGTGAGACGTCTTTTGTGGAATATACATAAAAGCATTTGTATGTGCATGGATGTTAATGCATTAGGTTAAGATCACAGAATCACAGGGTGGTTTGGGTTGGAAGGGACCTTAAAGACCATCTAGTTCCAACCCCCCTGCCATGGGCAGGGACACCCTCCACTAGACCAGGTTGCTCAGAGCCTCATCCAGCCTGGCCTTGAAAGATGCCACCTTCTTCCAAGGATATAGATGGAAACAATCAGTAGGTACATCTGGTGTGCACAGAAAAATACAGGATCAGGATGCATTTGGGTTTGGTTTTGGTTTTTAATACATAAAACTTATTATGGAAATGTATTTAAATGGTTGTCTGGATTTTTTTCTATTGTTTGTGGATCCCTTGAACCTGTTTGTCCAAACATTTTATTGCCCACAGTGCTAAATGAAATGGCAGTCAGGTTTTTATTTGAAATTTTAGTGATGTGATTGCTTGTTGGGATTCATGCATAATCCATCCATGCCATGAAACTGGTGGAATATTTTGTAAATATACATACGTAGTGTGTATTGTCTTCAGTGGTATCTGGAATTTCATTCAGGGCAACTTTACAAACAAAACCCAAGCACTGTCAATGCGGTTTAATCAGCATTGTTGGGTTAAATTGAATACATTAACCAAAATATTTGGATAGTGATGATTCTGGTAAACACTGAAGACCAAAAAAACCATCAAATCACCACACAGAGAAAGAAATGTAACATCTGGGATGTCCACTCACAGACACGATGGTACTGTAAGGAGAGATGGATCGATAGGAAAAAAAGAAAAACTGATCTGACCTGTTTGGTGTCCCTTCATGGGGTTTTCTCATAGCCTTATTCCAACTCTACAGCTGCCAGTCATGCTCCGAGTCCAAGGAAGTTGATGTGGCTGTACCTTTTAAAGGGTGGCATTTTGTAATGATTGCCTCTACGTTTTTTTTGTTATGAATCCGATCAACTTTATACTTCTCAAGCTCTGATAGTTTGTAATTCTTTATAGCTTCAAGAGAACTCAAAAGCACAAAATTCAGGAAGGCAAAAAGTCGAAATTATATTTAAATTATTCAGTATGCAAGAACTTTTTATACTCTGTCAAAGCTGTGTGATAGATGCCCTTTTTGTCATTTATTTCCTGTGCTTAGACATAATTACAGGCAGGGAAAAAAAATCCATGTGTCATTTTATGTACCTCTGCAACCGCGCTGTTAATGCAAATACAGTGTCTAAGCAATGACATCATTTTGTTTAGTCCAATAAGCAATCTTTTTTTTGTGGACGTTGTGTTTTGGGTCAATCTGTAAATTTGGGGGGTGGGAGATGGGAAGGTAACGGAGGGGTATTAAAGGTACAAAGGAAGTTTTTCTTCATGTGTGCACTCTCTTTCTTTGTATTGTTTAAATAACCAAAACTGATGGAGGCTCAGACACGTGTCAGGGGTGAGTAGGGTTGTGGCAGGATACAGCCGTTCATACACCTTGGGCTTCTGCCCCTTGTGATCGGGCCGTGGAGTAGATCCCAGCGCTGAAAGGTTGCTTGGGAGAAACAATTAGAATACATGCTGTCATTTCTTGATGGTTAAAGGTGGTAAGTGCTGTGATAATGTGGCAAGGCGTGTACTTGGATGGTGTAATTGTGCAAAGTAGGAAAGAGATGGACGCTCTGAGCAGAATTGCAAAAAACTTGATTCAGGCAAAGAAAAGTGACCTATCCACAGCAGTGGCACCAGTAAAATTAAACCATAAATCCTCAGGTAAAATGAAAACAGATTTCCTTCAGAACAAGGTCCTGTAAAAGTGACATTCTTGTTACAGGTTTAAAGTAACTCAGACGTCTAAATTTCTAGATGGTGGTACATGTTGGCAGGGTTGAAGACCATAGAGATAATTTAATTTAGCAAGTGCTGCGTGTGCTTTTATTTTACAAGGCATCTGGTGGAAATCCCCATTTGGAGTTTAGCCGTAGGGCCAGGGTACGACTTACTGCAGTGCTTTACGCCACCTTTACGCCGCGTAGGATCTTGTTCACTCCGGTGGAGTGCCGTCCAGAAAAACTTGTAGTGCCTGCCCTGAACACACCCCGAGGGGTCACTAAGAGTCGGTGCCCCTCGCGGTTCTTCATGGCATCGGTGCAAGCAGGTTGGACCTGGGTTGGCATTCCGGTGATCCACACTGGCTGTTGTTTCCAAGAAAGCAGAAAATGTCTCTGCACAACAGTCTGCAAGGTAAGACAAGTATATTTTACGTTTTATTCCCATCATGCAAATGGAAGAGAAATGTAACTCCCTCTTTCACGATTAATATCATCTGTTGTAGAACTAAATGTTGAACCATAGAAACAGCCCTTCCTGGGAAAAGAAAAATCTTAAAAACGTATGGATTTTGTGACTTGAACATAACACGGCAACAGTTGTTGTGTTATGATACAGTTGTTAACACGGTAATTCGGTGATCTCTAAAATAACTTTGGCTTATTTCTCCTGCCGCGGTCAGGCCTCTGCAAGAGCTGCATCCCAGATAATACCAATCCTCGGGTAAAGGAAGAGCCTCTGCAGGTATGTCAGCCAGGCGAGGAAGGTCAAAGGGCGTACCCCTGCGGTGAGCAAGGCTGGCAAACTGGTAGCAGCAGACAAGGAGAAGGCAGAGGAACTCAACACTTTTGCCTCAGTCTCCACTGGCAGCCTCTCCTCCCACACCTCTGGAGTGGATGGACCGCAGGATGGGACTGGGGGAGCAAAGTCCCTCCCGCTGTAAGAGAAGATCAGGATTGTGACCTCCTGAGGAACCTGAACATACGTAAGTCTATGGGACCTGATGAGAGCTATCCCAGAGCCCCGAGGGAATTGGCTGACGTAGTTTCCAAGTCACTCTCCATGACATTTGAGAAGTCATGGCAATCAGGTGAAGGTCCCCAGTGACTGGAAAGGGGGAAACTGCACCCATTTTTTAAAAGGGTAGAGAGGAGGACCATGGGAACTACCGACCTGTCAGCCTCACCTCTGTGTCTGGGAAGATCACGGAACAGATCCTAGAAGCCATGCTAAGGCACGTGGAGGACAGGGAGGTGATTCGAGACAGCCAGCACGGCTTCACCAAGGGCAACCCAAACTGTTCCACGATTCTAAGCTGAAATATTTTTTTCTCTCTTACCACTGAAATTACGAGTGTGCATTCCGTTGTAGGACTCAAACTCAAACATTCTGTATGTGTAAAAGCACAGACCAGTTTGAGGAGGAAAAAAATTTCATCTTCAAAAACACTGCAACATGTTGCAAATAATAGTGTTAATTACTGTAAATAAAACCCAAGAGGCAGTCAAAATACTTCTAATACTGCTTTGTGCAGTGGTTTCCGTAATGTAGCCACAGTATTGGCTTGTCTTTATTAGACCCAGAAGTAGAAAAATCTTCAGTTCTTCAGGGAGACTTTTTAAAGAGGGTTTAAAAATGCTCTAAAAACAGGTTTTAATGTTTATATTAATTTCATCTTGGAAGACGCATTATTTTACAGAAATTGACTTTCAAAAAAGACACAACTGCTTGTGTTCTGTAGAGCTGCTCATTTTCCTTATTTCTGAGAGGTAGGCTTCAGGGTTTAGCACCTTCATATTTCCGTTACTGGTCCCACACCAGAAAACAATACAGAAATGTTCAAGGCGGCATTTGTGAGATTCTTTCCTATGTAAGAAATCTTTTGAATGTTTCTTCTTGGAGAAGAGCTTTCAGGCACAGGCTTAAAATCCTTCCTAGAGTCGGTTGTGTAGGTTGACGCCTTGTGGGGAGTTAACAAAGAACACTTATTAGTAACATCCTTCCTTTAGGATTTGTATACCATTCTTCTGAAATACCACGATGTTTTGGATTCCATGCCAGCAGATATAGCCAATTTCAGAGTGTTCTGGTTTTTGGGTTTTTTTAAATCTCCCGTGGCTTCGGCAAAAGCATTTTACAGCCCTCCACATGGAACACGTGACCCGGTGCAGTCACACAGTTTCTAGGCTAAAATGTTCCTTATTTACATTTCTCTTTCAGATGTTTGTCTTGCGTAATTAAAGTGAAGCCCTGGGGGGTTTGAATTCTGTTCACTGTAGTTTTGACCCGGGGTACAAGTTCTGCAGATTTGGAAACCGTCTCTTGCTTGCATTCCTGCAATGTCTGATGCTGAAAAGCTGCTGTTGCTGTTTCTGTGGTCCACCTTCCCTGAAGGCTAATGGGGCTAACACGATCGTGAAGGTAATACTCAGCACAAAAACATGCACACAAGGTCAGAAAGACAAAGAATTAAAACAGAAGGGAAAAAGACTGAAGGGTTGTTCAGTCTGGAGAAGAGAAGGCTCCAGGGAGACCTTATAGCACCTTCCAGTGCCTGAAGGGGCTACAAGGGAGCTGGGGGGGGGGGACTTTTTACAAGGGCCTGTAGTGACAGGACAAGGGGTAACGGGTTTTAGTTGAAAGAGGGTAGATTTAGATTGGATATCAGGAAGAAATTCTTCCTGGAGAGGGTGGTGAGGCACTGGCACAGGTTGCCCAGAGAAGCTGTGGGTGCCCCATCCCTGGCAGTGTTCAAGGCCAGGCTGGATGAGGCTTTGAGCAACCTGGTCTAGTGGAGGGTGTCCCTGCCCATGGCAGGGGGGTTGGAACTAGATGGGCTTTAAGGTCCCTTCCAACCCAAACCATTCTGTGATTCTATGAAACTGGATTTCAAGATCTTAATAACAAAAAAGCCAGACTTTTCCCCAAAGTCCAGTAAGATTTCTGGGTGCAGGATTTCTTAGAATTTCCTTCTGCTTTTGAAAGCTTTAGTTTAATGAAGGCTTGGTTGGGCTCCAGCCTGGACCCTTCTCTGTGATCCTGCTCAGAGGAGGATAATACACTAACAGCTCTCTGAAGGAAATTTTGCTCTTTACAAAGTAGTGGGGATGTGGAGAGAATCATTGATTAAATCCTCCCTCTTTGAGACAGATCTGTGAAAAATGTGGAAGTCCCAAGAGTCAGGCTCTCCAGGGAGGTGAATTCCACACTCAGTTTAGGTAGCAGATCATATTCCAACCTTGACCCACGTTTTTGTAGGCTCTGCCACTTTGGTAAACATCTGTGAGGCATCTGCTGTAAAACGAAGGTTGAAACTGTAAACACTTGTATAGTCCACTAGTGTCCACTTTTCTCTGCAGAATATTGCCACGGAGTAATTTTATTTCTGGAAAGAAAGCCCTGAAGTCATTCCCTGTCATTAATCCCTTTGGAAGGAAGAACAGGAATCATTCATGAGGTCTGCACTGCCTTCAGATAGACTGATGGAAAGGAGAATGCCCATGGTTTCTTGCTTAGAAATCCACTCGGGAGCCCTTTATGTCAAGGGGCGGAAAAATTGCTGTTTGACATTGGCAGGCTTTAAATGGGCCACTGAGGGCCTGAACTCCAACACGGTTGTTTGCCAAGAATAGGAATTACTGTGTTGTATTGTAATGCCAGGCACAGGGATCTGCAGCTGGCCACTGGCAAGTTTAGAGCTTACGTCTGACACAGGAATTTTTGCTGATTGTTTCTAAGCAGCCATGGTTAATGACGTTAATTTGCCAGGGAGCCTACCATTGCTGCTGATAATGACAGGCAGCTCACATCTCTGCCAGGCCTGGATGGCAACTTTTAGTCTTTGCCCATCTGTCTCGTGCAGTCTTCATATCTTTTCTGAATCAGTTTAGCTTATTTAAGTATAGAGGTTGTTAGTTGTCCTGGAGAAAAACCTTTGCTGTCAAACCTACTGGTATCTTGCTGGATGTTTTTCACTGTGTGGTGTTGGTAATATTTATTTAAGAAGTTTTCTCTCCTTCAATCCCTGGATACTAGATTAGGGAAGATGAAAGGTCCTCATAAGAAATAATCTTGTATGAAGCATCTTGCTTTCACTTAGGTGAGAAACTGAAATGAGTGTCAAACGACATTCTGGAGGAAAGTGTGTGGGATTTGGGATTTAGGCCTCTCTTTTTTTTTTTTTTTTTTTTGTAATACCTATGGGTGCTAAACCAACGATGTACTAGTAAATGCCAACCCCAGCAAACCCAGGATCATTCTGAAACTCCTGACGGAATTTTGAAAGTTTAGTATGAAATCCTGGTCCCACTAATGTCTCCTGATTTCATCCTACTGTTGTATTTTGTACTAAGAAGGAAGAACAGGGAGACCTTCGGAACTACCTAGTTAAGCAGTTGCTACCATTCACAATGGTCAAAGCTACCATAGCGAGGAGGATTGTCCCCTAATAGCACAGGCAAAGGCAAATTAGAAAAGAATTGCCATCCCGGAACAGAACTAACATCACTCAGCCTCCTGAAATCTGTCCTCTGTTACGGCTATTTTGCTCATTAGTGAAATGGTGCTAACTGGAGAAAATACATCGTTTTTTCCTGAACTTACTGAATTTCATTCAGATTGTTAAAGGTTAATTTAAAGTAGAAAATCTTCTTGTAAGCACTGAAGGAAAAGAACAAAATGAAATTACCATTACCCAGGTAACAGGACTAGAAATAGATGCGGTATTAGCATGTACTCCCTGCAGCTTGAACTCAAATGCAAATCTGTTCTGAGCACAGCAGTGGCCTGACTTCCCACTGCTTTGTGTGCACATTTCCCCAGGGAATAAGCTGTGTAGCGACACAGCTTTGCCAAGCCGATATCCCTGAGCAGTGGGAGCTGAAGCAAGTGACTCGTGACTGCAAGACGACGGCATGTGATGCAAGGCACGCGCGGGATAAACTGCTGAGAGATGCGGTTCACGACTGAGAGGTTTATTCCACTGCCAAGGAAGGGCCTTGTTCTCCTCCAGCTGTTTATAAAACAAATATACATAGCGTGGCATTTCTGATACAAAATCTGTATCAAACAATTTTCAATGTTAAATATTAAAAACCAGGCACAGAAGTGTCTGTTAAATCAAAATATTCAAAGCATTTACACCGATTTCTCCACTCCTTCCCCCCAAGTGCCTTAGAAAGGAAGCAAAAGCAAAATGAACACATCTGTATGCATTTCTCTAAAGCTGGTACCATGAGTACATGCCATGTCACGCTGTGTCGCACCGAAAGTGCTTGCATCTCTCTTTGCTTGCCAGAGCAGGGTTTCTGCCCTGCTGGAAACACGCTGGTTGGCAAAGAGATACGTGCTCTTACTCTGCTACCCTTTGGATGCTGATGAGTGGTTATTCAAGGACCAAAAGGGGTAACTGGGATTAAACTCCTGATAATGAGTTAATCTACCCCAATGTTAGGTAGCAGATACTAATAGTACTGGATCCTGAGGGTTCAAGCACCAGCCTTCAGGACAAAACTGCAAACTGATCCTAGGCACTGTGGCTCCCTTAGCCAAGCCGAGGCAGCCTTGTGCTTCCTTTCCAGTAACTCCAACCGTTCCGTTAAATGGACACGGGAACCAAAATATCTGTGTACAGTTACTGGGAATTGTACCAATAAAAGGGGTGGTTTAGCTTAGATTTTCATGGCAGAGTGGTCTTGCATTGTTGTAAAGAGAAGAGTATTCCCATGTTTCGGGAGGAGGTGAAGGTTGCTGTGCTGTACAGTGCCGTTCAACTCTGGCAACTTGTGACAGTCCTACAGCATTTTAAAAAGAAGGTGTTATCGCTGGCCCGTCTCCCAGCTTGACACTCAGGCCCTTGTGTGTTTTGCATAGGAGCCGTTCCATAAAACAATTAACATGAGGGTTGCAAGTCTGGGCCTGACATTTGGAGGCATCATCACCTCCCCCTGGCCCCGTTTTGGAAAAATGTTCAGAATGTACGGAGCTTCGGCAAGGAATAAAGAACAAGTTTGAGTCAAGAGAATGGACAGCCCACCGTTACTCGCCTGGTCATGTCATCTCTTAATATGTAAAATTACTTTTGCTTTTTTCTAAATGCCTACAATGCCAGGCTACTCTGAGGTGTGGGAAAGATTGTGTAGGCCCTTGTTCTGCAAGTTTCAAAGGCTGTAAGAGAAAGGAGCACCTGGCACTTTATATGATTGGACTTGGAGTACAGAATTACAAGTACCACTTTAATTATTTACTAATTGTTAATGAGGACTGTTTCTCTCAATTCTGTTTAAAGAAGTCTATGAGTACCATTCTCTGCATTATAATCACTAGTGGAGTCAGTACAGATTTAAGTCCAACCATTTTTCTGCAGGCTGTTTCTTCACCAAAGCTGAAAGCGTGTCAACCACGCTGGTTTGCAGTTCTGTTTCATGCTAGGTTTTGGAGAAACAGCACTGATGGGTGCTCTTTCTGTACTAGAGACAGCAGCCCCACCTGCCTGTCACAGGGTTTAAAATAGTCCTTTTCATTCCCCCATGCCAAACAGCTTTGATGGCAAGATCAGTTTTCTATAATCTGCTTTCTTTTGCTAAGAAAATGGCTCCTTCTCTGCCATTATTGACAATTCCTGACAAAGTTAATCATTTTAATAAAGGCCAAGTTAAAATTTGGTCTGAAGTAGTAACAATCCCCTCCTAAGTCAGATGTTGCTAATATTTCGTTATTACTATTGCAGTCATGAACTGGTACCTTACAATGTCTTAGCAAACATTCCATTGACCAGCAAAAATCAGTATGTTATGTACATACAGTCTCCTGAATGGGGAGTGCACAATTATTACTCTCTGCTTGTCCAATTCTTGAAGGCTTGTTGAGAAAAGGGAAGGCTATTGATATGACTTCTACATAATCACGACCTTTTCTTTCTGTCTAAGCCTATAATGAGTTCGAGAATCCATATACAATGTACAAAATCTGATTTAAGATCCTCTCTGTGCATCTTTTATCAAGTCCTGTCATACTCCTGGCAGCCCCGTATCTTTTCTTTTGTGCTTACACAGAAAATCTGGACTTCAGGAGACCTTGGTAGTTAATGTAGTCTGTCCCCATGTTCCAAGACAAACTTAAATATAGCTGTCAATATTTATAAAAATATTTCTTCCACTAGTTATGAAAAACAAACAAACCGAAGACAAAAACTCAGCAATCTTCCAAAGCAATCTCTTCCCGTGCTTTTCATAATCCTTTGCGCAATGGAGGTAACCCCCCCATTACAGACATGGGTGTGTTCCCGCCTGCTCCATCATAGCTCTGTTATGTGTGTTTGTAGGCTGTTACTGGAGCTGAGCTTTCATTAAGCTAAAGAAACGATTTCCTCCTCGGTCGTGCATCCTGAGCCTCGGATCCTCCTTACGGTCTCGTGCGTTGGTTTTTCATGAAAAGCTGGTCCAAACGCTCGACAGCACTCCACCGAAGACCCTCCCAGTGCTGGATACGCTGCAAGGATTACTTCATACGTCTTGCAGACTATATTGTGGTTTACGCAGTCCAAAAGTTGATTACCTTTATTGCCATATTGTGACATTGTTGACTCATGTTGAGCTTGTTATTCACTCTAATCTCACGATTTCTTCATGCACAGTGAGCTGGAATTCCAAAGGGTAGCAACACAGACCTAGGAACGCAGCAGTCTGTGGAACAAACGTCCCATAAAGATGTTTGTCCCATCTGCCCAGGAGTAAAAGAAGGAAGGTAAAGATGCGTATCTTCCTGGACTGCTGTCTGGCCAACTGTCATGTGTATCGCCTCAGGTCTGTCACGGGCTGTATTGCTTTCTGAAGCCCTGACAGGCTGAGCAGACAACTGGGCGAGATGTGACAAGGATTTAGGGGAGCTGTAGGAGGAAAGCATAGGAGGAACAAGGAATGTTTGTAGAGGAAACACTGCCGGTTGTTGATAAACTGTGGTCTTGCTATCCTCTCTCTTGATCAAATTAAGATAATTTTCTACTCAAAATTCAGAATTTCCAGAACATATTCTGCCCTGACCAAGGACAACTGGCTTGAGGGGCTACCTTGAAAAATAGACCAAAAGCTTCTATGCACAGTCCAGTGGCAAGGTCAGGATTTGAGAAGGTGTCATCCCAACACAACTATGGCAGCAGCTGCAGCAGGAAGCCTCGGACAGCTTCTCCGTTGCCGCCGTTTGGTGTAACCTGGCCTGCCTTTTTCTTTTTTCCTCATGGAGCCTTTTGTCACACAGTGAATGGTTAATTGCTCTTTCAATAGTCCTAGTAACCCCCAGATTTGGAGGAGTACCCGAGAGTTACTGTTTTCAAGCAGAATAAGCTTGGGAAGGATAGCGTAGCAGAAGGTGTGGTGGCTATGGAGTTGAACTCCAGCTTTACTTTTCCCTCCGACGCACATTCATTTTTGTGAGGAAGGAGCCTGACTTCTAGAATAAATAGGACAAAGCCTGTGAAAAAAACACTGCTCAGAAACTGGGTGCTCACATTTAGATTAACTGCTTTCTGGAAGGGAAGGAGAATTGTTTTGTGGTCCTTGTTTCACTTGGGGCAACTTTTTTAGTGCATAAACATATAGGTTTCCCTATACTTTGAAAAATCATGGGGGTCAGTACTGTTCTGTTACCCCCTTGCTTACGCTTGGTTGTACATGCAAGTTCTACTCCTTAATCCATGAAAAACACTTCCATTTTTACAGCTTAGAGTATAAAGGGAGGCTTCAGATGTTCCTCTGGCACAGGCATAAAGATTGCTAGGCATAAGAAGGCAGCAATCCTGCACAGAAGGGGTTTCTCCACTTGCTTGGAGAAACAGCATGTGTTTGGCTGTAACAAACACTCCTTGTTTCACTGCCAGCGGCTGCAGACCAAGGCAGAGCTCTGCATTTGCACCCTCCCGGCCTTCCTACCCAGGGTCGCAGCGTTGCTACCCATGCTGTAGTTCCCTCGCTCCGGTGACAAGCAGCCTGGGGTCAGCTGTGCTCTGCAACGTGAGACTTCCTCGAGCCTTTGCTTTGCCTACGCGGTCTGCGAGGTGCGGGAGCAGCGGCTGTGCAAGACCTAAGGGCAGGCATTAATAAAAGTATGAGGTGTGCTTTCCTTCTCGGGGAGGAACTTGCCGCAGTGAGAGTGTCGGGCGTGCTTGCGCAGTTTTTAGAAAGAGCAGCTGTAAATGCTAGAACGCTTCCTGGCATCTTCTTTGGACAGTGCATCATTGTCAGGAAGGGAAAGGTACAGTTGGCGTAGGCACCACAGAGACAAACCATTGATGTCATCACGCAACTGTCTTATTAGAGGCCCAGTGTCACTGGGCATCCCCTAAAGGAACATATGCCACTATGTATGTATCATATGATACAAGGTCAAAGTGGAGCATTAAGCCCTATTGCTGGGAAGGCAGGAAAAGCGGGGGAAAAAAGGACAACCTCTGTGTTCCAACAATTGCCCCTCAAGCTAGAGGAAGGCCAAAGAAACTCTGTTCTTCCGTGTATCAAGAAATATGGAAAAACACAGAAAAATTGTACTGTTGCATCGTGTTTGCGGAGGCAAAATGCAGGCGCAGGTGCCTTCTGTTCCAAGAATATGAAGAGCCACTCCCTTGAAAAGCGAAGGACACACGAAGAAATTGCTGTTAAACACAAATCAGTGGTTGGACTTTAGGCTGACTGAACAAGTTGTAACTAGGTTTCACGTTAACTGCTTGCAGCGTGTACCTTGTCCGGGTACGGATTACGGAACAGGCCGTGTCCTCTGGATGTGCATCGCGGGAAAGGTACACGCATGTGGCATACGGCTTACTGCACGTATACGTTTTGCTTTATGGTGTGTGCGTTCGGTGCTTGCTTACGCCATGTATCAAGCATAAGCAGGGCTGGAAACTTCTCTTACGCTTGCCCAGCCTCCTCCACGTGAGAACTTAGAGTTGCTCATAACTTTGGCAGCCCTGGAGTGTTTTTGTAGAAATTTTCTGTCCCAGGTTCATTTTGGGGTAAGAGAAGGAGGCTGGACAGAGGGAAGGAATATGAGCTGGAACAATTGAGACATGACTGGAAATCAGTCTTGCAGAGGATACAGAATATACCCCCTCCATAGTTTTGGCAACTTTTCTTTTAAAATGTGATGACATCTTAACCTCCAGAACCCTGGATTTCTTATTTGGGGGAAGACAATGCTTTCATGTCAGGAATGTGCATTTTGCTTGATTAATGAAAAGTAGCCCCAAATGTAACCCTTCTGTTAGCTTCTGGGAGGGAAAAAAAAAGGCATTGTCTATGGTCTATTGTTAGTGCTTTAAATTCTTCACAGTTCTGCACTGGAAACTGAGACTAGATAGTCAAGGACATGGACTAAAGAGAGGGAGAGGGAGAGAGGGAGAAGAAAGGAAAGGAAAGGAAAGGAAAGGAAAGGAAAGGAAAGGAAAGGAAAGGAAAGGAAAGGAAAGGAAAGGAAAGGAAAGGAAAGGAAAGGAAAGGAAAGGAAAGGAAAAGGAAAGGAAAGGAAAGGAAAGGAAAGGAAAGGAAAGGAAAGGAAAGGAAAGGAAAGGAAAGGAAAGGAAAGGAAAGGAAAGGAAAGGAAAGGAAAGGAAAGGAAAGGAAAGGAAAGGAAAGGAGGAAGGAAGGAAAGAAGGAAGGAAGGAAGGAAGGAAGGAAGGAAGGAAGGAAGGAAGGAAGGAAGGAAGGAAGGAAGGAAGGAAGGAAGGAAGGAAGGAGGAAGGTTAGTTGCTGGAGATAGTGGAGTTATTGGGGGTTGGGGGTGACAAATAGCTCAGATCAGAGGAAAAATAAGAGGGAAGGCTGGCATAAAAGGTTAGAGGTGTGAGGGAATGTAGATGAGGTAACAGTCTTGGCAAGCAGCTTTGGCTCTAAGAATACTAAGATGATGAGGGGAAGCAAATTAGGACTTGGGACCCTGCAGGTTGAGGGAAACGGAGAGTGCCCGTGTGGAGGAAAGCAGGCAAGGAGCCCGCAGGTGCAGAATGGGGATGGGTGACCAGAAACTGAGGAAGATCACATGCCAGGATACACCTCTGTCTCTAATTCTTCTGGCTTAGCCTGCTACCCAGACGTCTGTGTCCCCTTGAGATAACCTCCTCGTGTGAAATGCTGGTTTGTAACGTTTTCCCGGGCAGCTGAAGCATACATGGTGCTAAGCATTCATTGTTCTGGCCCGGTACTCCACAGAGATGCACCAGTTTCTACAATTCAAGAAAATACCTAGATTTATAGGTGATGAAGAAACTGTTAGTAGTAAGGCCTGCCTAGAACAAGCCCTAAGTTTCGTGACTGGAGTGATGACAGGAAAGAGAATAGTATGTTCCCCCATTTTCCAACATATTTCTTATGATGATTAAAATATTCTTTCATGTTGCTGAGAAACAATCACGCTATTTCAAGAGCCAATTTAAAGCTATCCATGAAAAAGAACAAGAGGCCCTGGGCATCATTTCTTGTTGTGATCTTCAACTGAACCTGTGACGGTCAATAATGACAAATGGCCAGAGGAAGATGAAATTCCCAAACGCATTACGAAGTCCCATCTCAGCAGAGTCTTGATGTATTGTAGCACTTGCCAGCCAACACATACATCTTCTTTTACGCTTTGGCAGCCCTCCGCAGGGGGTTTTTTGTGTCAATAACATACAATTGCACTCATTTCAAAACCCGACTGCGAGGGTGGTGCTCTGTCAGGGCACCTGCAGCTCAGGCCGGCGTGCCAACGCAACGCGTTGTGGGAGGCTGCCTGTGGCATCTGTGGCTCCATGGGGCTTTCTAAACACTTCAGGAGGGGAAGCTGTAGCACGGGTGGGACACGTGTGCTGCTCCTGGCTTTCCAGCATGCTGTGGGGAAGATGTGGACTAGCGCCATGGCGCAGGGGAGTGGAGGCAGCAAACGGTGGTTAGTGCACAGGATGGGTGGCATGGGAGGGTTGGGTGGGCAATGTTGTGGATGCTGGCCAGCGTTTGGTCAGAGGGCTGGAGCCCCTCTGCTATGGGGACAGGCTGAGGGAATTGGGCTTGTTCAGCCTGGAGAAGAGAAGGCTCCGGGGAGACCTTATAGCACCTTCCAGTGCCTGAAGGGGCTGCAAGAAAAATGGGGGGGGACTTTGTACAAGGGCCTGTAGTGACAGGACAAGGGGTAACAGGTTTAAAGTGAAAGCGGGGAGATTTAGATTGGATATCAGGAAGAAATTCTTCCCACAGAGGGTGTTGAGGCACTGGCACAGGTTGCCCAGAGAAGCTGTGGGTGCCCCATCCCTGGCAGTGTTCAAGGCCAGGCTGGGTGAGGCTCTGAGCAACCTGGTCTAGTGGAGGGTGTCCCTGCCCATGGCAGGGGGGTTGGAACTAGATGGTCTTCAAGGTCCCTTCCAACCACGGGGCCCTGTGCTGGGCAGGAATGGGCGACATCGTGGCAGTGCCTCTGTGGGAAGGGCTGGACGGGTGCACTGGCACCGGCCTGAACCCACCGCTGCGAAGGGTGGGCGAGGGGACGCGGCACCCTGCTCGCCAGCGGGCTGAGGCGCGGCGGCGCGGCCGGCCGGGGGCAGGAGGGGTTGGGGGTGCGGGCGCCGGGGCCGCCGTTCCTGCGGGATGGCGCCCGTAGCGGCAACGGCTCCCGCCGAGTGCGGGAGGGGCGGCCGCTGAGGCGCGTGACGGAGCGAGGCGCGGCGAGACCTGCAGTGAGAGCGCCGGGCGGGAGCCCGGTGGGCGCCGCCGGTGGGTGCGGCGGCCCCCTCGCCCTACGGCGGCTGCCTCCTCGCAGGCAGCGAGAGCGGAGGCGGCCATTAGGCGGCGGCGCCGATCGCCTGACAGCGTCGAGCGGGACGCTTGTGTGACAGGAGGGGAGGGGCCAGGCGCGTGACGCCCCGGCGCTCCGCCCTCCTCCCCCCTTCCCCACGCTCCTGCTCCCTGCGCCGCCACCTCGGCCCGGCGCGGGCGGGAGGCGCAGCCATGGAGCCGGAGCGCGAGTGCCGGGTGCTCTCCATCCAGAGCCACGTCGTCCGCGGCTACGTGGGTAACAAGGCGGCCACCTTCCCCCTGCAGGTGAGCGGGCGTGGACGAGGCCCTCCGCCGCCGTCGCTGCCGTCCGCCCCGCTGCCGGTCGTCTGCGGGGCGAGCCGGGCAGGTGGCGTGACGGCTGGGCTGCCCGGCGGGCTCCGGCGCCCGGGGGGGGGGCGGGGGGGTGGGCGCCTCCTGCCAATTGGGGGTAAGGTCAGGGGACGGCCGGGAGCAGCCCGCCCGGGCGTCCTCCCTCCTCGGTGCCGGAGCGCGGGGCTGGGGCGGGGGACGTCGGTAGCAGCGACCGTCCCGGGTCTCCGCGCACTCCCAGCGAGCGGGGCCGGTGCGGCTGCGCCTCCCGCCGGCTCCGCACGGCACGGCCCGCCGGCTCCCGCTAACGTAATGTCTTCTGCCGGCTGGCTTCAGGCTGTGGTACGGCCAGCGGGCTGAGAGGTGCGGGGGGTAAGAGGAATGCTTCTAGGGGGTTTGCTCGGCCTCGTACCGCGGTGCTCCGCGGGCGCCGGCGCCTCTCGTCCAGGCGTGTGCTGCGGGCTCCGGCTTGAGGGTGTCCGTGCCGCTGCTGGCAGCTTGGGGCTGGGTGTCCCGGGGAGGCTTGGTGGAGGACCCGTGCCTTGTGCTGGTACCAAGCCGGAGCCCCTCTGGTCCCCGTGGACGGTGGGACTGGGTAAACCCACACCCCTCGGTTTCTGAGGGTCTGGGCAAGCTGTAGGTCCACTTAGTGGCTGGACAAGGCTGGGCCAGGTGAACTAGCTTACATGTCCCGGGGCTTGAGGGTATGGTTGGATCTTGGCCCGGGGCTTGAGGGTATGGTTGGATCTTGGCCTGTATGGCTGTCATGTGCTGACTTCAGAGTTGCTTGCAGAGGTCTAGTGGGAAAACATGGGTGTGCTTTGGGGCGAGCCTTTGTACGCCTGGCTGTTCTCTCTTGTGAAGTGTCTGTGGGCTAGTCTGGGGCCTTACCGGCAAGGGGTCTTTGTTCCTTGACACACATGCGGCTGTACGAGGCTTGCTGCCTAAGAATCTCATTGCTAGAGCGTGGTGGGTTGTGACACTGGTTATCGTGGTACGTGCTCCACAAACGATGGTGTAATCTTGCTTGGCTGAACACTGGAGATGGTGTACCCTGATAAACGATGCACTTGAGACCAGGCCTGCAAGAAGCTAGCATCACACACCCTTGTTACCATCCAGTTATAATGTAACCAAGCCTCTTGAAATTACTATATGATGAAGGGTAATGTACATATGAAATCCATATATTGTGTAAAAAAGGTGTGTGTGTGTGGAGACCCATGCCTGAAAGGCTGTCGTGATCTGCAAGCCAACTGTGTCCCTCCTTTCCTAACAGAATGATCTCTAAATCGTGCTTCCCTCCCCGCTCCCCAGCGTGGGAGGGAAGCTCCCCTTCTGTGGGAGCAGAAGGGCACACAGTAGTAGCTACTCCAGAAATCTCCAGTCTCTTAAACTGCTGTCTTCATTTTAATTCTGTGTCAAAGGTTTTCTTTACTCTTCTGTAACTCAACCTTTCTGTGGCATATGAGCCTCTGTACGGGTGTCTCGTATGACTTGGCAAATTGGTTCCTGTAAAGTGTCTTCGGTTTCTCAACTGTGACACTGTAAAATATTACTGTAATTAAAAAGGCCTGTTGATGATGTAGCTGGGTCCTGTTCAGGAGGCTATCACACTCAACGCTGTGTGATGTTACTCAGTGTATAGCATAACAAGAAGTTGCAGGGGAGAAGGTGAAAAAAGATAGTTGGGGAACAACTGAACTATCACTACAGGCTGCCCATGAAAATTCTGCGTAGGCAACCCTTAATAACCTTCCAGAAAACACAGCTTCATTTAAACCCTGATTTTGCTAGAACTTCAGATGTAGCAAGTTCCCACTAAGTGAAACTTTGCTCTTTTATGTTTTCTTGAAACAAGGAAAGGAAGTACAAACCTGAGTCTCTCCTCCCTCCCCCCATATATGTAAGAATGAAATTATGCTAGCCTTGAGGGTGGGTGCAAATCTGGCATGCTTATGTTATTTCCCATTCTCTTTTTCTGAAGCAATAATAGTTAAATGAGGCTTCCTTCTGAGCTCATCAGCACTGAGTTTGCAAGACAAGATATATGTAGAGGTGTGTGCGCATGTGAGGGCTGAAATCCTGATAGAGCAGTTCAGGAATCTGCATTTGGACAGCAGCATCCAAATGGAAAACCAGACTTGGTTTTACCTGCTGTTTGCAGACTTCTGCAAAAAACATGAGTTATGTTTGAATGACTTGATCTTTGGTGGATTATTATTTATTAGAAATAGCCAGCGTAGCAATGTGCACAGCAAATAACTCATTAATGTCTTCCTTTTTTTTTTTTTTTAACCAGTTGGTTTTGCTTTGACAGGTTTCCATTACACTAAAAGCTGCAGTATTAAAAAAGTAGGTGTGTGGAAAGACTTTCTCAGTGAAGTATGTGGTAAATGCTTTCTATATAGCAAACACAGAGAAGGAAAGTTAGACCATATATTAGAGCAGCTGTAATAATGGAAGTACTATAGCTGAGTGAGAAATGTGAGAACCCTTTACACTATTTCAGGTTAAAGTACATTTGTTTAACTAGTTTGAGAGTCTAGGTTATCTAATAGGTCTTAGAGGAAATGTGCACCTGGATTTTCCAGGTAGTAAAATACCAGGAAGTGAACTGTCCTTGGCTGTGCTTTGAATTCTGCCTTGTCAAGAATTTAAATAGTTTTTACTTGACTGGTTTTACTATCTCTTTAAAAACTCTGAAAGTAGTTCTGAATTATTGTTAAAATAGTCATAAGTTATTTCACGATCATGTAGCCTGAGCAGCTTTTGGTATCGGGAAATGGTTTAGGATTGCCCAGCATTTGAGAGGAACAGTGGTGGGGTGTACGTTAACATAGGGCGTTGCCAGTGTCAGTCCGATAAATTGTTCTAAAACACCAACAAATGTTTCTTCTACTCATGTAAGAAGTGTCATAACTTTTATGATGTAAAATGAAAACGTACGTCTTCCCCATGCCATTCAACATTACTTTTGTCGTAGGTGTTTTCTTCCTTAGAGGGATCTCTTATTTGTTAAATATAATTTTAACTTACCTTTCCTTACCTTACCTACGTTTCTAGGTAGGTAGGGATGTGGGTAGAATGTGGCGATACCTGAAGGGTGCCATACTGGTAAGCAGAGCATTGCAGTCCTCCTCAAACCACAGAGCGCATACACAGGGGCAAGCTCATTTCTGTTCTACAGAGCTACTTAATTCTGACCATCAGGAAAATTTTGGTAGGCAAATGTATTTAAGATTCATATACCACACCCATCATAATATCAGCTCTTGCAAATGAGTATTTTAGTCTGTATGTTCAGCCCCTTGGGCCTCTCTGACTTTCCAAGAAAGAGGTTTGAAAGTACAAGGAGGTGGCAGGAAAAGGTCCCAGCCAATTTCACCGGGGCACTGGATGTTAGCATTTGGTTGCCATTGGACTAGTTTAGACTCCTGTGTGCAAGGCAGACTGTTGATCTTTGCGTATGGGTAGGTAAGAATGAGATCCAGAGTTTTGTACTTTCTGTTCTTTCTTTGTGTTTGATCAGGCTAATGAACATGATTATTGGGTTTGGTCATTTGTTTGTTTGCCCTAACACTCACAGAACTTGAGAAAATCTTGTCTCTGTTTTGAATATTGTTGACTTCCTTTTATATCTGCTTACCTTGAAGATGGAGCTAAAAGTATGGACAAATACCATTAATTGGATGGGTCTGGAGAATGAAACTGTCTGCTCTGAATTGTAGGAGACCGCCGTAACAGCTTCTACGGTGTTGGCTAAGATGGAGTTTTGAAATCTCTTCTGTGATTTTAATTTTCTTTTTTTTTTTTTTTTATCCTTGCTGAATGGATATGGTTGTCTGTTCAGGTATTAATAAGGGCAGGTGATTCTCAGACCAGTCCTCCGTGGTTTTCTTCTGCAAAAGAAACAGTAAGCCTGAGTTTTTAGCTTCTTAATTGTAAAAAAGATGGGAAAACAACTTTGGCCAGCACAGACAGTAGTTTCTGTGATATTTAAGGTAAGTCTTGAGCTGCATTTTTTGGCCAAGGGTATAATTTGCTTTCATGTGCTGAGACCAAAACCATTATCAACCTATCTTTAATGATTATCTGCTGCACTAGCAAAAAAGTTGAAGGCTTTTTTTCCTTTCTCTCTTTTGTTGAACACCATAGTCAAACGGTTTAAGTATTGTACAGAAAGAGATAGATAAAAAGTGTCTCTTATTTAAGGTGACTGCTTGTTCTGTTTTTCAAAACCTACTTCTATTGTGTCAATTATATGAGTCAGAAGAAGGATGAATCAATCAAAAGTCTTTACAGAATAATGGTAAGGGCTAGCTACTGCATAGCCCTTATTTTTGTTATAGATCAAAGATGGAAAAATGCCTAACCCTTAAACAAAAAATAAATACAAAGATGAAAGAAAGTATTTTCTCTTTATAGTATCCAAAGATTGTCTTAAATTACGTATCTGAAACAAGAATTGTGACTCTAGATTCATACTTCAAATGAAACTTGTGGGAGCATGGTTTTCTTCCTTGGCTGTGTTTTTGTTCTTTTAATCAAGGTAAACAAGGGACAGATGAGGTGAAAAAAAAAAAGCCAAAAAACCCCCCAATAGACAACTGCAACCCCTCTGGGAAGGCTTATTCATAGCTGTGTAAACAGCATTTCCTTGTTATTTGGATGGCAGTGTATGTGGTTGCTGAAGGAAGTCCGGTGAATACCAAGTGCAAGTTGCGGCCCTGAAAAAGACTCATAATCCAAAAGGTCCTAACAAGCTGGTTCCTAGCAGTCCGGCTTCCTAGGAAGAGGCATTCCCAGAACTTTCTAGAAGTGCTTATCCATATTAACCCACCTTTGAAGAAAGGATGTCTCAGGCCCTCTAGGAGCTCTGATGGACTGTGAGAACTTGGACTTCGGGCCTGTATGGTAAGCTGGAAGGGGAGTAGGACAGGTCTCCGAGAGGACAAGAGAGTGGAAAACTCCTTGAAACAAACAAAAAAACCCAAACCCACCAACCAAAAATAGGGGTGGGGGTCATCACCCTTTCAGCTCTTAACATTGCTTGAAGACAGACTAGGCTGAGGCGAAGAACTGGGAAAAATACTGGGATCTCACTTAACAATAGGAGTTTGTAGCACTGTCTGGGAGATACCGAATTTGTTTACAAACTTTTTATGGAAATCTTTTCAACTACTGATGCAAAATAAGCCATTTGAAAAATCAGAGTTGTTTCAGGCCGCCTAAAAAGTGCGTCTGGGACCGTGCTTTATGGACTCTAAATGATGGGGCCGAGCGGAGTCTCAAGTAAACAGAGAGTGAGGCTGACTGAATGGCCATCATCTGAGGTTGAGTCTTAAGCACGTAATAGTAGTATCCATAACTGTTTCTACAAATCACTTAATTGTGACAACTTCTTAAATAAGCTTTTTTCATGAAAATACAGAAATGCTGATGGATGTTCCCACAGCTGGTTTATATGTTACAGTTAGAAAACTGAAGAAGGCATTTTAAGATGCATTAAAATATGCTTTGCATTGTGTCTATGGAGGCAATTGCCATTTACAATTTTTTTAAAAGGAGATGATTAATAATAATCACTAAATATTTTAACTTGCTAACCTTTTCATGGCACACTGTGAAAACAAGAGCTATGCAGATGCATAGGCTGATATTTAACATAATATTTGCACTGGGGTGTAAATGTTTTTTACGGACATAAATGTAGTCTCTTGCTCTAACACAACACAGGGAAGTAGAAAGATTAAGGAGGATCCTATTTGGTATGTACATGCATACCCATTTGGTATGTACAAGTACATGCAAATATTTGACTTCGGAGCAAGCAAAGCTGCCTTACCCTGATTCACCCACTTTCTTTGGAAAAAAAACCCTGAGTTGTCAAGAAATTGCAAATCTTATTAAAGGACTGGAAAACCTTGCCTAAAGGTGGATTTGCACTGTTTGTATGGAGAATATCATGTACTACTGAGTCATTCAGTAGCAAGTGTTTAATTGCTTAAGGCATTTTTTAAATTAGGAAATGGCCTTATTTTCTATCTTTAAGCCTTGGATTTTTTTGATTGTTTGGATTCTTGCAGTTTTTATGCCTTATTTCTGCTCCAGATTAAACAGTTGAGAGAATACTTTTTACCTGTATAAACAAACAAGGACAGACAAGAGTCAGTATTGATCAGATTTCTGAAAAAAGTGAGTTTCAAGTTAAAGTTAATTTATATATTACCAAAATAAATTTAAAAAGGTTTTAATTTGAAATGATAAAATGATTCTTTAATTATATGTATGAGGATGGTATGAAGATACACCTGAGAAAAATAGCTGACATACAAAGCTACTGATACTTCTTTAAAATACTCCTTTAATAAAATGTTGTCTCTTTTCATTTTTCCTATTTATATCCAAAATGATGATCACCTTCCTTTGAAGAGCATCCCTCGGGATATGGCGTTATCCAGGGCTGACTGGTAGTATCTCTTATCTAAAATGACTAAATACGCTTTTCAAGGAAAGGTGATCATCATTTTGGATATAAATAGACAAAATGAAAAGTAAGAGACAACACTTCTCTCTACGGCTGCCAGGCAGGTATTTTTAGCCTCTTTAGGCTGGAAAGATGCGAGTGGGAGTTCCACTTCAGTTGCTTGTGTTGTGTGGAAAACAATCTTGAGTTGGTGAAGCAAGGCTAATGTGAGGAGTTGGACATTAGTCCTGGTACATAAAATGTCCATTCTTCTGAAATTACTAGTGTAGTAGAGTGTGCAGCTGTGTGGTGATCTACAGCAGGGGGGAAATAAAATTGATGGGGGTAAAATTTGAAGCATGCCAACTAGATCCATGTTGATAGATAGTACGTGCCCCAACAGAAGCCAGACTAGTTCATCATCTTCTGGCTTGGCAGCAGTGGGGTAACTTGTCATAGCAAAAAGGTCTTACTGAACTGAAATTTGGCTGTGATGAGCTACCTGAATTTTTTCAAGCTTTTGTTCAGGGCTTGTTATGTGTTGATGCTGATTCATTCATGACACCTCCAAGCTCCAGTTTCCTCAACAGCTGGAACAATTATCCATAGAGCAAGAGAGAGAACTGTGGTACCAAACCTCTTACATGGTTCATTTAAAAAAAAAAAAAAGCCCAAAAAACGAACCTCACCTCGCTTTCTGTCATCCCATGTAAATTTTAAGCATAGGGACTAGTTCAGGCTGAGTAGATATTCTTCCACAGTGATTTAACTGCACTCCTGTGGGAATGAGAAGCACCCCTTGCCAGAAGGGTGTATGGGATTGAGGAGGTGCTAAAGCACATACTGAAAAATGGTCTCTCCCCTGTGGCAAAGCAGAAGCTGGAGAGCCACTTTGTGATCTGCAGATGCGGTGGTTTCCAGAAGCAGAAGTAAATGGTTTTCCTGACCAGCAGAACCTTTCCAGTCTGATCACAACTGTTCCCCTTCTCCCCACTGTGGGGTCCGGTAACACTTTACCTCTGAGAAGAGGATCTGTGTGGAAATCTCGAGCACGGTTGACAGAGCTATCAGTGACTGAAGTAAGTTGAAAGGAGGACTCCATGGCAGTCTTCAATAATGCCATTCGGCAGTTCACAGGTCATCATACTTGAAACTGCCGAAGTGAGGTGCTGGTCAATCCCGCAATATCAGAATAAGGCAACATTGTTTTCTCTTACTTACCTCGGCAGATTGCCAGCCAATGAAGCCAAGTATCTTTGCCTTGATACTCCCCTTTGAAGTTCTCTATTTATTTATTGTTAACACTAAATTAATAGTTTTCTTCCTGAATCCTACTATGTGTGGTTATTCTGTCCCCATCCTCTAGAAAGAGGAAAGAAAATAAGTTATAACAGGAACAGAAGGTGGCTAAATTATCAAAATCTGATACTGTTTTTGCAGAATTGCATGCCAGAGTTCATGGTGATGTGTTTAAAAAAGGTGGACCTAAATCTAACCGATTAAAATAGGTGTGTGTTTTTCCCCTAAATCTCTGTATCTTCGTATATTTTACAGCATTTGTTGTGGGTGATGAGTACTATTGAGCAAGTTCAGGCTGAAGGAGAACTGTTTTTCTACCCATCCAGCTCTTCACTGTGGTTACTTTCACCTTTCTGACAGAATACAGCCTCTCTGTCATAGGGGTGAGCACCACATTACCCGTGGAAATCATCAGACACTCTGAGCAGCTCAAAAATGGAAAAAAATGTCAAAAAAATTGTCAGCACTGAGACCGTAAGGGATAGTATTTCCTGCAGCACGCTAATTACTCATTGTTGCTATTTGTGGACCTGCACAAGCTACAACCTGTGTCACAGCTCATTCCTTTTGTAGTCAGTATTGCCGGTAGCTTTATACTGGGTTAGTTTTGTTCTCTCTGTAGTTAGTGAAGTTTACGTTGTGGCTCTGCTCATTCACGCAACCAAATAAATATAGCTTGAGAAACCCTTGCCCTTGCCCTACCACCATCAGCTGGTTCTTCCACCTGCACCATTTTGCTGTCCACTTCAGCTCTTCAAGGAAAGTCGTTTTGTGAGGTCCTGTGGTAAACTTATCTGGGAAGCCATCCAGGTTACAAATAACTTGACAAAGAGGGAAAAGAAGAAAATGTTTATTTATCTAGTAAGTCGGTTTCCTGATCCAGTTCCCTACACGGCCCCACAGACAGCTCTTTTGGCATAACTGAGGTGCCGGAGTGAGCCCCAGACTCCTGCACCTGGCATTCACTGAGGGAAACATTCCTCAAAGTACGCTCTTATCTGAGACATCTGCTTGCTCTGAAGGAACTGGGGAGACATTTAGCGGTTCTCTAGAAACTAATCCTTTCCCTGTGGTGGCTGTGGTGTGATCTTTACATAACGTGGCATCTTTTTCTGGGAGTTGTTTCCTCTTCTGTTTCTACAAATATCCATTATCTTGCAGTTTAACACCTTGGTAGGAGAGTGGGATCCATTCATAGCCTACCTGAGAAGGCCAAATAATGCATACGTGCTGGATAAACCAGATCTCTCTCTTGTAGGATAACGCCACCTTAGATGTACATAATGTGGTTGCCACGCCGTGCTGATGGACGGGCAGGTAGAGAACTAGCTGTCCAGGATACCAACGGCAGGACTAACAATAAAAAGCAGAGGAAAAGAACCACCACCATTTCATTCACTAAAACAAACGAGATTAAGTCTGTGCCTATTGGACCTATTGCTGCTGTGTACGTCTGCCTCTCCTGATCAGTGTTTGTAAACTTCCTTGTGTTGCACTTTGTGATTCCAGTTGGCAGGAGATTGCAGTAGGGTGTTTTCGTCAAATTATATCAAAGTGTAGAAAAAACGGTGTGAAGATGATGAATCTGAAATTTGCAGTGAACCTGCAGATTTCATAACTTCAAGGGAATATGTGAACTGCAACATCTCCATCTGAATTCCATATCTAAAGTTACTGTTACCCAGCAGTAAACAGGGTCTCAGGACTGAGGGGGGAATGGGGAATATGTATTTATTGTGTGGAAGTCAGTCAGACACCTACAGCACCACCTCGTTCTCCTTTTATGCTTGTCCTTCAGTGGGAAGAATGAAGGGGGAAACAGAATCTGTTATTTCCTTGTCTTTCATTTACCTTAGCCCTGATAAATCAGTGTCTTGCAGATCTATCACTTGATCCCACCCCAGATGGCAGGAGTGACCTCCTGCCCATGGGAAGGTTAATAGAGCAGCTACACCACAAATCTTTTGTCACTGCAGTCGTGTCAATCCTGACCAGAACTGGTGTAATGCATGGAGTAATGATGAGCATGTGTATCTTGCAGGCACAAGAGGTTGTTTGTTTGAATAGCCTATGAAAAAATGCTGATGATGTAGAACAAGGAATTTCTTGGCACCGAACAAAATGGCTTAGAGGGAATTCTGATAAAGGTGTGTATTTTAAGTCATCTTAGTATCTTGCACTGAACAGTTGGCAGTGCATACCGATCAGTCTGTCAGGGTGGAAAGTAAAACTGAGTGATCAGGTGGTATTTGCTGTGAAGCATTCCTGGATCTCAAAGGCTTATTTGGAGAAGCATCTTTAAGGCACTATTATCCTTATCTTGGATTTGGCCTGATTATGTTACAAATATGTACTTCTATTGCGTGTCTTTTCAGAAAAATTGAGAAATAAACTATTTGGGAACAAATTCACTGCAGTCTCAGGTTGTTCTAGCCTTTTCTGTTCAGATGGTCACAATGTTACAGCTAGATCAGCCCATCTGCAAAACCTCAGTAAGTACCAATTTTGCCAGAGCACGTTGACAAAACTCGCAGTCTGCTCTGGCACAAGAGAGGCTTTTGTTTTCTGCTTCAGTCTTTTTAGTATGTCCTCTGTGGTGTCCAGTGCTGAGGTCGGCCTGTAGATCTTGAACATTGGTATGCAGTTGGTCAGCGGTGGAAGTGGGAGCGTCACGCAAGAAACAGGCATTAGGGCTACCTGAGGTGATCACCTTGTCTTGTGTTTGCTGATGTGGGGCTAGTTCTTGTGGGGCCTGAGAACTTGTGGCCATAGAGCAACAGCGAAGCATCAAATAAATGTGGCTGCAGTGTATAGGAAATATCCCGACTCCTCCACACCTAGCTTCCTCTCATCTATGTTCTTTTGTAACGGGGGAGGGACGAAAGCAGTCTATGAGATGCTTGGAGTTTGACTTGAGAGTATGAGAAGTCGAGGTGGAAGGTAGGTTCATTCAGGCAGGGAAAGGCATGGTGATTTGTGGTTTTCCAGGGATGTATTTTTTTTAATGGTTTGAGTGTGAACAGTTCTAACCAGGTAGTTTGTTCACATATTCTTGATTTTTTTTTTTTTTTTTTTTTTTAGTTTGGTGCATGTGTATTAACTTTATACTCTTAAAAAAAAAAAAAAAAGTACTATACAAAGACATCTTGTTCTTAACAAGTTTCGGATGCTATCCAAATACTATTATTTTATATTTGTTACAGCTTGTCACTGATGAAATAACTTCCTTTTTTTTTTTTTTTCCCTTCAGGGTAATCCTCTGTATTTTTTATTGTCTATTTTGTAATTGTCTGCTTCTAACCTCAGAATTTGAAGTGGCCTGTTTGGTACCTGACTCCAGATGAATGAATCACCAACAATATCTACAGCATCCCTGTTCCTCTTTACTTTTGTATTTTTATCCTGGCACACTATCTCCAATATCTTAATGATTTTTCTTTGCAGTGCCTTGTCAAATGCTGCACTAAAGCACAGCTATATTAGATGTACAGAGTTCTCATTATCTACTTGCTATGGTTTATTAAAAGCTCAGAAATAGAACAAAGATGTGGTTAGTCAATAGCAGTTTCAGTTCGATTTATCAACCCACACCAGCAATTATGCCTGCATCACTAATTACCAGAACATGCCTTTTCTTTTTCCCAAGTTCCTTTTCTGAAACTGAATTTGTGTTCTAATTTTCTACACCCAGTACAATGTATGTTTTTTAATTCAGTATCAAATGGAAGGAGATGCAGTTAAGTCAAAGAGGTGGCACATGGTGAGAGGTGCAAGCTGCAACTGGGAAATCCTTTCTTTCTGCCCTTTCAAATTAATTCAATTACAGAAATTTAGCCTTTTTAAATATGTTTCTGTCCCATGTCCAGAGGAATACAATGGAACAATGATGTTCACTGGAACTAGTGATGGCTAAATAAAGTTCCAAACTGTAGTACATATATGGAAATGACTTATAATACAATTAATACATGTTCCATGGCCTGATACCGAGAATTCTGTATTGGAAAGTATCACTGCCACTGCTTAGCAGAAAAAACTTCCAAAAACTCAATTACCTTGTTTGTGGTATTTTTAACTGACATTAAAGTTAGTTCTGTTAATGACTTTCAATTAAGCTTTGTTTTAATATATAGAAAAAAATGGAAGGGGTGGAATGGTTTTGGTTTACGTGATACAGTGATGTTGTAGACAAATACAGGTATTACTGGTTAATTCAATTTGTGGATTATACACACACACTGTGCTGCAAGTCAGCAGTCTGGGGACTTACACAAGATTTCTTGAAAATTCCTGACAAATTGTGTCTAAGTCTCTGTAACCTCCTTTGTTTAAGTATGTCTTTATGCCATAAAACTTTATCGTTTGGCTGTTGCGTCTGTCAGTGTTACATTGCTGCAAGAGTAATTTTCCTGTTGATGCAGGGCCTAGCACGTGTGTGTCACAGCAGTAAAGCCAGCTGTGGTCTAGATGTGGATGAGGAGGGAGGTCCTTTGGAAGAAAATATGATCATATAGTGAGGCTCTTCAAGCCTCTGATTAGTTTTGTGTTGCTGTCACATACCCTCGAGTAAAGTCCCTCTGCAGTTAACCAGAAGTGCCTTGCACAGTCCTGAGCAGGCCAGCTGTTTTGTTTTCAGTACATACATTGTGGTGCTGGTGAGCTACTGGTTGACATTTTTCAGATGATTTCCCCTTGCATAGGGCACTGGACATGCTCTGTCAGTATACCAGTCTACTGTTAGCTGCTTTTTTTTTGGTCCAGATCCATTTATTCAAATGCTTTATGCCAACTCCCCTTGTTGTTGAATTTCCTTATGTTAACTATATTCGTGGAGGTAGAGGAATAAGGCTGTAATTATGCAGTTATTAAGTATTTGTTAATTAAAATAAATATTCAAGATATTTGTTGAGATAAACTTCATATATTCTTATGCTTAATAAAAAAAGTGTGTGTATTTGTACTTTGTATGTACGTGTTTGAGATCTAGGATTTGCTCTTAAATATTAATTTATTTAAAATGCTGCTGTGTGCTTTAAATGATGTAAATCAAAGCACTTGCCTGTTACGTGGAAAGCTTGACTAACTCTTGAAACTTAGGACTTTTTTTCCTTTCTGTAGAACCCCTAGGCTTGTCATGTGCTTCCGTTAGTTTTTGAAAATTAATCACAATGTTTAGTTTTGAGTATATTGGAAGGCTTCCATAAGAAAAACATTAGTATGTGGAGAAAAATAGAGGGGGTTGGTGTCTGTTGCAGCAGGTGGCATGCTCTGTGTTCTGAAAACCAAAGTACAAGACCATGGGTATTACATAGTACTGTAGAGGTCTTGGCAGCACACAGATAGATGCAGTATAGAATCATGGAATGGTTTGGGTTGGAAGGGACCTTAAAGACTATCTTGTTCCAACCCCACTGCCATGGGCAGGGACACCCTCCACTAGACCAGGTTGCTCAGAGCCTCATCCAGCCTGGCCTTGAACACTGCCAGGGATGGGGCACCCACAGCTTCTCTGGGCAACCTGTGCCAGTGCCTCACCACCCTCTGTGGGAAGAATTTCTTCCTGATATCCAATCTAAATCTCCCTGCTTTCAGTTTAAACCCATTACGCCCAAGTCCTTCTCAGGGCTGCTCTCGATCCGTTCTCCACCCAGCCTGTACTTGTGCTTGGGATTGCCCCAACCCAGGTGCAGGACCTTGCCCTTGGCCTTGCTGAACTTCATGAGGTTGGCAGTGGCCCACCTCTCCAGTCTGTCCAGGTCCCTCTGGATGGTATCCCTTTCCCTCCATCATATCGACTGCACCACACAGCTTGGTGTTGTCAGCAAACTTGCTGAGGGTGTACTCGATCCCACCGTCCATGTTGCTGACAAAGATGTTGAACAGCACCAGTCCCCTGAGGGACGCTGCTCATCTCTGCTCTCCACTCAGACATCAAGCTGTTGACTGCAATTCCTTGAGTGCGACTATCCAGCTAATTCCTTATTCACTGAGTGGTCCAGCTGTTAAATCCATGTCTCTAATTTAGAGACAAGGATGATATGTGGAACAGTGTCAAATGCTTTGCACAAATCCAGGTAGATGACATGGGTCACTTTTCCTTTATCCACCACATTGTAACCCCATCATAGAAGGCCACCAATTTGTCAGGCATGATTTGCCATTTGGCTGTCACCAATTACCTGCTCATTTTCCATGTGCCTTAGCACGGTTTCCAGGAGGATCTGTTCCTTGATCTAGCCAGGCACAGAGGTGAGACTGACTGGCCTGTAGTTCCCTGGGTCTTCCTTTTTTCCCTTTTTAAAAACGGGGGTTATTTCCCCTTGTCCAGTCAGTAGGAACTTCACCAGACTGCCACAACTTCTCAAATATGATAGATAGTGGTTTGGATGCTTAATCTGCCCCATGAGGACCAGGGTTTGTGGACATGAGACTGCTCTTATCTGTCTGTAGAGGGCCTCATATGCTCGGTCTTCCTGGCCAGGTGGTCTGTGGCAGATCCCTACTATACTGTCACCTGTCCCTGCCCTCCCTTTTAATCCTGACCCATAAGCTCAACCGTCCCCAGGTGGAGTTCCACGCACTGCAACTGGTCATAGACATAGAGGGTGACACCTCCTCCACGTCTCCCCTGCCTGTCCTTCCTAAAGAGCCTGTTCCCTTCCATTCTGACGCTCCAGTCATAGGAGCCATCCCACCACATCTCCATGACTCCAATAAGATCGTAGCCTCTGTGTCTCTAACTCATCTTGTTTATTCTCTATGCTGTGTGCGTTCACATAGAGGCATTGAAGCTGGGCCCCTGATGAAGCTGACACTGGATGGAGTGGCTGGAATTCCTTTGTGGTGCTTTTCAGGTGCTCTCCTGCTGACCTGTGGTCCTTCTCCAGGCTCTGAGCATCTATTGCTGGCTCTGGCATCACACTAGTAGGAGTGGGATGGATTGAGATTACCCTCCCCCTGCAACTTTATTTTAAAGCCCTCTTGACCAGCTTGGCAAACCTATGACTGGAGATGCTCTTCCCTTTCCCTGTCAGATGGAGCCCACCAGCCCCCCGTAGACTGGGTGTAATCGATTCTGTGTAGCATAAATTCCTAAGTGCTTCTTTGGTGGCGAGGAGGGACCTGTGTCTTGTTCTGAGCTGTGTTCCTTCTGTGCGTTTGAGGAACAGGATGTTGGCTCGTTACATCTGAGCTCAAGCGGTACTAGTTTAAGCACAATGCTTCGCACAGTGACGGTCTCCTTTCTTTGTTGCTGTTTACTGATAACATGATTCTGCAAGAGCATAACACTTGTCCAGTTAACAGGGCGCTATGAAGGTTTATTCTTAATGCTTTAAGGAGGTGAATATGCAGTATTTTAAACTATTTATTTTTTACTTCTGTCACGGACATCTGTAGTATTGCTGTGTTTAAGATAGCAGGATGATAGACCATCTTCTCTACATGTTTTCCTTCTGCTTATTTAAATGACAGCAAAATGGTTAGAAAGGGTTTGGAAATATGCAATGATCTGGAGGCCAGACTGTGACGATCTTCTCGTGCTTTAGAACTTGCATATCTTGACCAAGAGTGCAGCCAGCTGAGAAATCCTTCAGTTGCACTAACTGTGTGTTTTTACCAGGAGGATGAGTGCGTACAAGTAATAGGTTTGGAGGTAATACGCTCTTCTAGAACTGGTTTAAAGAAACATCCTAGTATCTGTCCCGGTCCCTTGCTTCTTAAGCTCTTCACAAGGACATGTTTTCTCTGCAGAGACAATCGCTCTAAACTCAGGCTAAAGATTTTAGTGGGGCGTAGGTCAATCTGAGCCAGCCTGCGTTAAAGACAAGCCTGGCCATCACTTCTAAGCGAAAACAGCGAGATCTGCCTGGGTTTCATGACTTTGTGAATCATTCCAAGGCATCGCAGTTTAGTTATTGAGTAAGAAAGCAGCTGAAATTAGTGGTTGTTCCTGAAAATATACCTGCATGTTGATCTTGCCCAGTAAAGGTAAAGGAATCAGTAGCACAGTTGAGTTTACATACCTGAATTCTTGATTTGGAATCGTGCACGTAATTCACTGTGCTGCCTTTTTAGGCTCTGTCTGGATGGTTTTGATTCACTAGTGTGTGAATCTTCTTCTCGCTATCCTTAATATTCACCGCTACTTTGCTCTAACTCGCAGTGTGTTGCCATCCGTTGGCACAAAGGATAGGGCATACCTGGCTTTGATGGTTCATCATTTGAATGTTGAGTGTCATGCTACAAGCAGAACATGTGCAAGGCAGAAGAGTTGTAGTGCAAGGAAGTTAAGTGTTGTAATACAATTCTGCACTTATTTTGGGGACAACCAGATGTGTGAAAGTCAAATCCTCTTTTTAAAAGTGGAGTCTCTTCTGGTTAGCAGAATCTTGTTCCTTCTTTCTTATTAGCCAGTGCCCTTTTTTTGTCAAACTGTGGTTCCCTTGGAGATAAACTCACCTTTTAGAGATGTGAACAAACAAATTACATAGTGAGATTTTCATCTGTGGCGCATTTGTAGCTCAGATCTGGATGTGAAGCTCTAATTATGCATACAAGAAATGGTGTACCTTGTGTTCACAACAAAAGAATTTGACTGATTGGCTGAGCTTGATTTGCAACTTCAACCTGTGATATTTTCCCTGGATTTCTGGTTTACAAAGCATTTTGTTTGTGGGCTCACTTGGCAAAGTTGGTTTTGATGCGTTCCGGTATGGTAAAGCTAAGATTTTTCCAAGACTGAAATCAATGAAGGAACTGGAGAGTTTGGATGGAGGTCTCAGCTTTGTTTCAGATAATGTAGATAGTAACCTGTGAACATGTGTCAGGGAACATAAATACTGTGGAAGAAATATGTATGCCATTTATGTACAATTTTTTCCTTCCTCACACTGCCTTTTTTTTTTTCCCCAATGCCTTTCACTCATTGTTCCAGAGTTTTCCTCTAACTTGAGCTGCAGTACTGCTTTGTGGTTTTAGTTTCAAACCCTAAAAATGAAATGCCACCAGAGGCATAAACCCAGTGCCAAAAGAGGGAAATATTTACCAACCACGTTGCAGAATAGAGAGGTATTTTTAATTGAATTTCATTCTTGCAGAACTGGGTCGTTGTTCTCTAAGGTTGTCTAAATTAAGTACAAACTAAAACATTCCAGTTGAATTGGTGCACTGATCGTTTAACGGCAAAGGACATGCCATCCTTACTGTCAAAGCTGACATAGCTAGTAGCCTAAACATACCGCTGGATTTGTTCTTATAACCAGAACTTTAGAATGGGTAGCAGGTGATAACATTCTGTGTGTTTTTACACAGAGTTTTACAGTGGGTAAAGCCGAGCTTTTTGTATCTAGTGGTGCCATTGAATGATGGAGTGACCCAGGCTGGAGGGGACCTCGGGATGTCCCCAGTCCAGCCCCCTGCTCAAAGCTGGGTCAGCACTAAGCTCAGACCAGGCTGCTCAGGGCTTTGTCCTCTTGGGTCTCGAAAACCTCCAAGGACAGCGATTCCACAGCATCTCTCTCAGCCCCCTCTGAACCTCTCTTTCTCTAAATATGTACATATAAGGCATTGGAAATTGATTGGTTTGTTTGTTTCTAATGTTTAGCACCCAGGAAAGCATAAAAATGTAGTTCAGTTCAGAAGTTCATGTGATTCAAGTGATCTCTTTTCTCGCACTTAAGAGATTTAAGATATTTATCTCTTTTAAAAAATACCCACACTTTTTTCCCCCAAACCAGATATAAGCGAGGAAAAAGGAGAGCTTCTTGAGTACTACAAAGAGTGTGATGCTTTCGAAAATCTGCTCTTTTTTTCCCCTGCAGAGGTATAATAAAGCTGCAATACAAATTTTAAACAGAAGCAGTTCAGTAACAGCTTTTCATATTTCTCTAAGCATTTCTCAGAGTAAATAAAATCATTAAATGAGAATTTATATTAATATTTACTCTGAAGCAGAGCTAATCTTTGTAGTTAACAGTTTTCTGTCTCAAGTGGTGTTAACAATCAAATACCAAATAGGATTAGGAAGTAAAAATGAGTGCTTTTATTTGTCTCTAGACCCTTGGTACCTAATGTAGATCATGCAAATATTAACATAAAATTTAACAGTTATTGAAACTGAGTTTGAGATGTTGCATTTGATTCAAAATCTTCCTGTTCATTTCTCTGTTGCTACACTCACAATTTTCCATAACGTGGAATGGTTTTTTTACCTTGTTTTACAATATTCCCCCTCCCCTCCAGGCCCTTTACATAACTGGCACAGCTTAGGCTGTCTTCTTGAAGGAGATGTATGTTTATAATCTTTCATTACTAGCAATCTTAGGTACTAGTACTTTGCGGTGAAGGAATAGCATGTTTCAGTGTACGTAGGATTGAAATGTTTTCTGGAAGGGAAGGGGGAGAGAGACTGTATGTTTTTAACAAAGCTCTCACTCATGCATTAACGCAGTGGCAAAGTCCAAAAGGTTGCATTTTTAGAAGTGAGCCATAACTGAGATCTAGGTGTATGTACAATGTATATAGCTCTAGACATTTTCTGTCTGTCCAGGCCTTTGGGTTGTTCTACCAGTAAAACCATTGTAAAATATGAATCCTGGAGGAGATAATTATTTTTGCTTTTTATTTTTGGCTTTGTGTATAAGTTTAAATTACTTCAGTGCTTTTAGGAAAATTATGTTATTGGTCTGGTTTTCCAAAAAGAGCTAACACCTTTAGAGGTTGTGCATGTATTTTGAAGCCTCTTCCTTTCTTGTGCATTGATTTTTCCTGTGAGCACTTGCTAGTTTGAATATGTGCACTCTGATAGTTCTGCAGACTACGTGCCTGCATGGGTGATGCTCCTCTTTGCAAGGCTGGGATAGTGCTTTCCACACAGCGGGAAGAACGGGATGACGTTTGTCCCTTTCGTTCAGGTATTTGTGAGGAAGCACTAAGACCAATTTGGTCTCCTGTGCCATGGAGCATGTATTTCATGCTAGCTGCTTCTTCAAATGCATTCTGCTCCAGCGTGTGTGTTTTGATTTAATGTTCCAAATATTTTCCTGAGATGTGTCACTCAGATCTGCCAGCCATACCGTCCAAATGCAAAACTCCTTCGGTCTTGAAGTTTTGTGATTTATTTTTAGAAATGTAACAGTTCTGCCTCCTTTGCTTGAAGATACCTTAAAAAAAAAAAAAAAAAGTTGGAATCACTCATTTTCCTCTGAGACTTCAACCGCAGTAAATGTCACTATATGATGTGATATAGGCAACTTCAGTTTGCGTCTTCAGACGAACATCGTTTGACGTGCTTAGACTGGGGGCTGAGAGATTTAGGGTGAACTCAGTTATCTTTTTCCTTTGAAGAGCGCTTATGTTCCTTACCCAAACTGGCTATGGGTTTCGGTTTGCCCAGGCCTTGCACTTCTGTGCGCAAATGATGCTTATACAGAATGATAGCAGAGGGAGGGCATGGAAACCAGGAACTGTTCTCTACTAGAGGGCCTGCAGGAGACCAGATCATCCAAACAAGGGGATAATGGTAACGTAGATGATGTGTGTCCCTGGCAGCTGGAGCAGTGGACGCTTGCAGAGTGTCTGCTGTAAACCTTCATTTCCGAAACCAGAGGAGGAGTATCACCACAGCACTCTTTCTATAGGGAGCAGGCAAGTAACACAGGTATAGCCCATTTCCAGCCTGGTATAGAGAAGCAATACATTAAGCATTATTGTGCATTTCTTAGCAAGCTCAGTCCTCACACTAATGAAATACCATCTGAAGGCGTTAGTTCTGCCATACACAAAATCCAAGGGGAGTGAGTTCCTTCCGGTTATTTACACAGAGGTGCAAGGAACACATAAGTGCATACACACATTGAAAAATGAGTTTTAACACCCAAAGTTGGGTCATTTTGCAAATGTAGCAGAGTGATGAAAAGAAATTCAGGAAGCAAAGGGCAAGTGGCGCATCAGGGAGTATGAGGTGAAACTGTCGGTATCTCAGTGACGACATTTATCACACAGGTGGATCTGGCGAAGTGCAACTGGTGGCTTCTGCTGGATTTTTTGAGCGAAGAGTAGAGACTGCAGCACACTTCAGTGAACTGTGGTAATCCATTACCAGCTTGAATTGTTCTCTGTTGACCGAATGCCACAAAACCACTCTATGGATCTCGCTTTATTTACCATTTCATGTGCAGTCTTTGCTGAATTACAGCAATTTTGATTGCTCATGCAATAAGGAAAGGTGGTGAGGTGACAATTCAACGGGCACATATATATATTGATTTCAGAAACATGAAAAGGCTTGTTTCTGTACGTAGGAAAACTATCAGTAACTGGAGTGGATTGATTTTAAATCCATGAATCAGTAATTTAAATGTGTCTCATATTAAAGAGCAAGAAACTTGATATACATAATTGAGTTTAGTCCTGTGTTGAATTTGTACTTTCTAGTCATTTGCCAAAGGTAAGTTTGTGTCTTACTGGTTTATAACATTGAAAAAATTGTTGATATCCAGCTAAATGCATACTTTCAGGTGATGGTTGTTATTTTTGTGTACAAATAGGAGAAACAGACTTGTTTAGTATGATTTATCTGATTCAATATGTTTGTTCTGATCTCAGTTTGCTGGGTCTGGACATACAAAAATCATGTGTTACTGATTAGGTAGTTAACTTTCACCCGAAATGTATGCTACCTCTAGTTTGGGTAGAACTTTTTAATTAAATTTAAAACCCCCTCATAATCAGTGCTTTTAGTCAGCTGTGCCCAAGAAATTGAAAACACGGGTATATATTAAAAAGATTTAACAAGACATCTTTTGAATACAGCTCCCTTTGCAAGCAGCGAAAGTATTCATCATCCAGTGAATCAGAAACCGTTTCTGATACGTGTGGTCCTTTAGATATGCAAGGATGATAATTACTAATGCTCTTTTTCAGTCGTTGGTTGAAGGAAGAAGATAACGTTTCCTTATCCACTTAAAATGAACTACACAAACCAAAATTAACAATTTGATCATTTAAAGACACAGTTTTCTTTCTGTAGCCATGGAAGAGATGATGGCTGTCAAAAGCTGCTTTTAGCTCTTCAGTATACACTGTTTTCAGGTCATCTCATGACTGATGAATTCCGTGAGACTCTTCAGTTTGCCTTGGTAGCAAACATGTACTGGCTGAGCTTGACCTCATCGTTCTTTTTGATTATTGTAATACTTTATGCTAAGCCTAGACCTCAACATCTGTAGCTGACATTTCAAAGGTAGTACTAATTATGTTTTCTAATTATACTTTGTTTTTTAAATGGCATTTAATGTCTTTTAATAAGAATATTTCTAAATTCCTTGAAGCAGAGTAACCTTGTCTTATTTTGAGGGTTGAACCAGAACAAGAGAATTGTGTAATTAGGTGTGTTGAGTACAGTTATGTACGTTTATTCAAACCAAAACTTTAGGGCAAATTAGTGACTGTGACCAAGTAGACTAACATCAGTGTGTTACGGAGACCTTTAAAAGCATTTTTAGGCAGTTCTGCACCAATGGGAAAAGGGGGTATCAAGCTCCCTTGCTGACTTTGAGCCATCTGTGACTTTTCCTCAGCTATTCAAAAGCACTTTCTCTCCCTTACCAAGTGTCCAGCTGAGCTAACCTGACACCTAGCTGTCTCCAGGAGAGGTGGCCTTCCTTGTATTTTCCCTTCTGCTAGTTGAAGCGGGTGAACTGGCCAAAACAAACCAAAAATCCCTAATCCTACAGAGAAGCTTGTTGAGAAATGATAGCTGGTGCTGGTGGAGACAGTAAAGAAGGACTGCTCTTTCTGGTGAGCATCAGCGGGTACAGTGCTTACCCTACAAGCAGTTGTGCATGCTCTTCTTCCCTGAGGCACTGAGTGTGACCTGATTCGTTAGTAAATCATAGTAAGTATGACCTGTAGTGTCAGGTGTTAAAAGAGCTGGAGAGACACGATCTAAGTGTTGCACAGAAATGGATCAATTCACAGTTGTTGACAAGATGTTTGAGGGAAGTAAGAACTTCTTAGGTCTGTTCACTGCAGGAATGGGGATTGAATATGGGATGACAGTCAGGTCAGAGGAAGTATTCTCATTTATTTCTCTGAAGAGCATGTGCAAACATCAAGGTTAAGGTTGTAACAGTATTGCCATGTTCTCAGCCCTTTAGTTCCGAGGTCTTTAAAATAAAATCCACCAAGGTGAAACAAGAAACTGAGGTGAGAGTAGAAGCTGAGCTTATTTTTAACTTGATTGGGCTGAGACAATGCACCATTCTGTCTATCATTAATGTAGGATGGTTTCTGGTTAGGGGTGACCAGAAGCCTTTATACACTGAAAGAAAAGACTTATCTGTGAAGACCTGCGTGGACTGAGCTGTGAAATGACAGAAATGCAGTGCCTGCAGGCAGAAGGAACTACCCGCTGCAGCACGTACCTCCATCTTGTAACTGCCCAGGGTTTGAAATAAGAGGCTTATCACTTAATGGCTTTTGTGTGGGAGAGAAAGTACACGCACAGGGAAAACCTAATGTCTGGCACGATACACCCAGCGATGGTTCATACACGTGAAGGGGTTGCCTTTGTGAGCAAGACGGAGAGGCGTGCATCTCAGTGAAAAACGTGACTGGCAAAAGCTTTGCTTGTCCACTCCCCCCTCCCCGTCAAATTGCCTGGAAGTGGATGATAAACAGTGGTGCATCATCACTATTATCTCCCGGTATGACTCACTGAGCCATATATAGCAGCTCGTCTTTGGAGGAGGATTCTCACTCAGAGCAAGTAGGATGTGGGAACAAATATTAAATGTCAGGCTGTTATGTCACTGAGGCATTAGAATTTCTGTCGTGGCAGATAAAAATGCCTAAAAACGGCTTGAACAGCAATGCCTGTCTGCGTTAAGCAGGTATTGTCAGGTTAAAAATCCTCATTAGTTTTCTCCTGATTCAATGCTCTTCTTTTCATAATATTTATCTCTTTTTGGGCAACAAAAATGTGTTTGTTGATTGCACTAGCAAATTCTTGGATATTTCAGTATTTGGACTGCTGGCAATGCAGGGTAGCAGGTGGCTTTTGGAGCATGTTTTAAGCTTTTTTTACTTTGTGTTTTTAATAGCTCTTTCCCTTTGATTGCCTGGTCACGCTCAAAATTAATTCTCTGTGATTTCTTTCTATTCCCTTAGTTGTAAAGGAACTGCTTGTGAAATCCAAGTATGGCTCGTAACGTCGATCCCTTTTAAGAGTCTTCTGTCCCCCTTTTAGAAAAAATGGCTTTCTGGAATACTAACAGCCTCCTCCCTCTGTATTTTGTGTTAATTTAGTACCTTGAAATTCAGACTGCTTTTCTTGCCAAGAAAGACTAGCCAAGGCTTTCTTCAGGGCTTCAGTGATTGCTGCTGGACCAGCCTCTCTGTCCTTATCCCCAGATGAACTCTAGCCTGAGGATCCAGAGCTCTGTTTTTCTGGTGCTGTTGCCAGTGTCACTTCTGTTCCATGTCCACTGCTATAGTAGAGTGTACTGAGTTGTTTGTTTATACTGCGTGTATGTTGACTCAGCTTTCCCTTTCAAAGAGCGCTTGAGATTTTTAAATATGCACTGGGAAACAAGAATCCTTTCTTGTTTTTTTTGCGGTGTTAACAAAGGTATTAACAAAGCTGTGATAATGATGGAAATATTCCTGTGTTCTGTTACAGGTTTTGGGATTTGAAGTTGATACGGTGAACTCTGTCCAGTTTTCAAACCACACAGGTAAAATTTTACATGTGTCTTCAAATATCGCTCTGCAGTCACTCAGCTCTAGTCAACATGTGGCTCATCTCATCACATGACAGCATAAAGATTGGGCTTGTGTTTCCAGTCACGTTTTCAGGATATGGGACAGAAATGTAATTTTCATGTTTTGATTCAAGTTTCACAGAAGTCTGCATTTGGGATTAGAGCATGATATGACATGGTAATGGCCTGTTCTGCTACTTCAGAGTGTGAGTTTCTTTTGTTAGGCTGTAATTTCATTAACTCAGACAGTGAAATAACACAAATACGACCATCTACTCAGGCAGGCCTGAGAACGGGGGAAGCTTCAGTACTGTTTTCTATGCATTATGGCCCTATGACACTCATAATCATATTACCAACCCAAACATCAGAAGGATACTGTGCTAGACGCTATGTTTCCTCTTTATGTGCCTACCCAGATGGCTAGCAAGTATCCTAAAATTACATTCTGGAGGGAGGAAGGGGGTTGGGTGTTAATACATTTGGTGTATTTTTACTTTCTAAGCCTGAACATGATGCACTCACATAATGCTTTCAGACTTCTGAACGCACACAGTGCTAGAGGGCTTTATTTTTCAAAAGAAAGCTGAGATTGATGTTTATTTTAGCAGTACCTCTCACCCATAAAGGAGCTCCAAATGATTTGCTGGTTTTGGATCAATAAAGACACATGAACTGTCATGGTGGTGGCAGGTTGTTTGAGGAGAGATCTACTGTAGATAAAGAAATTTTAAGGGTGTCTTAAAAAGATAATCCAGGAATAAATTCTTACTTCAACATCTTGGAAAAGAGCAAAAGTTGATTCTGACAAAGACAAAGGTAAACGTCGAGATACGTTCCTAGTATCCCACAGGTACAGCTCTCTTAATAAACTGCTAGACCAAAGAGCAGACCAGGAAGCCTCTGTCCTCTCTTACTATGTTGAGTTCCATGCAGTTTTCAAAAGGTTATGAGATGTTCCTGTCATGGAAGGAATTTAGTGTCACTGGGAAGAAGAAATGAATGTTTCAGAGGTAGCTAGAAAGCTATCCCTACTTATTGGAGAAGGGAACAAAAGAGGTAATAATTAAACACGGTGTGGGGGTCTTTCCTGGCACAGGCAAAAAGCTGCTTATTGTGCTTGTACCCTTTGGCACAGTACAAAGGTTCTCTCATGTTTTTAAAAGATACTTAGATGTGACATGTTTCTTTAATGTATTTATTTTGGGAGCTTGGGGATTTTTATTGTTTAGTTTTTGATAGCTGGGTAGAACTGTTGTAGCCTTCCACAAATGAAGCGATTTTTTCATGTGAAATAACTTGGCGCTCAAAATGGATGAGTACCTGTTGTTTGTTGGCTTTCAGTTTCAAGATTAAATCAGCTTTATAGGGCATTAAAAGAGCTTAATAGAGGTGTTATTGGACCATAAACTGAATATGTCTGGAGGTAGGTTAATTACATTACAAATAGGATGTTCAGGTTTTTAAAACTGAAAAGAAGGAAGATTATTTTTTTTTTGGTAATAGTATCACAGCTGGAGAAAGGTCACCAGTGTTTCATTCATGGTTTGGCAGACAATGAAGATAGTAGACAGAACAATAGATTAATGATTTTTTTTTTTCCCCCTAAGAAGACCTAAATGAACACCCCAAAACCAAAAATGTCTCTCAAATCTTTAAAAGAGTTGAAACTTTTATTTTGTCTCCTGATGTTTAGGATGATTATTATTATAATAATTATTTTTTTTATAATATTTTATATTATTACTTTTTTTTCTGTAATCTTGATTGTCTTAGTAAATATGTTAAACCCCCCCAAAGGTTGCTGTGCAACCTCATGACTTTGGGATGCAGAGCTTTCAGAAAAAAATCACAATAATGTGTTTGGCACTTGCCAATCCTGGGTAAAAGGAGATTATATTTAGAAATACTGGTTATTTGGCTGAAAGAGGAAGGAATGGAAAAGAAAGGAAGGTCACCTATTCCTTTGTATGGCAGGTCTGGTTTTCTGACACAGCAGCTTTTCCATTAAATCCTTTCTACTCTTTCTTAAACTGAAGGCTAGACTCTAAGCCCCAGTGGCTTTGCACCTCCTCTTTGAGAGAGGCATGTAGGGCCGTGTAACGTCCTCATACAAAGACTTTTCCCAGCCTCAACATTGATGCGTGCCCACGCACAGACTTGCACCAGGTCCTGCAAATCAGCGTATGTGCTGCCTGTGCCACTGCTGGGGCTAATGAACAGAAACTGCCACGCTGGGCTGTGGCTCGTGTGTGGAACAGAATCACGTGCTGGATGTGTTGGTGAACTTGATTTTCCTACAAGAAAAAGATCTTTTAAGAACCCTTTCTGTGGTCGTCATTAAAACAGAAGGGCAAAGTTTTGCTTCCAAAGCTGTGAACTCCAGTTTCTAATAGAACGACATACCGGAGGGCACAGGTAGCCCCCCTGTGTGTGTGAGGTTTCGGACACGGTGTTCTTTTTCCTCATTCCTGTCTTCTTAAACCTCGTCTTGTCAGCAAAAGATAAAACGCAGAGAGAGTTTATGACTAACAGGCTTTCTTTGGTGAATCATTATTGCTTCCCGCCACACCCCCCACCCCCCCACCCCCCCCCCCCCCCCCCGTTTTTAAATTAGTAAGATACCACAGGCCTATTTCTGCTGACTCCTGCTCAGAAAATTCAGCTTTCTTTAGTCTCCGATAATCCTGAAATTCCGTAACTGTGCTTTAAATGAGTCCCCCTGGGAGAACAGTTTGTCATGTTGCTTGGTGAGGAACTTTTATGATTAGAGTGACTCACCCTTGAATGGCATCATGCTTCATGTACGAATAAAAGAAGCTGACATGCAACCTACAGAGGTCTTGTGCTTTTTATTCTGTTTTACTGTGTTGTTTGCAGAAGCATCTCATTGTTTGACGTGCAGAAATAAAAATCAGACTTTTATTGTGTCATTATTTTGAGGTGCATTTGTAATTCTTCAGTGATTCGTATTTTTGTTTTTAATTGGGAGATTAATGGTAAGCATATGATGTGCTTACTTCATCATCCAAATCCTACCTTTGAAATTGCTCCAGAACAAACAGCCTGTTTTTTTCTCTTCCTTTTATTTTTAAGCAAAGCACTTTTGACTTCCATTTAGTAGGAGTGTAGTGGGTGGTTGAGTTGGCTGGTAGGTCTAATACATGAGAAATTATAATTATGTCTCGTTGCTGTGATTCTTTGCAGTCTAAACCCCGTATGCAGTCATTCACACCCATGCAGTGCGGGACAAAAGGAAAAGATCTCACTCATGCCTAACACTGGTAGTATTTTACTCCTGCACTGACCAGCTGTGAAAAATCCAATGGAGAATTTGGAACTGTATTTCTGGTTTTGTTGAAGGCCTCCCCACAGCTGAAGATTAAACCGTGTGTTTAGACCAGGTTGTCTGCCGGAGTTTGCGTGTGAATTTTGTGGCACAGCTGCGACCCGATTACCTGCCCCACCATGTGCCTTGAATACTGGATCTTTCTCCCTTTTTCCCACGTCAAATACTTGGTTCCTGAAGCCACTTGGAATAGTTTTACAGGGAGCACCACAGGAGGAATGGAAAACAAAGAATCTTACATGCCTTGCTGTACTTAAATAGCAGCTTGATTTTTTTTTGGTTTTGCTCTGGGTCTTTTTTCTTTTTCTTCTTTTATGCCTGGGATTTTTATTTTTTTTTTTTTTTTTAACTTGTTTTTGAAAGTAATTTAGAGGCTTATGAATACATTCTAAAGGAGAGAAAAAAAATGTATCACTGGAGGAAGGCGACAAAGAAAAGTATGTAATTGCATCTTGGGAGCTGCCTCTCTTGGTTATGGGTTGTGTGTTGTTTGGGGTTTTTTTTGATACAGGTAAACCAAGACATTTTCTTGGACACTTATGAATACATTTACATTTTAGAGGGATAAGTGACAAAAGGCATCACATTTTACCTGTCTTTCATTCCCTTATCTGCTTAAAAGCAAATATATAACATTTAATTGCAATAAAAGGCCATAACACAGATATGCAGAAGGAGTATAAAGATCTTTAAATGTTTATGTTCATCTGTGTGTTTAAAATTATTGCTAATCTGGGAGACTAATGCAGTCAGTCAGCCAAGTGTAGTTTTGGAGAGCTGTATCGTCGTTTGCAATGTTGTCTCTGCCCACTGTCTGGCAGAGAGGAATAATTTGATGGTTTTGTAACCAAAACAAGGAAGACCAGGCTTTCTGATACAAACCAAGATCTCGCCTTAATATCCGGTACACAAGAGTAGTAATTTGATCCAGCTGCTACGCCTAACCAGCTCTGTAGTCTCCAAATAGGATGCGGTTGTTTTGCCAAGTACGAACTTGAAACTGATGGTTTGGTTTTCTTGGCCGTTGTCCCTGTACAGTGCGTGCAAAGAGCCAGGTACCGTGAGACGCTGAACTTTGGTAGTGTTGAGTGCCACAGTGGAAATGTTAATGCAGAGTAGGGGTTATTGTATGTGGGCAGTTAACCAGAAGTTCTCAGCTTTCTCTTGCTGTTTCCCAGATATTCATATTTAGTGGTGTAGGCACAGAGATAACATTTTTAGGAAGCTGATTTTCTTCTAGGTTTTGCAAGGCAGCTCTGGGCTTTCAGATGTGCTCATTGCCAGCTGAGTTCTTATGTTTAGCTGAGGAAGACAGCAATTCCTCATTATCAGCCTTAACTCCAACCACTCTTGTGCTTTTCCCTAAAGCCAGTTGGACCTCACATGTTGAAGCTTGCTGTTGTCACTCCCTGCTAAATAGCTTTGGGTTCAGGGTTATACAGGGGGTTTTTTGATCACACAGTGTCTGTCCTGGATTTGTTGCCTTTCCCCTTTCAAGATATTCCCTCTCCCCTCTTCCTGGGACCCCAAGGTATCCATCCTTCAGTTAGTTTTGAACCTGCGTAATTGGATCTTCCTTCTGTACCTCTATAGAATCTGCTTTTTGGTTGTGAATTCCACCAGGAGAGTAGGATAAACACAGGGTCGTTGGATTTGCCCCCTGTTCATCATGTTACATGATGTTACCCTCAGCAAAGGGTGGTTTCCATCTTGCTGCCTGCTTTGATTTTGGTTTTCTTCTTCCTTGAACATAATTCAGCTCTTACTAAGATGACAGTTCTCTGTAGATCCAGTGAAGGCATTGCCCTTTTTCTTCTGTCTGAATAGCTGGAGCTTCCCTGAGAGCTTCCCTAGGGCTTTTATTTCCTCCAGTTATCGTGTGATTAGACTCTAGGTTGTAACACGTGTGTTACTAGGTGGTAAAAAGGGTCCTCTAGATACCCTTGGAAGTCATTGCTACACAGTTCGGACAGTGTCCAAACCTGGATCCTGCCCCACGTGGGTAACAACAATTCCTGAGCCAAGCTGGGCTGCTACCTAGCGTTTTGTTTCTGTGTTTATTTCCCTCCCTCAGCGGAGGATCAGTGGGATGCTGTGCATTGACAGAGGGAGCTTGGCATAGGAAGGTGAACTTTCAGTTAAGTAGTGAATGTGCAAGATCCCTGTTTAGGAATGACTCCCAAGAGTTCCTAGATTGTCTGGATGATCTATTGTAGCTATTTTTATGACCATGTGTAACATGAATGACTCCTCTTTGCCAGCTGACCTTGATTCTGGGTGAAAACTGCTCTCAGTTTCATTGATGGCACAGTGCAATAAACAGGTCTGTGTTGTGTCCCTGCACGGACAGGCTTTGCAGTGCTAACAGAAGTAGAGATTCAGGGAAGAGGAGAGGGCAGCTTACTTGTCTCTGAAGCTGCAGATGTGACAGAACAAACATCTGCACGTGTATTAAATAAGCCTAATACCCGAGTCAGTTGTTGTCAAGGGTTCTCATATACTCGGGGCTAGCCGTGTGCCTAGGCGTCGGGCATTGTGGTTTGGAATATCACGGTATTCTGGAGTGGAGCTGCAGCCCTAACACACCAGAATCCCTCACTTCATCCATTTCTTCACAGAGACTTTTTAAAAAGCGTTTGCTAGGGAGGGGGTCGTCATGGCTGGTGTGAGTCAGTCCCCCAGCCAGTTGGCAGCAAGTCGTGTTTTAGAGGCTAGGTCTTTGTGAGCTGAGGAGAACAAAATGATCCATCTGCTCACCCTACTGTGGGTGTATTTGCATTCATAAGAAGGAAAACTGAAAAATGTGCGTATCCTAGGCTCTAGGCACCTTTTGGCAGTTACTCTAATAATACAGTTGAGAGTGATAATCCAAGCCAACAGTTTTTATCACAGAATTTTCTAACTCTAGAGCAGAAGTTAAAACAAACAAAATACCATTGTCTTCACACAGGGGTGGTGTGGAATGAGATACCTCATTTAACATTTCACTTTTCCTAATTTCAGTTAATAAAAGATAAGCTTTTTAACAAACTCTGAATTGTTGAAGATTGAAAGAGTTAAATTGTGGATGCTCCATCTAATATCCTGGAGGAAGCCCCATTGGTATATACATGGGAGTGATGGCTGCTACCTATATGGACAGCTTGGATGAAAAGGTGCAAGGTGTATTTACATTTTTCACTATTAGAGTCTGATAAGGAAGATTATTTTTTTTTTCCCTTGAAATTGGCTGCCATGGAGCTTGGTCCACTCTTTGCTGAGACCAGTTCAGCTTCTTGCAAGTAACTTTACCTTCCTTTCGTTTCTCAGCCAAGAATATTGGCTTCTTAGAGATCATTCAATGATAAGCGTGTATGGATCTTATTTATTTGTTTATAGTGTCTTTCTGATACTCATTTGCCTCCTCTAGGCTCCTCAGCACTAAGACTGTGCTATTTGAGGGAAGAAAATCTGTGAGATGACATTGTAAGTTTAGAACATCCATGACCGTGACCTGCTGTGGTCACTCTATGCAGGTTCCAGTGAATGCTGTAGCTGATGGGTGCGGCAGTGCTGCGTGCCTGTGTCCAGACGGATCCACAAGCCTGTTCAAGCTTGTCATCTATCTGTCAATCTTTCTTTTTTTTTTTTTTATAGTATAAAATAACAAAACCAGATTATATTGACAGCTTCCTCCAGTGAAGTCTGAAACCTAGGTTTGTCCCCCTCTGCATGGGAAAGGGATAGCTGTATAGCTCCATGGGAAAACCCGCAAGAGTTTGTGTGTGCTCTGCTCGATTTGCTGATAAATGAACAGTCTCAAACTCCAGTGCAGTCACGCTAGTTCCTTTGGGGAACATGGGTGCTTAGAAGAAGTTGAGCAAATAACTGTTCTGCTGACAGCAGCTTTTATTCGGCAACAGCGATTGAACCAAGAAGAGATGGAAATGCTACCTGATGCTAATATCTGATACATTCCCTCCAAGTATATAACTTCTGTGATCCTCAATAGAAAATCTAGCTCTTGAAAAATTATCTGGCTTTTGTTTTGCAGGTTATGCCCACTGGAAGGGTCAGGTGTTAAATTCAAACGAACTTCATGAACTGTATGAAGGACTTAAGCTGAACAAGGTCAACCGGTATGATTATGTACTCACAGGTAAGAGCAGCTAGTTCCTTGGAATTCCCATGAAATGTAAACAAAAGTAGGGATATATAAGCCATATTCCTCCTTATTCCAAACCAAGCAATTAATTTTGTCATTCTTTGATTCGATTCCCTGCAATTACTGTTTATTATCGTCTGAACCGCTCATGCTGTTCAGTTTGAAACAGCCAGTCTTCTTCTGCCGGAAAGTTGTAATTGGGTGGTTAAATTGATCTCCTTGTATAGTTTACAGACTTGTACAGGCTTAATTAATGATTTGGGAGTGTCTCTACTGATAAAAAAGAATGAGGAATGTCAGAGTATTACTTTAAAATTTATTATGAAGACATGAATTTAACCCTTTTTCCTAAATTTACAGTATTGGCACTCTGCAGCTATACACAGTTGGCTGTGTTTTTTTCTACTTGACCTTTAAGGGCTAGTGCTTTGGATCCAGAGCAAAGTATAAGTAGGGTTGGATTTTGGATTTGACTCTGTCATACCTCTTGATTTTTTGTTCTTGTTACTGTGCAGGTCCTCTGAGTGGATACAGTTCTGCAGGACACAATGACTCACAGTGTTTTCTTTTGCTTGCCACTTGGTGCAAAGTGTTCATAAATGCAGGCAAAGAGAGATTCTTGTAGAATGCTTTATAAAAAGGAGAGATCATGTGTGCAGTTTTTATTAAAAACTGCTTCTTAGCCAATTCCTGATTCTCAAATTCTACTGATCAGGTTTCACCTCAATAAGAGCTCTGCACCTGGTTTAGATTAAGTGTCGATTTTTTTATGACAGTGAACAGTCACTTGTTAACGGTAAACAGAAATACATTGCCAGGTTTGACAGATTTCATGGCTTCTGCATGTAGGAAAATGCTTTACATACAGGGAAAACTGGAGACTTTTAAGTGTATGGATTATGATGCCAGTGCAGTCATTCTGGCTTGAAGGGCGTGGCATGTCTGAAGAGTTATTTTCCTTTCTTTTTCAGGGAATATCTCCAAAGTAAATGAGACTAAATAGACTGAACTAAGGTTAAGAAATTAATTTTGGCATAAATGGGTTCTTTGTGGTTGAGAAATAGACAAACACCCTTTCTTTCCTTGAGAGAAGTCACACAGGTGACAGTTCCAGAAAAAGCACACTGTGTTGCAAGAGTTTTCAGGAGATGTTAGTATGCAAAATTTGTAAGTAACATTTGAGTATTCTTTTAGCTGACATGTTCCTTTTTTTATTCTACTTTCAACCCTTAGAAGAGACCTCAACTCCTTTCCTATCACTGTCTTGTACTGGCAAAATGGATGTAAGAGATTAAACATGGTTAAAGGAAAAATAGAAGTTTTCAGCAAAAAGAATTTTTTTGTTGTTGAAAAAGGAATATTTATTAATATGCTTTTTGAAATATGATTTGTGGATAGATGACAGCTGTCTAGTGGAAGGTGTCCCTGCCCATGGCAGGGAGGTTGGAACTAGATGATCTTTAAGGTCCCTTCCAACCCAAACCATTCTATGAATGAGTGTTACTCATGTTTGTTTAAAAATCTCAGTGTAGCCATTTTCAGTATGGACAAAAAGAAGGCACAGCTAGAAACGGCACTAATTTCTTACTAGCACCACTCTCAGTGTTTTAGTGTTCAGTTATATTGTAGCTGAACTTAAAATTCAGCTTTTTTTCATTCAGGGTCAAAAGACAGATTTTTTACTTCAAATAAGAACAGCCATTCAGTGTGGTGTACAACTGTACTTTGTACCTCCAAGAACCTGGGTATAGTTATTCAAACACTAAAAATAAATTAATTTGTCAGCAGATGGGACTTGCCTGTAATTGTGTGTCTGGCTGTAGATATATTGGCTGAGATGGAAATTATTATCTTGAGGCTGGTTGTACAAAGTTACACTTCATTAACTTTTCTGACTGTTAGTTACTTGTAGATTTTCAAGTATTTGTTTCATTTACAGTAAAACAGTCAAGAGAGAAGCTCCATTTCAGTGTAATTTTTTTGAAACACCTCTCTCAATAATGTTAATCATACTCTGTATTTTTTTTTTCCAGCCAGTCTACCAGGGCAGCTCACTTTCAACAAAAATCTTTGCTTGGCTTTTTTGACTGATTATCAGCATTTCATAGACATAAGACAAAACATTTTGGCCAAAAATCTTGAAGCTTTTTCCATTTTTCTGCAACATCTAAGAACTGATAATTTTACGAGTGAAGAAAAATCTCCAAAATGTATTTTTAAATATTTTAATAGAGTGGACATTTCTCAGATGAAGGATTGAAGAAGCAACCATGCTAAAAATACTATTATTAAATGAACTAAAATAAATGAAAATTAAATAATTAATAAATGCTGTAAATAAACATGTAAAATAAATATATAGATAAAGAAGCATCTAGAAAATTAAGAACTCAGTGATTGAATGAGAATGTTGTGGTGCTAGCAATGTAATTTGGGCCTTGAGATATATTATTTATAAGCTTATTTCCATCTTATTTCACTGCTTAGCCTAAAAATAGGAATTTGATTGATATATTGGCCATTGCTCTAAAATGTAAAGATTAATTCTCCAGGGGATTAATATATTGGACTGTTTCAGCACCAACATTATTAATTATTAAAAAATGCTTCAAAACAGTACGACTAAAGTATATGGAATTTAAAGTATGTCTTATTTGCTACATGATAAATAATACGGATTTGGACTGCTGTTTTGAAAATAAGGAATACTTTTTTTTCCTTTCCACCTGACCTTTTTGTATATGTGTCCAAGCATTTCGAAGTTGTATGAGCCCTTCACATATAGCATACTTAGTAAACGGATTTTTAAGGTTGCATTTGTAGTTGTGCAAACACTGTCTGAACTTGTCTTCCACCTATTACTCCTAAATGAAACATGAACATGCCTTTGTTCTAAAAATGCATCCCAAGGAATGAGAAGTATGCACAAAAAAAAGCATTTGTGAAAACAGACTTCAAAAGTGTCTGGGTTTTTTTTTCCCCTCCCAAAGGGTATACAAGAGACACATCGTTTCTTGCAATGGTGGTGGATATTGTCCAGGAGTTGAAGCAGCAGAATTCTAACCTAGTATATGGTAAGGATGTGAATTATAATCCTTTCTACGTCATCATTGTGTACACCTATCAGTTTCACGTTTTAGGATGAAAACACTGCTCTGATCTCACTCAGCATTTCAGAACCGTCTTGTCTCTGATCCGGTTGGGACCAGCTGAGGCTGCAGTGAGGTTTCATTTCAGCACGGCTTCTGTTTTGAGAGTGTTGGGTTTATCTTTCTGATTTTATGCCCTTCAGTGTGTTTCTTGCATTATGCAGTCCAAAGGGAAATAGGCACGGAGGATTGATTGTCTGATTCAAAAAAAGGCTTGTAAAATCCCAGCTGGCTGCTGCTGCTTGTTCTTTAGGGACAGAGGCTGGAGGTGCTGATAGCTGAGGCCTCTCCTTGATTTCTAGGTCAGCCAAAAGCAGGATAGACTCTCTCATATTGCCCTGCCATGGTTTCATCTTATATCCCAGAAGTAGTGTCGTACTGTGCTTTACAAGCTTCATAATTGTAAGGAAGAAGCACTAAGAAGGCGGCACCACTCTGGTGCCCTCTGCTAAGATAACCTGGGAGTGCTCCAAGAGCCACAGAATCTTTCTACTGCTGTCATTAACGAGTCATGTCAAGCTTAAACCTGTGAGGAAAGGTTCTCCTCTCTCCTTCCTGACACTGAGTGTTTCAGGACTTTTGAACATAACCAGTGTAGGCTTGAATTGAGCAAAACGTTCAGAGTGACGGGGCAAAATCAGTGAGGATTTAGCGGGACAAAAAGCTGTGAATGATGGTTTGAGCCCGTCATCTTCGGGTTCGGTAAACTGTGTAGTCAGGAAACACCTAGCATGGTCTGCAGGATTTGCAAGGTGTAACACTGCGAGTGTGGTAGGAAAACTTAGAAAACTGCAGCAGAGGTATCTTCATCAGCCTAGGTTTTGTTGCTTTTTAGCCTTCATTAACACTGTTGCGTTGTCAGGTTCTCCAGAGGCTTGTTACTACTAAGTGAAAGCTAAAAGCTCTTGTTGTATGAGCAGCAAGTAACATCTAACTGTATAGAACAGGAAGGAAGGGGTCAGGTGGAGGGAACACAGCTAGGCTTCTGAGATCCCTTATATTTAACAAATAGATTATCATCTGAGGAAAATACTTTATAACGTAAAACAAAATACCCTCTTTTTGGTCATAGGAACTTTTTAAAATACTGATTGGACATTGATTTGCTACCATTGGATTTGCATTTCTTTTTTATCTTGCTAAAAGTTCTTTTAATACAATGAACAATGTTCCTTTTCAAAGTACAAGGCTAGATTGTTTCCATCCTCACTTTGCAACTGAGGGCACTTGGAATATGTTGTTAATACTGCTGATGATTCACAACTTGTGCCAAATGTGTGCTAATATTATTACACCAAGTATGAGTTTATGTACTTGGGCATGGATTTTCTTCTGGTTTCATTATAATACACATAATTTTAAGTGTCCACATAGCATTTTGGTGCGCATGTTTGGCATGTATCTTTTTATGCTAAAGTAAAAATAGAACTCTGCTCATGGCTATTAGCTTCTCCCATCTTTCTTCCCCCTCCACACTACTATTCCAGAGTTTTGGGGCTGGAGAGTGAAGGGGAGGGCTCTCTGCCTTTTCCATACCGAAAGCCTGTTCACTCCCAGCGGTCAGAACTTCTCATCCTCATCACCATCAGACATAACATGGAAGCAGGTAGGAGCGGGTGACTGCAACCCTCTGACAATCGACACTAGACACATGGCCTACTCTTTGAGGACTGGCAGCCAGCAGTTACAATTTCGGGCTGTGCTGCAAGAGCTGAGTGTGTGTAAGATCTGTAAGGTGCTCAATGCTGTTACATAGCCGCTACTGTTACCTAAAACTTTTCCCTCCCATCAGGGTGTCTGTGACTGTTCCCCATTTCTAAAGCTAGATTTCTTCTGTTACAGTATGCGATCCCGTGATGGGTGACAAATGGAATGGAGAAGGCTCTATGGTTAGTACTGACTTGCACTCTCTCTATAGTGAATATTTCCTCTGTAAAGATTTACTAGTTTTTTAAACACCAAAACTAAGCTACATTACTTGTGTCTTTGGATCCCAGCATCAATTAAGTTTGTACTTTAATTTCCTGTATTTGAATGAGTTTATTATCTGGGAAGAATGATGGCTGCATGCCCCTGGGATTATTACTAACTCTCTGCTGAGTCAACATGTGGAATACAGACCCTGTCCACAGGAAAATATCCCCCTGCTCCCCCTCCTTGGACCACTGGAGTTCCCTCATCTTCTGTCAAGAGCTCTGCTTTGGCTGGCAGCCTGTCTGGCATTGTCAGCGATGGTGTGAATTGACATACCACTTGCAATAAGTCAGCTTCATTTAGGTTCATGTGAGATCCAACAGCTGTTAGGCATTGGACTGTGATCAGTGACAGAAAGGGTCTGTGTGCCAATACCAGGCTGCATGCTGACAAAGAAACATCAATTTCTCACCAAAACTAGCAAATAATTTCAGTAAAAATGCAAGGCGGGAAGACAACAGCAATAATGATATTTTATGTTTCTTCTGCCTTAGCTGGTCATGCACTATGAATTCCTCTTTGTCCTTGTACCTTTTTACAGTTAACCTGCTCATAAAACATCACATGAAATAGCACTTAGTAATAAATTTGCCATTGCTTTCATGTTCTATTCTTCCATTTTATGTCTATTGCAATATTTATTGTCCTTGGCGTTTTCTAACAAGACAGAGATCTAATAGCTGTAGAGTCACCTTGCAAAGCCTTAGCTCTTGGAAGTCATAACCATGGGCCTACCTGTGTCTTTTGGGTGAAAGGCAGGGTAGATGGAAGAAGAGAAAATCAAACACACAACCCACCAACTCATTCCTGCCATTAAAAAGTAGTAAAATCATGAATTAGAACACCTTGGTTTAGACATGACCTAGTCCTGCATTTCTGTCTAAAGGCAGAGTCGCTGTGACACCATCGTGAGTGAGCTCGGGCTCAGTGTGATGGGTGTTCTGGTAGCACCTACCAGCCAACGCTGGTGGGGTTGTATCTCTTGCTGATAGAATTGGAATGGGAGACAGTAACACCTGGACACAGGTACACATACACCCAGCCCTGGGTAGCTTATGAGCCTGACAGAGAAATCAAACATGGACAAAAGGGGGTGTTAATGCTGATTTAGTAAATGTGGTTCTGCCAAAGAATACCGGCTACTAGTAAACAATGAACTTCTTCTATTAAAGGTTTTGTTAAATTGAGTTACATCGGGACTGGGGAAGGGAAGGTGATCCCTGTTCCCATCTAACCCAAACTCCTAGCTGAGTTCCAGTGTGCCAAAACAGCTGATGCTTTTTGGCTTTGAGTCCAGTGAGCATACAGGCTGGTGGGCTCCTGCTACATCTTCGTGTACATCACCTGCTTAGGCAACCAATCTCTTTGCTGGTGGGCTGTATTTAGCGAAAGGAGATGGGACGGAGGTGGAACAGGAAGGCAGAAAGGGAAGCATTGACCCTCGTTATTTGAAGAGCTGATTGCAGGCAGCGAGGTATGCTAGCAGTTTGTTACACTTGGGTGCAACACAAGTGAACTGTTTTTCATGTTCTTACCGGAACTGCTTTCTAGATTAAGTTGTGCTGAACAAATCACAGTTCTGATTCCTGTTCATGCATATTAATATACAGCACATCCTAGAACTGAAAGAAGGAGACAAAATAACACATAGCGTGGATGTTACTTGTTCCTAAGTCCCACGATGCAACGCAATCAACGTGGGCACACAGTGCCGCAGCAAAGGACCTCTGTGCTGTCGGTACAACAACAAAGTAGTTTCTTTTGGAGGTAAAGACATGAGAAAGGACTCCTTGTGGTGGGATGCTGTATTTCCTCATGCTGCTGTGTTACCTTGGTGAGAGGGAACCCAAAAGTTCTTCATCCAAACACCACTTTCAATGCTGCCAGTGTAGGCCTGTCTGCTTAACGGTGCTTCCCATTGCCTCCAGTGAAGGAAGGGTTGTCGGCTGTACTGTCACCAGCCAGAGGATGCACTGCCACTTCAGTTACTGCTGCGTCACCGCACACTGGGACCTGTCAGGTTATTCAGTGAGGCATGGATGGTAGTTGAGGGAAGGAGAGTTGCAGTCCCACATCTTGAGATGCTGCTTCCAACATTTGATACTTTTTCTTCTCCCCTAGTATGTGCCCAAGGATCTCCTCCCAGTCTACAGGGACAAAGTTGTACCTGTTGCTGATATAATTACTCCTAACCAGTTTGAAGCTGAGTAAGTACTTACCTTGTATAGCCACAGTGCCATATGTATGTGTTGGGTATTGGTTTTTAGCTGTTGTGGTGCTTTTCAACAAACCTCCAACCATTCCGTATTGAAACCAATAACAAATCTGGGAGTTATTTGAGGAGAAGATTTCTCTTGTTTTCTCTGGTCTCTCATGTTCATGACTACCTCTCGTTGTCTCCAGAGGGCTGTATATAGGACAGGTTGAAAAAATACCTTTCTTCCGTTCTCCGTCCTTACCCATTCCTATGAAAATTATTGTATGTCAGAATGTCAAAACTGAAACAGTTTGACTAAAACCCCCCAAATTAGAATCAAAAATACTACCATAGCAACATCTCATAGAAGTTAAGAACTTAAATGTCTCCTGCCCATCCTGTCTACATAACTGTGACTCGTTGGCCAGGAGATCATCTGCTGTGTACATCACAGGCTGTCCCCCTAAGGGGAGGGAGCAGCTACTTGGGAGGGAGATGGAGAGAAGACACTTGTGAGGGAATTTTACAATGCAGGGTCTCTACAGGAGGCAGGTGGGGGCTGGTGTGAGCCTGCTCCAGAAGCACGGTGTATCTCTACACGTAACTTTTAAAGACGGTGGTCTGCTACGGCAGACCATGTAGCTACAAACCATTTTGGCCTGTATGGTGCGGCCCAAGCTTTTTCCCTTTCAAAGAGTAAACAAAGCAGTCATGGCCTGGAGAACTTGTGCTATCTTAAGATTTCTGTTTCATTCTCAGGTTACTCACGGGCAGGAAGATTCACACAGAAAAAGAAGCTTTAGAGGTAAGTAGGTAGGGGGTAGGATGTGCAAGATCTCTTTCTGTATTCCAGTCTGCAGGGCTGCAGTTTGCCATTTGTCTTTAATCTCGAAGCTGCTTTGGCCTCTGTCCTTCCTCCCCGCGTGCCGTTAAATCTGGTGCGCTCCAGGTGCAAAACGCTTTTCTGTGCTAGTATCAGGCTGCAGAGAAACTGCCCCAAGGGACTACCGATAAAGGCATTACGGTGGTCAGGAGCAGATCTCGGAGTGTGGTTCCCAGCAGCGTAGGAAGGGCAGCAGCAGCACAGATGGCAAGCACCCACACAGGACCAGCGCTGTGGGGATGCGCGGGTTGGGGTGGGAGCCCCCGGTGGCCATGGGCGTCAGAAACCTGCGTGAGTCGCTCCCTCTGCTGTCCACATGCGAGTTGTGCACCAGCAATGCGGAGCTGGGCAGCCGTTTCTCCAGCTCCCACACAGGCTGTCTGCAAGGAAGAGAGCTTACTAGCAAACTTCTGCGAGGATTGATAGGATACACTCGGAATCTCCTCCTGACAGCGTTTGCTGGTGCTCTGTTTCTTTTCCTTAGATGGATTCAAAGCGGATGAGACCTGGGTTGCAGAAGGATAGGTTGCATAGATGAGAAACTGGGAGTGATGGCCTCCGGGTACTTCCTGGTGAAAGGCAGACAAATCCAGTGTTGACAGCTGCTGTCATCGCCATACAGAGACGATAGGTGGTCCGCAGATATACTGCACTGGGGTGTAAGGATTCTGCCTTCTACTCAAACTGAAGAAAATAAAAATTGCAGGGCTTGGTGCTGAAGGACAAAATAGGAATGTGGTTTTAATGTTGTCTTGAACAGGGCTGAGCTCTTCGTTTTGTTGACTAGTCAAGCGCTTTCATAATGGACTGATGTTATTTCTTCCAGTTTGGTTTTGAACTTCAAAGGAACACAAAATCTTTAAACAAACAGCAGCTGCAGTGGCACCCTGGAGAGTAGCTGGGGGTCTGTCAGCCCAAATGTTTGTTGCTTTTTTTCCTCTAGCAACGTCACACAACATGGGCCGATTGCCATTTCTTCACGGCAGGAAGCAGTTCCAAAGATCTCAGCTCTTTTAATTTATTTTTTTTTTCACCCCCGGTTTTGCATTACCCCACTGTGCTGGGTGAGTGTGACGAACTGTGCTTCGTGCTGCTAGCTGCTAACTGCAATTCAGCTCTTCTGTTCGCATCCTCACCAGTGGAACCACAGTCTTGAGAGCAACCCTGTTAGCTGAGCAGCCATGAGTTTTAGGTTTGCATTATTTCAGCTGCAAACACAAGTTGGGTGTGCTAAACAACTTTACAAGTTAGTTTTCTGGCAGTCTGTCTGATTCATGTGATAGTCCTTATTTGTGACAGGCTTTAAAAAAATCTCTTCTGAAGAGGTGGAGTTATGCTTATGAATGGAAACATTTTTACAGTAGCCGCTTGCAGGATATTTTATTGGTAATCGGTCTGCCTCCCCAGCTGCATGTCATATATAGGTCTGTCCTTCTGAGTAATAGTCCATGCTGGAATTTGTCCCCTTTGGAGATGGTAGAAATTCTGGCATTGATTTCCATGGTGACATGCTTTCATTTGTTTCTTTAGCAAGACGAGTGACGACAATGTAGTATTCTAACATAAAATTAAAAATGGCATAATATTAATGTAGAAGTCCTACAACTAGAAATACTGGTGATTAGGTTCTTGGTGCATTGTGACTGAGAAATGTAATTGAGTTTAATGTTACTTCCCAGGTTGATTATGCCAGCATATGCTGGTGGATTTACTGCTTCTTGAAAACCCAGCCTATGTCTGGGCAAAAAAGTCTGACAATTGAAGGAACCTGAAGGCTTAGACAAGAAAGAAAAGCAATAGAGAACTAAAAAAATAGCAGAAATAAATCCTTATCCTTTAGCTGCTCATGAGTCATAGCTAGCCCGAGAGGATTTTTAGTTAAACTCTTCTGGGAGAATTAATATTTTTATCTGTGTTTTATGCTAAACTTATTACTGGAGTAATTCTTTCTTCTGTGAAATCAAAATCACTTCTGTAGCAACCAGTTGTGGTGTCAGAAGTAGACTATTAATGAGTTTAAGTGAAGAACACACATTGGAAATAGGCTTGCAAAGATACATAATTTACAGGTGTAATTTAGGGTTTGAAACAGAATGAGGAAAGAAGATCGAGACAGACACACTATACCTCTGGTTTAGTTCTTTTTTATTTTTGCTAACTCTTAAATTGGCTGCTAAGTAAGACGTCATGACCTGGAGTTACTGGCTTTCTAGCAAGTGTTTCAAGATGCCAGCTCAGTGCATGTGTCTGTTCTGAAAACATACAGACAAAAATTCTGACTGCAGCTGAAACAGAGTCTTCTTTTCAGAGGAGCATCCAAAGATAATACAGAGATGCTTGTATATTTTTAGTACAGGTGTGTACATTTAAATACCAATGTTTTGATTCCCCTGTTTAACTCGCCTAATTCAAGTGAATTCTTGGAGTGGAAACTTTTTTCTCTTTACAAAAGATGCCAAAATAAGATGCTTGTCTAAAATTCTCAGTAGTGTGAATGATGCAAGGTTTAATCAACACACATTGCTGTCACTGATTCCTGCCTTTTTACACATGGAAAGGTAATGGATATGCTCCATGCCATGGGACCAGAGACTGTGGTGATCACAAGCTCCGATCTGCAGGCGCCTCTAGGAAACGACTACCTAATTGCTCTGGGAAGCCACAGAAAAAGTAAGTAAAAGTCGTGAACTCCTTTATTAAACTGTGCTTTCTTTTAACCTGTGCTTTCAGTTGTATTTTTAAGAAGTAGTTTCATCAGACCCATCTGTAGTGCATGGCAGGAGCTTAGATCCCTAAGAGAACTACTCCTATAGGATTATCAGAGTGTGGTAAGAACGGGGCTGCTCTGTGGGGGAAGACACTGGGAACTGAGCGTGGTCATAGCACAGGCAGAGCACTGCCCTTACCAACAGGACACCATCCCATCACCAGGGTTCACTGTGTGTTTGGGCTGTCGCAGGATGTTTTACCTGAGAAGGACATAGTTACGTGGGTTGGTGTATGATCTTGTTTTCTTCTTCATCTGAGGGATCTAAATGTGGGAATTACATTCTGGACTGCTGACAGAAAAAGTCTTGATGTTTGGAACAGATTCTACTGAGAATCAGTCTGTGGTTCTTAGCGTTCCGTGCGTGCCAGGTCTGGAATAAATCTGATCATCCCAATGGTAACTGCGATATGGGCACGTGGATCAGATGTTCTCTGCTGATGCCTACAGCTGCTCTTGTGCCTCCATACAACCCAGAGATACTCTGCAGTTTGGGATGCCCCATCTAGGATTCAGCAGTCTCCATAAATACGCAGTTTCCCAAGCAAGTTGCTGCTGTAAAAATTAGTATCTCTCAATCCTTCATGAAAATGAAGGTGCTCACTACCTGCTCCCTCTTAAGTGAAGTTTTAAATGCTATCCCAACTTGGCAAAGTTTTGAAAGGATGATCCTTTTAAAAAGAATTGGTACGAAGTTTACAACACTCCTTAGCATCTTCACATTCCAAACAACGAAGGAATTCAGATCTGGTGATCACTTTTAAATTATAGTAAATGCTATTATAATAATTGCTGAGTCAGTGACTTAACTGTCTATCATCTGTGTTGTAGCTACAGCAGATGGTACGAAGATGACACAAAGAATTCGAGTGGAGTCTCCTAAAGTGGATGCTGTCTTTGTTGGAACGGGAGACTTGTTTGCTGCAATGCTTTTGGCATGGACACATAAGCATCCAAACAATTTGAAGGTGCGGAAGTTACTCGTCTCTCTGCAAGCTTAGACTATGTTTGTGGTGGTTTTTTAATTACTTTTTAATCTATCTAAATCATTATTTAAAGACTGTTCTGGTTTGGCTTTTTTCCCTCACCTCAGAGGAAAAAGCAGAATTTCCTTTTTGCCAAAACATTTTAGCTTATACAAATTTGGAAAGTCACATTTCAGTTACGTGGGTTTTTGTAATTCTGCCAAATAAGATGTTTGCTCGAGAGAGACTGCATATATGTTTCTAATTATATTTTTTACTCTCACTTCATAATAAGCACTGAAAATCATTTATCAGATCTATTTTTCTGTTTCTCTCCCTTAAGCACATAGAGTCCTCGGTACAGGGGTGTGTTTTCTGATACCTGTTTTGGGAGAATTAAGAGAGGTTTAAGATTTTTTTTTTTTTTCCTCCCCAAAACTCTACATTACGGAGTTGTCATCCTATTTGCATGCTGTCAGTCCTGTTTGCCTCTTAATAGCAATGTTTTTGAAATAATATTAAACTAGGCAGCTGAAACGTTCCTAAACCCTGAATATATTATGTTGATGCAGGTGGCGTGTGAAAAGACGGTGTCAGCCATGCAACACGTTCTGCAGAGGACCATTAAGAGTGCAAAAGGTAATTCATTCAAACCTTGCTCCCTTGTGCTGTCCGGGGTCTGCCTCAGAAGAAGCATTCCAACACCTTCCTGGGTTTCCTGACTCAAGGCACCCTCGGTGGGGAAGCAGCCGGAGGGCGGACAGAATGACAGCTTGCCAGGCTTGGCAGCGCGCGTTCCTTGCCGTGCCCTCCGAGCCTGTTTTTGACAGCACCCGGCTGAAGGTGTCACTGTTCAGCTTGCAGTGGGACTGCGGTTCTGCTGACTGCCTTGACGGCTTTGCCAAACGGTGGCGGAGGAACCTGGGGAAATGCTGAGCTGGACGTGCGTAGCCGGCTCGCTTTCCCCCTCGAGTGCGTGTGCTTAGTACTGAGAGGGGTTTATCACCCACCAATAGCTGCCTGCTCGCTGTGTTGGCCATGGGAGGAGGAACACATTTTTTCAGCTTCCCTCCCCTTGGAGTTCCTAAGGAGATCCAGGTGGGATCTCCGAGCATCTCTGTGTCACTTTCTAACAGCAGCAGGGCTGTGTTTCTTTCCCGGAGAGGGGTGCGGAGCAGGGGTGCTCAGGAATCAGTGCTGACCTGGACCTCCTACCTTGGAAGCCTTTAGCTGGGGGTAGTAGGGGAGATGGAGCAGGGCAGGAGGAGGGTGTTACAAACAGTGGGGTAGCAGAGCAATGTAACTTTTTATCTTTTCATACTGCTGTTTTTAATGACATTCTGATGTCATCTTTTTAGCTCAAGCTGGAGAAGGAAACAAACCAAACTCAGCCCAGCTGGAACTGAGAATGGTCCAAAGCAAAAAGGACATAGAAAACCCAGAGATCATAGTGAAAGCCACCGTGTTATAAAGGCTGTATGTCTCCAATAACGCACAATGTATCGATGTCCTCATTTCTTTCCTGTAAATTGTAATATTTGCCTTAGATCTGTGACAGAAACCTGACTTTCATGAAATAGTGCCCAGCGTAGGCAGATATCCACTCTCAAACATATGTGCTGGCCTTGCTCAGTTTTAAAAACAAAACAGTTGGTGTGCATTGAAGCATATTACCAGGTATCAAAATGGCTGTCGAATTCACTTGGTCTGTGCAATTACCCAGGGCAAGAGAGTACAACGTTCCTGCCTTGCCAAAGACTTTAGACGTGAATTTGCTAACGGAATGCTTGACTGACTGGAACATATATTTCAAGATGGCATCTAGTGCCAATGGAGCTGGCTCCATGCTCCCTTTTCCTGGAGATATCTGGTTACCTACCCTGGTATTCAATATCTCAGCTGCTATGAAACTAAGCAGGGTTAAAACTACACACAAAGTTCTCGTTGTGTGTAGGAGTACTTTGGAGATGTTTGAGTACTCTGAAGTGACCTTGAGGTGTCATTCGTGTGACTGATAACTGCTCCTTGTCTGCGAACAGCTGCACAGGTCCAGGTTTTGCAGGTGCTGGCTGCTTATTTATAATGTCTGTGGGTGCCCACGTGGTGTTTCTTCCCAAAGCTGCTCCAGAAACATCTTCATTAATAAGATCTTTGTTCAGTAGCACTGGTTAGAAGTTTGTAGTTCTACCTCTGAGGCCAGGTTTGATTCTTAGTTTAGTTAGGACAAAAGAGAAAGCAGCTCTTACCCTGAAAACTGGCTACCCTAGTTTGTTCTTCAGGGGTGGATGTACTTGCAAACTATGTAGAGCCCTTCCGCTTAACGACAGTGAGCACTATGGGCAAGCTTATCAATGAAGCAGTGTGGTACAAGTAATTTTTAGTTTAGTAAGGTTTAGTAAGTTACATGTGTTTCACTGCATCTGCTAAACATTAATTCTTCGAAATGTAAGTCTCTGCAGCCTACACTGATTAGAGATGACAGAAATGCATTGTTGTTAATGCATCTTTATTTCACGGGTCTGCTTCATAAGGCTTCAAAATGGGATTCTTAATTTCAGCGTTGTATACATCACAGCCAGGTATTATAGCAGGAGGGCAGATACGCTGACAGGTACTGACCACGCGTACTTCTGTATGACTTCTGTACGGGACTGAGGTTCTTGCCTCTCCCAGGATGAGGTCTAGTGTCTTGTTAAATCCAGATTCAGTTGATGAGCTTTATTTGTCTCAGACAGCCTACGGAGATTAAAATTGCAATTCTGCTTGCAGCGACAAGAAGCAGAGTTGCATCAGAAGGAAGGGCTGCGTTTTTCTTGTTTCCCTCAGCACGCTCGGGAAGCTCGCTGTTGGGTGTCCCCAGATACCTTCCCTGCACCCTCCTCATCACACCTGCCTAACTGACAGGGTCACTTGCAGAGCTGGCTTGCACATTGCTTTGGCCACTGAAGTCTTCACTTAACTCACAGTTTTTGTGGGTTTTCTGCCACTGTATAAGTTAATTGGTTTCCCCTAGTAGAAGAGTAATTTATCCTTAAAGTGGATTTTTAACCAAATAGATTTTTTTATAGAGTAAGATTTCATAATTAATACATTTCCAAAGTCCCTCATTTTCAGTATCTCTGAAGCAAATGAACTTTAAGAGATGAACATGTTTTGCAGTAAATGTAAGAGGCAAACTTCAGGCTTTCACTCTCAACAACTAATAATCATTTTATTTCCTCTCATGCATTTGGTATTAAAAATGAAAAAAAAAAAAAAGTAATTTTTATGGCTTGAGAATTTTAAGGAGGAAAAAACCGCAAACCCAGAAATGACCCACAAAACGTGACTCTACTACCACAGTTTTTAGTAACCACTGCCATGAAATAACTTCCTAGCAATAAATAACGTTGGTAATGTGAACAGTTGCTAAAATTAGCAGTCAGTAACAGAGATGAGCTGATGGCTGATACCCAACATGTAAAAAGACATGAACTATCGTAACAGTGTGTGTAAATATCTGATGGGAGGCGGTGAAGAAGGAGCCAAGCCTCACCTCGCTGGTGGTCAGTGAAGTGGATGACAGCCATGGGCACAAATTGTAATACAGGAAATTCCGTTTAAACATTAAAAAACTATAATTTGCTGCGTGGGTGATGAAATACTGGCACAGGTTGCCCAGGGAGGTTGTGGAGTCTCCATCCTTGGAGATATGCAAAACCTGACTGAACATGGCCCTGAGCAACCTGCTGTAACCTGCTTGCGCAGGGGGGTTGGACTAGACATCTCCAGAGGTCCCTTCCAACCTCAACCGTTCTGTGAAGTACCATGAATTGCTTTTCTTTGCAGCACTGTATTTTTAAAATGATGCAAGGTGGTTTTTTTTTCCTGAGACACAAACTTCCAGATATGCTAGGAAATAGCTCAGTATTAATCATTTGCCCCCTTTTTAAATAAGCTGCTTTTTGCTTTGGCTGCTTTTTGCTTGGGCAGGAATACAGTTGCCTTTTTTGAGAAAATTGCTTTCAGCAAACATGGTTAAATACTGTAGCTGCTGATGCATTTCAGCAGTTGAACACAGAAGGATTTTAACTCTTCCTAGCACTGGTTAAAGAAGTGCTGCTTGCCATATTCCAGACACAACTATGAGTTTGTTTATGTTTTAAATAATTAGACTATTTCACATGGAAGTGTATAATCCCTACCATCCCCTTGGGAAGAAGGGATCAACATACTGGACTTCACTGCCCTTGTACATCTCATGGTTGACTTTGAAGCATTATGCTCAACACCCTCACCCAGCTGTATCCAGTTTTGCAGCTCCTATGGGTCACATACAAAAATCTTCCGATGGCCAAAAGCTTTGACACTTCGACGGTGTCCCTCAGAATGAGATGAATCCCAGGAGCAGATCACATACCATAAATGACATTTGCTTTCCAGGGTCCTGTGGCACCAGCCACAGAGCTTTGCTGGGTCTGGAAGTGTCTCCTGGTGCACTGCCTCCTGCAGCCAGGGCTGGGGTCGCCCAGCACCCCCTCAACCAACATTAGCTTCATTGCCAGTCACGTAGCAGGGCCTGGCTTGCGAGCTGCATGTGGCCAGATTGAGAGCTGTATGGTGGCCACCCCTGCACTAGTGCAGTGCAAAATCGAGGTTCCTCTCTTCTTCACATCTGGGGATCAACAGGAGAGAGAAGCTCAGAGTTGGCCTTTTAATTTATTGTTTTTAAGCAGCAGTAAGGATGCACTGTCAAAATCTGCTGTCAAAGAAAAATGTTGTAAGCATGTGCTACAGAAAAGCCCTTTTAGTAAGTGTGAGACAGCACTTTTTTTTTTTCTCCCACTAGAAAAAATAGACTTTCACAAGGGAATTGAGAGAATGGCAAGGGCTGGTTTTCTCTGAAATAAAAAAAAGCGTGGAATTTAGGAAACTTAAAGCTACCTTGCAAACAAGGTTTTGTCTGTAAACCATAATGAACCGTGATCTTGCCATAAAAGTGAAAGTGGTATGTTTGTTGGAGCAGCTTATAGCTGTCAGGCGTGATCTTTTCCCACTGCTTCAGAGAATGGATCAGTTCAGTAATTCACACTTTCCTTAGAATCTGTGACAGAAAAAAAAAATCTGTGGTATGAAATGAGCACTAGTGTGCTCAGTTTGCAAAAGTTCGTGTTTTGCAGCGGCTGGATTCTGTAGCAATGGGCTGCTAGCTGCTTCTGCTTAGGTCCCTGGGAGCTGCTCGTGTGATATCTGCTTTAAACTCCCCCTGACCTGACCTAAATTAGGTCAGGTTTGTGTCTTCAGTGAAGAATTGGGCTTAACATCTCTTGCCAGGAACAAACATCAGAAATTATCTGTAAGTGTATTCTGTAGCTAACGTTTCATAGTCACAACAGGCGAACAGGTATTTTTAAATGTCAGGGCATGCATACTTAACACTTGGATGCATTTTTATTTGTTCAGAGTTACACAGCGCTTTTTCATAATGTTTGCAGAACAAGATTCAGAGACTCAGCACAGTCCTGTCCAGTCTTATTCTCTCCTCTCTTCCTGCATATCATACCTGTACCTGTTTCCGAGTTCCCACTGTCTTCCTGTTGCCGCTGGGAAGTGTCTCCGTGTTAGACAGCTGCCCACTGTTTATTTAAGGGCTTGGAGGAGACTTACCAGGCTGTCTGATCCGCTTGCAGATCTTTAGGTAAAGAAAAATGGTTAGTCTAAACTAGTTTAGGTCCTGATTGATTACAGAAGAGCGAGCACTTTAGCCCAGAGAGTGGAGTCAATAACTAATGGACAATCTTCCATGACCGTCCTAACAGCATGAGGGGTGTCTGTAAGCCCCGCTCCAGCATCCACCAGTTAGGGACCGCTGTCTTCACTGGGACGCCTGCTCCCGTCTGTACGTGCGAAGTTAGCAGTGGAGGATGCGTGGGAGCAGCGAATGCTTTGTGTCCGTGTCCAGTTGGCTCCCCCCCACCATTTCTTTCCTTCACTTACTGCGAATAATTTGCGTTGGACCCCTTTTTTCTGGAATGAACTCTGCAGTGTACGTGGTCAGCCATTTTGATGACTGCAAGCGCGCCGCTCTGCACAGCCGTGGCGCAGGAGAGACGAAAACTTGCTTAAATATGATCTTCTGGGCCTGGGTTAGTCTCTACATCCCTAAAATACCCACTCTCTGGTACCCTTTGGGAGACGTGCATAAAGACATTGTGCTGAAATCAATGCTGTTCACTCTCAGTATAAACATTTTAGAAATCTGCAGGATGAATTGTTAACGTTAATGTTTGTTTGCTAATTTTTATCATAAGTGGAAGAAATCTAGAATCAATGTGTCATACAAAAGAATCGGAGGACCAAGGTTTCCAGCTACTCATACTGCCTTTTTTGAGTATCCTAACTGTATCTTGATTGGATGGTGTTAATTTGTTGTCTGAGACTGTTACGGTGATTGTATTGATTTATTTTCTTTTAAAGTATGTGGCAAGGAAGATTGTAATAAAGGCATCTACATTTAATACGCCGCGCGCACACAAATTGTTAGATCCTATTTTTGACTATGTTAATCCTTTCAGAATTAAACAGAACAAGAACAGTTGGATAGTCTGGCTGCACAAAGTGGATGTAATTAAAGGTTTCCTTAGTTATATCCTAGTGTAGAGAAGGGGTAGCTGACGGAAGAGCGCAAGATCTGTGCGCTGTAGCCATCACGCTGTAAGATAGTGGGTATGTGGAACTGAGTAACGTCCTTGTTGTCTTAATTATTTTGTTTAAAGAAGTTTCCTGTGAAGACAGCTGCTGGCATCCTGCACCGCTGCTCTTGCACGCCTCCTACTTGCACGTGTAGGACCTCTCTGCGTCGTGCTCTTTATTCCTGAATACAGGGGGAGAAGAGGGGCTTGGAATAAACCACAGCTCATCCTGAGGTCTGTTTCTCGTGCAGCGTTTAGCTGCACTCCCCTTCCCAGAGTAATTTGTGTCTTACTGCGTAGGGTAGAGCGTACAAGAGTGGGAAACAATTGTTCCTGCGTGCGCGGGCAAGTGCTCTGTCAGCACTCTGCAGCGTCTCTGCTGTGGCAGCGTTTTGCAAGTGGAAGAGAGCAGGTATCCAGTTTAATGGGAGTACTGGTTGTTGGAGAAGGTGCCACATCCGTGTGCTTATGCCCACTGGAGAAGTTAGGCTTATATTTATGCAGAGGAACGCCACCTCTCCCAAGTAAAGCTCCTTGCCCATTTAAAAAATGCCTTTAGAAGCTGAGATGGACCTGTTGCAAATTTTGGTCACTCTGAAACCAAAATATTTCTTCATAAATGGAAACACAACCCATTCTTTTACCTCCTGTTGCAGCCTTATTGGCTCATTGACTAGTCATTCAACTCCTATGGGAATCGCAACCGCGGAAACTCAGCTTTGAGATGCTCAATCACAGCCCCCAAAATAGCTCTTAAATAAATGAGTAAACCAGTGGGTTTATACGTGTGTGCAGGAGCAGACTAAAGGTAAATCCATGTGGTTCAGTCAGGAATTGGAGGAGTGTGCCCTAAGCGCCCGGTGAAGGGTGTTGGATGCAGAGTGCAAGGGAGCTGCTATTGCCAGCACCCTTTTTTTTTCAGGAGAGCCCAAGCTAGTTGTCACCTTTTCCAAAAGGGAAAAATGCTGTTTGGCTTTCAACAGCTTGGGAAAGCTTCCATCTGCTTCACTGGGAAACCAGTGCCAGGTGGCAGCCCCAGTGCCACCAGCCACCAGTTTGCTGCTGGAGCAGTGAAAGCACCAACGGACCTCGAGGCAGATGGGAAGCTCCCAGGTGTGCTCCTAAGGGAGCGCGCATTCCTGACTCGGGACCTCCGCAGCGCAAATGGTAGTACTAAATGCTGGGTGTGCAGGGCGGTGAATAAGGCAGCACATTACTGAGACGAGAGAAAACCAGCAATACGAGAAGGCCGTGCCATATGTTCCCACCGAAGTCACACGCGCTCCTTACCTGTTGCCCTTGTGGTTGCATTGCTGTTTAGAAAAAAGAAAATATCTGTGTGTAGAAGGGTGTAATAGATGTACTCTGTGTGTGTATGTGTGTGTGTGTATGTTGAAGCTTTATTTGCAACGTGGAGGGGGTGGGGAACGGAATTTTGGGGGCTGGCTGTGCAGGCCTTCAGGATGTGAGCAGAAGGTCTTAAAGAATTCTATTTTTCTAGATTGCACTGAAGCTTTGGGTCCTAGCCACAAATAGCCTTTTCTTCCAGAAAAGCAAAATGGTTTGGAAAGACAGTTAGGTGGCTGTAATATAGTAGGGATAGTACAACCCCAGCAGCCCTGGACAAACTGAAATAACTTAATAAAAGATGCCTTTTTAAGTAATATTTTTTTAGTGCTGAATTGTTAAACAAAGAACTATTTATGAGCAAACTTTCTATGTACTTAAAGTTCGTGTGGTGCTTTGTACTGACTAGGTGGACCTGTTGTATGTTTACACATCTTAATGATTGTCTTCGAGGCTTATGTAGTAATTCAATGACTTTTATGCCAGGAAAAAAAAAAAAAAGAAGTTCTGTGTAATAGCAAATTATTTAATTTCTAATGGAACTGTAGGCTTTTGTAGTGTTTGTGTATTTTTCTGGTTGGCAGTTACGAGTTGTATTCCTTCTGCAGCAAGGCTTGTACGCTTGATTGTAGAGAGAGGCGATAGGGTGGTAGATACCACTGTTTAAAAAGAAAACCCTAAATATTGCAACCTTATCCATGATGAAATCAGGTAAGTTGTGGCAGAAGCCTGAAATTTAGATTTCGCATTGGAGTAAAGTACCAAATACGTCTGGAGCAGGGTGAAAATAGGTGAGGGGTTTGTTTGCTTAATTAAGACCTGGGAATCTTACAGGTGCTCAATGGGAACACGTAACGGACAAGCCAAGAGACAAAACTAGCTCGTTCGCATTTTATGACCCCGGCTGTGCTGACTTCACAGCTTGTGCTGAACGTGCACAGCGGGTAGACGAGCAGGCTGAAGGGGAGAAAACGGAGATGTTTCCCTGTAGTTTCTCCTTTTTAATAACGTGAAGAGTTTTCGTAGGGTGATCTGAATTGAAATTCATGAATATGTTAACTTTCGGAAGAGTTGAGTTACCAACAAAATCCCCTTCGGTCAGAAGGCAAGCTGTTGGTGTCTGGAAATCAGAGCGTGGTGGTTTTCATCTTGTGATGCTTGAGTCGGTGTTTCTTACGGCTGGGAGACCAGGGCTAAAGCACAACCGTCCATCTATATACATACGTATGTGTATATGCACACGTATGTATTTATTCCTTTGGTTGGCCCCCTGCAAGGGTCTGCGGCACCAATCAGTTTGCGGAGCCTGGCCCTCCGCTGAATGTTGTCCTCCTGCCGCGGCGGTTGGTGACCTGGAAAAACCATGAGCGTCATTTCCTAGGTCTTTTCGAAGAACCATGGCAGCGTCCCCACCCCGTTTTGGAATAAATCCCTGCTGCAAAAAGGAGGGGGGGGGGGTTGTCGGGAGTTTTTCTCTCAAGAGTTCCCAAGATTGGGATGTGTTGAAGTAGTGGAGGGTGTCCTTGCCCATGGCAGGGGGGTTGGAACTGGATGGTCTTTAAGGTTCCTTCCAACCCAGACCAGTCTGTGATCCTATGAAGTACTTCTGCTTTGCTGAGGTAGCAAGGAAAATGTCACCCGGATGAATAACGCATTGTCGAGGAGAGAGCCTACGGAAGGGAACGTACGTCTTGCTTGCTCCGCTCCGCCGGTGTTTTCTTCCCTTGGGAATCTGTGGGTACGCTATGCCTGGAGTGGTGGCAGAGGGACTGTTTTGCGTGCACCCTCCCTTGGGGAAGCGCGGAGAAGTTGCTCTGAGCGGGTGGGAGGTGCCGTCTCTGTGAAGCTGTCGGGCTGTGCGTTCCGAGTGCTGTGCCACAGCTCTGTACGCGCCTCCGGGCGGGTGACGAACAGCACGCTGCTTTCCCGGCTGCGGTGCAGGGCGTTCGTTCTCCTCCCTGGTTCAGGAACCTCCTTTAGCCATGTCATTTCCCTGGGTTTCATCTGCGGACCATGGAGACCAAGGGACTCTCCAAGTGAATGGAGAGTCAGGACAAGGGGTAATGGGTTTAAACTGAAAGCAGAGAGATTTAGATTGGATATCAGGAAGAAATTCATCCTGGAGAGGGTGGTGAGGCACTGGCACAGGTTGCCCAGAGAAGCTGTGGGTGCCCCATCCCTGGCAGTGTTCAAGGCCAGGCTGGATGAGGCTCTGAGCAACCTGGTCTAGTGGAGGGTGTCCCTGCCCATGGCACGGGGGTTGGAACTGGATGGTCTTTAAGGTCTCTTCCAACCCAAACCATTCTGTGATTCTATGATTCTATGAATTACTCAGGTGATTTAGGCTAGGCTCTTGTTCCCTGGAAAAGAAAGGTGGAGAATTACTAGCTGCTGTGGTAGATGTAGCTTGTCCGCTCAGCTGCACCTCTCCTGTTGCTTGTGCTGGCCCCAGTACTTGCCTGGCCCCGTAAGGGGTGAAGCAAAGCTAAACTGATGGGGAACTTGCCCAGTCAAAATCCCTGATGCTTTTATCCCCTTTAATTCCCTTAACCACCTCATCCCGGGAACAGAGAAACGCTTGTGCTGCCGCGAGGGAGGGGTTAGGAAGATGCAGCTGGATGAAATGAGGGGGAAGAGGATTGCCTCTTTTCCTGGCAGCGGGATGCCTGGTAAGCAGAACCTATCGGCAGAGCTGCGCTGTTAGTGGTGGAGGACAGAAATCCCTGTCAGTTTGAAAGGAGAGCTGCAGATTTCGTAATCCAAGTTTGGTGTCCTCCGTCCAGCCCGTCCCCTGCACCGCAAAACATCACGGTACTGGCAGATGCGGTGTGACTTCTTAATGATCTGTGTGATGCCTGTGCCTAGCGGAGCATTGAATAAAGCGGTTACCTACCTAGGGAGCACCGTCGGAAGAGCCAGGTGGATAGACTTCAAGCCCGCTTTCACGGCATGGTGTCCAAATGGTCCAGGCCCAGCTGTTTTCCTTCCCGTCCTCTTTAAGTAAGGAAGGAACTGCACAAACAAATAAGTAAGGGAAGTTACCTGGGCATTAATAAGTGGCATTAATATTTATTTTTGCCTACAGATTGGTAAATCTCACCATGCCAAAGGCCTGTAGTTGGTAAGGGATTTTCAGAAGAGGCCTTGCCCAGCGGTGGGACACGGCCTGTCACAGCTGGCTTGGAGCGCAAGCACGCTTCTTGGGACGACGGCGGTGGGATGCCGTACTCCTGTCCCGCCCGTGTGTTCCCGTGCCGAAGGGTGCTCGTGAACACGTGCCTTGACGGGGAGGGAGGCTGTAGTGCTTGTGGCTGCAGATGTGATGGCGGAGGGCAAGGCTGGAGGGTTTAGCACCATCCGGTGACCTTGTCATTGGCTGTTTCTGATTGTTAGTGTGATGTGTCCTTCTAGTTTTGTTTCCTTGCCAGAAGATGGTCAGGTGACAGGCTTTTTAATATGCTTTTAGCTGGCTGAATGGGAAATACGGATTGGGATTGTTAAAAATGGAGGGAAGGGATAGCTGTGACTTCGCCTAAGATCTGAGGGAGTAGGGAAAACCTGACGTTTGTCTCTAGTTCAGAAATAATTCAGTAGGGACCGAATGAGTGTCATGTCTTCAGTGGGGAGTAGCACCTGGAAGAGGCCAATATTTAGGGTTTTTGCCCAAAGCACATTTAGTCCCGCTCTACTGTTTAGTGAAAATGCCCAGTGCAGATGCCACCAGAGCCTCATCTCGTGGAGTAACGCTGTAACCGAGAATGTGGTTTTCTTGTGAAAGTCTTAACCTCTTCTCATGAAAATAACACACAACTCTATATTTTCATGGTGTGTAAGTGAAATGTAATTCTTTTTTTTTCAATAAAATACATCTCCTTTCCTAAATGTTCGGGTTTGGTTTTTTCATTCCTGTGTGATGTTTCTCTTTCCCCAGTTAACTGGGACTGCCCAGCTTTACCGGAGATAGTAACTGTGGGATTCGCATGCTGCTGTTTGCCTCCCTCTCACAGCTGGCTCCTGTGAGTTACCCAGAGCTGAGCCTCGTGCCCGTCCCGTCCTGCTGCGTGTTACCCCTCCTCTCCTATGCTCGCCTTCCGCCGCCGGGGCAGCAGCCTCTGCAGATGGCCGGCTGGAGCTCTCCCCCCAGGAATCCCGCGCAAGGAACCCCCCGTCCCCGATGCAGTGCCTTGCTGTTAACTGTCAACTGCCCCCAGTCCTGCAGCTCCTGGTGATTTCAAATAATGGTTGTGAAGAACACCTGAAACCCAGAAGGAAAGTACTTAATCCTGCTTGTGCCGGGGCATTCGGAAACCTCACCGTGAGGAATAAGCCGGTTGTAAATTAGGGGGTAAGAACAGGCAGTAAATCTCGGCCAGCACCAGAAGGGGCTGCCGGTCACGGCTGGGTTAGGTGTCCTAAACTGCGGGCCGACAGGAGCGGCAGGATGACAGCTACACACCTTCCTGATCCCATCTCATCGGCCCTGATTTATCCAGTCCCGTATACGTGGCTAACCCAGATGCCTTATGGATGTTAATCCCAGGCGTAGGTGTGCTCCCTAACGATGCGGGTGTCTCCCTGCTAATGACCGGATCCACCGTCACGGGAGGGAACAAAGTACCAGAAAGTCACTTTCTATGCGTTCATCAGGGATCCTGTTGTCAAACTCGGCCAGAGGACTCCAACCTTCCCCAGGCTCCTCCTCAAGTGCTCCCTCCCCAGAGCAGGTGCTGTCGCCACTGCCCAACAGGACGGTGACCGTGCCCGTCTGTACCAGCCCGTGCTCTGCCTGGTGATTTATGGCAGTAGCCTGTCACCACCGCCTTCGGGGGAGAGGTGTTGAGCCAGCCTGGATGGCTTCTCCAGCTGGCGGCTGGAGCGAGCGCAGAGGGGAAGGGACCGCGGCCCGATTTTCCCTGTTGGCACTGGAGAGCGGAGCCCGGGAGCCAGGGGAAGGGGCAGAAAAGGCAATTTGAACAGATGTTTCGGGGGGACATGCTGAAGCTGCTGTGCTCTTCGTAGCCCTGTTGTCCTCAGAGATGGGGCACCACACCAGCCGGGGCCCTCTCCTGTCACGAGCCCTTTCATGGTCTTGTCCTTCCTTGCAATTTGCTTAAGGGAAGAATGGGAGCACGCGCAAAGGAGAGGCTTGCAAGAGTGGGAACACCCCTGGGGAAATCTCGCAGAGCCTCCAGCAGGTCGCTCTGCAGCAGTGAGGGCAGCCACGTGCTCTCCCGTGGCTCAGACCCACCCTCCCCCCAAGCTGTGGGAGCATGCTGTCCCTCGGGGCATCTGTGTGGCCGGTGCAAGACACGCGGCTATCGTGTGGCCCAGATAAAAGGATTGTCACCTGGGAAAAGGACCGTCTCCTGGTGAGCGCACAGGAGGCCACCAGGGCAGCCGAGCCTGTTCCAAGCCAGCCGGCAGCCCGGAGAGCTGGGAGCCGGGGGAAGATCCTTGTGGCTGCTGCCTCCTTCACGGATTTGAATGCGGAGACAGCTACCATGGGGCTCATCACCTCGTCATCTGAAGCTGGGGGGCGAAGCAGTGAGGCTGGCAGGACACAGGAGCTGTGACAGGACCAGGCAGAGAGGCGTAATGACGTGACGTCAGGAAAAGCCATGGGAGGTAAGAGCAGGAGACAGCAGAGTCTTTTTGGACGTAACAGCTTCTGGAGAGAGAGTTTAAGTACTCTGGAAAGGCCACGTTCTGCCTTTGAGCTCTGCCCATCCTACTTGTGCCCCACGAGAGCCGCTGTGAGCGAAAGGGGTTGGAGCGCCCACGTTCCTGCTCCAGCCACGGACGGCGGCTGCCCAAAGCCGAGCCCTCCCCGCAGCGCAGGCTGGTCAGCCCTGCCATAGGAGCACAGAGCATGCTTTATATTTATTTTACTTTTCCTCTGGTAAGTAAGGTTTGTTTCAAACAGAAGAGTGTTGCAAGAGGAATTTCTGATGATAGAGAAATAATGAAAGCTGCCACCACCTCCACATCCCCCCACCCCACTTTTATTACAAAGGCAAGCTTGGATAACAAGCAAAGGCGTGTACGAACGAGCAGGAGGGTGATGCCCAGCGCTGCAGCCTTTCGAATGGAACCGAGCAGTGAGTCAGGTCGGTGAATGGCTTCAGGAGGACAGCCGTGGCGTTACTCACAGCGCCCGTTAGCTGTGCCTGCTAACACAAAGGCAATTAAATCTCCTGCTTTCAGCAGTGCCTCAACCGCGGGGAAGCCGGGGAGGAATTTAGCACTCCCCTTCACTGGTAGCCAGCGTTCCACGGCTGGGTCCCACGTGCCAGAGGTGACGATACGGCACCAAACCCACTGGGGATCTTCAGCCTGGGCTCCTACCGCTGGGTTTGCTTTAAACTGTGTCACTGATCCGGCAGACCTGCCTGAGTGGAAAACAACCCACTACTAATGGTGGTAAAGGTTGTTTTGTGTTTAATATTTAAGTGAAGTTTGGCTAAATTACTACTAGAAAAGAGCACGTGCCCCTGTCAGTAAGAGCAAACCTGCCAAAATAATCTAAGGCCCACTTTTAGAGGTCACCGATGTCATTCCCTGGAATTGAATAACGCTGGAGACTTTAGCTTTTTTGCCCCACTGGCACAATTCAGGCTCTTGCAGCGTCTGAGCAAGCGGCTGGTTCAGCAGCGCCGGCTGCAGCAGTCTGAACGGCCCCCAGAGGGGTCGGGGTGGCATGGGCAGGGAGAGGCAAGGTTTTTGGGGGTGAATTGCCCACGTGCTCTGCTAGTTAAATGCACGTGGTTCAAAGTGGCTGAGGATGCAGGTACAGGGTAGTGAGGGCAGTTCTGGTGCAGGGCTGCTGTGGCCCCACTGACCCCTGCCCCTTGCCCCCAGGGGTGCAGCTGGCAAGGAAGCCTGTGGTGAGCCCGTGGTTGAAGGAGCTGGTCCTGCCGGAAACCACCCCTGCTGAAAAATGGGATTGCTTTTCAGCTGGATCAGTTCCCTGAGCCACCAGGCTGTCAGGAGCACTACCAGCACTCAAGGGCAGGGGCAAGGGGGTGGAAGGAGAGCAAGGGGGGGCTCACAGCAGCATCCCAGTGCTGGTGGGGACCAACACATCACACCAGGCACCCCACGCTTCAGCCAGAGCCGTGCTGCTGTGCTGTGCAACCTGCTCCCTGGCCTCCTGCCAGAGACCTTTCCTGGCTTTTGCTCACCTCCTTGCCCACTTTCATCGACGGGGCTGAAGTCAACCCCCACAGACAAGCAGGGCATGTACATGTGGGAACAGGCAACTAAACGTGATGTGCCTTGCAGTCAGAAGATTTATCAGGAACTGCCCTGACACCAGGAGGAAACAGAGATGCTCGCATGTTGCAGCCAAAATAGCCAGTGTGGCTATGAAGGCTTTTAAGTAGATCCATCAGAGAAATATAAGTAGTTGCTTGGGATCTTATCCTCAGAGCATCTCTGAGGCTTGTTTTCCTCCTCCAGAGCAAGCTGAGGTGCTGTGGTGTGTTCTCCTGGGAAGGGCACAGAGGACACCCAGCAGAGAGCCTGTCCCTTGCCCTCCAGCTGCTTGTGGGGTAGAGGCCAGAGCTTCATCAGGGCCCTTCACCCAACCCAATCAGCCCCTACCCCAAACTCCCCAAGGTAGCTAGCAGTTCTTGGGCTGTGCCCAACCAGGCTCACCTGCGTCTGAAGTGGATAAAGACTATTCTTAACACCTGGCTGAGCCCTTAACAACTCATTAGCTTGCTGGGAGGCCAACACTCAATATGAAGACTCTGCAGTAATCCTGGTATTTCATGAAAATGTGGATGTGGAGAACCTTGCTTCATACAGGCAGATAAATGAGGTAAAGAAGTTTTTTGTTACTGCTTTACCCTTGAGACCAGGGATGTGGTGATTTTGGAATGATCCTAGAGGATGGAGGTGGCTTGTCCCCCAGGCTTTGCCTTTGGGGAATATTGTGAGTGAGCCTGGCTGGAGCTGAGTTACCCCCCCATGCTTCCCAGGGACTGTTTTATTGCCTGTTAACTGGTTTTCTGCAGAGTAGAGTCAGGCATGAAATAATAATGATGCAATAGCTAAGAAATAGTGCAGCCGATGATTAATTAGCTAAGTAGGAAATGTTTGACTTAACCTTTGCAATGGTGAAGCATGCTGGTGGTTGCTAAACCTGGGCTAACCAGCCCCTGCAAGGCACCCAGCAGGCAAATGGATTCACTTGTTGGGTCCCAGTGCTCCAGGGAGAGCTGTGGGAGCTTCAACTTCTCCACTCCCCCCTTCTTGGTGATCTCCAGGAGCACCCCAAATACTGGGCTACTCACTGCTGCCCCTCCCTGAGATGAGGGATGCTTCTCCCTGCCTGAGAAGGAGGGTTGTGAATAACTGGGGGAAGGGCCTACCCTGAAACCCAGAGCTGTTGGAGCTGTGTGGGAATAACCTTTTGAAACGGGTATGGGGCACTGGAAATATAAAAGAAAATCCCAGGTAAAAGGTAATGGAGGGGGAAAAAAAAAAGGCAGTTTTACAAGAAAACAAAGTCTGAGCTTTGTTTCTAAGTGTTGAAAAGAAAATTACCTTTATTATGGTGTGTATTTAATGGCTTTTGACTGTGAGGCAGAGGAATCAGAATGGTTTGGGTTGGAAGGGACCTTGAAGACTATCTGGTTCCAACCCCCCTGCCATGGGCAGGGACACCCTGCACTAGACCACGTTGCTCAGAGCCTCATCCGGCCTGGATGAGGAGTTAGTTTGTGTTTTCCTGTCATGGTAGGACCGGAAATACCTTGATCAGCCCATGGAGCTAAGGCAGCATGGCCGGGCTCAGCGCTTGGCATCTGTGCTGCTGCTCCCCTCCGAGCAGCCCTGCTGGGCAACCCTTCCTAAGTGAGGTGGGGATGGTTGGGTTTTTCCATCCCTGGTAAAAAATGTCATGCCCCCCTACCCTTTCTCTCTTCCCTCCCCAAGTCTCACAAGCCCACAGTACTCCAACTGAAGGTGATGAGCCATCCTCCGAGGAGTTAATGGCTCTGCTTCGCTCTAAAGTCGAGCACCATGTATGCATGTTTGCAGGGTCTGCATCATATCTGGGCCAGGCAGTGGAGTAAGGATTTTAAAGCTTCCTCATAGAGGAAACCTGCTTTTTAAAGTATTTTATGAGTTTATAAGTGACAGACACTTATTTGAAATTAAACGGTGACAACGAATTCAGTGACACGCTCTTGCTTTGTGGCAGCAACCCCCACCTCCCTTGCTACCATAGCCTGAAGCACTCCGGTTTTGGAGTGCCACCCCCTACTTCTTTTTCTCCTTGTTTTATCCCTCCCATCTTTTCCCACTTCTTCTTTTTCTCAGCTGTCCTCCATGTTTCGGTTGACTCTTCTCCCTCTTCCACCTCACCCTGATCCAGTACTCAGACCACAATCTCCCCTCTTCCCTAGATGCCTGGGGGGGTGGTGTCTGTGGGGCTGGTGCACAGCTGGATGGTGTCACCAGAGCTGCATACCTACCCTGCAAGCTATCACATAGCGTCCCAGGTGTGATGAGAGGCTCTTCAGCATCCTCCTGCTCCTTCCCACAGAGCTGTGGTGTCCTGGTGGGGTCGTTTTGGGAAGGTGACATTAGTATGGTCTCAAGCAGTCAACGTCACCTCGTTGCCTTCTTGCTCTGTAGGCAGGGATTAAGATTTCTCGGTCTTATGGAAGAGCTATAGGGTGAACTCACTTCTGTGCAAGACTCTTGAACATCCGAGATGAAGGATTTCCAAGCAGGTGATCAAACGTGGCAGTCATTGAGACTGATTCATGCCGTCTGGTACCGTCCCTCGCCCTATTTATTTTGGAGCCTGTGAGTAAGTGTGATGTCCCCTTTCTCAAGGAGATTCTGGCTTTGTTAATATCCCTATTAGGTGGCTAAGGAAGGTTTACATTTGAATCATCTCTTGCTCTACTGTAACAACTCTGTAACCTTGGATTTCTGTGAAATGAGCACACTTTGCCTCTCATAACTGCACTAACGACTCTGGAATACTCAGGTGCCTCAATAACACACGTGTGTATCCATGCAGTTGTAGCCGTTTTGTCCTTCATGCCATGTGCAGCAAATTTCTTGAAGGCACTGGAAACCCTTCTGTTTCAGAGGAAAAGAGAGTTTGGCCGTAGGCCAGGCTGGGAACTCTGCTTAGACTCAAGTGAGCCCGTCCATCAAATATAACCTTGATGTGTAAAGCACGCACTTAATTTTCTAAAGCATCAGCCCACGTGGAAATCCTGATACTTGGCCGGTGCCTACTGTGGCAGCCCACGAACACTCATTCCAAGGGTGCCGTGAAGTCAAGGAGTTCGTGTTGTGCTTCAGCAGTTACTGGACCTTATCCTAAAGCACTGATGCTGAGGATGTAGTACGGTCCTGTGTGCTGTCCTGAGCACGGGAGCTGCAGCGTAGTATGATGGTGTTGGGGGGCAAGACAGAAGTCCTAGAAAGTCCTTTTATCCTTTTTGCGTCCCAAAGTGCCATTTTAATTAGCTGCCACACAGACGGTGTGGGCTTGCCAAAGGCTAGGGAAAGGCTGGGAGAGAAGAACTGCAAGGTGGTTTCAATTTTAAAATTGTGACTCGTAATCCAAGGCATTAACTCACGACCTCAATGATTATAAATTGACTTTGGTCTTAATTCACTTAAGACCATGCATGCGTGTGGATGGTACCTCCGGTGCTTCCCCTTGGAAATAGCATGGCTGGACCCAGCAAGTTCTGCCCAAGTGCTACAATAATGCTGCCCAGTCAACAGAAGCCTCTGCTGCTCTTTCCCTGCCCACCCTGACACACGCAAGTGGTTCGGGTGCCTGTTTCCTACCAGCCTTGGAGCAAGGTCTCTCTCACCTCGAGCTGTGCTCTGGGGTGATGGGGGTGCTTTGTCCCGTGCTTGAGCCAGGAATGGGTTAAACAATAATGTGAGAAACTGAAGCCCAGCTGTTTTAAAGAAAGGCGGGGCAGAATTCCTCCTGTCACAGAGACCCTGGGGAGCCGATAGGTATAACGGAGTTACAGTGACTACAGCTGGGTGCTGGGACCTGGACAGGCTGTGCTGCAGAGCATCACCCTCGCCAGACAATTCTCACGGTAAACTGAATGATACAGTACCACAGGCAGGATTTTAACAGTGGTATCCTACCCACAAGCCATCCTGGGTCAGGCTTTCTGCCTACCTGCTGAAACTCCCCCCCTCCCAAGTAAATTTTCAGCTGTTTTCCACCTGCTGCTGAGAGCTTGTGTGGCTCCACATTGCTCTGCGCTAATGAGTAGCTGCAGCTGTCTATGCTCAGCATCACGGAGGGGTATGGAGAAGGACTCCTGCATTTCTAGGGGGCTTGGGGTCAAACTCCTCCTTCAGACAACCAGCTGGTGCTGGCCAGACAGCCTCTAGGACAGGGTAAGGCACGCAGCTGCAGAGCCCTTGATGGTGGTCCCAGCAGCATAGGTTTGCAGCACGGGGAGAGTGTTTGGAGTAAGGATAAGAGAAGGCAACAGGAGTAAGCAGGCATGGTGCCAGGTTCTGGTGTTGTCTCCAGTGGCCAGAGCAGCTGGAGCCACCACTGTGTCCCTGGCTTGGAAAGTCTCCCCCGTAAGAACCGCCTGCGGGCAGCAGCCCTGTGCCCACCGTGACCGCAGCGTGGGTAGGGCGGATGGTGTGCCCGAGCGCACGAGGTACTCCCAGCAGCCGGACCGAGCCCTGGGGGAGGGCGGCTTATCCCGTGCTTTGCTGCAGTGCCGGGTGGGCAGCAGGGTGGGAAGTTAAAAGGCAGAGAAGGGGATGCAGAGCATTGCACTGCTGGCGTATTTGGCAATACCAGCCTTGCTCCCCCGTACTTATACAGTGGGAACTTCCACTGGTGACATAAGGGAAACCAACCACAAACGGGCTGCTCCACCAAAGGGTTGGTTTGTTTGGGTCTTTTAAAATAATTTATTACTAGTAGCAGCAAGGTATGGTTCTTTCTGGATCTCCAATATGCTTTCATAGAAACAACTCTGTTCCTGCCAAACAATGAATTGCTTTAACAGCCCTCCTTTTCCTTGTTTTGTGTTAACATTTGCTTTTCTACAAAAATGCTGTTTTGAATGAGTTTCAGGTCATGCATTTAACATAATATATGTTCTTAATTGAAAAAAAGACATTTGTTAGTGAATAGCCCTTGTTCCTGCTTGGCCACTGCTCACCTGGGTCTGCTCCCTGCCCTGAGGCTGGTGCTGGTTGTTGTCTGTGCTGGGAAGGCCAAGAACTAAACCAGCCTGCACAAGAAGCTCCTCTCCTCTCCATCTGACTGACCTACCTGCTCCCTGTTTGAGGCTCTACAAAATTGCCACTTTCTTGTCAATGCTACCCTGGCTCTGGCCGGCTGGGACTTGTGCCACCCACAGCAGGAAAGCTGGTGATGGGGCACTGGGGGCTATGGGACCTCTCCTTGTTTCATTCTCCCAGGCAGGTGTCTTACCCTCTGTGGGAAACTTGGGAGAACAAATAAAGTCAAGCCATTGTTCATCGCAATGTGTCCCTCATTCATGAAATCCCTCCGTTTCATTGCCTTCTCCAGTAGCAGCCCCCAGTAACATAACACCATCCCAGTGGTGACCAACAGTATTAGGTAGTGTCGTAGAAATGGGGGAAAAAAAATGAAAATAGTGTTTCCTGGGTTTTGTTTTGATCTGTCAGTATGTAGCAGTGTTAATGCTCTTCTTTCTTCTCGTAATGTTGATATAATTTGCATTTAAATATTAATTTTTATATTCCTGCTCTCCCACGCCCACCCTCTTGCATTACCAAGGCATGTGGGTGTCCCAGAAACTCCGCACCGCCCTCTGAGCCGGGAAGGGGCCATGTTCCCTTCCCACAGCTGCTCTCTGAGTCAGAGAAGGTCTGTGAGTTGCCAGAGGTGACATGGGAGATGGGTACGTTGGAGCAGGGAACTGAAACCCTGACACCACGCAATTGCCCTGCTGCGCGTCGCAGAGTTCGTCCTCCCTGCTCCTCTGGCCTCGGAGAAGTGCCTGGCTTCTATCCCTGTGCTACCACAGCTGCCTGTTGAGGATGCAGCTGTTGACAGCCACTGGTAATTCCCAGAAGGAGCACTTAGACCTCGCTCTCCTTGAGTCACCACCACCCAACATACTGTAATTTTGTAGTTCTTTCCGGCAGCTTCTTATTTGATCTTCCCCACATAGTTCTCTCCGGGTCCAGCTACTCATCACCCCAAATTCGGTGATGTTTCTTTGTCCTCCTTCCTCTTTGTGCTTTGCATCCACACTGAAAACTGGGACAAGCAAAGGCCTTGGTGAGCTGCTTTTCTTTTTCCCCTGTTGTCATTTTGAGTTAAAAAATATCCACAGAGAAAACCAATGGCAATTTCTAATTTAGTAATAATTTGCTAAGGAAAGAAATTACTAATTGCTGCTCTTAAATGTTAAACTTGTTATCTGTTTAATTACTGTTAGCTGGGTTTCTCCAAGACCTCATTAACTAAGCATCTGGTTTTATAGATGCAGTTCTTAAGGTCGCAGATGTTTCCTGCAATTACCAGGCCATGACAGGGAACTTATTAACATATCCAAATAATTAGTGAAAGACAAGTAAATTCCCTCTGTTCTGTAAAATCGGAATGATTGATCTGTTGCTGGCTTAAAGGACGGCAGGACAGGGGCACTCCCGGCCTACAGTGAGACAGATGTTTGTATTTTCTCTTTCCTTAACGTAACACTGTGCTAACAACTCGGGCAAGCTCCCAGCCTCTTCCAGAGTAACCCAGGGGCTACTTTACAATAGACGATTAGCTACTTTCTTCAAATCTTTCAAAATCTAGCCATCTTAATCACATTTCCCTCAGATCTCAAACATACGTGGTAGACAAGGGACTTATTTCCTGGAGTCTGTACCAAATCATCTCATGCCTCAAACCAGTGTGGAGAAGGTGGGATTGTGTTGGCTATATTGAGGAATGAAAGAATCATAGGATCTTCTAGATTGGAAAAGACCTTTAAGATCACCAAGTTCAACTGTTAGCCTAACACCGCCAAGCCTACCACTAAACCATGTCCTTTGGCACCTCATCCTCGTGTCTCAAATACATTCAGGGATGGTGACCCAGCCACCTCCCTGGGCAGCCCATTGCAATGCCTGTCAAACCTTCCAGTGAAGAAGTTTTTCCTGACAGCCAATCTAAACCTCCCCTGGTGCAACTTGAGGCAATTTCGCGGTCAATTTTAGTTCCCACTTTTCTATTCTCTCTCCTTTGCGCAGCTATGGAGGTCATGAAACACCCCCTTCATCTGGCTCCCTTGCAAGCAAAAGGCCTTTCCTCAGCCGTGTGCCTTAGGGCGCTGAAACCCTTGTTTCATGCTGTCACAGTGCCTTGACCCCCCTTTTGCACCAAGCCTCACAAATTTGCCCCTGCTCCTTCTTCTGGATTTATCATGTTCCTTCGGGTGAGCCTGGCACTGAATCCTCCTGGTCCTTGCTAACCAGCAGTTCCCAGCTGCCCCTCTCCCCTCTCTCCGCCTTTCCATGGAGAAAAGCTCAGCCATGGAGGCACTGATGGGCAGCTCCTCCGAGGCAGCAGTGACCGTACCCGCCTGTGCAGCTCTGGGAAGGAGCAGCTACAACAGCTCTGGTGTGGAGCGCTCACCCTGGGGCAGGAGTGATCCTCACCCACGGCTCTCCTCAGTTTCCATGCTGGTTTTTACTCCGTAGTGGTACCTCCAGTCCCAACTGTTTCCTAACGCTTTGGATTTGTTCTGAACTACCCCCTGGTTCTGCTGCCCACGCTCCGCAGATCTCTGCTGTACCTGCAGTGTCAGGCCTGCAGCTCATTAGCGTTTCAGGTGTCTTCCCCGCTATTGCCCCCGCGGATCCAAAGGGCTGCGAAGAGCTGCCAGCCCCTGGGAGCCTCCTGGCACCCTGGGTGCTACCCACAGGCTTTGAAGCAAGAAGCCGGCGGTAGGGCGAGCGGAGGCAGCCCAGCTGTCAGAGCCCGCACACCTCCCGCGCGCCGGTGTGAGTGTGCACGCTGCTCTCCGCCGCCTCTTCGTCAGAAGTGGAGCGGCTAATTACTTCCTGCCACTTGTTATCTGATGAATCCTGATGCCTCTCTCACCCATTTCTTGGAGGTATAATTTGGGGGGGTATAGTAACAGGTCACTTTGACATCCCAGGGATGATAGGACCCTAAATTAATTAAAAGTACTTTCAACTCTGCCCCTATTTTAGCAGTTTTCCGATATACTTTAACGACCTACACCCTCTAATGATCATTTCGCTCGAGATTTAATTTACTAGGGAAACTTCCTTCAGAATACTACTACGGACAGAAAAAGAACAGTTTTTAATCAGGGCTGTTCATTAGCAGCAGCAATCAGTCTGGCAGGTAGCATGGGCCACCGCGCTGCCTCCTGATGCATGTACTCATTAACAGGGAAGTTCAGAGAAGCGATTAGGCCTTTTGTCTTCAGAGTGGTGTTAGAGACTGAATACCTTGTTGACTCTGAATTCAAACACAGACATCCGGATTTTACTGGGCAAACTGGTTTTGGCCCACATTATGTGTGTAAAGGCAAATGCTGAGGAATATAATGCTACAGGTAGACTTTTTTTAGCTGAATATTACACTGGGGATGTTATGTGTAAGTATACACATGTGTATGTGAAAAGGAGTTTGAACACACTTCTGTATGTTCGAAGCCCAAAGCCCAGGCCTCCTGGGAGGGGCTGGGATGCTGGCTAGAGGGGATTTAGCATAGCTACTAGGAAAACATGATGGTTTCTCCAGGAAAGCGGGACTTTGTGTGGTCTTGTTAACCAATAAGCTGACATCAAAGTCATCAGATGTTGTTCTCTGTTTTTTCTCAACACTGGAATAACCAGAGTACCTCACTTGGTCAAAAAGGAAAAACTTGGTCACTTGGGAAAAAAGACTGGGATGCTCGAGCTGTCCAGAAGCCCAGTAGTGATCTGCTTTATTCAGTGATGAAATAGGCCTTTCCTCTGATGTCTGCTAGAGCAATGATGTAGAGGCAGTGATAATCCATTTCTAATTGAGAAATGAGAGCCCTTAAGTATTCAGGAGGGGTTCTTGAGCCAGATGAGGATGGGCACTTCCTACCGATTCAGGGTTCAGCTGGAGGAAAGGCTGCTATTTAAAAAAAAAAGTTATTTTTTTCAGCCAAAGATTGTCTCCTCCCCATGTTTGTAGGTGACTTTTTTTCAACCTGCTCTGAACTTCTACTATGAGAGCACAGACTGGGCACAGTATGCTTGTGGGAGGAAAGAGAGAATCCAGGTGTCACTGGAAATTATCTCACTTTATAATGAATTAACTGGACCTAAATACCCAATGGAGATGCCATAAATGTGTTTAAACTGAAGCTTTTCTCAGGAGAACTTGTTTTTTTACCCCAGGCACTTTGAAATGACAGCATTAAAGTAAAAGGTTTTGTTGCCAAGACGTGCAGAAAACAAAGAGTACTTTCCAACTAATTCCATGGCCCATCGCCTACTTTGGAAGAGCCACGTTAGTTTTAATTTTTTCCTTGTAGTAACTCTTGATGACCTTGCCCTGGCTCCATGAAGAGGGGACGTCTCAGCCCACTGCCATTGACATCCCCTGCCCAGTGCCACGAGGTAGCAGCTGTCCCACACCCCTGAGTGACCGGGGGCTCATCTGCAAGCACAGCCCCGTGCCTCCGGTCAATCTAAAAACAGTAGTCTTCTTATAGCCTCTACTCCACAGTCATGACAGAGTCCTGCCAACCCCAAGAGTGTTGTTCACAGGCCAGGATCCGCCCGTCGCTGCCAAGCTGCCCACAATGAGCTTCAGAGGCTTCGCTTGCTGGCGGTGCCTCGGTCACAGTGGCGCAGGCAGCACTCAAAAGCCTGCCAGCTTTTGCAACTGGACAGCCTGGGCAGCTTTGAGACATGCCCCCATCCCCTCCCAATCCACCCTTCTCCCCTTTGGTTCCCCAGTGCCTGCTGAAGTTGCCAAAGCTGTGATGCCCAGTGCCATGCCTAGACCTGCTTTGCTTCACTCCTGAAGAATGGTATTTCCCAAAAATTTCCCAGGGAGCCTGCACCACACATCGCTGGGTTTCACTCTGGTTATGATCAGCTGACTTTGCTTATGCTCCATCCTTCAGAGTAAAAGGGGCGATTCCCCTCCCTCACTGCCAACCCCAGACTTTAAATAGCTGCAGAGCGTTACATCTTTGCTTAGCCAAACGAGATATGTGGTATTTTTGTCCTTCCTTGTCGATCTCCCACTGTCCCTCTGATCTTTTGTGGCTTATCTCGCATTTTCACGCTATCCGCTAGCGCGTTCCCAACCCGCGGCCTCCAGCCGCTGAGCGCCGCGGTGGGAGGGAGATGTCATCAGGCCATTTGTGCAGGGATGCCCTCCCCTCCTCTTTGCCCCAGCGCCACGGGAGCCTCACCAGCGGGTGTGAATAAGCAGAGTTTAGAGCCGTTCAAGCCCCATCCTCCCTCCGACGCAGACTGTTCGTCGCTCTGCCACACGGCATAAATCTGATGCACTAGTATTTGCCTAAGGTCTTTTATTTTTTAACTTCTAGGTCCCTAAAAACATCTGGCTCAAAACTGAGGTGCTTGGAGCTTACTAAAGGCTGAATGGATTTTATTTTCTGGCTGGAAATGAAATATTGGTCCTATTACAATCTGGCTTGGCAATCTGCCGTTGGATTTAGCCGGGCCAGAACGCTGAGCTGTATTTTAATACTGTTGAGGTATTTCAATGTGCAAAATTACTTTCTTCAGGAGGAGAGCTAATTAAATGAAATAAAACAAAGTTCACCACCACCGGAAATGCCTTATGACATTTACTGATGGCTCAGTACATCCCTGTGGCTTTAGGCTGGTTAAGGAGAGATACAAAAACTGTATTATTCTCTATAAAGTTTGGTACGTTTTAAGTCACTTGTGTAACTGCCTCTCGTATTTCCTAGGATGGTGTCTGCGTGCAGGTCCCTGGATGTCTCTCGCCGTATTCACCTTAACACTCGCATTCGTTTTAATGCATTTATTTTCCGTGTGTGCACGTGTCTATGAAATGGTGTAACTCCAAGCATTTTATAGGAAACGCTGTTATTTTCAGAGGAAAATCTTTTGGCAGAAAAGCAAACGCTCTCACTATCGAGCAGAAAGTGAGCGAGTTTGCTTACTGGAAAATACGGTCAGGATAATTCTAGTATTGAACCAGATACCTTTTGTTAAGTCAGATCATGTTAAAATAATGCAAGGCATGTTAAAGTTCTATCAAATGTGCAAAATAATTATTAAGCATACACATATTTCACGTGTGCTTTAAAATGAACCGATCAAGTGTGCACACGTGGTTCACTTGGACAACTAGTCTTTCAAATGTACTGTAATTACAAGCTGATATCAAGTATTGCCATCCTATTCTTGTAAATTCAGCTTCAGCCCTGGTAAGCGATAACCCAAATGAAAGGTTATGGTACTTCTAAGATTAAAAAAATATGTATCACGAGAGGTTTTTTTAAAAGAATGTCAAAACTCAAAATAGAGAATCAAATTACCCTTTCAAAAACATTTCCTAATTTCTGATTCAATAGCAGCACTTTTTTGTTTTCTGGAAGAGAAAATTTCTAGTGACCCGTATCTACGCGTGAGTGTCCAGAACCACAGCTCCAGGCGAAGGCACAGCCTTGGCCCTGTTCCCACATACCTGACTTGCTTCAATGGACACTGGTCTAAACAAGGAAAGGTCAAGACTGACTGATCAAGGGCAGGAATCTTTATATGAGTAACAGAGAAAATTCTACAAAATATAAGAACAGCTATTTTCTGATATTCCTTCCCATAACTAAAGTATTCAGCAAGGTGTAGTGGAAGCCACGTGCATTTCAAGCGGCTCCCAGAATGTTCCCACACTGTCATCAGGAAAAAAACAACCAAACAACAAACAGAAACCCAAAACCAAAGAGAGGGCTGCCCTGACAGCCGAAAGCAAACCCAGGGCCTGACTCCCTGGAACAGCAGCAAGCTCCAGGAGCTGAGCTTCTTGCGTTTAGCCATCAGCAAACAAGGCAGCACAAAAAACCCCACCATTTATCACAGCTGCTGTGAGATTCTTCTTTTTAATCTCAGGCAAGAGGTCCAGGAGCGTGTGAGCAGAGGGAGTGAACCACCCTCATTAGCCGTGGTAGGTCTCCTCCATCTCTGGGGAAGCTCATTGATCTTGCACTGAAGGGAAGGCTGCACAGGTACTGCTCCCCAGTCATACAGAGGATGTCATGCTCCAGAGCTATTCTGGCACCTCTTCCCAGCATCAGAATCAATGGAGTAGCTGCAGATAAAGATGCCTGGAGAAATTTAAAAGGGAGAAATTTACGAGAGCTTTACATGATGTTTGTAGAGTTGCTCCTTTTTGACCTGAAACGTTGAGCTCAAGGAAACAGTTGTTTGGTTTCGGGGGATTCCCCACTGTGCTCCTGGGTGGGCAGCATGCAGCCAGGGCAAGGTTGTTCTCACACTGCTCAGCAGAAGGGGAACCAAGCATCAAGTTTAAAATAGCCGTGAGTTATTTTCCATACATCCTTTCCCCGGTCTTGGACCTACACTGGCTTTCTATAAGCAACTGAATTATCTTTTCCGTTCTGCACCAGCACACCATGGCGGCACGTGGGGATCCCGGTTACGCGCCCCTGTTACTCATCTTTGACTGCCAGGTTTTGGCTGGCTTCCCCGCTAAACACAACATTGTTATCGTAAGCGTATTAACTATGTGGAGTCGTACTCCACAGCTCTCCCGTGTGGAGGCTCTCGTGGCTGGTAGGTCAGGCGTAACTGAAGCCATCCTTGATGCTTCACGCCCCGCCGGCAGCAGTGTGTTTGGCACACGCTGCCTGCCAATGGCCTTATGGTGCAGCACGCTCTCCAAGTTATGGGTAGCTGAATACAACCTTAAAAAATAGAGAGAAAAACCACACTTTCTTTGTCCTCATAATGCCTAGTGATTGCTTGGTGGTCCTCTCCTTCCAGGTCCTCTCTCTCTCTCCCCAGCTTCTGTAGGCATTTAGGCAGCATTCTCACCGCAGTGTGCTTAACAAGGGCTCTGAAGAGTGACATGCTTCTCTGCATTTCTCCCCTCTTCCTCAGTTGGTGGTCACTGGTAACTTCCAAATCAGTGCTTTCTCTTTCTTTTCCTTGTTTCCTATCTTCCACCTCCTGGTGCGACTCTAGAAGGGCCCAGGATGGGGGACGAGTCACCCCTTGCTGTTCATACTGTGGTTTTGTGGCAGTGCGTTCATAACAGACGAGATCTTTAAGGTCCCTTCCAACCCAAACCATCCTATGATAGAGGGAAAAGAAAGGAACGTATCCTGTGGGAGAAAATAAGGGAATGAGGAAAAGAAGGAAAGCACAGACTGGGACCTTGGCTGTATCAGGCTGTGGAGAAACTGGGAATATCCTTTTAGAGGAAGCCTGTTTCTGCAGGGGCAAACTGTGCAGGACTGCATACCTGCAGAAGAGTATCACAGCCTTCATCTCACTTGATAAACCTTTTATTAGGGGGAGAAGGTTGCTGGTGGTAATCACACAGCCCCTGCAGAGACTATTGTGTGCGCTTATAGGATTGGTTTCAATATCTGCACAGTACAGTTTTTAATAGACAGCATTAGGGTCACATCAGGCAAGCCAGATGGTCAAAACTCAGCCTGCAGTCAGGTCTGGTCAACTGCTACAAGGAGCAAGTAGTTGATCCTCACTCAAGTAACTCCTGCGAGACTGCTGTGGATTCAGTTTGATGCCTGTGGTCAGCCTGTGGGACTTCTCCTCACAGGGCTGGAGAAATAGATGACATTCAAGGTGAGGAGAAGACACTGGGACACCGAAGGGACATTGCATGGACACTGCCGGGCTGTCAGCCTGCCTGGATGCAGGAGCTGACCACGGCAGATTCCCACTGCAGATGCGGGACGTGTGTGCTTGTGTTCACCGGCGGGTCGAACGGGCATTGCGCGATGCAGTCCCTCGGCGGCGGCGCTCCAGCCAGAGCTCCTGAACAGCAGTGACACGGTGCTAACATCGTGTGTGTCCAAGTGAAAGGTATTGTCTTGGTTCTTTGTCCTTCTGGGACATGCTCCTCCCTCACTCCCCATTTTGTTTTATTTTTTTCTGGATGGGTTGATTTGCCATGGATTTTCTCTGCAACAAAAGGTGAAAGCAAAAGCTGTTAATTTCTGAGTCAGCTAACTGGAGAAGAAAATGATTTGTCCCTAATAAATCTTTAGAAGTTTGATGAGAACATTCACCTCAGTGAACTGACTGAGAAGGGCACTAAGTGAGGTAGGTTGAGGTGATGGGTAAATGGCTGCTCCCTTTTTCTTTTATTTTAAAAATGTGCGTGGAATACAGACATTCCGAAGGAACATCTCTGGAAACGAGCTTGGGAAATTTGAGATGGGCACTGGTACATTCAATAATATGTATGTGTGAGACGTTCGATTGCTCTACAAATGTGGGCAGAGGGAATGTTTGCCAGAAGGAAATTTATAGAAACAACATGGGGGGAAAATAGCTGAAGAAGATGCTGTTTCTCTGATCCATAAAATACGGGCATGGCTGCTTAGTTGGGATAATTCGGTCTTTTCATCGAGTGCCTTAGAGACATGTCTGTTTGCAAGAGGTGAGAAGCTGGCTCCTAGCGCAAAAGGTGTTAAATGGAGAAGTTAGAGCCATTGTCACTGCAGCAAGACTAAAACTACAGGAGTTGGTTTTAATTCACTGCCCCTGTGTCTCTGCAGTGTGTTCTGCACTTAGATGAACTGACACCAGACTAGCAACCGAAGTCTGGCAAACCCGGGCCTGCAGGCCCAGCCCTGAGCCCAGCGGTAGCCTGGTTACAGGGGTGATGGTGAGAGCTGAGGGGGGACAGTGGGCCGTCTCAGGAAATGTAGAAGAGGAAATAGTTGGAAATTCACACATTTACTTATGCTCTTGCTTGGGAATTGTGATAGGAAGGGGCATCTAGGAAAAGCTGGAATACAGAAAACACCGGCAACTTGTTGTACCAAAGTAAGGCAGGCGCTGCGTAAGAAGGCATTGGCTTTCAGGATTTTATAGTTGAAGTCATCACTTCAGTTCATATGTTTTGTAACCCCTGAGTCAGTCTTATTTTTCAAACACGCTGTGAAATTAGAAATCCTCCAAATGTGTGCAAAGCCTGCTTCAATCTGAGGAAGACGTAGGAAAGAAGGGGAATGAAAAAGGGAGGAAAAAAAGGCCTGGGATTACATCCAGAACTATTCAGCTACAGGATTCTCCATCTGCCAAGAGCAGAAGAATGTCTTTCTGAAATGAATAGCACCCAAAATGCTGAATGAAGTGAGCATAAGGAGCTCTATCAAATCAACAATTATTTGGTGAGAGGAATACGATTTTTCTGGGCTAAAGTGAGCTGAAACGCTAAAAAAGTCTGTTGCCAAATATTACATCTGGAGGACTGCTGCTGCACGTTTTGTGGGCATCTTTACATATACATTTTCATTCTACTAGGGTACCCTGGGAGAGCTGCCTCCTGGTGTGAAGACTGGGATGCTAGCCCCAAAACCACCCTTGAAAAGAAGATGAACTACAACGCTCACAGTCAGGTTCTGGGGGGATGCCCTGGGCATTGTAGGTAGGAAAGAAACGGCAGTTGTCCTCAGAGTCAGAACACTGTTGCTGCAATCCTTTTTGTCCTCCAAGGCATGCAGGACACGGTGCTGCTGAGCAACTGGTTTTCACAGGTCATCAGCCTGTAGGTGTTCATGTGCGTATTTCCCACCTTAGGGAAAATGAACGTTACCAAAAAAAAGTGAATATACCCTAAATCACACAGTCCTACAGCAAGGTTCTTTGCTTTGGAGTTACAGAAGTCACTTCTAAGCATGCAAAGTTCAGAAAAAGTAAGGATTATGTTTCCTCTTGGAAACTGTTACTCTTGGCCCGGGGATATGGATAGGAAAGAAATTCCCACCTTTCTCAGAGCTCTCTTTAGTTTTATTTTAACAAAGAAGCTCCAACCACTGCCCCCCAGCAGCGGCCCTGGCCTCACGCACCACCTCTGAGGCTGTGCTGGGGCAACAGCGCAAGGAAGAGAATAGGGAAGGCAAGGGTTAGGGTTAGGAGATTTCCAGGGCAGCTGCCTTGGCGTGGCTTCCCATCGGCTGCACACGGCAGCCTTCGGATGGGCTTAGCTATGGACAGCAAGGTCTGGAGGGCAGGGTCCGAGCCAAAACGGAGTGGACAGGTCGTCTTCTCCTTTGCATTGCAGGTTTTGGACAAAGCACCCTTTATCTCAGATGAGTTCCGGTACAAAATATGCTCGCTGCTAACGAGGCCGAGCAGAGCAAAAGATGCAGGGTTTGTGAAGCTGCGTTTTGGCCAGCTTCCCTTCTTCAGGGCTTTGCTGAAATACGAAGGCTGTGGCAGAACCGTGGTAATTGGTGCGTTCTTGAAAACGGAGGTGCTATAAAAAGCCAAACAGAGCTTGAAGTGGAGGGGACATCAGAGTTGGTGTTTTTTTTTTTTACCACTACTTGTGGTGAACAGAATACTAATTAGTCTGGGAATACAATATTGTTTGGTCAGATAGTTCAATAGTTGCAGCATGCCGCTTTATTTATTTGCCTCCCTCCAGAAGTCTCTTTCTCCCTCTTTTCCCTGATTCCAGCTTTGCTGGTGTGGATTAGCTGCCTAGCCTTCCAGTTGGAGGAAGGTGCCTATTTTAATTGCCCCAGATTTGTCTCCTTTCTCCCAAATGGAATATCCTCTTGTCTTTTCCTGTCTGTGTCCTGAATGGAACAAGAGCTGTGTAGTGTTTGGGGCAATTTTAATGAAAAAAAAAAATAGAACTGGAAATTAATTTATGGACTGAGAGTGCTCTGCACAGGGCCTGCACAGGAAAGGACTCGCTAAGTAACAGGAGATGGTTATATTGGTGTCTCAGAGATAAAGAAACAGCTCAGTAGCCCACCTCTGCCCAGGCACATAGTGAACGTGAGGTTACCTCATCCCTCAGCATTGACAGTATTGACTCATACAGGTTTATCGCTTGTGATTTACACTCCCTCCACAACCACAGCTGTGATACAAAGCTCTGCGATTTGAATATATATATATATAGATTTTTTTAATCAACCTCTTGATTTTTGTATCTTTAAAGGATTGTAACATTTTCCCAGGCTTTCATCATCCATTTCAGTGAAGTAAAGCTTTGGCCAGTCCCTGGCTTCTCTCTTTTCCTCTTTTGTGTTTTGCCCTCTTACAGGCTTTGTGGTGTCTTCCCCTCTGTCGTTGATTGCGTCTCAAAAGTAAATGCTAATAGCCATAAGGGTGCCTCAACCAGCTCTTTTGGTGGCTCCAGAACTGCTTTGTCTTCTAGTCTGGCTTCTCCTTCCTCTGCCAGCACGTTAATTGTGTTAGACACTTGATCGCAGTTAATCTTCTTACTATTGTATTAGAGTAATACAATAAAAGGGCAAAGGAAAATCAATAAGAAAGTCTTCACAGCCCATCAGTAAATCAGAAGAGTCTCAGCAAGGCAGTGAGTAAAGCATTTAACAGTCTGTAAGCTGCTTCTCTTGAATTAAAAACTAATGAGAAATAATAACTGGAAGACTCTAAATTAGCTATACTCATGTCTGGCCATAAAAAGGAAGATGCGAGGGAATCTCTTCACAAGGCACTTGGGAGAAGGGTGATTTGGGAAGGGAAGTTAAGTACTTTCCCAGCATTAAACAGCTCCGGACCTAGGACAGCCTCTCTCCAGTGTTGAAATTTCACCATGGAAGAGACAACAGCCCAAAATCCTGGAGCAAGTGCTGCTGCTTAAGGTTCTGGGAAGTCCCTTAGCAGATCCCTTTTGTGCTGATGACTGTGCTGTGGGCAACACGACTCCAGAAGGGCTCTGCGCTGGGCTCCTCCCAGGGAGTGTCTTTTCTTCACAGAGGTATTTCTATCACGGGATGTAATGGAATGAGAGGACCTCAGTTCCTTTATTTCTTCTCCTTCTTCCCTCTTCCTCCTTTGTATTTTTTTACTCTTTAACAAGCTGTGGAGTTCACACAAGTGTCTGGATCTGAAGGAGGAATCGCTCCATTACTGGAGGGCAAAAAAGGCGTTAAGGTGTATGTTCAGCACTTCTCTTGCCATAGAAAACTCCTATTGCTACCTTTTGAGATTTTAATGGATTTTTTTTGAGTCATGATGCTTGCTGGTAGGCTTTATCTACTCTCAGTAATTTATAAAAACACATCCTTTCATGTGTTTTCCCCCTTACCTCTCCTCACAATGAGGAATGGTTCCAAGCAGATGCATATGAATCCATTCCATGCTCCGCAAAGTCTATTCTCCCAAAAATGAACTTGAGAACAATGAGATCATTGGTCTGCCAAGGTGCCTGTCAGTCGTGTTTGCTGACCCTCTATCATCCTCTGCGTGTCACCATCAAGTGTCACCGGGCTGGGGAGCAGGTGTGCACACAGCTGGGTGTGATGTAACCGCCCCACGGCCAGCTCTGAGCTAGCTGGGGCTGCTGCTCTGGTGCAGAACAACCACAGCAGCACTCATGTGGTCCAGCCGCCCTGAGAGCTCGACGAGTTTCTCAGGGCCTTTTGCAATCCCACGCTGACTTTAGTCAAGGCAAGCTAGGTAATTTAGAGAGTGTTACAAGCCTGCAATACGCTGACCCATAAGGAAACCTACAGCCTCCACAGTTTGCAGACTTTGTGGGGAAAAGTAGAGGGCTGGCATTACACTTTTGTGTTGATGCAGTCCTCGTCGTAGCAGGCTTCTGGTCAGGAGGAGGGTCCATCGCTGCCGTTGTTACGTGAAAGGTGAATAACGATAACGCCTTAATGATGGCTTGCAGCAGGCTGGCACACAGGCGGAGATGCGACAGATGGTGCACAAAACTAGTTCCTGCTGCCGTAGTGAAAGTAATCTGTTAAAATCTGCAGGTTTCGTCACGTAAGGGTAAATAATATGCTTTTACCCTAAGGCAATGAGATCTGCCAGGCTAGCAGGTGCTGTGTGATCACGTCTCTGGTGTTAAACATGGTTTCTTGGGCATTTAATCCTTTCTAATTTTTTCAGTGACCCAGCTTCCATGAGATTTTCTGACAGAGCAAGCCCTGAGACTCCAGTTTAGGATGAAGACCTATCAAACCATTAGTTGTCTGGCTCTGCTTGTGTCCCCGTTTCCCAGCTCTGTGTTTTCTTAGGCTCTGCTGCTGGGAGCTTAGTCAACAGGAGTATGTCTATACTTCATTAGCTGTATTTCATTAGTAGTCCATTTTGAGGATACAGAATGAGCGTTTTTAAAGCTATCCTGCTTGGTTTGCTTCTTCATGTGACTGATTTTGCCCAGTTCTGTGCTAGTAATTAATAAGTAATAGCACAGAATGGTAACAGCTCACACTGCAGGAGCCAGGGACCAGCAGAGTGCTCTCCAGCTTTTTTTAGACATCAGTGAGCAAACATCCTGTAGCTCTCTCGATTTACTTGGAGGTCTTTCCTGACCATATACAGTGCTCAATTACATCCTTACTTGGGAAAAAAAAAAAACAGCAAAAAAAAAAAAAGACAGGGCTAAAGCTGATTAATATGATGAGGGACTCAGCAAGGAGCAGTCATGAATAAAAAACCCCAAACCTTGATCATCAGTATCAAGAACAGAGATGTGCTGGCTTTTCTATAGAAGATGGAAGTCCAAAATTTAAATGGGTAGAAGCTGAAAATAAAAAATGGGTGGACTTCTAAATGATGATGATAGAATGATAGAATGGTGTGGGTTGGAAGGGACCTTAAAGACCATCCAGTTCCAACCCCCCTGCCATGGGCAGGGACACCCTCCACTAGACCAGGTTGCTATGATATTGGTGTAATGGACATACCAGAAACTTGGAAAATAAGCTGAGCCATGGGACAGCATAGGTGTAGGCTGTGACTGGTGAAGGAATTCAGATTACGCTGGGCTACTCTGTTTAAAAAGAGCTTGGAGTCAAACCAGGTAAATAAGTCATCTGTGGCATACAGGTAACGGCGAATCCCCGCGGTTTGAAATACTGTGCCTAAAAGGGAATATCGAGCAGAGGGATGCTCTCAGCCACCTGACCAGGCTGGTGACCTTGACTGAGAAATGGGAAGGGTAATGAGAAAGCACGAAATGGCAGAAAACAAAGGAGGCTGGAGCTCTCGGTGATGTCCTGCAGCCTGGGTAAATGTTATGAGAAAGCGTGAGGCAGAAATTATATTTGCAGATGCCATAAATAACTGCTTGTTGCCACAGCCCGCCAGAGAACACAACTGAATAAAAACAGCTCCTGGTCTTGACCTGAGCCATGAGAAGAGCATTGCTGTGGATGCAAGTATCACCCAAGCATTTTAGCATGATGACCACAGCGCACCCAAACTCAGCAAGTCTACAGGCATTAAAAAAAACCCACAAAGACCACAGTGTAGAGCGTCAGAAAGGACAAAAATGTACAAATGAGAAAACCTTTTAGAAATTAACAGCACAGGTAAAAACTCTAAACACTTGCAGATGTCGTGGGCACATTTAAACACATCGAAAACTCAGAGTAGGGTTATATTATGTGTTGAAAAAAGACTTTCAAAGTTGGCACAGGTAAAGAGCAAAGTAAAGGAAACCAGAAGAAAAAAGATATCTTGCAGAACAGAGGGGAAGGTACAAATGAGGAAAAATGGAAGAGAATACACATTCTGGGAAAGGAAATGTAAAACCATAACAAAGCAATAGGTAATAAAAAGGTTCTTGGTAGCAGCACACTAAAGGCACGTAATAAGAAAATTTTCAAACGTCAGAAACAGAAGGTGGCTGGCAGGAAGTTGGTGTAGCTGATAAATGATCAAAGTGTATAAGGAAGGCAAAGCAATAGGAGGAAAGCCAAATGGATTATTTCCATTGGTGTTCACCCCAATTTAGGAGTTCAGTGGAGCTGCCATACTGAAAACTTTAATTGGCCAAGCCTGATGAAAGGCCTCAAACTGAAGTGACATTAAAAGCCTTTTTAAAACAAACCAATAAAATGGATAACAACAGATCAACAGGACCAGATGGCACTCACGCAGGAGTTTCAGAGCAGCTCTGATATGAAATTGCCAAACTATTAACTGTGGCGAATAACCCACTGCTTAAATTGGTTTTGCTTAAATTAGCCTCAAGGTTAGGGGAAGTGGGACATGTGATGCCCACTTCAGACAAGCTCCCTAGAAGAACCCAAGGAACTACATACCCATAAATCTGATTTTCATTTGAGGAGCATTTGTGAGAAGCTTCATAAAGAAGAGAATTAGTAGACATATGGAGAAATACAAAATAATGGAGGAGAATCAGCACAGCTTGGAAACCACGGCTCATAAATCTGTTGTTAGGGTTTTTTGCAAGAATTATCATGCATGTAGACAAAGCTGATCCAGTAGACACAGTGTACTTGGATTCCTCAAAGCTTCTGGTGAAGTCTCTTCCTTAAATAAACCAAGTTGTCCTAGGGGTAAAGACTGCCTTATGGGTTAACAACTAAAGACAAGGAACTAAGGGCAGGAACACCTGTCAATCTGTACAACAGAGCAAGGTCGCCACTCAAGGTCACACAGCGATGAGTGGTGGCCACATGGCAGCTCAATGTCCTCATGAGTGGCCTGAAAAACTATTTTCATTGGTGGTGGGAAAACTTGCCCACAACATTCAGGGGCTTGGGATGACCAAAATCCAAACTGATTGTGAAGAGTTACAGAAAGATCTCATGGTACCGAATAGCTTGAGAATAAAACAGCAGATGAGAGTCAACGCCATCAAGTGCAGAGGAGTAGACGTAATTCTAGTGCATATAACTTTGCATGCACGGTGGTGGGCCCTGAAGAATTACCTCTGAGGAAGACTATCTCCATGTTCAAGAAAGTTTCAGCTAACCCCCACAGCAGTTGTCAAAAAGGTAAATGGGTAATTAAAAACCAGCAGGAAAGAAACGAGGGCATAACGCGGGATGCTTTGCCATTCTGGGGACCCACAGTGCGCTATCATCTTGAAAGGCTGATGATGCCCTGCTGGCATCATCAGAGGAAAGATGTAAGAAGAACCTGAAAAGGCAGAGGAAACGGTGACAAAGCTGTTGAGGGTTGTGGAGCAACGGCTGTATGAGTAGAAAAGAAAAAGACAGGGACAGTTCAGTCTGGCAGAGACACCAGAGAGAGAAGGTACGACCGGGGCATGTAAAATCAAACATCCCATCCAGGAAGCCAATAAGGAGGGATTACTTGCTCTGCCCGTAGCTTGCAGCTGCTGAATCACTCGGATGTGGTCTCCTGTGGTTGGCCCTTCAAAGAAACGTGACCTAGTTAGCCAGTCTTTGGCTCCAAACAACGAACAGCCACGCACGCCCGTGCCCTCGGAGAGCACCCCAGCCCAACAAACCCTACCCCGCCATTCCTGGCAGGACCACTGAGAAAAGGAGGAGTATTTCTTTCCTTGCATATTCAGCAGTGCTTCAGCGCGGAATGTGGAGCTGTGCAGGGCACTGTGACTACCACAAAGTCAGGATTCCTAGGGTCAGTGATGCTGTGGCTTTTGGCTGCTATCGCTGCTTTGCCTGTGTATTTTTAGTGCTGTTTCTGCCCATTAAGGAGAGAACACGTTTTCTAAGGGTGAGACTCTAACTGCCCGAAGTAGTTCCATTTAAATATTTGCTGATGATTGTCCCTGGAATAGGAGGTCATTTTGATTGCTTCTGTTAAGGTTCAGTGGTTTATGACCCCTGTTAAGAAAGAACACTAATCTGAAATCATGTGTAAAGCAGTGTCTGATGGCATTTATGGTCATTAGATGCTATCTTGTGTAGTCATAAAATTGATGTTTCTTTTTTGGTGGTTTTGTTTTTTTATGCTGCGGTTTTTTTCCACTCAGTAACATTTTATCTGTGCTGCTTCAGTCTCCTGAAGTCAGTTGGAAGGGCTGAAGCATTTTCATGTAAACAAAACAGACATTTTTGAAGAAGCTGAGACACAGCCCCGCTCAAGACCACGCAGCGCAACTGTAGCAGAAACAGCCGATTAATCTGTCTGTCTGTCATTTCCCACATCCCTAAACCAGGATTTTTGTGTGCAGTACTGAGATTTTTAAAGTAAAATGGTGACATACATGTAAATTGATCAGGAATCCCGAACAACGGTGAGGTTGGACTGACTCGCTAATTGGATGAGGACAAGAACAGCGACAACCAAGTCCCATCTCATGTCTCAGCCAGGGCCAAATGCAGTTCTGAATCCTGAAATCAGGGCTTGAGCTCTTCCTCTTGCCACTGAATCTTTGTGAAAAACTTTGTGTCTCAACTCTTGATTTTGATCCAAAGCTAGACTTGGTTCTTCTTTGACCGTGTAGATAAATTTAAAACTAGCCAGAAGGGTGGACAATCCTATGCTGCAGAGGGTATGATACTGAGCAGGTGACTAGGTGTTATCAGCCTTATGAAAACATTGATTCCTAACATTTTTACATTACATACTTACTAAAAATGCTGCTTTAAGTATCTTAGAGTGGTTGGTCCAGCTGATGCTAGGGGACCTGCGTTTGCAAAGTCTGTTCTTCTGGAAGGACTGTGTGTTGTGTATCACTTTTCATTGACAGTTTACAGAAAGGGTCTGAGAGAGAAGAAAAAGAAGGGGGAAAAAAGGTTCAACTAGTGAGTCTTCACTGCCCACCGCAGTGTGATCTGGCCATACCCAAGCAGCTGGTGCCAGAAGACATCTAGCACCCTGGAGGCACAGAGCCCAGCACAAGCTAAGTTCTTGTGGAAAGCAGGGTACGCCAGCCTGTGGCAGTCTCTGTGCTGCGAGCAGGCATGCTATCGAGTGTAAAAGCAGATTGGATACATCTTTACTGCACTGAAACGGGCAGCGTACACACATCCATAGCGATGAAAAGCTTTATTTTCTGCAGAGACGCTGTGGATCCCAATTACATAAACTTGCTTTGCCATCTGTAAAAAATGAGCACAATTGTCTGATAATCAGGTCCTGTGGCTAGCTGAGTTTTGGGGACGGGCACCTTTAGAGGTGCCCAAGAAGAACAAGGATGTTTTATGGCTAGGGTGGTGTCCTGCATCCTAGGTAGCAAGGGATATTGGCTTGAACCCATCGCAGGGGAGCAGTGGATTTCCTTGGCCAGGAAGAAAGGTTTCACTAATCTCTCTCCTGGCATGAGGCAGCGTTCAATCCACCTTTCTCATCACATTCCTCCAGCCCCTCTTTCCATCTTGCAGGCTCTCCTGATGTATTTCTGATCAAGCTGCATGACTTGTGGCCAGTACACAGGTTTGCTACCCTGTTCTGCCTCCAGACTTGACTGTGTATGAAGCAAGGCTGGGACCATCACCTGTGTCAGGATGGGATATCCTGCCAGAGAGCCAAACCTGCCACACTGCCAGCTCTCCTGTCTGTGTCTCCCCCCAGCTTCTTGTAGAGAATTGTGAGAAACTGCAAACATCCTTGGTTTAATGTAAGCATTATCTGGCAACAGTGAAAACATCCCTGTGTTATCAACCTTCTTCTCAGCACAAACCGAAAACACATCCCTGCACTAGCTACTATAAAGAAAATTAAATCTATCCCAGCCAAAACGCACACACAGTTTCAGTGACCCTCAAAAGATGCCTGGAAAGAGTCTTACAGAGATTTTTTTGAAATCCAGGTATGTGAGGCAGGCATTAGGGTTGCTTGAAAAAGGAACAACCAGGATAATGCTCTCTATGTAGGTGCCGTGTTATCACTTTTCAGAGGAAGAGAATATATCCTCTGCAACAGGGCAGAAAGCACAGAAGTGAGAAATGATGCTACGCATGAAGCCAAGTCACCCCAGGGATGCGGGAAAATGTCAGAGTAACTTTCTGGGCTTCACTAGAGAAGACCCAAGGAATTATTATCACTACGTGTAGACCTGGATGCAGCTAATGGTCTCTCTAGCATTGTCTGGATTAATACTACTGAGAACTGTTGCTATCCTTCCACACATGCTGGTTATTATAGTGGAATCTGGGAAGTGAAACCTAAACTATCCTTTTCCACTCAGCCACTGAACAAATTAAATGTGTGGATACGTTGAAGTTTTGATTTGGTAAATAGAAGAATATTATAATGCACTAATTTTAGAAATGAACTTCGGATCAAGAGATTGCTTGAAACTGAAAGAAAAGATAACCAAACCAGGCATGTAAACAATATTTTAAAGGGCCAAACTTTGTGAAGTTGGCTGCTGCGGTGTGCTTAAAAGCTTAATTACAGAGCGGGCTTTGAAAGTTTTTGCATCTTTGATTTAACAACGCAGAGTTTGTATCCAAGTAAATGGGGAAAGATGTTTAGGAAAAGGCTAAGGTCATCAGAGGAGAATAACAGTCACAAGATAGATGCTAATAGTAAAGAGACAGCCTGCAGCAAGACTGATGGCCTGAGATCAATGAAGTGCAGGGAGAAAGGAAAAATTGCCAAGAATCAAGCTGAGATGTATGTTGCAAAAGATATTAATAGAAATAGTAAAAAAACCACGAACCAAAACCCAGCAAAAAACAACATAGAAAACTTCAGGCACCAAGAAAGTGAAAAAGTGGGGCTGTCATGTGGTGAGGGTAGAATGGGAATAAATACAGCCAGTTTGTCACCAAAATGAAATTAATGTTTTGATTTTGCTGTCAGCAGAACCAGTGAGGAATACAAATAGGGAAAAAACAGGGTGGCTAGTGGGAATGGGGGCAGAAAACTATCATTTCTCAGATGAAAGCAAATTAGAAGTTGCTCAGCATGATTATTTCCAAGAAATGTTGGGAGCGGTGGCGGCGTCTGAGGTGGGTGGAGAAATGGCACACAAACTCCAAACGTCCCACCTCAGGGCAAAGGCAAAAGGAAAAGGAAGGATCAATTGATCTGAGTAACAGATCAATTAGAGCGCACAAGACTTCAGGTGGTTTGATTTGGTTTGTTTTAAGGAAAAGTATGATGAGAGACGTAAAGGTATTACAGCCAAGCTCAACACTGCTTCATCACGTTTACAGGGCAGCGCACTACTCCAAGAGGTGTCTTGGGAAGACGGCTGTTTTGCCCAGCCCAGGGACATGCAGCAGACCTCCCCAGCGTGCTGCAGGGCACGATGCTGAATTAGACGGAAAACTGCAGCTGTGGAGCTCAACAAATGTTGACAGAGCAGCCGGTGACCAGCTGGAAAGAGACAACGGCCTGGGTTGAAGGGGGAACTGGGATGCTTTCCTAATTCCAAGTAATTCCTAGGTGTCCATCCTAAGAATTGCTACAAATCTACCCGGGACAAATCTCACTGTAACAATGGGACTCCTGGGAACAAGAGCGATGCGGTGACTTACAGGTGGAACTGTGGAAGGTAAGTCCTGCGGTCACAGGTGACTCCCACATTTGGGCACCTATGTCCTATTAGTATCTCAGTCACAGGGTTTTGCTCTTGGGCCGTAGCTGAGGGTTGGTGGAATTTCCATTCAAGGATATTTTAAATCTGCCTTTCTTTCCCTCCCTTCTCCTGTAGAAGTGATTTTAAAAGAGTAGAAGGAATTCTTCTGAGAGCTATAGGTTTTGAGGACATTGTGCTTCAGGAATCCTTTATGGAAGAATGTGGTGGTGAATTCCCCAACCCCCCAGCTCCTGGAACACTCAACAGCCTTAGAGATTCCCCTCAAGCCTTGGGCGTTGTGCAGTCAGTTTGGCGGTTAAGCGTTCCTTGACTGTACCAAACACTCTTGCGTTGCTAAGGTGGGGATAGGCACTAACCATACTGGGAGTTCTGTTGCCTGACCATTGTGCATACCAGGAATTTGACCACCTGGCCATGGTGGGGAATAAGAATGGAATAACTAATCATTCCCTGGGACACATTGAAACTTGGGCAAGTCAGTACCATCCATCACTGACGCTCTAGTAATTACCAACCTTGATTGTAATCCAGGCCCTGTAATCCATCCTGGACCAGGATGGAAAGTTACTGATGCCTAAAGTAAATCATCTGGTGACCCTATAAGCAGTGGTCCCATGTGAGGCTCTTTGAGCTCTCCTGGACCACAGTGGGCTGCACTCAATATCTCCCTCTGAGCAGGACACCTCTCAGAACTCACAAACTCTCAAGTTTGTGAAGTCAGAGTACTCTCGACAAAACCTGGGCTGAAACCTCCTTGAGGTTCAATTCTTCACCTGTTGAGAGATGCAAAGGTGTCTGACATGAATATTTTCACTCAACTCAAGGGGAAACTTTAACAGGTACCTTTGTATATCTCTATAACTGTATCACTGTGTGTGTATGCAAGTTGGTTCTAATAACTTTGTTAATCCTTTAATTAAGTTGTATAGACTTTCCCCATGTTGAATAAGTAATAGAGTGGACCCTGCCATGGAATGCTGCTAAGTTACGCTTTTTACAACTTCATATTAAAGTCACTTTTCTTTCTAATATCCCTGATGCTGATCTTTTAAGCAGCCTAACCACTCTCCTTCACAACAAATAGTCCTAAAACTTTGCAGAAACATTTTACCATTGTTTCAAATTTAACTTCTTTTCATCAGTTTTGAGACACCTCTACAGAATAGATGGCTGTCAGAACAGAGTGCACACCACAGAGGCCATCATCAATCCGTAACAGCACTTGAACTGTGGAGTTTTATGTTTGCATTCACATGTTGGCAAATGTGCTAACAGCTTTTTCCTTTTCCAGGAAGGATGAAAGCAGTCCTAGCATTTTGCCCACCTGACTAATAGGACAGCAGAGCGGCCGATCCTGCTGGGTCTGAAAGTTCCTGCCTGGCGTCTCTGCTGCTTGGCATTATCCAGCTCAGCAGGACCCTGAGGCGGGCAGAAATGGCTCTGGGTTTCCATAACAGGTAGCAATACGACATGATTTGCCTCTGCTCTGTTGGGTTTTTTTGTTAAATCTAAATGATAAGACTAGTCTCCCTGCCCCATGCCAAAGATGCTAATTTTCTAGGCTTTAATTAATGCCTGGTGCATTTTAAAGAAGACAAAATTATCTTTAACATAGAAAACACTCTACGACTATATAATGGTTTTCTCTTCATTTTTCTTACCTGAAAACACACTTATCTTCTCTACAGAGAAGAAAATTACACAAAGAATAATGATTTTTCCATGGTAAGAGAAGACCGAGGTGCCAGTTCAACTGATCACAGGTGAAACCCAGCTGGTCTAAGAGAAAGTGTCCCGTGATGCTGATGGGAGATGGGGCAGCTAAGTACGCCTTTTCTTCCGAGATGTGCGAGAGCCTTGCAGAGATCCTTTCTGACCGATGTTCTAACAGTCTTAATGTCCAACCTGTGAAACAGCCAGATTGTATAAACCTGTGGTTTCAGACCAAGCCACTGGTTGGTGTTAAAATGAGTCGAGGTGGAACAAAAACTAGTTGAAAAGATTGGGTTTATTTTAAGTAAAATAAACATGCACACACCAATGCGTTCCAGTAAATGGAAAAAATGAAGTGGGGGAAAAGGGAAACTGGCGCATTTTAGTTTTGCTGGAAATGAAAGTCCTTGTAGCAATCCTGTCCTGGTGCTTGTGAGTTTTTTGTCTTCCCAAAGAGTGAAGAAGCCTTCTAATTAAAAGATATTGAGCAACACCACTATTACTGTCCAATAAGAGAAAACTGATTTGGGTTGCGAAGTTATGTGGGATGGCCTGTTGCTCTTCGTAACACAAATGAGGCAGAGCACGTTTGTGTTGTGTCTCTTCTAAGGACGCAACTCTATGCAGCAGAGGGTAGTAAGATGCTCTGCTGTATAGATTTGCTGCAGATCAGCTGTGATTTCTACAACAGCAAAGCTATCAGCAACTCAGCTTCAGAAAACACTCTGTCCAGACCTCTCCCACTTAGCGTCCAAATGTTACTCAGCAGTTAAAAAGATGAAACAAAACCCAACCCCTCACACACAGAAGAACGTGTCTCTCGTCATGTCAGCAGGCCTACATCATGTCTCTGATATTCTGAAAAAGCAACTTCCTCTTGTGTGGGTTTGCTAACACATGGTGTAAAACAGTTGCAAGAAATAATATATCCACCCTATTATTCCAGAAATGTGAGAGCTGAAAAGATGATTCTGTCATTTATGGCTCAGAGGAGTTCTCACCTTCTGAAAATTACTGAAGAAGTGCAAAGTTGGTTTTTTCCTTTCATATAATGTGAATAATATGGGAGGGGAAAACATCTCTGTTTATCAAAAGTACAATAGCTACCACAGGTGGCTGTGTGGCCCAGAGTAGTAATACTAAGAACTCAGTAACACTATGCTATAGCTGAACTGTTCCATAATTTACATGGGTTCAGACAAAAGTAGGTAGAACTTCCTTCTGCTTCTGGAGGATTTTATGCCTTGGCCAAGTTGAGCACTGGCTGTACCCTTATTTAATAATACGTATCAGCATTTTCTTCTGAAGTACTATCATGCATACTTAAATATTTAAGATGAAATGTGAAAGTTGCCATTTTTTTGGAAGGTTTATCACTGTTGTGATAGAAATACTCCACTTTCACTGAGCAGAGACAGCAATTTTCAAAGCCAAAACTTGTTTCTACAAAGCACCTGGCAAGTAAAGCCATAAAACCATTCTTCTCGCTGACTACTGTGAACCATAAGTTTGCACTTACACCGCCTTTCCCTTAACCAGACTGCTCACATTTCTGCAAGCTCATGCTGGTTGCAAACCAAATAGCACTTGTATTTGTCTCTTCTTACCAGTAGGTAAAGGGGGGGTACTGATGGGCTCAGTTACACACAGTCACAAAGCAAGTCTGTGAAAAGGTGGGAGTGAATCTGAGCAACCTGGTCCAGCGGAGGGTGTCCCTGCCCATGGCAGGGGGGTTGGAACTAGATGATTTTTAAGGTCCCTTCCAACCCAAACCATTCTATGATTTGAATTGGGATGCCTTTTCCTTGCTCCTACTATTTTTCTTTACAAGCAGGTGCAGCAGAGGTATAAAGCTTAAAATTCCCCAGCAGGCAACAAATAAGGATTCACATAGGTGATTTTCTGCCTAGACTTTGGCTCGGCTTCTCGCTATTTTACTCCACTGGGCAGCAAGAAAAAACCTTAGCTTAGGTTTATGGGTAAGAGGGCAGGAAACTGCAGGGTCTCAAGCTGGTCATATAGGTCTTCAGGAGCACAGGGAGGAATGGAGACGCAGCGTAGTTCTCTCAGCAAGAGAGGTGGTTAATTCTGGATCACCCTAAGGCAGGAAGGGAGATGGGAAGAGCCATGGAGAGCCTGCAGAGCTGTGGGTCACAGTGGTGAGCAGCTGAGCCCCAGGTCTTTGTCTCAGTTGGTTCTGAGCCCTGCTAAATGCCTTCATCCTGCTCCAGCTATGCCATATCTCTGCTTTAACTGCTTTGTGGTAAAAGCCCTTTCACACCTCACATTGAGATGGGAAGATGCCCAGCAAATTGGCAGTTGTTCTCTAATGACCCTGAGCCTCAGCTTCCTGAAGAACAGGGAAGAGACACTGAATCTAGGATTACTTTGTACCTATTAAATGGAGAAAAATGACTGATAACCCAAGAAATGGGGTTTGTGTCTTGTATTTAACTATCATGGGATGTTGGAGATTACATTAAGCCTTAGGAAGACTTGGGTCAAAACAGATTAGGTGCTGAACAGAAGGGACTCTGCAGAAAGTGTTTGTTTTGAAAGGCAATTAAAAGGTTTCAGAGGGATTTGGCAGGTCACAGCCTGATGTTTCAGTCATCTTGACAGCAATCTGGCTTCTTGCAGCTCCATTTTTTGCTGCTGTCACCAGATGAAGGCAGAAATGGGAAATGCTTAGGAGAAAAGGATCATTTACCTCATTGCTGTGACAGTTCCCAAAACCAGTGGTCTATAGATGAGATTACAAAGGAGAATCAGGGACATGGGCCGTGGCCCACCACTTCCAGTAAAGCAGCAGAAGGAAGAGAAGACCTGGGATGAAAGAAATGGACTTGGAAAGCAGCCAACTTTTAAACCCTTTCCACCTCTTCAGATACTCCAGGTGTAAAGATAAGTGCTAATATAAAAATCAACTGGTAAGTATAATAATTTAGGAGAGCATAAAACTACGAGTCAGGGGATTAGCTGGTGAATAGATTGGGTCTTAGAGTTGTGAACCCTTTTATTTATTTATTTACCTTTACGCTTTCAGGTGTAGGAAACCAGGGTGGCAGAGCTCAAAGTGAGGTCTTAGGGAAGAGTAAGGGATTTTATACTAAACAAAATTGATTCCACTCACACTCATTCTTGCTCAGATTTCACCCTCCACACTCATACCCTGTTCCAGTCACGCACAGCAAGGTATGTGCGTGTGCTCAAGTGCCCTGGCCAAGGATCACTTGTGTGTAACATGGAGAATAAGAGACACAGGCCAGCAGTTCCTTTCCATTGGTGATGACAAATTGGGTTTGGACAGGCCTTTTATACCCGTTAGAAGCCAACAGTTACAGTACCACCCTTTTGCCTCAGAATTTTGCCCACTTCATCTTTCATGAACGTTAGCAAAATTTGCTGGGCTTTTTCTGTTCTTCCACATGTGGGATATCTTAGAGGCACCACCAAGAGGAATGGCCCATACAACATCCTGTAATTTTGTTGCCTTCCCCCTGTGGGATCTGCTGTTGATGAACCATCCCAGCTGTGGTTTTATCTGAGCACAGGACTTCTGGTCTCGGCATAAACACCTCCATTAGTACATCATCACTGTCAGCTTGCCCTTGGGTGCTGGCAGAGGCTGCTCTTTTAACCCTTGTGCTGCTGGGTTTTTTCTGGTGCTTTCACACACTCCTTTCCATTTATGCTTTGTTCAGAACAGACGGACTTTTGTTACAAACCTCCACAGAGGAGTAACTTTGTGGCGCACATGCTGTTTACATTTGGCTTCCCTACCACTTCCCAGTAGATGTTTTAAGAAGTCCCTGGGCTTCTTGTGTTTGCTTGTTTTGGGTTGTTTGGTTTTTTTTTTTTAATTGGTTCATTGATTGATGTTTTTCACCTGGTTGAGGATAATCACCTCTGTTTTAAGCAGTGATGACAGTGGCTCTCTAAGTTAAGCTTGACTGTGTCCACACAACCTTTTTGCAGATTGATGTGAGGTGAGTTTGCTTTTGGTCTGAGCTGCAGCGGTGAGCCTGAGGGCAAGCTCAGTTTCTCAGTTAGGCTTATTAGCTTGGGCACAACACAATGTTGATGAAGGCTCTGCAGCAGTTTGCTGCTTGCTTATCTTTGTGCTCAAAGCCCTGGGTGGAAATAGCCTTTGAAAACAGGCAGGGATGCTCCAGCTTTTCTTATCTCCTAAGGGATAGTGCAGGATTTGTATCAGAACAGCAAATGTGTTGAATGTTCGTATCTTTTCAGTACTGATGCGTGGTGGTGGTGTTTCTTTGCTGTTGCCAGAGAGAGCTTTGCTAGCATTGGTATTAGATGCTTCTGCACGGGGCTCCTTTGTGCCCTGCCTCTCTCAGCTAAGGACTTGGAGGAGTGCAAGGATGCTAGCAGCTCGGAGACGCCTTTGTTATCTTTTTCTTATTTGGAGCAAACAATCAATGCCAGCATTAGGCTGGCTTTTTACCTCCCTGAGCTCTGCGGATTGGGCCCCTAGCCTCAGGGCACAGTTGACAAATGACTCCATAGCGGTGGTGCTGGCGTAAGCCATTACTGCTATGTGCTCCGTTGCTCCCCGGCCACTTGCGCCTACTGCATTTTGCCTTTTTTTTTTTTGCAGTCAGGTGAGCTTCCAGGTTTGGTCCCTCACAGGACTGTGTGGGTGCTTGAGTCAGCCCTGCCTGAGGGGCTGTTTCAAGAGGACAGACATTACAAGAGTGGAATGAGGGCAACTCTTCCGGGCAGTACTGAGCCAGCTTCAAGCAGTGCTGCTAGCGACAGTGCAACCACGGCCTCAGAGGTCAGGGGGTTTCGATGTGGATGCTGAAGCTTTAAAGAAGACAGGCAAAAGAATGCCAGAGGTTGGCTAGCTAATGTGACGTAGGCTTGGGCCTTGGCATCGCCCAGTTGCATGGTGTCAACAGGAAAACCTCCTGTGCTTTTTAGACAGGTCTCAGAGCTCACGAGATCACACTGTCTGTTACTTCCCCCTCAACACCGGCCTGTTTTATTTAAATCTGAGAGATGAGTGGAAGACGGAGATACCGAAGCTCCCCTGTGTGTCCCCGCTTTGAGAACCACTGCAGTCTGCACTGGCAGTTGCCGGTTTTGTTTGACCTGCGGAGCAGATGCATCTGATGGCAGATGCATCCTGCCCAAGCTATCAGCACATCTGTAACTTGGGACTGGCCACAACAGAAACTGCCTCTGGCTTTCACTGTACGTGGGCACATAGGAAGAAGTTGGAGGTAGGATGCGCACATCCACGGGATGCAGCAATTAGTAGATGTGAGAGGGGCTGGGGAAATAAGAGGGAAAGAGTGAATCACAGGGGATGTAATGAAGGAAGCAGGGGATATTGTCTCAAGAGCAGAGGGTAGAATTGTAGGATGCAAGCCCAAAGAAAACTAAGCTTCTTTAGCTCTGTTCCTTGCAGAGCAATGTTTATTTTCCTTAATGTCAGCTCAGAGAACTGCAGCTACACAGCCTGTACCTCGTTAAGGATTATGACTCAGAGGCACGGCAAAATTGAGATATTTGGTCTTGCAGAGTTTTGCCTATGTGCACAGAGACAAAATTCTAGCTCTTGCAGATTAATGCTTCTCTGTCTTGCAGTAGGGTAGTAGGTGTGGAGCAAGATACAAACTGTCTCTCAGGGAAGATCTACCACTAACACCTATCACACAAGAAGGGAGTGATGAGAGTCTGTCTTTTTTTTTTTTTTTTTCCTTGAAGAGCCCAAATGATTTCTGGTCTTCTTTCCATAGTCTTCCTAGCTATTCATCTCGCACTGCCCTTTTCAACTGATGAAAAGCATATATACTGTGTTTTTTTTCCTTTGGCTCCTGAGGGGGGATGTGACTAGACACAGTCCAAGCCTCAGTGCCTGTCTACAAGGCACTCCTCAGCTTTGTTCTTTGGACACCCCTTCTCCAGGCTGCTCTTCTTACCTGGGACAGGGAGCAGCAGAGTTGTTTCCTCTGTGCTGAAGGCACCTCTACCTTCACCAGGGGCTGTTGGATTGGTGTTGCCAATACTGCTGTTCGCAAACCCCTCTGTGATTTAAGCTACATGGTCTGAGGTGAAACACTCCTCTTCTTCAGTGGCTATGGGGAAGGCCAAGATAAATGGGAAACTGGATTCCTCTGCCCCCTTTGCTTGTGGGGCAGGGGCTGCACAGCGATAGCCAGAGAAAGGTTGGTTGCCCTTGTCAAACCTCTGCTGGGATAGAAGAACATGGTGAAGGTGATATGACCACCTTTATATTCAAAGCAGGGGGTGGGCAGCAGGAGAATTTGCCACTCCCCAGATGGTGCTATCTGGGATGGCTAGTGGTGCTGATGGCGTGTGCTGGGCTGCGAGAGCAGGGCTGGGCTTAGAGGGCTGTTAGCTGCCTCCTTTCCCTCTACAGGTCACAAACTTGCCCTTGGAGCTGGTGGGAAATGGGCTTCTCCTATGCAAAAGTCATCAGCCCCTGTCAAGCCTGATCCAGGCGATCAGCAGATAGTGTGGTTCCTGAGGACTGTCAGGGAGTTTTGCTCAGCTGCCTGCTGAGGTGACTGCCCCCCGGCGTGCTGCTCCCAGGCTGGGCACCCAACTGCATCTGCACCTGGACTACTGGCCTGGCTCCTGCTCCCTGCCTTGTCTCCCTAGCCTCCTCCCAACACAGCACCCTTTGTAACCCTGTGGCTTCGGCTCCCAATTTCTGGCTCACATTGACTCCATTTTTATCCACCCTTCGTGTAGCCTGCACAGACTGTTGGGATTACTTTGTCTCGCCAAGCTCCTCGGCATCCTGCTTGCTGTTGCCTGTAAGCTCCTGGTCTAGTTGCCCCTTTCCTGGACAGGAAGACCTCTCCAAAGAGAATTTTCTAACCAGAGATAACTGTTTACTCCGTCAAAGGCGCATAAACCTGGGGGGAGTGAGGGTTATTGTGTGCGACGGGGTAGTAAACAAGGTGGGACAGGAGTGAGGGATGCACAAAAAGGAAGCAGAGAGGAATGATTTGTGAATTTTTGATGCTTGTGTGTAAGCACACGTACGTGAGTCAGCCCGCAGGTCTGCCTAGCCTAATACCCTGTCTTCAGTTCTGGGCAAGAGTGGATACTTAGGGGAAGAGTGTAAGAAATGCGGTGTTCCTATTTTTGAAGTGGTAAAGAGGCAGGTCCTCTGCAAAGACCCTGGGCATTGCTGTGGGTTGTTACCCAGCCTCCACTCAAACATTTCCACCAGCACATGTTAAAGGGCTCGGGACCCATGCATTGCTCCGAGAGACAGGGTTGGTGCCTGGGAAAAGATTTTGGGCAGGAAGGAACTTGCCCTTACTGCCATGGATTGCTGCAAATCATCAATTAATTGTGCTGAATGCAAAGCAAATACCATGGCGGTATTGCTCAGCAGGCTCTCACCCTGGGAATCACAGCCTTTCTAATTGAGACAGAATAAGGGAAATAAAAGGGGGAGTTTGACTTCACATTTTTGTTTTCCCAAATTACGGAGAGCTCAGGCACGTCTGCTTACACTAGAAGTAACCCCACTGTTTAAATGACAAGTTAAAGCTCCAGGGTTCAGCAGCCATGGCTGCTTAAAAGTACCACAGTGTTTGATTTTGATTAATGTGAGTTTTGTAAATTGAGCTGGTAGAAATGTCTAATTCCCTGTTCTCTCCTTGGCTGCTGATGTATAATGCTGTAAGCTTACTGGTTTGTTGCATTCCTAGGAGAAGAAAAAAGATTGGTAAGAAAATATCCCAAAATATATCATACAGTACTAGCGTAGAAAATGAGCTTCAGTTCGATACAATGCGTGGAAATGTTGCTTCTCAAAATCTGACTGCTATCACATTTTTGTCTGTCTTTGTAAGAAGTGACTAATTTCTATCTTCCTAGGTGACAGAACATCACATTTGCTCCTGTCCCACCAACCTAGCAAAATCCTAGCTACGTTTTTAGCACCGCTGCTTACCTGCTGTGACTCACAGGAGAGCTGTTCCACTAGCATTCTTCACAATCAAAGCTAAAAATAATTTTCTCCAAAGAGTCAAAGACGCTGTCAGATAGGAATAGTTTTTATTAAGCAATGGGTGTTTGGTTTGCTTTGTTTCTTTTTTTTTTTTTTTAATTTCAGGAGACACACTTAGAGCAACAGGTTCTTTTGTACACAATTTCCCTGGGAGCAAATCAATGTGTTTAATTTGATAACCTTGCCACATCATCAATAACGCCTCAAGTCTGGAAGCAAATGTCATGGAAAGTGACTTCAATCTGAGATTGAAGTGTCCCTAAAATTCAGGTGTGAAATCCCTTTCCCAAAAAAATAAGAGCTGTTTGCCAAATCCATATTAAGAAGAGGGCACGGTAGCTAGAAGAGGCCAAACTCTGGTACTGTTCAAAAAAAGCTGCAAAATCAAGCTGTAGAAATAACCCAAGGAGTGTGCTCCATGTCTTGGTAGTCCTGCGGGGTAATCTATTCTTGTATGTGGACATACACTTCATATGCTGGTGGTGGTTGTGCACGTTTGCCCAAACTCTCGGGCTCTAGCCTCTGTAGCAATGTGTTTCTACGTGCCTTGGATTGGGAGGGAGAACAGGGGCAGAAAACTTCTTTGGATTGGATCTCTACCCTGATTTTTTACAAATTAAGGCTGATCCCAGACACGTTCACACTTTGCATGACCGGGCAGTGCTATTAGTCCGTCTCACTGTGTGGCTGCATTGTCCACGTTACAGCAGGAGGCTAGAGGTGTATTTGCTTATACTGGGACTGGATTAAGCTACTGGTCAGTAGCTCTGCTGAAACTTTTCTCCTTTTTCTAAAACACCAGTTATCAAGCTTTTAGCATTCCCTTCACCCTTTGTCCAATTTCATTTATTCTCCTGTTTTGTGGTTTGTGGAATTTGGGAGCAATTCTTGATTAAACTACCAGGTTTACACCCATATGTTGGACGGATGTGACAGTTAATTTCAACTGAAGACCTTCCATTTTGTCTTCTGAATGATATAAGTTTCTTTCTGTTTAAATATACTTGAGAAAAATCTCCGCAGAACACTAATTTTACCAGTGATGGTCTGTATCGTTCTGGGACTTACACACATTTGTGATTTCCAAGGGAGCTATGTTTCATGAGGTTGCCTTTGTAAGGGGCTGCCAACATTATGGCCAACAGTTCCCACAAAAATTTACCCCTTTAACCTGTGATAGACCCTGCTGAGCACCTTGAATGGATGACGTTGCAAAAAAGATGGATCTGTAGATTATAAACCACAGGGAGTTTTGATGATGTAGGGTAAGCATACCTACAACACAAACCACCTTCCCAAAAATCTTGTTAGAACCATGTCTTCTGCTGGAAAACTCAGTAAAAAAAAAAAAAAAACAAAAACCCCAACCTCAAACAAAGCTTTTGTTTTTTCAGTTTTAAGATCGTCACAAGCAGGAAATCCACCATAACCCCATAACTATCACTACAGCTTTTTAATGGATTGCCAGAAACAGGAAATTCAGCATTAGTACAGCTTGTTAACGGTTATCTATCCTTACATTTCAGATTGTGCGTGTCATTTTTAGTTTGAGTTTATAGCTTCATCTAGTCAATTGGACTTTTTTGTTTGGTAGATGGAAGAGCCCTCGCTTATCAGATTTCTGTTCCCATGTAGATAGATATTTACAGCCTATGATCTAATTATCACTCTCTCCTTATTAAGCTAAACAGGCTGAGCTATTTGAGATATCCCAAATCTTATTTACTAGCCAGTCATCAAGAGCTGATGTATAGGAAACTAAAGACATTCTTCTTGTGTCTTTTGTGTCTTCATTAAATTTGTCTTCAGGCATGATTTTGTGCTAAACCCCTGCTTATTCGGTTCTTTTTCTTTCCCATCGGTGGTTACCATGTTGCCCGTCTGAATGATTCAGTTGGGTTTATTTCCTTGGAGGATAGGTCCTCCTTCTGCTGCAGTGAGGCCACCCTGACTCCACAGGGTTCTGTCTACATATAAGTTGGAGCATCAAAACTGAATCCCTCAGTCTACATCACGCTTGCTAGGTGTGCAGCGGTTCCGAAGCCAGTGGCTGTCCACGCTCCTGTTCCTAATTCAGAAATTATTTTCATTCAAGTAGCCTCCAAATCCCTCAATAGTATTATTTGCTTCCTAATGATGACTTATGGCTGTGCGGAATTCCCCACGCATTCCATCCTCAGGCAGCTGGTGGGCCTCTGTTCACTCCCACCGCACAAAATACAGTCTTGTCTTGGCTGCCAAGACCACTGCTCTGCACTCCTCTCTCCATGATTAGTTCCTTTCTGCCCGGAATTTGGGAAGACAGTGGTGTTCAGAAAGGAACTTTTGCCCTTCCATTTAATATGGACTTTATCTTATTTTTTAGTAGCAGGTGAATTCAGGCAAATGGCAAAGAAAACTGCCATATACTGTGTGTAGTTAAATATTGGTGCATATTTTCTGACACATTATAGAATACAGCGCTACCATGCAAAGTTCTTAGTGTATACAAAATGGAGAAGAAAGAAAGGGACAAGTGGACAAGAGGGAAAATGACACTGTTTTCTTTGGAGAGAGCTGTAATACCAGGCTCTCCCTGCGCTGTGCCATTTGTGCATGCATGGCGGAGATTACAGCTGTCGCTGTTTGGCACAGCCACAAGCTCATGGCCAAATCGGAGCCATAATTGCATCAGTTTCACTTAATTCCATTTCTTGATCTAGGGGAAGAGAAAACAACCTGAACATGAAATTCCTTTCCTCTTTCTGACAAGGCAATTACAGTGAATTAATCTTTCTTAAGACCTGTCTTAATTGTTTCTGGTTTTCTGCAGTACATTTTTCTGCGTTGTTGGGTTTGGTTTTTTTTTTCCTGAGAGAAATGGCCCTTAAACTCCTGATTTAATAATTTCAGACTACTTTGAGGGGCAGGTTTTGTAAAAGAACATCTGTAAAATTTAATGCTGCTAAGGAAATAGTTAGGTGTATCTGTTATGACCATAAACGCATATGATCTTCTGATTGTGAGCATAGAAAACCTTGAATTCGAGATTGCAGATATTTCCTCTTATCACATTGATATTTCAAAGGATAACTCAAGCAAAACTACTCTCTTCTGTGTCATCCCATGCTGATGGCCAGAAACTCCCTGGTACATCACCTGATAGTCCAACATCGCTGGTGAAGCTTTGAAAACTTATTAACAGCCCAAGCCTGCTGCACCTCCTAACCACGGTCAGCGCAAAGGTTCCTATTTCTTTAACACGTGATGAATCAGGCTCACAAGGAGCAAGTTTGAGTAAAAAACACCTCCATGCAGACATCCACTGTGTGAAAGTATCCGTATCTCCCCTCCCCATTAAGCAAGGGCTGTCTGTATGGACCAGCGACAGGGCTGAGGCTGTGGAGCGCTGCTCAGTGAGACTAGCCAGTTACCAGCAGCCAGAAACGCAGCAGGGAAGGGTAGGTTCAGTACACTGAACACCCTTGAGTGAATTTAGGATTGCTTTTCCATGTAACTACTGAGGTTGCCGCGCTGGGGAGGCTTGGGAGAATTTACTTAATAGGCAATCAAATAGGCACAGGAGGCATTATTCAGGCATGGTGTCCCGCTGTACTTTACAATCAAATAATTAATGCTCATTTAAAAACTAGGAAGACCATCCCAAATTTAGAGGTAGGTAAATAAACATGGAGATGTTGGTGTGCATCATCCACTGATTCAATGGCTGCTATCACAGCAGAGCCGAGGAGTCCTGAGCAATTAAGCCCAAGGAAAAATTATAGAAAGCCGGGTAGATTTATTTTTAAAGTCTCCAACGAGTAACTGAAAACATCCCCTTTGTTAAACATGCCTTCAATTTAAAGCAAGGCAAATAATCCGTACTAGTAACAGAATACCTTGGGATATTTTTGCCTTCTTGCTTCTCCCTCTTGGCAGAATTTGAGTGGTTCTCATGCCTTTTAATGAGCTGTCTCCCAGTCGGAAATGGCAACTTCTACTGTTTCTCCCCAAAACTCGTGTTCAGACTGTTTTATGAAACACCCTAATCATCAGCACTTCTTCTGTAAATTACATGGAATACATTATAAGGAAGCAATATCTTGTGAATCTGAAAAAGAGAAAATCACTTCCACTCTCTACCTTTGTCATACTTTCAATGGTTAGACCTACGTCTGGAAAGTCTGTCTATACACACATGAAACAAAACTGGACTGATATATGACATGAAGACAATGATTTTTTTTTTCTTTCAGGATCCAAACCACAAGGATTTGTTTCTCCCTTGTCTTTTATTGCCACTGCAGTAAGTCGGGAGAAGCTGATGGATCACAGCCCTGGATCTCTAAGATGACCTTTCAGCATGCTGTGAGCCCTGGCACATCGCTCAGCTTTCCTTCAAATTGTTCATCTGGGTGGAAGCCACAAGAGGTTGCGATGGATGGCTGATTTTGACTAATTTCTCTCTCACATTGTCACACCTCTTTTCCTAGATGTATGCTGCACACCCAACCGAAGCGAGCAGTCTTGGGGTATGATGTGGCTCCCTGCAGTCCACCGTGGTAGGTGTGCCGGTGGTTGTGCTGTCCTAGCATCTGAGCCTTGGTTTCTCAGCCTTGGTTGGCTCCCTGGGCTCCATGTTGTAGCCTGTAGGCGAGAGGGTGCCTGGCTGAGGTGGGGGACGAGGTTGGCTCATACCCAGTCTATGTTTTTTTCCTACCAGTTCCGAGTGTAACTGGAGAGTTGTGAGGTGAGCAAAATGTACCTGCATATATTCGGGGGGATGTGTACATGCCTATACCCTATCTTTAGCATTTCAAGGTGTTAGCGTTTTAAAAGCTTTGCTGCAAGAAATACTCTCACATCAAGTTCTGTATGAGGGGGAAAAAGCGCTTTTTTCTAGGCAAAAGTTTTTCATGGATTGGAAATTGTGGTACCCGATAATTCTAATTTTGAATCCATAGTCATTTCAATCATGATTTAAGGTATGGTTGGATGTTCACTGATTGATTACACAAATCTTAAGCAACTTTTGCCCTTTGGCTTTTTGCTATTTTCGTTTGGAGACGTTGATTGTTATTGCATTAAAATCATTAAGGTAGGTCATTTTGCATTCATGTATAGTTTTACACTACTTCATACTTTCTTCTTGCAAACAGAATCTGAATATATACTAAAATAATTACCTACTTTAACACACATTTGTCCAAATGCTTAATTTTTGCATTCCTAATATACTGAGTGATATGATGTCAGTAAAAAAAGAAAATTCATTTGATACTAATTTGTGCAGAGCACTTCTGACAAAGAATGGAACTCCTAAAAAAAATGTGGTAAGTCAATATTTCGTATTTGTGATTTATTTGCTGCAAGAACCTTCTCTGGTACCTATCTGCATTTAAATTATTAAACAAAGGAAAGACTACCCGCTCCTTTCCTCTAACTTAAAAACCTCAGAAGGTATTTTTCAGATGTTCTAATTGCTCAAGTAATGGGACTTCTTCACATTTTAAGAGTTTGCCAAGATTTTGATCAGTTGCTGGGTGTGAAGATTTTTCAACTACATGTATTCCGGTACTGAACAGCTGCTGATTTTAATATCTTGCATGTATTTTTTTTTTCTGTTACATATTTTGAGGATACTGTCTTTTTATGAAATTCTCTTGAGACGGCAATGCGATAGCAGCAAAGCCAGAGCATATTGTTTCTTTTACTCCTTAAGGGTCATACAGTCAGTGAGACAAGTTTGGGAATTTCAGCTCTTGGTATCACTGAAGGCAGCAAATTCTGAAGATGCTTTGTTAGAGACATCTGTGGTTTTAGGCTTCATTTAGATATGACAACCTTCTCTTTGCAGTAGTTTATCAGCAATTAATGGTTTTATGGTGATTTCCTCTCATTGGTGACAAATGTATTTAGTGTAAAAATGTTTAAACTTCACATGCTTATAGTTAAAAGAGAAAAAGTTAATACAAGTAACAATATTCATCATTTAAATGCACCATAAACAAATGGCACACTAATCTCCCTGGATGAATGTCCATAACGCGTATTGCAAGGCACTACTACCATGCAAGATGCATGATTCAAGCAATACCGTAATTTTTCTTCTCCTCCAAATCTCAATTGAAATTAATTGGTGCCCAACTGTCTTTAACCTAAGTCTTTGGGCTGGGCTGGGCTGACACGTTTCACAGCTCAGTGCACTTAGATCTGTTTGCTAAGCTATCCATGCCCATCAGTTAATGTCCCAGCTGGCTGAGGGTGGCACTGCCGGTCCCATCCCAGGGACTGGCTCCCGTTTCTCACTTCCAAGCAGCCATTCAAGGCTGCTGAGTGCTGGTCGCTGTTGTGTGGCAGTAAGTGGCTGGAGTTAATTCCTGTCTCCCCCTGGCTCTCCCCGCATCCACATCTGGCACAGGCTAGTGTCTAGCAGCTCCCAGTGGCACAAGCCACTGCACTTCACGCTGCGACATGGGAATCCCACAGTTTCTGCTGGGAAGCCCCACGATTATCCAAGCCTGCAAGAAGTCTGTAAATAGTGGGGCTCCCGACGCTGTGCTGCCTGCAGAAACTCTCATGAGCTCTCTCTCATCCCAAAAGGCACTCATCAGGGAGTATGCATTATTATTGCTGTCACTGAATCTTGCCCATGACTGTGTTTCACCAAAAAAAAAATAAATCCAAGAAAGCAGAAGCAGTTTTCCAATAGAATCACGGAATGGTTTGGGTTGGAAGGGACCTTAAAGACCATCCAGTTCCAACCCCCCTGCCATGGGCTGGGACACCATCCACTAGACCAGGTTGCTCAGAGTCTCATCCAGCCTGGCCTTGAACACTGCCAGGGATGGGGCACCCACAGCTTCTCTGGGCAACCTGTGCCAGTGCCTCAACACCCTCTGTGGGAAGAATTTCTATCTGGTATCCAATCTAAATCTCCCCGCTTTCAATTTAAACCTGTTACCCCTTGTCCTGTCACTACAGGCCCTTGTAAAGCTGCACACACACGCACACACACCTCCCAGCTTCCTTGTAGCCCCTTCAGGCACTGGAAGGTGCTATAAGGTCTCCCCAGAGCCTTCTGTTCTCCAGGCTGAACAAATACTCAGTGCAATACAACATTGTTGAATCCGAGGCACTGTACAAGGCTTCTGTGCCTTCAGTGATGATTGATTGGTTACTGCCATCCTGGAGAACACATTAAATAGTATGCTGGTGTGTAGCCTCCTGTGACGATTTAGGAAGTTCGGTTTCTCCTCAATGGTCTTTGGTGAGATTGAGGCAGAAGGATTTATGGCAGGACAGTGTATTTTGCCATGCAGCTTCTTACTAGTACCTTTTCCATTCTTCAAGTGATCATTTGATGAATCCTGATTTATAAATAGGGCTATACAAAAAAGGTCCCTGTTCTTAGACCATGTGTCTTGTGGGTGTGTTATGGCAGAGAAGTATCCTTTGCTGCTTGCAGTGCCTTTATTGGTCTCTCCTGGCAAATGTCAAATGCCAGGTCAAACTTATAACTCCCAGCCTCCCTTCTGGAGTGCTAATACGCAGAGATCTTCTGGAAGATCTGCAAATATCCACTCATCCTTTTGATTAGATTCACTCTGTAATGCAGACCTATTTCCTGAGACAGTTTCAGCTGGCCTCTTGTTTCCTTCTCTCATGGGGATTCACATGGTGTTACTAGTGAAATCAACTCTTAGCCATAAACTATTCTACTCAAAACCTCTTGTCTCTATGGTGATTAGGATTAGCTTGGTTTGAGCTCTGAAATGTTAACTGCCTTTACTACCAGATTATCTATAGCAAGCACATTAGAAATAACTTATCTGGATTTAATTTTTTTTTCAGTCTCAGACAAGGGTGTTTAGGAGTAGTTCCCCAGATTCAGTCTCGGGTTCACAATGAGAAGTGTCTCTTTCATGAATCCTTTAATTACTGACTTTATATAATTTCATAGAGGTGTAAGTCTTACTGTGAAGTCAGTCACAGTTCTTGCACTTGGATTAATGGATATACTATTTCTACCCAGAAAATATTTGCGTTAAGGAGCGCTTTCTAATCTAGGCTCCAGACTATCAGTCCCACACTTACTTTGCTGTTAACGTTCTCTTCAATCTCAGTGTGTATGTGGGAGCAAGCACAAGGATAACAGGCTTTTGCAGCCCAAATCTCCCTACTGAAACTTGTGAAGGCACCTGTTGTCCATTTTCTTTGCAGCAGATTTTCTTACTTGGCCATTTGATTACTGTGCATTACACTTAACTAGCACTTCGTGAATCCCTATTCTTTCAAATACAGATTTATTTATTTTTTTCCATCTGGCAGCAGAGACAGTCTGCTTCATACGATGATCCACTTAGATCTGCCTCAGAGACTCCCTATCAGTAATTGCTGCTTTTCTCTTCTGACACAAATGCATCCAAACATTTCTTCCCAGCTGCAGATATGCTAAAGCACTGCTCATGTCACCAAAACCTGCTATACCTTACTCTCATTTCCATTTCTGGCAAATCCAGGCTGTAACATGACTGTGGAACTGGCATTTCTCAGAACTTGTGGCTTGTGAATGTAGATTTTGAAGCAATGATGCATCAGCCATGGGATTTCTAAGGCTGTGTGAATTACAAATGCCTTTCACGCTCTCAGGGGAGAGGGAGAAGGACGTCCACTGGCTCCCTTCTCTGCTTACCTTCAGAAATGTAACAATTACATTGAAATCTGCAATAAAACTCAGTATGTACTCTGAAACGCACAACAATCCACCAGTATTGTGTAAACCAGAGCATCGGTAACAGATGTACAGACCAAACAGACACTGTGACATTCAATTCTCATTTTGGTGATGTCTTGGGAAAATTACTCATGTGGAAAGATTAACACATGCAGAAAGACTATGAGACCGTACAAATCAGCCTGCCTAACGGAAATGTTGCCGCAACCTTGCACACTAGTTCCCACCTGGGTTTGGGGGCTTATCTAATACCCTTAGCCTACAACATGAATTGATGGCATAAATAGGGTCTGCTTTTCCATTGTTGCAAAGCCAGCCTGACTCCGCTGGCGTCACCAAACGCCACCTCAGAAACCAAGGGGTCAGGTCTACAGATCAGGGATTGTGTACGATGATGACAGATTGAACAATCTTCTCTGGCTTCATTCATACATTAATAAATCAACAGAGATTTATTTTATGATACATGCAGCAGTACCACTAAATCTTTGTCCTTTTAAAACCATGTTTATTGAGTTTCAGGCTGGCAAACCCGCAGATTACTCCAGAAAAGCATTCTGAAGTATATCAAAGCCGTAGTAGGGAAAGCATATCCCCTTCCATGTAACAGCAGCTTACTGAACCGCAAATGCTTCCAAACCCAGGAAAAAGCAATTTCTTCCACACAGAGGTAGGAAATCAAGTTTTCTTCTATATTAGGGATCTGGCACATTGCAGTCTTTTATCTATTTGTGTTTTACATGTTTATACATAACGGGGCAGCCCGCCAGCAGCTTCGGCCAAAAACAGCAGCAGCGGCGTAGCTACGAGTGGGTGGGTTTTTGCTGGAGTAGCGCATGAAATAGGTACGTTGGTTTGCCAACATTCAGCTCTAAGTACAGAGGCACTGCCTACAGCACTGACCGCCGCTAAAAACATAACAAAACCAAAGGGTATGCGAGTGCTACTAGAGCTAGAAAGGAAGGCACTGTGGTGGACAGAGAAGCTCTCCTCATGCAATCCTGAAGTGATCTCATTTGCATTCACATTTTGGCCCCCATCCGCCATTCTGGGAATGCAAAGGAAAATCAATCGACTAAGCTTCCAGAATCGCTTTAAAGACTCAATGTCAGATCCGTTTCCTACGTCTATGGCAAACACCAGAAAATTCAGAATTAAGGATCCACAGTAAACTCATTTCTGTCTCCTTGATCCTATGTGCTTAGCATGGTTTTCATTACCCCATCCTACTTCTTTGTACAGATGTTTCCTGTAGGTGAACTCAATCAGTCCTTTTCACGCTGTGGTCTGGGAACCACGCACAACTCGTAAGCTGTCAGAAGGCGGTTGACGGAACAGGCCACTAAAACTCAGTATCTAACGTACACGCATCTTTCCGTGCATGCAGGCAAGGAAATAAGCAAGTTCATGAAAGGAAACCTAGTAAAGAGATACTCAGATCTGAACCTAAGGCTTTCTCTTTGTTAAATGAGAACCAGTGTGGGCGCATTACAAAATCTCTTAATTTTATCTGCGGGGGTTATGTAGCCCTTGGACCAGATAAAAGACCACTGGGTGAAGTGACCCCCGGGGTTCCTCCCAGCCCCACGCTTCTGCAGCCACACAGCGCAGCACACGCTGGATCCATTTCACCCAGCAGTCCACACCTACGGCGCAGATGTTTACGCTGAGCTGGGCTCCCTGTGTTGTCAGTGGGAAGCAAGCCCTGCTTGGGCTTTTGAGGTTGAAAATGTTCTGCCAAGAGAGGAGTTAAATATATACTGCTAAAAGGGGTTAAATCAAAGTAGTGGTTATCCAGCATTTCCTCAGATTCAATTACATGGAGGACTGTGATCCTGCTTTCCTCATACAGAAAAACTCCCGCTAACATTAATGGGTTCTTCTTCCTTAAGAAAAGGTACAAGATACAGCCCCTAGATTACAGGGGAAAATATGCAAACTCAATATAAATCAAGTGTGTTTGGTTCAACTCCAAGTGCCTCGTGAGAAGAACAGAACTAAAATTCACCTCAGGGTATCCGAAGATAACAAATGCAATTTCAAGAGGAAGAACTGGGATCCATAGTTTCGGCAAAATGCGTATCGTGTGTTTGGATTGCGTGAGGTTTTGTTCTTCACTGAGCAGCGTGACCTATTTCCCAGCATCATGTGATTTTTGTATTGGAAGACTCCTCTGTAAAGAATTAATTTTGCAGTGAAAAATATACAAATCTGATTTTCCTTAATTCTGCCCAATAAAATGGTATACTGTTGCATTTCTTTTTATATATTTATTTAAATTTCATAACCCTTTTGAAAGATACGTATGTGTAAAGCATATGCACATACTTATCTGTTGCTGGTAGTATGTAGTTTCATTGAGGTTTTATTCAAACTGTGTACAAGGCATCAGGGAAATCAAATTACATTATGCTTGGATTTAATATGTTTTAAAGTCCAACTCCCACCACAACGGCAGTTCAGCACTTAGGCATCTAAAGGGCATGAAGGGACTTTAATCATAGAATCATGGAATGGTTTGGGTTGGAAGGGACCTTAAAGACCATCTAGTTCCAATGCCCCTGCCATGGGCAGGGACACTCTCCACTAGATACTGCCTCACTCTGGTGCCTAAGTTTTCTGCTTAAATTTTGCTCATTTCCCTAAAGTTTTTTTCAACTATGCATGTGGAGATGAAAATCTAGGGATGCCACCTCTGGTTAAAATGATCTGGCATTCCTAAACCAGGAATTCCTGTGTCCCAGTCTCATAAGCAACCCTGCCTACCAGACTTTCTCAGATCATTCTGAACAGAAAGCAACACTAGAACTGAGAGAAGAGAGGAAAAGGAAAGAAAATCGATCTGTAATGCAGACATCTGGAAGGGAACGGTTTACACAAACTCAATAACTTTTGAAAAGCTGGCCCCTTCAAGTTTGCACAGTTAGACACTCCAAACCAGCAGTCCCTCCTGAAATGCTTGCTATATATGTATTTTTAGCTTGTGGGTTCTTTATTTCTAGCCATATTTCTTCTAACATACTGGAAACATTCAGAATTATGGTGATAGGACTTTTAAAAATGCACATACGACTCAAAAGTGACCAAATGGAAGCTGACTACACTTCCCCGAAGGAAATCAGAAATATTTGATGAGAAATTTCAGCTCTAACAGCAATTAATTTTCAAGGCATTGTTAGAAAGCTGTGTTCATAGCACAGGTTTCCGTTCATTTGTCAAAATCAACAGCACAGCACTACTGGGGACACAACAAAGCCGAGAATACTGTAGAAGTGATTATACAAGCAATGTAGAACATTTGGTAAGCTAAGAGGATATTCACTTAGGTTGGATTTAAAACATTAACCTCTTCAGGAGATGAATTCTGGCCTTCTGTATCTTTTGTATCATCACATGCACATTAATGCATTGTGTCTGCATGTGTGGTGGTTTGGTTTGGTTGGTTTTTTTAAGACCTCGAATTAATTAGGAATTTGAGCTTATATTTTCAATAAGATGCGTCAACGCTAGAAAATAACAGTGTTGTTGCTAGGTCATGCTTTCACTGGCATGTGCGCCCAGTGCTGTGTGTATCTGCACTTGCCAGAGCACCCCTGAGTTTTCAAGTACGGATGAGACCTGCTTCAGCATCTGCTTCAAGTCTCCTTGACCTTTCAGCAGCTGACGTAGGGCTCATGCAGTACCTGTGGTCCCAAACTGCAATTAGTTGCCTGGCTCACTCCAGAAGATATTCAGGGCTTCACTGCAGCTGACAGGATGTAATGAGAAGCTGCCTTTGGACCGAGGTGTTGGAACATGACTCAGACACAGCTCAGTATGAAAAACTAACACGTAAATGTCCTCTGGTGATTTCCAACTAATAGTTTGAGAAACCAGAATGAGACTGGGGGAAAGATGGGGTGGTAGAGCAGGTGTGATGGCTACAAAAGGGACACATTTCAAAACCTAGGGGAACTGAAGGCCTCTTAATACTGAAAAGAAAGTCTCTTCAGATGGTGAGAAAATCTGCTTCTCCCAGTTAGGTTTTCAGAAAAATTGACAAGTGAAGATCCATGGAAGAGATTTTCTTCCCAGCAGACTCTGCAGACCTGTTGGGGTGATTTGAAATAGCTGCTTTCCTGGTGCTCTTAAGTAGATTTCAACCACTTTGATATGTTAAGTGCTTTTTGCTCAATAGAAAAGGCTCGTTGTGCTCTAGTTGAGATCTTGCTTTGTGCCCATAACAAACATCTCTTCTGTGAAACAGCTCATTTTAAGCCTGGGGATGATAACGGATGAATGTCAGGAGGCTTGCTCTCAGTTTCATTCCAGAGGTAGTGGTTAGCACTTCACAGAGCTCTCTTACCAGCTGAGAAAGAGAAGATGCTGTTTGCCAGAAAGATGTCAGGAGGCAGCTGAGCAGGTAGGTGGAAGTGAATTTCTTGCCAAACTTTACAGGTTCTACCTTTGGGGATTTATCTTTTTTTTTTTTTTTTTCATGCTGTTTCTGTATTCACCATTTTTATTCCCAAACTTTAAATGTATTTTATTTTCTTTCCTTTCTCTTCCATATCTAAATAACCCATGAATGCACCACCTTCTCAGATTTTAGATCATTTGATTGCTACATGTACAACACTCTCGGTGGACACCATAAGAACGTAAGCACTGCCAGCGTATTAATAGAAGTAGGGGGTTTATGCTTTGCTGTAGTTAAAATTTGGGCAGACCAGAAACGGGACAGGCAAGCTCAACTGTCTTCCTGTTAATGATACAATGTGAAAATTCTTCTGGCTGAAGGAATTACATCTTGCTGTGTTTTCTGCAATCAAACCGTCATAAGCTACCTCTATTAGATCATTTCCTTGAATGAGCTATTTCTTACTTGGAAACAGACTTCTGAGGGATACTAAAAGCTCACACAGAGGAAAAATGGAAGCTGTACTCTATGTGTGCATCCTTGCACAGACCCAGAAGTTGCAGAAAAATAAGCTGCAGATACCTGCATGCTACCAGCGTGGGAAAGGACAACAAGCAGGAGGCTCGGCGCCAAGTCCTTTAGAGGAAAGCTAAATTGCCTTTGTCCTGTCTCAGTTCTGAGCTACGCGTGGGGCTGAAATCACCCGTGAGGTTCTCCAGGAAGCCTCGGAAGCTGCTGTAATTTATGGCAACCTACTATAAAGCTACACCAGCATAGGAGACCAGCCAAAGATGTTGTGATTGGCCAAGCCTGCATGGGCTGAGCAGCATTAGATAAAGCTGATCAGGACGGGCAGTGAGAGGCTGCGCGGGAGAAGATAGAGGGAGAAGAAAATGCAGCACACGCACCTGACCTACGGGCAGAATCTCTGCCTCGAACCAGAACTCTCATACAACTGGAAACCGGTAGCGCATTCTGCGATGATAGTAAAAGCACAGCAATTAAGGGATTTATGGCACTTCAAGTAAACACGGAACATAAATGTTTAGATATTACTTGTGTGGACTTCAGTAAAGCGGGTCAAGTTACGATGTTGTGAATGTCACATACTGCAGGCGAAAGAGGAGAACATTTGAAACCTAAATAACTGTTAAAACCATTTTTTTGTACCAGTCTCATTACTGCTGAGGGTAGCATTTGCTTTATTGTTATGATCCAGAGTGCACAATGACCACTGACTTTCCATGTCACTGCCTAACACCAGTTTCCTCAAAATCCGTATTTGGAAACCAAATAAGAGGAACTGATTTTCAGAGGCATTGAACGTACGCAATCGCAAACAAAAAGCTTTGAGAGTTACAAGCTTGCACCATCTTGACAAACCCGATTATTTAGAGGCATGGGTAAGGTGCTTGAAGGCTAACACTAGGTACTGGTATTGGAAAATGTTCTTCCAGTTTATGTTATATAAAAGATTTATAACTTCCAAGCTTTGACACTTGCCAGTACTGCACCCCAGAAAGGAGAGGAAGGCCTCCCTACTCGTTATCACCCACAAAAGCCTCACCGAGCTGAATTTCTCTGGGCAGGACAATCACAGCCCGGTCACCCTGGGAGGAGAATGAGTAAAATTCCAAACAAACCCGTTATCTTTCAAGACTTAACTCTGAAAAACAAAGCAAACTTGTATTCCCCTTGATGGGTTCTGACCTGTTTCTTTGTGGTACATGTAAGATATCGTTATTGTGTGGTGTTACGTTTTTTGGAAACCAAATAACCTAGGTGAGATCCTGCTCCTTTCCTGAAGAGCTTCCATTAAGTGCAGTCCTTGGCGGGGCATCCCGGTTTATTACACCTGGAGGGTCACGCCTACAGCCCCGCTTTACCGCTGTTTGCCGAACTGGGACCCGGGATTGTACCTTTATTTATTCACAGCGTTACGTAGCGGTTTCCTGCGCTACCGTGAATTTCCGTTATTGATTCCTCATGGTGCCATCTTCGCCTTTCTTCCACCCCGCTCCCCCGACCCTGCGTACCTACCCGGGAGCTCCTCTCACACTCCCCCCGGGGGGCAGGTCGCCCGCTCTCGGCCCCGAGGGGCGGCCCCGGCAGGGCCAGGCCCAGGGGCGGGGGAGGCCCCCGCACCTGCGGGAGGACACAGACCTCTCTCCTTGCGGGCTGCCAGCGGGAGCCACGGCTCCGGTGAGCGACCGTGCCCGAGCGAGGCGGCTCTCGCTCCTCACGGAGGGGCTGGTGACAGGCGACGCCGCTGCTGCCTGAGGCGGGGGAGCCGGCTTTCACCGGCGGGGAGCGGAGTTTCGGCCCCGGCCAAGCGGTGGGGACGCCGCACTCCCCCCTCCCCGGGCCGGACGGTGGCCCCACAGCCGCCAGCGGGGCACACCGGCTCCCCTCCCCCGCCGCCGGTGGCCGGAGGAGCGCGGCCGCGGTGAGGGGCGACTCGGGCGAGAGCTACGGCGCCCCCTGGCGGCCGCTCCGCGATAGAGGGGGGGGGCGGCATCGCGTCCCGCCGCGAAAAGACCGGCCGGCGGCGGGGGGGGGGTGTCCCACCGGGGCGGGGCGTGGCGGGAGGAGCGGCGGCGGTGGCCGCTGCCGCCCCCGCTATCTGACCTGACCTCCCTCCTCTCCTCCGCCTCCCGGCTCTCCTGCCCCCAGCGGTCCGGGAGGAACTGAACCGCCGCCGCACAGGAAGTGGCGGCTGCGGGGAGCAGCGGCGGCGGCAGCTGGGGTTGCCGCACTCAATGAGCGAGGCTCCCGCCGCCGCCCGCCCCGCTCGCCCCTTCCCCGCCTCCCGAGGGCAAGGCGGCGCCGAGCCAGCCCGCTGCCGCCGGGGGGGCACCGCGGACAGCAGCAGCAGGCGGAGGCCGCCCGGCCGCGGGGTTGGAGGCTGAGGCGGGCAGAGGCGGCTCCGGCTCTTCCCGAGGAGGAGGCGGCGGGGACTGCAGGTTGGTGCCGCTCCGCCGGCGAGGCGTGGGGGAGACCGCCCGTGCCGTGCCGTGCCGGCTCCTCCATGGCCGGGGCAGCGCCCCCCGCCTCGGCGCTCCCGCACGCTGCCGGCGGCTCGGCCGGGCGCCCCTCTCGGAAGGCCCCAGCGCCCGCTGAGGCGCCGGGCCCGGCTCGGTCCGGTGGCCGCGGTGCCGGTGCTGCCGGCAAGCGCCGCAGCCCTTTGTGCGCCGGTCGGGCGGTGGGGGGGGGGGGGGGGGGGGGCGGTCGGGTGGAGCAGGCCCGGCCCGGCGGCGGGGGGTAGCCGTGGGGATGGCGGTGCTGCGGAGAAGGGCACAGTGGTGCCGCCGGCACGGCCGGGCCCCGGCTGGAATGCATCCTGCCCTCCCGGGGCGAGATGGACGCTCTCCCGGGGGGGTGGGGGGTGTGGAAAGGAGGCGCAGGCTGGCGGCTCGCTGCGGGCTCTCCGCCGAGCGTGAGGGGAGGGTGGGAGGAAGGATGGGTGAAAAGTGTGAGAGCGGCTTGAAACAAAAAACCCCCCCCAAGAAGAAGGAAAGCCCGTTTGCGAAGAGCCAGGCGGCACCTGGGTACAGGGATGCGAGTGCAAAATGGAGAAGAGCAAACCCTATTGATCTGAGAGCAGCAACTAAATAGGATGCTGTTGTGCCTGGATCCTGTTCAGATGATGCTGATGGATTTAATAAGCTGCCAACATAATGTGTAGGCATCTAAATCAATAAGCACAGTGATTATCCCCATATAGTTTTTAATACGATATATTCTAAGGGAACTTTTGTGTTGAGACTGTTATCTGTGTGATGCCACCCTCCTATATTGTTCCCCTCCAATATCTTTTTTTCTCTCTGAACCTTCATCTCCTCCTCTTGATTATGCAGAGAGCAGGTGTGAAACGAGAAAGGGAAGTGGCAGAGTTTGCAGTAACCTTGCTGTTCATTCTTTAAGGCAATAATAATCTCAATAGCTCATCATGTTATCAAACTCCCTTATTTTCACGTCCAAAGTAAACTTCGTGGCCTTTCCCGCTCTAGAGGAAATAGGCTCGAGTCCAAGATCGCATGTTTGCCGTCAGTCAATTGCTGGTACGTACAAGCATGTTTGTGAGTAAAGCAGTAAGCTCTCCACTTGTCTTGGCAGTGTTTCTTTTGCGGTGATGTTCTTCACTTGAGGCTCTTTGCTTGAACTACAGGTTGCTTGGGTGAAGTTCAACATAAGATAGGTATGTGTATTTTTTCCCCAAGGTTGATTCTAGGAGCAGTAAAACCTGTAGAGTTTTTATTAATTTTCTTTCAAGACTGCAATTGTGTGGGAGATGAAGTTAAATGGAGTTGTAACCTGCAGTGAACTTGCTTTGCTGAGGTGAACCTTGGAGCTCCTCCTGCCCTGAATAATTCTGGCCCTTGGATTTTAAACATACATCTTCTGGTCTTTCCTGTAACTTTCACAGGAGTCTTGGCTTTTAGTTCCCTTCTGGGTATCCTTCTGGATATCCTTCTGGGTTCACTTCTAGAATCATAGAATCATAGGATGGTGTGGGTCAGAAGGGACCTTAAAGATCATCTAGTTCCAACCCCCCTGCCATGGGCAGGGACACCCTCCACTAGACCAGGTTGCTCAAAGCCTCATCCAGCCTGGCCTTGAACACTCCCAGGGATGGGGCATCCACAGCTTCTCTGGGCAACCTGTGCCAGTGCCTCACCACCCTCTGTGGGAAGAATTTCTTCCTGATATCCAATCTAAATCTCCCCGCTTTCAATTAAAACCCATTACTCCTTGTCCTGTCACTACAGGCCCTTGTTAAAAGTGTGTCCGTCCCCCTCCATCCCCCCCCCATTTTTCTAGTGGCCCCTTCAGGTACTGGAAGGTGCTATAAGGTCTCCTTGTAGCCTTGTCTTGTCCAGGCTGGACAAGCCCAACTCTCTCAGCCTGTCCCCATAGCAGAGGGGCTCCAGCCCTCGGAGCATCTTTGTGGCCTCCTCTGGACTCGTTCCAGCCAGTCGATATCCTTTTTATGTTGAGGGCTCCAGAGCTGGACGCAGAACACCAGGTGGGGTCTCACGAGAGCAGAGGGGGAGAATCCCCTCCCTCGACCTGCTGGCCACGCTTCTCCTGATACAGCCGGGGATCTGGTTGGCTTTCTGGGCTGCCAGCGCACACGGCCGGCTCATGTCCAGCTTTTCACCCACCAGTACCCCCAAGTCCTTCTCCTCAGGGCTGCTCTCGATCCATTCTCCACCCAGCCTGTACTTGTGCTTGAGATTGCCCCAGCCCAGGTGCAGGACCTTGCCCTTGGCCTTGCTGAACTCCATGAGGCTGGCACAGGCCCACCTCTCCAGCCTGTCCAGGTTCCTCTGGATGGCATCCCTTTCCCTCCATCATGTCGACTGCACCACACAGCTTGGTGTTGTCAGCAAACTTGCTGGGGGTGCACTCAATCCCACTGTCCATGTTGCTGACAAAGATGTTGAACAGCACCGGTTCTAATACCAGTCCCTGAGGAACACCACTCGTTACTGGTCTCCACTCAGACATTGAGCCATTGGCCACAACTCTGAGTGTAACCATCTAGCCAGTTTTTCATCCACTGAGCAGTCCATCCGTCAAATCCATTCCTCTCCAGTCTAGAGACAAGGATGTTATGTGGGACAGTGTTAAAGGCTTTGCACAAGTCCAAGTAAATGACATCGGTTGCCTGTCCTCTATCCACCAAGGTCGTGACCCCATTGTAGAAGGCCACCACATTTGTCAGGCATGAACTGCCCTTGGTGAAGCTATGTTGGCTGTCACCAATCACTTCCTCGTTTTCCATGTGCCTTAGCGTGGTTCCCAGGAAGATCTGCTCCACAATCTTGCCAAGCACAGAGGTGAGACTGACTGGTCTGTAGTTCCCTGGGTCTTCCTTTTTTCCATTTTTAAAGATGGGGGTTATGTTTCCCCTTTTCCAGTTAGTGGGAACTTCAACAGACTGCCACAACTCCTCAAATACAATGAATAGAGATTTTGTAACCTCATCCGCCAGTTCCCTCAGGACCTGTGGATGTATTCCATCAGGTCCCATGGACTTGTGCACCTTCAGGTTCCTCAGGTGTTCTCAAACCTGATCCTCTCTAGCCCTGGGCAGCTCTCCATTCTCCCAGCCCTTGCCTTCTATGACTTGAGGGGTATAGCTTGTGTCCTTACCAGTGAAGACTGAGGCAAAAAATCATTGAGCACCTCAGCCTTCTCCATATCCTGGGAAACCAGCTCTCCTGTTTCCTTCCCCAAAGGGCCCGCATTTTCCCTGATCTTCTGTTTATCCCGTATGTACCTATAGAAACCCTTCTTGCTGGCCTTGGTGTCCCTGGCCAGATTTAATTCTGTCAGGACTTTATCTTTCCTCACCTGATCCCTCACTTCTTGGACAACTTCTCTGTATTCCTTCCAGGCTACCTGTCCCTGCTTCCAACCACTGTAGGCTTCCTTTTTGCACCTCAGTTTGTCCAGGAGCTGCTTGTTCATCCACGCAGGCCTCCTGGTGTTTCCTGGCTGGCACTGGCTCTGTCAGATACAGGGGAGGCTCCCAGCAACTTCTCACAGAAGCCACCCCTGTAGTCTCCCCCCACCTTGGCTGCTACAACCTTGCCACGCAAGTACACTCAGTACCTTTTTACAGACGTTTTTTAAGGACAGTCTTAGGTACTCTAAGAAAGTCTCATTATTGCTTTCTCTCTTAATTCCCACCTTCAACTCTCCACCCTTACACACTCACACTTAATTGCAGAAAGCACGATAAAGAACAGTGGGTCTCCAAATGTAGCTTGGATTCAACAAGCACAGGAAAAACACCTGACTGGATTGTCCCTGCGAAGCATGATCAGAATGGCAGGACCACTCACCAAAACTCTGTACTGCAGTTTAACAGTACATTGCAGATAGCTCAGTCGAGGGTGCGTGAGTTGTACCTTACAGGGGCTGAAATCAGAATGGCGTTTAGTTGTGGTAATGTTGGACAGAAATAAGGATGCTATTTCCTCTTCCAGGTGTGATTTCTTTTACTTCTGAAGAGATGACTTAATGAACAGGACAAAATTCCATTTACAGGGAACTCCGCTAGCATAAAGTGTTATGTTCGTTTTCCAGCCAAAACTTTCTGCTCTGTGTTAATCTTCTTACAAAATTAAACTATTGCATAGTCCTGTGCTAGGTTCAGTCCCCCCCCTTTGCTTTCTGCCTCGGTTTGCAGAAGGATGCATTGTTTCTAAATCCTAAATGGTGTTTTGTTTACTTACGAAACTTACGGAGTAGCTGGATTTGAGGCTTATGTTTTGTGGGGAACTGGTGTGAATAAAATATTGCTGTTAACTGTAATGAGTTCACCTACACTAAATTTATGATAGCCATAAATTATGGTAGGCTGCTTCTGTGCCTTACGCATATGTACAAAACCCCAAGAAAGGCTGCATTCAGTCTTGTTCCTTTGGCTTAGGAGAACATAATTCTTGGTAGGAGTGGCCAAGATACTGACAAAGAAACTTAATTATCATCTGTAATGGCTAAAATGTCCTGTTCTTTCAGTATTGGCGGGTTTTTTTAGTGTTAATGCTGAGTGTTGGTGCATGTGTATATAGTTTATAGTCACTGCCTGAACAAAGAACATATGGCTATGCAATCATTACCTTGAGTATTGCCAGATAAAGAACAAAAGAAATGACAAAAAGCAAAGTGAATCCAAAATTTCATTGTATCTCAGACTGTTCCACCCCTTCTTGTGCTGAGTTCCTAGTAATGAGGATTCTGTGTCTTCTGCTTGCGTTTCAGGCTAATACCAGGGAACTTTTGCTTGTGGGTAGCAAATCAGTTAATAAGTAATTGATACCATCTTTTGAAGTAGCACTAAAAGGGAGGGAATAGAGAAGCATTAGAAGGTGTTATCCAAATTTCTTGTTTACCTGTGATCTTAAGCAACGTAAAATGAGAAAAAGAAACACTAATCCCAAGGCCTCTGCTGCGTGCTTGATGAAGATACTCCTGAATGCGTTACATGAAAATCGATTTGCTACCTGATGCGTGATCATGTCAGGATTCCAAGAGTGAGTCAGCACCTAAGTTGGGGACTGATTATGGCTAGGACACAGGAACCTATGGGTAAAAACAGGCAGATCTGGGAAGTGTTTAATTTGCTGGTGCCTCAAACCAATAATGTTTCCTATTTCGGTTTATTAATTGCAGCAGTCCAGATTTCAAATGGTTGAAAAGGAAATGGACACTTGCTTATGTAATTTTTGATGCTCTTAAAATCAGTAGATACCTGTGATTTGCCTGTAAAATTTCCTGTTGCCTCCAAGTTTAGGAGTGTGCAAGATATGACAGTGATGAGGAACTGGGCATTTAGAGCTATGACACAAGTCGTAGCAAAAATGAAAGAAATGCTTGTAGATTGGTCTTTACAAAATGGGCGAGTGCTACCTTTTGTCCAAGTGAGTATTCGATGTTGTAAAAAGGAACTGGGCGCCACAGGGGCTCTTGTTCTGCCTGTAAAACCAAACCCAAACATTTTTAGTAAGAGAGGGCAATGACTGGCTGTGCCAGGGTACCCTGGTGAACAACCAAGGAAGTCCTGGGTGAAGGTTATGATGCCTTCCAGGGAAAAGACAAGGATAGCTGTATGGGAATGATGTGCAGCTCAGCCTACGCAAGGATGCTGTCCATCAAACTGATGGGCAAAGGAACTGATCAATCTGGCCTTTCTGTTCCATGCCTGTGATTTATGAGGGGTTCAGTATAGTCTTAACACCCTGCATTTCCCCTAAAGTTGTTGATCTCTACGAGATGTAAAGCTGGGATGGATGGTACATCTTCTTGCTGTGGGCTATTGGTAAATCAGCCAGTCTTTTTAAAATTTTTTTATCATGTTCTCCTCTCTTTGCTGTTCTCAGGCATGCAACTTCCTCAGTGCATTTTGTAGGGAGAGCAGGAGTGTAATTTTGGGCTACCAGTTCCCCTGAGAATCAGGGAGCTGGGGACCTGGGCTCTGTGAGATTTGCTACTGCAATGTTGCATTATTTGTGCACCCATAGGTGCCAGTTCCTCGGTGGAGAGCTAGGATGAAAAAAAAAAAAAAGCAGAGAAAAAACTTGCTGTCGCATCTTGGATGGTAAATTTAGGCGTGTGTAGTGACTAGTCCTCATACTGTTGTTTATCTTGCAGTAGTATCAATAATGTGGTGTTTGCTTTCCAAACAAAAGATGTGATCTACATCTCAAAGAGCTTAAAGATCCTTTGAAGCTCAGTGTGGTGGAAATGGTAGTTCTGTCAACCAGATCAGTCTTCATCCTGGGTACAACCTTATTGCTTAATTGTCATTACTTGTGATTACTGCTGTAGTTTGGGACTGCTCAGGGAAGGAAAAAAAGGTTAGCCTTGAAGTAGGTGTTGGGCTCCCTGTGTTTTGTGTGAATGAAAGGGCATGTAGATTCCTTACACCTTTTGAGTAAAAGGGTAGAGAAGAGTTGGATGCCAGTGTATGGCAGAACACTTAGAATCCAACACCTCCTGTGTATCTGTGGGGAAAAAAACTGTTTAAAACCTTTACAATGTTTCTGCATCTGTGTTAAGAGCTCCTTAATGGTCAGGCATAAGTGCTATGACATTGGCGCCTCTGTGTGTAGCACCTCTTCTCCGTATGGACAGGCTTTCTCATTTGCTGTAAAGCAAATGGGATTTCAGTGAAATTTTTAGTTGCCTTTTTTTTCCCCCTGTTGTTGTTCTCATCCGTTAGCATTACTTAAGTAATTACAGTGTGTTTGTTAGGAGCCCTGACAGCCTAAACTGAGCTCTTTGTCAAAAATGCAGTGTTTCCCTTAATTAAGAGAGTCTAGAAACAGCACCTGAATCTATTAATTAAATAGTCAAAGCTGATATCTATTTGGGATATATTAATGAGCAAACCAAAATACATTTCTGACTGAAGTGTTGCCCAGAGTAAATGAGCTTCTGTGAGGCTTTTCTTATGGAGAAAAATAATCTTTTGGTGCTGCAACTGTCACACATGCATTGTCGTGCAGCAAAACTCCTGTGAGATCCCTCCAAATTCTATGGTCCTCAGAACAATGGCCACTGTTTCTTCTTCAAAGCTCTTCAGAGATGTTAAATAATCCTTGTGACAGCCCTATGAAGTGAGTATTGTAATTTTTTATGGATGGCAAAACAATTAGTCGGCATTGTCTCCAGCTGTACTGTGAAGGGGGATTTTCAAATTGCTCGTGGCTGGGACCGCCACTAAAACTTGCGCGTGGGTGAGTGTGTCTCTCTGTGCCGATGAAAGCATTTTGCAGGTGCAGTGGTTGTCAACATGCAGGTGCGTGCCTCAGGCTGGACCCTACGCATCTTCGTAAAGGAAGAATTTAGCTCGATCTAAATTATTCTGCCCACGTTACTGGCATCACTTCTTGGAGGAGTTGGCCGTGCTGGTGTCTGTAAGGTTTTGTCCTCGTGTAAAAGTTGGGTTGCTCAGACTGCAGACCACAACTTTGCTCATTCGTGGGATGAGGTCCAGGTTGGACTCTTCCCACTGGGCTCTTGCCAGGCTGGGCTTGCTCAGGGTTACAAGTTGCCTTGAGGTTGTGCTTCAACTCCCTTTCATCTAAAAACGGATCCAATAATGCCACAGACGCAGCTGTTTCCTTCGCTGTGTGAAAACCAACAGTATCTGCAAGTTAAAGGAGGTCTGGCTAACCAGGATTAAGTTCCTGTTTGGGTCAGACCAGCATTGCAGCTTTTCTGAGCAGCCTGGCTTTGGTTGCCGAGATGGATATCTCTTCACCAGCTCTGCCTGCTGCCCTTCCAGGAGTTGCAAATGCCACAGCAGATGGTTTGGGGAGGCAGTGTCCGTAATTACTGTTGCAAGAGTTGCCTAAGCTTGACTCTGTACAAAGAATGCTTTTTTTCCCTGGAGATTCCAAGTTGTTGGTACTTCAAATGCAGATTTGTCCTTTTCAGGGGAACACAGTGGTGGAAATGTGTGCACTATGTGCTTCTTCAAAACCACTCTGCCGTTCTTCTTAACTTAATTCTTGTAATGGTTTAACATTATCAGTTTTCAGTCTTCTCCCGCTGACTGGGTCAGCTTTCTGGTTCCTAGTAGTGATATAGGCTAGACTGCTTATAGACCCAAAGTTTGACAGTGGCTGACACACCGTTAAATAATACTGCTATAATCAGTTTATTTGACAAAGGTAGGTTTTTCAACCCATTAGCCTTCCATCAGGTTTCAGTGTGAATGTTGTTCCTGCTCCAGGCTGAGCAGAGGTGCATGGCTATACGGTTGACACGTGCATCTTTAATGCCTAATGCAAGCGTTCATCTCCCAGTTGCAGTTGTGATTGATTGATCCAATGTTGGGCTGCACAGTGTGTACTTTTCCATGGGTCCCCTTGCTCCAAAAGACTTACTGCACTCTTGGGCTTCCTACCAGCATGTCTGAGCTGAACTTGTCCTGTCGCATCCATCTGGTGCCTATGGCCCTTTCCAAAGGGAAAGAAAGGTTTTAGTTTCTTGAGGTCAGTGAAGATGCTGTGGCTCACACCACCCAGGCCCGCTGAGCAGTGTTGTTTTTCCTTCTGGTGGTCATGGCAGAGGGCAATGCCTCTCATTCCTCGTGGGATTGCTCGTGGAACAGAGGGTTGGTCTTCCTAGGGCGCATGAGGCTCTCGTCTCTATTTCAGGGATTTATTTTTTTTAAATTCACTTTGCCTGTAACGTACCTTTTGGCTAAAATTCTAAGCAGCAGTGAGAATTTGGGCTGGATTCCAGATCCTGACTGATTTCTCTCCCCCACCCATTTCCAGTGAAATATCCTCATCACTGGGAGCATGGGATTGAGATGGCTCTTAGTATTGTTTTGAGGCGCCAAGGATGTACACATGATCGCTCTTAAGAATTGAGATGCCTTAATCTGAAGCATGATGCACTTCGAGTAATTGAGTTTGCTTTCTGTCATCTCAAGTTGAACTGGTTTTGATGGTGGAAACGGGACTGGCTAGCTTAACTCTCCAGTTCTGTTTTTCCCCAGTGCCTTTCTGTGGTGGTGCAAGACCTGTTGCTGCCAAGCACTGCTGGATTCCTTTCAAGCTTTCCTGCCCAAATACTCATCAGAAAACTCGGCGAGCCCCCTCGCTCTGCCCTCTCTGAAAGGACTGGGTATGCTTTTTTTTTCCAGCAGCCTTACAGCAGCGTGTCTTCAGCTGGACTCTGAAGGCAGCCTTGGCTGCAAATTGCTAGATGCTGGGAGGTTGGGCAGCAGCAGGGTTGCAGTGCTCTTACCCTGGTCCTCGACTCTTCCCTGGCCATCGTTGACTGGCTGTGCCAGGGACACGCTGTGAGATGGGGCGTGGACCTTGGCTCTGACCCTGTACAGATGTGTTGGTTTGCTGCCTGGGTCCTGCTCAGCCCTAGGAAAGGCACTCAGCTTTACATTTGAAATGAAAACTTTGGTTAAAATGGCATAGCTTCAGCTTGCTTGTTGTAGCCGTAGCTGTGGCTGTGCACTGAGGACCATAACATAATTAATGGGAAAGGTTTTTGGAGCATATAGTCTTAGAATGAAGATGTCTGTTAAACATGTATGCTGTTAGACGTATGCTGCTGTCAAGCTCTGTGCCGCCGTGCCTGTACCAAAGCCCTCTTGATGGTACTTTTTTTAATTTACAAGCTTTTGCTAGCAACTTACCAATAAGGAAATAAGCTTTACTGGCTGAAAGTTTCATTTTAGTCTGTCTACTCTACATTTTTTTAATGGTATACTTACTCAGTACACTGCTGGAGTAGTATATTGGCTTTTCAGCAGCAGTATCATGCTGGAGAGAGCTGACTGAAGTAGTGGTGATATTAAAGGGAATTGTATATAGTAGCTTGGAAAGCAGGTTTTATAGCTTTCCAGGATCCGACGGTATCAGTGGCTTTACTGGAAAAAAACAACTTTCCTTGTTTTGCTGTTTACCTGATGAACTGTCACTCACAGCATCATCTTGGTTATATTTCATAGTAAAAAACAGACAGTGCTCACCGTCACTGAAATAACAGGACCTGCTCTATGCAACCCACTGCGAGCCTTACCTCATTCAGGTAACATGCCTGTACCTTTCTCTACAGCAAAAGAAAGCAGTATAATGCTTTTCTTTCTTTTTTTCTTGCTTTGCTGCTTTTTTTTCTGTCAGTCTTTTAATGTCCTAAACCCAAAACATTTTCTATAAATGCAGTGATCTCAGCGTTTGTCCAGCACCCATATGGTAGGACCAGTTTGAAGGTTGAACCTTTGGTTTTCATTCAAGGCATTACTGGTGGAAAGGCAGTAATTTACGTCCATCTGCACTAGTTCTTCCCACACCAACTCAAAAGCTGTCGTGATGGATCCCAAAGGAAGCGATGAACTACCGGGAAGGGTTGTCTATGGATGAGTTGGCTTGCTGGGACTGAGAAAGGCGGAAGGGAAACAGGCAGCAGCTTTACCCCACTTGGTGTTGCGTTTGAGGTTAGCACTGGTTGCTCTTCACACCCGCTGCTGCTGCGGAAGGCATACATCTACTGAGGACATGATTGGATTTAAAATGGCACGAGTGAAGACTTATTTTTAAGTGAACGAATATCCAAAAAGAAGATGGGTTTCAGATGGGTTTAACAAGCATTTCCTTAGTTAATTTATTTTAATAAAACTTCGCCGAGATGGCTTTTTTAATTGAATATTTAAGCAAGTTGAAAGCAGGCATTTTACTGTCTCTCTTTAATTTGTGCTGATACATGGTTTAGCATAATTATTTTTTAATGTCCTTTTTAAAAGTATGGTGCCCTCATCCTCTTGACCCTTTTCCTTCAAGAAAAAGTGGATTTAACTTTTTTTTTTGGAGAGGAATGTCTTCTGTATTGCTGCTCTGTGACAAGGAGGCATGTGGGAGGGGTGGGCTTAATGAAAAAATTGCTGGCTTTTAAAGCAATGGGTTCAGGCCGAAAAAGCTTTAAGAATGGTCTGAAGCATACTGTGGCATTTGTAAGCTCCCTTTCTGAACCTCAAGAATTCGGTTCTAAATACGAATCTTGCAGCATTACGCTGATGCTTTGTTTTCACTGGGTGACCTAAAATAACCAACTTACAGCTTTTTTCTTTTTTTTTTTTTTCCCCCTACCTCTCCACAAGGCCTGTCCTTTTATTATTGATCAACATTAACTTTGCTGAGATCTGGGTCCCTAAAGAGGGATCGGAGCCATGTTCTTGTGTGTTCAGGTTTCTGCCTGATCCAGCATGGGGAGTAGTGGAATAGCAAGTAGTCCTGGGTGGGAGTGTTTTGTCACAGGGCAGATAACACTGGCTGCTTACCTTCTATCTGGTTGGCTCCTTGTTCTTTCCCAGTGCAATAGGAATATCAACACTGAAAAAAGGTTGGCAGCATCTTTTCTAGTGGGATTGCAATTTTGTCTGGAAAGGAGGAGTGTTTGCTGGTTTTCTTAATCCCTCTTTGAATATGATCAACTACAACAGCATCAATTTTTGGTGATATCATTGCCTGCGTTCATTTTTGCCTCTGTGCGTATGCTGGTGTCTCTTCTTTAATGCTAATCACTAGCAGAGCTAGGTTGGCAAAACATCTAAGGGAAAAGAAAGCCTCAGGCTTGCCTGTATTCTTACCAAATACCTGTTTTGATAGTAACCAAAAATGTAGCACTTCCACATAGCAATTTGCAAACTTAAATATGAGTCGGTCTTAGGTGGCTGCAAAAAAAAACACCCAACCCCAAACCCTTCCCTTCTCTCTGACCCAAAAGCAAGCACACTAGATGGGGATGCATGCACACTCCTGCACAGTGGTTCCACTCAGCGTGAGCGGGACTGCGGCATGCAACTGAAGGCATCACCTTTTAAGAAACACCTTTTCCCATGGACAAAGCTGGAAGAAAAAGTGAGTGAAAAAATTCACAGGGATGTCTACGCCACCAGAATGAAGGCTGCTCTACATCGGAAGCCTGCTGTGAGAGGAGAAGGGAATGAACTGCTCTCCATACCCGCTGTAGAGAAGACAAGAAGTTACGGATTTAAGATTCAGAAGGGAGAGCTGGGAAGCTTTGGAAAAAGCTTTCCGTTGCCAAATGGGAGTTGTGAAATCTCTGTTGCTGGAAAGAACTCAAAAAGCAAAGATCCTGGCAGATGTCTGTGGGAAGGGTTGGGTTTGGTGCTCCTGCACTGGGGACTGGAGTGCAGGGCCCTGGTGGGAAATGCACCCTTAGGAGATGTGCGCCGGGAGCAAGGAGGAGTCAAAGAACGTAAATGTTGGCCATCCCTGCTCATCCCTTAAATTGCTGTGCAAAAAAAGGGTGGGAGGAGGGTGGGGGACAAGAAATCAGTGGCCATGATGGAGAAGTTAAAGTTGATGGAGAAGCTTAGCTGCCAAAGGTTGGGGACAGCTGGGTTAGGTAACCTCTTGAAATCCCCTTCAACCACACACTGTTGTTTGATTTTGGTAGAGACTCTCGCTCCAAGCCTGCTCCGATCAGCACAACACTGATCAAGCCGTGCGTCAGACTGAAGGACCCAAGGAAGAATATTGGTGGTATTGCTTTTCTGACAAGGGGCCCTTTGAATTACTGGTTCCTTCGTATCTTCCTCTGCAAGCGTGTGAAGCAATTCACTTGTGGTCCATGTGTGTTCCATGCATAAGGTGGAGCATAGCTTTGAAGATGTTGACCTTGGAGATCAGCCTCAAAACTGGAGCCTGAACCCAGCTACCGGAAAGACCACGGTGCCAGTTTCCTTTGGTTTGCTATTTTTTTCAGCTGTTCAGCTCTCAGTGAATTTCTGTGGCACAGAATTAATTCCTGACGACCAGCCAAAGTACCTTAGAGTTGCTCTGGCCAGAAGCGGTAACCACCAGCAATGCGTGGAGGGCGCTCAACAAAAGCTGAAAGGCTGGGCAAACCTCATTCAGAAGCTAACTGGTATGTGCCGGCAGAATTTAAATGCCAGTGCTGGTTCTTTCTACAACAGTACTGCTTGCCTTTTTGGGATTACAGCCGTCGCACGAAGCAGGTGGGTGCTGAAGGAGTTTGGTAGAATGATAAGCAATGAATTAAAATCTGAGTCAAGTTCCTGGCTGCCTGTACTGGTGAACGCTTCGCTAGCAAGTATTAGAAACAGAGTACCAGAAAATTTATGGACTGTGATGGTCTGTCACTCTGCATGAACAGAGAAGAAGTACCATCCAGTTCCCCGAAATGCTTGCTTTTATGCGTGGTATGCCTAAAATTGTTTGGCAGGACATATGGTTTTTGCATGTTGGTAAAACACAAGCGATCTAGGGTGCTCCACACAAAGGAGTTCTTGTTCTTGGAGTTTTCCCCCTCAGCAATGGCCAGTGCCTAACCTTGGCAGTGCTGAGCTGTCGTTGACCGTGTCTGAAAAACTCATCAGAAGTGTGTGTATCTTCAATAGTAATGAGACACAGTGTGCCTCCTTATGACCACGAGGAAGTTCAATCTTCCTGTCGCTGACTGGAGCGTGTGCCTAGGTAGGAGAGACCGAACTGAGATCAACTGAGCCTCTATTGAATGACTCAATAGCTGTTGGGGGAATTTGTAACACGCTGCTTTTTAAAATGCCATATGCTCTTATGAGAGGGGAGCCCAGCTGTGTTTCTGCCTTAATTCCAGAATGACTTACAATGGGATTCTGTAAGTTGGAAGGATTTTGGATGTTATTATTGGGTAAATGGACCCTGGATCTTGGAAGACTCAGTCTTTTGCAGATAACATAGTATTTGGAGTTCACAAATCTGGTGTAATCTGGTGGAATTACACCTACGAGAGACGGTATGAACAGCAGAAAGCCGGGACCTGTACTTTGCAGTACACGCTTGCTCTGGCTAGTCAGCAAGACCTCATTAGCTGTGTACTTCTAAGGATAGTTGTTAGACAAATTAGAAACCCACTGCACTCATACAGGTTCTCTCTGCAGGGGTGTCTGTCTGACAGCAGCTGTGTTTCACAGTGGTGTCAAGCACGTACGATTTCGTTACAAAGTGGGGATTTTTTTTCCCCACTAAGATTTTTGCTTGAGGTTTTAACTCGTGGATATTCTCTAAAAGAGGGTGGTTCTTCTCAGACAGGTGAATTTGTGCGTCTCCAACTTACCTTGGTCTCTTGGTGTGATTTTCTCTTGCTCACCTTCTCCTCTTCCTCATTTCATCCTACTTATGGGTTTTGTCAGGGCTCTTTTTTAGGCATTTGATTCAGTTGCCAAATTACAGTAACGAGCTGGTAGGTTTAATGCTGCATTGCATGATAGATGGAGTAATTGTACTAGCAACGCTTAATCTGTTGTGTATTCCATTTTTGTGCTTACACTGTAATTAGATCAGGTTTTCTTTATTGTACCTCTAACCATTTTTCTTGTAGACATATGTGGGGAAGGGAGGGGAAAGAGGAAGAACATGGAGTGAAAAGTGCCTTTAACTATTCCTGTGTTTTGTTGGATTTACGTTTATGTAAGTGTGTCTGCCTTGAGTGAGGGCTGCAGTTCTTCTCTCCTGAGTCCCATTGTGTAGGTAGCCAGCAGACCTGAACCCACGGTTAGGTAGATACTGCCAATGTTTCAGCTATGAACTAAGCCGGCAGGTTTTTTGGAAAGGGCCTGGGTTGAAATACAGTAGGAGGGGGTGAGGGGGGAGATGCTGGCGGGGTTGTGTAGGTTCATCTCTTCAACCCATCCTTTTCTGGGACTCCTGCCTTGCTCCAGATTCCTATAGCTCATCCCTCCTGGCCTTGCATGCTACTTCCCTGTATCTTTTTCACATCTTGAATTTGCTGTTTGTCAAATGTCTTTACTTCCTCTATCATGAACTCATGGCGTTGTTTCTGCTGCTTCTTCCCACCTGCACCCTGCTGAGGTGCTTTCTGCTGCTTTGTTGGAGGGTGAGAGGCTAGGGCTTCTCTCTGGAGGGCTTTCACAGGCATTTAAGAGCTGCTGCCCATTTTTTAGGATGGCATTATCTCTTCTTTTTCTTGGGAGTCCTAGTTTCCTGCTTTGGGTCTGGATGCAATCCTAATTTATGTGGAGATCCTATCTTAAGACTTATTCAGATGTTAACTTAGCACAGACAGCTTTGCAGTTCTTGCTACTGAAGTGATAGTTTCTGCGTGTGGAGGGAGCTGTGTAAGCTCGCTAAAGACCCTGGTTAGATTGGCCAGTTCTTGACTGCAGCCTTTTTAGTTGTTTGAGAGGTTATTTTGGGAAGACGAATGTAATTGGGTCAAACTTCAAACTTCAGCTAAGGCTGATTTATTGCATATGGGTGTATTTTGGTTGCTGGGCATCACTCACAATAAAAGTTGGAAGAACTGCAGTGTTCAAACTAATTTTTACGAGTGGTCTTTCCTGCTGGCAATGCATGGTTTTCCTGACGTGGTTTTGTTGCTGATTCCTGAACACTAATTTCTGTTTTGTATTGAATGTACTTTTGACTGTCTGACAGAAATGCTTTGGTGAAAGTAATAAAGCCCAAAGGGGAACAAAAACATTTCCTTTTGGCTTAGTGGTTTTTGTGTAGATCAGCTCTGGCTGTGTCATGCTTTGACCTATTTCATTCCTAGTATGAATCTGAAATGTGAAGTCCTGCCCATGAGCAGAGTAAAGTTAATAAAACACATGGGTAAGATAAGGTGGAGTGCTTGGAGTCTTCAGCCACACTAATGTCACCTTTGTTCATGGTACTATGGTGCTTCCCATTGGTAATTGCAGTGGCCTTGGAGAACAGGGTAGCAGCTCTGCAGGTAAAAAACGCTTTTTGAAAGTGCGCGTGTCAGGTAGTTAATGTCTGCAGTTAATGCCTTGATACCTAAAACCTGGGGGTTTGAGTTCCTAATGTATACTCTTCCATACTGGAGCCTGATTTTACTCTGCCCTTAATAAAAAGGGAAACCATCATGATCTCTCATAAATCGGTAGTGGGAAATAGCGTTGTAAATCAACTGAAGTGTTTTGAAAGCCTGGTGCTTTCATGCTGCTATCTTCTATTTGCCTTCTGTGCAGCTCAGTTTTTAGTGTGTGCTCTTCTGCTTGAGGTCTCCGTTCTCAAACGTTTCTCCCGTTATTTGTCCGACCAATACCATGCAAAGTATTCCAAATATTTACTCTGAGAAAGCAGCTTGCTTTTCTGCACACTGAAATCATGTGGCCACCATCCACCAAATGAACTGGCTGGGGGCTGGTAGGATGGAGGGACTGGTCTGGTTCTAAATGCAGGTGTAATCTTCCCTGCTTTAATGAAATGTTCGAGACACCAGTGGGGCAGCTGAGATATGTGAACATCTGATGTCATTTCATGCAGTCTAGGGTATTTCTCCTCCCTCAAAGGTTTCCCAGTGGTCTGGTGTCACAGCTGCCACTTCCACATGGATGTTGTGGCTGCATCTTGTAAGCATCTAAAAATGATACTGTGTTTAGAAACCTAGATCTCTTCCATAGGTGTTGGTAAGAATTTCAAAGAACAACTGTCTTCTGCCTGTTAACCTTCGTAACTGATAGGCCTTTCCTCAAGCCTCAGTTATCTGTTCACCTCCTTTTTGTCTAAGTGTTTAGAGCCAAAACCTTTAAGTGCCAATACGTAAATACACCCAGATGTCAGTGTGTGGCTTCAGTCTGAGATTATTTGACTCTCATGAAGCTGTAGTTTAATTGCTGTAAGACTCTTTAAAATTGCTCTGAAATTAAAATCTCAGAGTAATCCACAATAATGTTCGGTGGATTCAACACCTCAGAAGTGCAGGTGCCTAAGTGTATGAACAGTGTGCCTTTGGAGATAGATACTTATGGGACTGCAAGTGCTGTTGACCTTAATATTTACGTTGTTGGTGGAATCAGGATTTTTATTATGCATTAAATAGTTTCTAGGCTGCTGAGCAAAGTGGTGTCTCATTGTTTTTCTTCCCTGTTCCTGGCCCGCAAGTGTCATACCCATTTTAATGAAATAGCATGCCTCTGCTATGATGAAGGCAAAATGATTAAGGTAGTGAATTAAGGTGTGGTGAGATTATTTTTTTTTTCTCCTAGTTTCCCACTGTCCTTTAGCACAGTACTTCCAAACTAATGAATTGGAACACTACATGATAGCTTTATAATAACTCTGATGTTCTAAAGAAAAAAGATGTCATGTCCAGAGGTTTCCAGATTCGGAAAAATGTTTGTCATGTGAAAAGCAAAACTGTACCATAGCAAAAAGTACTTGCATCTCTGTGCTTTCCAATCCTCTGTTATTCATCAAAACACTCAGGTGTATGTTTAAGTCCTCCTGATTTCAAGATTCCCATGTATCCTGAATGAAGCTGCTTTATTATTATCATCATCATCATTTGTAAACAGTGTTTTGGACTTTGATAAAGGGGCCAGAGCTGCAAAACCACCTTAGAGTAGAAAATGACAATCATCTCGAGCTGTGGAGAGAATGATTAGTGCGCATATGAAGAGAAAGTGCAGCCTCTGCAAAGCAGTCACATCAGTGGTGCAAATCTGGGTGAAGATTCATGGAGTCTCTGAACCTTGTTGATCTCAGTGTCTGAATGAAGGTGATGCAAGTTACTTGGTCCCTAAGCATTGGGTTTTTAATAAAACTCCTTGTATATAGGTGCATGTAAATGGTCTACAAAGATTCAGTTGTTTATTATTTTGAGTAAGCATCTAATGGTTTAAATACCTTTCTAGGAGGGAAGGCATACAGTGGAAGGAGAGGAGAAGGATTTTTTTTAAGTATATATTCCTTTTCTCTTAGCTTTCTCCATGTCCAAGAGAAAGAGAGGAGCATAGTTAGCTGTTTTTAAGAATCAAGCAATAGGCAGAGCTTTAAGCCTAGAAATACATAATTAGAAACCTTCCACTCAACTGAATAACATGCCCATCCTGTAGTAACAGCTCTTCAAATGATGTTTGATCCAGGTTATTGCACTGCTGAAAAGCAAACATCCTTTCCTTTGGAGCGCATCAAAAGCTGGATGTGGTTGTAGTTAATATGTCTGATTTCAGAAGGTGTTGACTGTGTGCTTATTTTTTACTGTTTCTTTGTCTAAAAATCAGCCAGTTCTTTGTATGTGGGTCAAAATACATTGTAGTCACCAGTATGTAAATTGAAAAGCAAAATGTCTTACTTAATGACAGCATGTTATAACATTGTAATGAAATGAGTAAATACTACTATAATTAGTGCTGTCTAAAAAGTTCAAAGTGTGTTTGGGGTTTGTAATCAAATGCCGCTCTGTGGCACAACAAACCACTGGCAGTGGGGCAGAGTATGTTTCCAGGGGCTGGATGGAGCTTGGGCAGGAGGAGCCTGCGATGCCGTGCTCGGGGCTGGGCAGCACACCGTATTGAAAAGCCAAGCGTGGCACCTGGCAAAACGCGCTCGTGAGAAATCAAAACCGTTCCTTCTGACAGTAAAAGGCACCCAGGAATCTGCTCGTGCTGACTTGGGCTGCCCAATGAAACTTGCTGAGGTCTATTACAATGTTTCTGAAATTCATCTACCTGTGTATGAGCAGTGCCAGGGCTGGCCTTGGCGATCCAGAGGGTATTTCTATGTTTGCTTTACATGTGCACTTCACCCCGATTATGTGACTTTTTCAAATGGTATTGATACTTTAAGCAACATGAGATTGCAGCTGGATTTCTGAAGGATGCGAGTAGTGTTGTGCATGCGTAAGGGTCAGTAAGTACTTGCTCTTCCTCTCCAGATGTGCTCCGCACCAGCACAGGCTGGCGCCAGCCACATTACCAGTGCGTTCCTAATCTTTTGACGTGCTGACGGTGCGTGTGGCTGGACACATCTGGCAGTAGCAGGGTGTGCAAACACGCAAGCTTCTGACCAGCTGTCTCTTCTGCTGGTGATGCCACGGGGCGCCTCGTCTGCAAAAGAGCCCTGGATTAAAGAAAACACGTGAGTGCGGAGTTGGCCATCCCTTCGGGTCGTGGAGCCTGAGCCCTGCGAGGGTGGGTCTCATGTGATGTGCAGTCAGCGAGGCTCCTCTGGCTGCCTGTGCCTGGAGGCCCTGGCCTGTGCGGGCAGTGTGTGGTTCCCCTGCTCCTGGAGCAGCAGCCCTGGCAGTGGAGCAGCTGGCAGCGCTTCTCATGGCCCCCTCCGAGGCCTGAGCCTGTCTGCTGAGGAGCTGCAGGGCTCTGGTGCGGCGGGATTACCTGTTGTCTGGCACAACTGGAGCAACCTTATTTCTCAGTTTGCCAAAAGTGGATCGGGATTTGATATTTTAAGGTGGTGATTGTGCTGGGGGGCAAGGTGGAGCTGGGGACTCGGAAAAGAAAAGCTGTAATGCCCCTAGGTGTATCCTTGATGATGTCTCCATCCACTTACCCCGAACATGCTATGCTTAGGATGCTCTGTCAACACAGGATTTTATCTACCGTGTGCCAATGAATATTTTAACCTTTAATTATTCATATTGGTTTATGGGTTCTGTATTCCTGAAATGGCAGTCTTTTTTTTATCACTCATCCACTTGGGAAATTTGTCTTTACGTATGAATTTTTGTTTATCCTGAGAGTGATGAGACAGTTTTTGCCTCCCATGATGGATGAAGAGAGGCACCTCACTCCTTTTTTTTCGTTTTTTAATCTTTCAGTATCTTAGTAAGGTAGGAAGTGATTCTACTGTTCCATTTTAGCCTCTAGTCGCATCTGGGAAATGAGAATCAGAGGAAGCCTAACCTCTATGCTTAGGGTGAAAACAGGCTTCTGATCCGTAGATGACATGACTGGATTGTATGGAGCTTGAAGGCTGCAGCACCCAAATCTGTCACATTGAAATTAAAAAAAGTCTGCTTCCTCACTTTTTGGCTGTTCATTCAGCTGTTTTCCTTTGCCTTCGTGTTTAAAAAAATTAACATTTTCTTTGTCAGTATAGGAAAACTGGCTTATTTGGACAATGTTATTTTCTTGCAGTCAAATGTTATTGCTCTTTCTTTTGTTTTAAAATTTTTAAAAACTGTGCTGTGAAATTAATCTGAAAAGCAGTAGCTATATTAAAAAGGAATACCCTTTTAACACAAGTAATGGAGTTCCCAGGAGCAGGAGCGATTGGAAGCAGGGGGAAGCACGCTGTTTAATATGCTGTTTAATACGCTGTTTAACACTTAAAAGCCTTTCTGCATGGGGTGTGAGTAAACTGCCAGCTGTCTTCAGTGTTTGGGAAGAACTACTCCCCTTTCCCTGAGTCATTCTGGAGTCATTCGAGTATATCTGTATGTTAGTAAGGCTTTTTGCCTTTCCTTCTGCTACCTCTAGAGTGAACGCTGCTTGGCACTACTTCATGCAGTGTGAGGGTCACTGAGCTGGTCCAGAGTGGTGTTACACAAGTTGTAAAGAGACTGTTTGACATTGATGTGGGGCAGAAACATGTCTTTGAATGTCTCTGGTTATTTTTGGGGGTTTTTTTTGGTCTTTTTTGTGTGTTGTTTTTAAATTTTAAATGGAAACATAAATCTGGGTGGAGGCGAAAAGGGATGTACCCTGGTTTTACTTTCCTAAGACTTTCAGGAGGCTCGTTTTGCCCATGATTTTCTGTGTACACGAATGATGCTGTGTGTATCTTCTGCCTTTTTCTGCCTAATGACAGTGCTCAGTTGCAGAAAGGGTAGGCTTTTATGCAGTGTTTTCTGTCTGTGTGTGTTTTGCTGGATGTGATTATTAGAGCAAAGATAGGAGTAAACTCGCATCTGAGGAGGGAATTGATCCCTCTGTCTGCCTCCCCTAGCAAGTTACCATCCCACACCTAGCAGAGGTGAGAGAAGCATGCTGTGCTGCCCTAAATAAACTTGCTGTGTTCCCAGGGGCTGATTGCTTTCATTGATAGAGCTGTAGGCAAGGCAATCCAGCCTGCTTTAAAGCCTCTGCGGCTAATGAATTGGTCAGCACGTTTTGATCTCTCCTGTGTAGCTGGCTGCCTTGGCTACCCAGACTGTGAAGTTCAGATCTTTAGACCATTATGTGGCTAACTCTCTTAATTTGGTTATTGTTAATTGGTCCTGTAGCTGTTGCTTGAAGAAGCTGACAGAGAGCCCAGCTAGGTAGTCCCTTGCTTCCCGTGTTTTCCTGTATCGATACCTGGTGTCCTGGTGTCTCCTATCCTTTTGCATAGATCACGACGTCCGCACACATCTGATCCCCCGTAGAGCTGGTGTCCAGGTAAAGTTTCACTGCCTTACCTTGTCACAGGGCTCAGAACAGCGAAGTAAATAAACAGTGGCAGTATTGACCAAGGCAGCATGCAAAGGAATACAGTGGCTTTAAAAGAGCATTTGCTTCCACGTGTCATTTGGACAGGGGGCCACTAAGCATAAGGATTTGTCACCTGGAAGAATTAGGCTGTGCGTGAGAGTGATTGGGGGCGTGTTTTCGGTTTAGCGTTTTTGTGGTGTATTGTCATGTGGCCACGTACTGCCTGCACAGTGCAGGGCTGGTTGGGGTACCACATGGCAAGCTGGACCTAGGTTCTCTCTTGCGGGGAGTTTTGCACTTGGAAAACTCACTTGGAATACTCAGTGATCTGAGGAAACAAACAAATGAAGTTGTCTTTTCCCTCATGTCCCCTTCTTGCCCATGCTCCAGCCCCCTGTCTACTGCACAGCATTGGTTTTCCTTGTCCTGTTTCTTTTCTTCCTCCCGTGCATCTTCAGCTAAAAGAAATCAAACGATTATGTACATCCTTTTGCTTTCTCTTTTTAGGCTGCCTTCACTCATTCTACTTTTGTTATCAGTATGCTTTCTTTGTTTCCCTCTGTTTCTTTCTGAACTTTCTCTTACTTCCTTTTCCTGCCCCTTTTTCATTCCCCAGGCCCTTCACACCCTCACCCCTTGGGTTCTTGGGTCCCAAACCAGAGGTAGAGGGGTGTATAGGAATTATCCCAGGGTTAACCCTATTTCTCTTAAATCTGTACTCAAACTATAACTTGCCTCTGAGAAAAACCTCCCAGATTTGATTTAAACAATGATTAGTCATGAAGACTATCCTGGCCCTCGGTAAGTTGTTGCAGTGGCTGGTGATCTTTGCCCAAGTACATGGCTTGTGCCCTGTATTTTTTTAGTTCCATCCAGAAGCTGATGGCTCTAGTTTACCAAGGTTTGGTTCCAGCAGCTGAGGTTTAATCTGGTAAAACTGTTTTCCATGTCTGTTGGGTTTGTGTGGCTGGGTTTTGGTAGCAGGGGAGGGGCCACAGGGGTGGCTCCTGTGAGAAGCTGCTAGAAGCTTCCCCGGCTCCAAGTTGTACCTGCCTTTGGCCAAGGATGAGCCAGTCAGGGACAGTGGCAGTGCCTCTGTGATAAGGTATTTAAGAGGGGAAAAAAAACTGCTGGGGAACCATCAGCAGAGAGAGGAGTAGGATGTGAGGGAAACAGCCAGGCAGACACCCAGGTCAGTGAGGAAAGGTGGGGAGGAGGTGGCCAGAGCAGAGGTTCCCCTGCAACCCGTGGTGAGAGGGCAGGCTGTGCTCCTGTGGCCATGGAGGGTTATGGGGGGGCAGAGACCCCCCTGCAGCCTGGGGAGGGCCCCATGCCAGAGCAGACAGCTGTGCCCAAAGAGCCTGTGACTCCATGGGAAGCCCAGGCTGGAGCAGGCTGCTCCTGAAGGACTGCACCCTGTGGAAGGGACCCACACTGGAGCAGTTAATGAAGAACTGCAGCCCGTGGGAAGGACTCAGGTTGGAAAAGTTGGAGGAGGACTGTCTCCTGTGGGAGGGACCCCACACTGGAGCAGGAGCAGAGTGTGAGGATCCCTCCCCCTGCGGAGGATGGAACAGTAGAGACAACATGTGATGGACTGACCACAGCCTCCATTCCCCATCCCCCTGTGCCACTCAGGGGAGGAGGTAGAGAAATGGGGAGCAAAGGAAGAAAGGAGTGAAGGGAAGGTGTCTTAAGATCAGGTTTTGTCTCATTAGTTACCCATCAAAATCAGAGTAGGATAATTAAATTGATTTTTTTTTTTCCCCCAAGTCGAGTCTGTTTTGCTCATGACTGTAACTGGTGAGTGGTGATCCCTCCCTGTCCTTGTCTCAACCCATGGGCCTTTTCGCCAGGGGGAAGGAGTGAGCAAGTGACTGCGTGGTGCTTAGTGGCCAGCTGGGCCTAAACCGTGACACCATGTAGGGATCTGTGACCAAGTCTGTGGTTTTGTTTTGTTTTTCCTTAAACTTGAAACAGCTGTCCCTGTTGAGTCTCCTGCTGAATACATGTTTTCTGCTGGTTGAAATTGTTTGTGAAGCTCTTCCACGCACACTTTTCAGTCTGTGATAGTAATCCTTGAACTACTGAAGGCAGAACTGGACATGGTGACGTGGATGCATGACAACCCTGTCTCCTGTTTGTATCAGCCCTGCAGTACAGCAAGGTGCTGTTTCTTTCTCCCATTCCTCCCCATGCTTCCTGACCACCACCCTGCATCTTCAACATCTTTGTTCGCTCTTGTTTCTTCTCCAGCCTTTCCCATGGCATTTTCCTTTACCTTCTCTGCTTCCCCTCACTCAAGGACTTCCCCAACTTCTGGATGATGTACATATTTTCCTCTGCACCATTTCCCCAGGACCTAATTTTTGTGCCTTCTGTGTAGAGGGACTGACTGATTTGAAAGCCATTGAGCAAATAGTGGAAGACTGTTAGTACTGTTCTACTCTTCAGGCTGGCTTTGGAGGAAGCAGTGATCCCAAGTCACGAGGCTCACCAAGGTCAGGAATGAGCTTTGTACATAGAGCCCTCTCTTTGTTTATAGTGGCTCAGTATTCAGAATTTTAAAAAGCTACCTTTTTGCTTTTCCAGGTGCCTTTCAAGGCTTTTGTGGGGAAAGTAGTCCTTTTGATCACCTGGAAGAAAAGCAGTGGGAAAAAAACAACCAGGCTCATACACAGGACTCAGCATTATTAAAATATTGATAGATAGAGTGTAATAGTTTTATTTGTACTGCAACAGTAAGGCCCCATTTGCTTTAAGCCTTATAATTTGCAGGGCTTGAAATACGTCTTGGAGGCTGTTGATTTATTAATTCACCAAAGCAGATATTTGAGAAGAGCAAGTGGTTTTTGTTTTGGGTTTTTTTTTTCACTCTTCAATTTGACAGTTGGACTGAGCCTGTTCTGAGGAAAACTGTTGCTTGTCTTAAAAAGGTCATCCACATATTCAAATAACAGCGTGCAAGAACAGAAAACTAACTCAGAGCAGGTGTCCAGAGATGCAATAGGAGATACCTGCTTGTCTCTTATTATACCTGTCATCAAGGAAATCTGGTGAACGAGTCTCCAGTTGCCAGCAGGAGAAAGAACTTACAGTGAACAATAAATAAGAGGCCCATGGGGAGCACCCGCGGCATCATCTTTCGCACAGACTGAAAGCTCTTTCCTGCCCTGCAGAAAAAGAACAAATAAGTAAAACTTCAATATGCCACTGATGGGACACATGTGAAGCATTAGGAAAAATTAAAAGCTCGGGTTACTTGCCGTTCTCGCTGAAGTTAGATCCTTATCTCTATGCTAACGGAATCGAGAGCAGGTTTTATTTACTTTTCAAAGAAAGGAGAGGATCTGCCAGTCAGGCATAGGAATACAAACCCACTTTTGTTCCTCAAAGGCTAAAATTGCTTGGTGAAATAGATTGTATTATGTGTAAAGCTCTTGCTAGACATGTACATTCATGGCTGTAATTTTTCATTACGTGGTTCTTTACCTTTGCGTGTACATCAGTCTTGGGGGTGGGATACTATCAGTCACTGAAAATGTTGTTAAGTGGGAAGACTGTACTAGTCCAACAGTAAGCTTAGGGTTTCATTGAACAAAAATGTGAAATGGAGTTTTGTTCCATAGGATTTCTTTGGCAGCTTGGAAATAGAGGCCATCAAAGCTGAAGCTGGTTTGTACCTTTTATTATGGGTCTAATGTAACTGATCTGTGACCTGGCTGGAGGGCCAGGAGGATGCTGATCAAAGCTTTGTAACTGAAAGAAGCCGGTTAGAGAACAGTGCTTATTTATCCAACTTTCTCTTACAGGCGAGAGTACCTGGGAGCTTTATCTTGTGCAATGAGTAACGAACAGCTATGCAGGGGTTGTTTTTTTTTTAATAGTGGTGGTAGATAGATTTTTCGTACTGAGTACTGATAATGTATTTTAGATACAGGCTTGTTCCACATAGATACTCCTATGCAGGCATGTATTTGCATAGAATTTGTCATAAAAATGCCGTAATTCAGAACATGTCCACCTGATGGCTTTGACCGACCTCGATTTCAATCAACACACTTGCATGGCATCTTCGTTTTGCAAGATTAGCAAGCGGGGGGCTCTTCGCTTACCTGCTGTTCGGTCTCTGTGCTCTGGGATTCACTTTCCAGTGATGAAGCCTTTCTGAGGATGCCAGAATTTTGAAAGCATGAGCTCAAATACCTGTTCCTGCCATTTTTCCATCCTTTCCATTTCCATTTCTGGGTTGCTATGAGACAGCAAGTTAGAACCGCTGCTTGGTGGCAGGGTCCTGAGAATCATTAAGGTGTTTAAGCTGCAGCAGGCATGTGGGTGAATGTGCAGCCTGGTTGCTCAGGCTGTTCGTCCGCTGTGGCTGATGCGGGTAGAGGAAGAAACTGAACAGCTGCTTTTGGATGCCTATACCTGCTGCAGCCTCTCCTGGAGGTGTTTTTACATATGGAAATGAGCATGGCCTGGCAGGAAGAAATAGCTACGCAGGAGAACAAGGCCAAGTGCTGGGTCCTGCAGTTGGGTCACAGCTACACCCTGTAACACTACAGGCTTGGGGAATAGTGGCTGGAAAGCTGCCTGTCGGAAAAGGACCAGGGTGTGTTGATTGACAGCCAGCTGAATATGAGCCAGCAGTGTGCCCAGGTGGCCAAGGCGGCCAATGGCATCCTGGCCTGCATCAGGAACAGTGTGGCCAGCAGGACTAGGGCAGTGATTGCCCCCCTGTACTCAGCATTGGTGAGGCCGCACCTCGAATCCTGTGTTCAGTGTCAGACCTCTCACTGCAGGAAAGACATTGAGGTGCTGGAGTGTGTCCAGAGAAGGGCAACGGAGCTGGGGAAGGGTCTGGAGCAGCACAAGTCCTGTGAGGAGCTGCTGAGAAAACTGGAGTTGTTTAGCCTGGAGAAGAGGAGGCTCAGGGGCGACCTGATCACTCTCTACAGCTACCTGAAAGGAGAGTGCAGAGAGGCGGGTGTTGAGCTCTTCTCCCAAGTAACAGGACAAGAAGAAATGGCCTCAAGTTATGCCAGGGAAGGTTTAGATTGGATATCAAGAAAAATTTCTTCACTGAAAGGGTTGTCAAGCATTGGAACAGGCTGCCCAGGGAAGTGGTTGAGTCACCATCCCTGGATATATTTGTGTGGATGAGTACTTAGGGGCATGGTTTAGTGGTGGTATGAGCAGTGTTAGGTTTACAGTTGGACGTGATGATCTTAAAGGTCTTTTCCAACCTCAGAGATTCTATGGTTCAATGACAAGGGCTGTTGGTGGAAGCACAGCCTCTGCATGCTGAAGGTCAGCTTGGCAGCGCTGGTGCTGGTCCAGGGGAGCTGTGCGCAGGAGCACATGGATGTGATAGTTCCTTTCTGCCTGGCTCACTGTGCAGCCATCGCCGCCTGGGAAACTGCTGTTGTGTCACTGTTCCTGAGCCGTTGCTTCCCAGTACAGTGTCTGCTTTTGATGTGAAGAGCTGCTTGGCAGTATGCTGAAGGGCATTAGTCAGCAGTGGCTCCAAGAGTGTCTTGGGGTTACTGATAAAGCCATTAGCCTTGAGCCTTCCCTTTCCCAACCACGTTTCCTGGTGTGTTAGTGGAGAATTGACCTTAATCTTTTTGGAAATTCGCTAACCAGCAGAGAGGCCCGTGATGTCAGGATCCTTAAACTCATTCTAGCGTCTTTGTCAGCGAGAAGAGAAATACCTCTGTAGAAAGACATTCTTTGTAAGGTTGCTGTGGGCAATGGGTTGCTTGCCTTTCCCCTGGCTCCACTGTTTCCCTGCAGTGTTTCTCTGAGGCGGATGGCAGCCCTGAGGATTGTGTTTAATCTTATGAAAGGTTACTGCGTGAACTTAACAGTGCAGACTTTAAGCTGGTGGATCACAAGTTGCTGCAAAACCTATCCTCAAACTAGTACAGGTTTTGTGAGATACAGGTGCAGGTGTGTCACAAGCTCATCGCTTTTGGATGCACATGATTGATATTATCCTTGAGAGGACTGCATCGATGTGACTGTCCCTTGAGCTTTGCTCTGTGATAATGTTTTGTGTCTCGCCGTTATTTGCATGTACAGTAGCAAAAGCCTTGAATTTTTGCTGTTCCAGTATTTGGAGTTGGAAATCCTGTGGATTTCCTAAGGGAATGTGCTTGTTCCTTAAGTGCTGTAGGATGCGCTTGTCCGAGGATGATGATTTTGGCCAAGAACACTGCACCAAAACGTTTTCCGCATGATGGGCGCTCCTGTATCAAATTCGGCAGCTGTTTCCTCATATTGCTATCTTTTGCAGTGCTGTCTCCTGCAAATTCTGTCTTCTCTCCCTAGGGAGAATACACACTGGTGAGCTGATTCATCAGCCCAGTGATTAGCTGTGCTCAAATTAGTCCTTTCCCCAGGCTTCAGAGTATTGTCCAAACATGAACAGGGGTGGATGGTACTAAGGTATTTGTCTACAGCTATGGTCAAGATTTATCCTTGGCATTTCTGAGGGTCCTGTTGTCCCATTTGGAGGTGGAGGCATTTCTGTCCCCTCTTGGAGGCAGCTGCCAGATCTGCTTAGTACATTCCCTACACTGAACTTTTTGATTCCTTTGCTCCCTGCCCCCTACTTTGGCTATTCCCTGTTTTCTGCTGTTCAAATCCTTAGAAGCAAAGTGAGCTGCCTGATTTTTTTTTTTTCCTTATGTTCTGCAGCTGTTTCTTCCCTCTTTGGGGAGCAAACACTGAGGGTCCACCAGAGGATTTACATCTAGGTGGTGATAATGTGTGTAGGAAATCTGGTATCTCTCAGACTTCAGTGGCTAATGCTCTTGGTTGGTCAGCATGCACATCTAGTGCAGGGGCTGGGAAAGCATAGAAATAGAACAAGAAATGACTAAAAAAATATTCTGGTCTCTAGAAATAATGATAAAGATCTGGTTCTGCCCTCCCCACACCCCACCCCCGCCCCCATCAGTTAAAACACTGCTCCTCACCTCCCTCAGTTGTGGAGAGCCCTTAAAATCTCATGTCAGGGTGAGCCTGGATGTGAGGAAACACTCCATCCATCCCTTGATACCTCCTTTATGTAGGATCTAGGTACCCACTGAGAGTCGTGGAGGACAGTAAAGGGCCAGGGCAGTAGACATATGCATGTCTGTCTCCCCCCAGGCCTCAGTTTTGGGGCCAGCCTTGTTTAACATATTTATCAGTGATCTGGATGAGTGGGTTGAGTGCTCCCTCAGTAAGTTTGCAAATGACACTAAGTTGGGCAGGAGTGTTGATCTGCTGGAGGGTAGGAGAGCCCTGCAGAGGGACCTGGACAGGCTGGATTGAATGGCTGAGGTCAACTGTATGAGATTCAACAAGGCCAAGCGCTGGGTCTTGCACTTGGGTCACAATCACTCCCTGTAACACTGCAGGCATGGGGATGAGTGGCTGGAATGCTGCCTGTCCGAAAAGGACCTGGTGGTGTTGGTTGACAGCCAGCTGAATATGAGCCAGCAGTGTGCCCAGGTGGCCAAGAAGGCCAATGGCATCCTGGCTGCACCAGGAACAGTGTGGCCAGCAGGACTAGGGCAGTGACCATCCCCCTGTTCTCGGCACTGGTGAGGCCACACCTTGAATCCTGTGTTCAGCGTCAGACCTCTCACTGCAGGAAAGACACTGAAGTGCTGGAGTGTGTCCAGAGAAGGACAATGGAGCTGGGGAAGGGTCTGGAGAACGAGTCTTATGAGGAGTGGCTGAAGGAGCTGGGATTGTTTAGCCTGAAGAAACGGAGGCTGAGGGGAGACCTGATCGCTCTCTACAGCTACCTTCAGGAGAAAGGAGGTTGCAGGGAGGCAGGTGCTGGTCTGGTCTCCCGGGTAACTGGTGATAGGACAAGAGGAAACGGCCTCAAGTTGTGGGGATCGGGGGATGTTTAGTTTAAATATTAGGAAAATCTTTACTGAGTGGGTTGTCAGGCGCTGGAACAGGCTGCCCAGGGAAGTGCTGGAGTCGCCATCCCTGGAGGTGTTCAAGGAACATGTAGACATGGCGCTTGAGGGCATGGTCTAGTGGGTATGGTAGTGCTAGGTTCCTGGTTGGACTAGATGATCTAATAGGTCTTTTCCAACCTTAGTGATTCTGTAGAGGAGTCCTTGTGTGGGGGACTGGTGGCGGTTTGTGGCAAGGTGGAAAGGGGTCACATTCGGGAAGCAGTGGGGCACTTGGTGGTGTTATTTGCCGGAGTGCTCTGACTGCTGTGGGGCCCAAGAGGACAATTCTGTAAAAAAGGTCCAAAAAATGACTGTAAGGACTGGAGCCCTTGGCATCCACCCTGCTTAGCTGGTGGCTCACCTCTTGACTTGTTTTGGACCAAGCTTGGCCTTCTGGCCTTTCTTTTAGCAGCATCAGTCTAGCTGTAGCGGTCTGGCTGTGGAGTTGTGCCTCAAGTAGCAGGGTCTGCATTTTCTAGCAGGGTGCATGCCAAAATGAAGTCCTACCCTTGCCTTAAACTCTTTGTGTGGCTTGTGAATCAGCACGAAGTCCACTGGAAAAGAAATAGGCTTCTACAGCAACGTGCCCTGAGTCCATGGGATTCCGATCCTTGAGAGGCCGAGTAATGCTCCCTCCGTGTTTGATAAGCTCTGGGGTTTTTGGTGTCTTGTTTAGAGGAGGAAGGGGGCAAATACACCCAGTGTGAGATGTTCAGACTGGGGATACTGCTCAGACTGGAAATCAAAGGACTTTAGGGTATGCTTTGCTGTTCTTATCAGTTGTTTAAATAAACATGCTAGTCCCTGTTTTTTCTAGTAGTTGTGGTGACTATACCCACAGTGACAAAGGTTCATATTGTAGGGAAGGGAAGACTGAAAAGGCACCTGTGCATGAGATACTGAAGAAAAAGATTATGAAGACAAACAAAAAAACCCCAAGCAACAGAACCGTACTGCTGTATGGCACGTAATACTCATCGTGGTTTTTTTTAGCGGAAGTCTCTTCCCTGCAGTGCCAGTGCTGGGCTTTGGCTTGGATTTTGGAGCTGCTTTCTGTGGATTCTTCTGTACCAGGGACAGAATATTTGCCAGGGGACCCATGGGCTCGCCGTGCCTGTGTTAGCTACGTGTGCAGTGCAGTATGAGCAGGCCAGGAGATCAGATTTCAGTTTTACTTGCTTTGTCCACTTAATGTTCTTTGAATCTGGGTTAGCCTGCTCCCTAAACTGACTGTCCTCCTTGTACATGTGCTGCGGGGCTGTCTGAAGGAGGGCTGTCCCACTGGCCTCTGCTCTTTGGACTGTTGCTCCAGGTGTCAAATGGTCCTCCTCAGTGTTTTGCAGGGATGATGTTAGCATGTCATTGCCCTGTCAGTAGTGTCTGTGTAAGTCTTGTGTGGAAACAAACTTTGTTTCTCTTCCTCCTCGCTTGAGTGACCTATGCAACCTGCTGCCTGGACCCCCTGTTGGCTCTTGAGATTAGTGATGTCAAGGGAGGTGGGTGTTTTTCACCATTAGCTGCTTCAGGAGCACATCCAAAAGACCAGACTCCCACCTTCCTGGAGATCCTGCTGTTTGGAGTGGAAGGCAGAAGTATGAGCTTTCTCTGATATTTTGCAGCTGCTTTTTCTGTGACCTGGTGGAGAAACTTGGTGGATGTTATTGCTCGAGACATTAAATGACCGGCAGTGGGCACAGAGCTTTTGTGTGTCAAGGCCTTCTGCCATCAGATGGTACAGCATCTCTGCTGTTACCTAGTGAAACTTTAGCAGCCCAGACCTTGCGCAAAAGAGTGACTGTCGTATGTAAAGTCTCGTGATTCTCAGTTCCTACCACTAGTGGTGAGCTGATGTGGGGTGAGCAAGTCCATTCTGGGTGTAGTTATGATCAATGTTTCCAAGGCTATCTTCCAAACCTTTTACCTCCATGTAGTGGGAGTTATCAGCAAGATAACCTAGGTCTTTGCCCTCTGTGGATCCCCAGGCAGTGTGTGCACGTGCTTGTGCTGAATAAAAAAGCGAGAGATTCCCCATGGACTCTGAATCTGCTTAACCTGTCCCCCCCCACGTTTGCATGCCTTTGTGTGCACTCTGTTCAGGGTAGCGCTCAAATTGACCACTCCTTTTTGCTCCTTTTGATTAGCCTCCAACACTTTGGGGCTTCCCCATGTCCAGGTTTGTGTCTGACTGCCATCACGTTCCTTTGAGGAGACCTCATCGGACAGTGGTTTGCTATTCAGAGGAAGGGTAGTGTCTCTCTGCTTTGCCTGGGTGGGGACGGGAGGTTTGGCAAGATCTGTATTAGCTGCTGTCATCTCAAGGGAAGAGGTTGATGTGGGAAGGCAGTGATGCCTAGGGTTTTTAGGAGCAGGATAACCAAGGAATATAACAAACCACACAGATGTCCCATATCCCAAGTGTGCCTTTGGGGGAGTAGGCCAGGATTATTTTTATTAACATTGACTAGAAGGGCAGAGACCTCTGCTAGAGTTGCGGTAACAGAAGTCATCAGCCATCACTACATGGAGCCTGTTGTTACCCTGTGTTGTCTTGGCCCAACTTAAATGCTTAGGTGGAAGCTATATTGGGGGATGTGTCAGCTGTCACTGGGGCTGACAGCCTTCCCCTCACGCCTGCACTGCTGTACCTGCTGGTGTCAGTGATTGAGGTGGGGACTCTGGATGGAGGTGAAGGACTTGGCAGGATCTGCCACCTTGCCAGGCTCTCTGCCCATCTGGCATTGAGCTGAACCAAAACCCTTTGTTGGGCTGCTGTGAGTCGCTGTGCCAGCCTAGGCTCTCTTCTTTCCTCCTCCCCTCTTAAGCACCCTCTCAGACTAGAGATGCTGCGTTGGGTTGGCCTGCCACTGTGTACATCGCGTCCCTGCCTGCAGAAACTTCAGGATAAGATGCCTGGTGTTGGTGAATAGGGGCTGTCTTTGCCTCTGAGACCTCCTCTACATCAGAGGACATTATGGTGGGGAGGGTAAAACAGTTTGGTTCTTGCTGTATGGCTATAATGCAGAACTCTGATTAGTTTCCCCAGGTTTGTGAAGATGGGTGTCTGCAGTGTAGTGGCATCAGCAGAAGGAGAGGGAAGGGAGTATAAACTGACAGACCTATTTTTGCTCCTCCTGTAAGAGTCAGGTGAAGCTGAACTCCGCACAGGGTATTTTACCATGCATGGTAGTTACTACTTTGCCATGGCCAGTGCCGTAGTACAGGGATCTGTCCTGCCACCTGCTCAGATTTGCAGCCGGGGAAGGCAGGGCAGCAGGGGGAAGAGGACAGGCAGAGTGTGAAACAGAAAGAAAAGGGCTCCCCAAAAAGCATTGATCCTTTGGGCTTTTTTTTGCTGACCTGTGCTGAAGAGAGAGCTAGTTAGGAATATTTGGTGGCCTTTGAGGGCATCCAATCAGTAACCATTGTGAATCGGCTCTGTGCCACACAAGAGCTCACCTGGATCAAGGGGTCACCTAGGCTCATGTGATTTGGGGTTGTGGTGCTACACTGAGGAAGGAGGGGGCCATAGCCAGGGCCTCTGCGGGCTGCGTTAGCAGAACATGCTGTGTGCAGGTGTGCTTGGCTGGCAGGACTGAGCAAGGGTCTCGTACCGGGCAAGGAGAAGCTTTCTAGTTTAGCTGCTTGCTGTGCTATGAGCCACAGCAACCTTCTGCTCCCGTGGAATTGCTTTTCAAGGCATAAGAGCCTTCCCAGTCAGACTGCTGCTGTTTGTTTGGCTCTCTGCAGACCCAAGATTAGCGTGCTGAAATTCAGCTGGAAGACTCGCATGCACACACATCCTTCTTCCCTAGCAAGGGGTGTAGAAAAGCAGTGCACCTACCTGAGTGGGAGTCAGAGGTGTTAATGTGGGAGGCTGCTGCTGTTGGCCAGGGGAGAATGGACAAAAGGAAGGGTCCATTCCCTGACCATCAGTGTTCCCTTACAGGAGAACTTCCTTTCCTGGGAACAGGAAGCATCGAGACTGGGCTGTCTCACAGCATCTGCTGTGTGATGACTCTGGCTCCAGCACACGCACATCCTGTGGTAGGCTTGGTGAGGTACCCAAAGATCTGTTTGAAGATGTCCATAGCAAAGCTATGCCTGCCATGTTGCCCCCATGTTCCATGGCCTTTAAGAAGGCAACCTTCATTCTCATGGTCGTTGTTACACACATCACTGCCCCTCTTACCCTTGCAAGTCTACAGTCTTGCTCCATGGTTGGTTAACCTCCTCTTGCCACTGGAGAAGCCTCGTCCCCCTTTCAGTGTTGCTTGATGAGCGGTGGCATTTCCGTGCGACTCCACATGCCACTGCACTTCTGTGGGCATGAAAGGGATTGATTTTTGCCATGGGAAAGGATATTTGAAAGGAGTACAGTATCAAATAAAGGTGAAAGTGGTGGTAACATTCAGCAATGGTGAGGAAGGCAACAGGAGGCAGGGCAGGTATTGAGGAAAGAAATAGGACACCGAGGCATGAGAGGCTTCAGTGGAGCACAAAGATTTGAGAGCTGACGGTTAACATCAAATACAAAAGTATGTTACTTACAGAAGTGCAAAGGGTGCCACATAGCCCTTTATTTAGCGTGACGTATTCCAGGTATCGCACAAATTTGTGACGGTTGAAGCGTCTCCTACTGCTGGGACATGCTGGAGAGCTTTGCAGAAGTGCAGCCTGCCTATTGCTTTGGATGCTTGTGTCACCAGTGGGGTTTAGCATGACACTAGGTGGATCTTCTGATTTGGTTTCATCCAAAGAGAATCTGGCTTGTGCATACCAAAATTATCCTGTGATCCAAGTTGCACAAGCAATAGGTGCAGATTGGTGCTGTGGATTAATGTGCTATTTTAGATCGAGTCTGTGGCTTCCCTGGTGCTCTTGGTGCTGCCTATGGCTAGGACTCAGTGGTATTCTCGCTGGACTTCCCCTCTTTACTGTCTTCTCGTCGTAGGGACAGGTGCTGGGGGTCTTGTTGCAGTCTTAATTCCTCTGAAAGAAGCTATTTTTGTGGCTTATGCTCTTGATAACAGCATGGCTGTCCCAGGAGTGACCCCCTTGGTGATTTGTTTGGATGTGTCCTTGTGAGTCCCGTGTTTGTGCCCCATGTTAAGGAACCAGCTCGTGGTTCTGCTCAGGGAAGCACACCAGACAGCTCTAGTGCCGAGAAGGGTGTGCGAGCAACTCTGTAATTATGAATCGGTTGTACGTAGCCGCGTGTTGGCCTTTCAGTGCACAGGTTATATGGAGTCAGTTTGACACCCAAGAACTTACAAAAGCCATAAAACAGGTTAGTTTGGGCATTAAATAATACAGCAGAAGGGATGACTGCCAGAGGCAAAACCCATTTCATTCACGGTGCATGTTTCTGGGAAAACATCTCTTGACATACTTGTTCTGGAATTTAATCCGTTTTGAAGAAATAATTATCCAATTCACAAAAAGTAGACAAATTGTCTTAATAAAGGACTTGTCATGTCAACTCAATGGCTTTTAACTAGGAAATAAAAATAAATTGGATCTGCTGTCCCTTCTCTCACAGACGTACTTCTCTTCAGCAGACCCCAACTTTATTTTTGTTAACGTATGTATTGTTTGGGTTGTTTTTAATAACCAGAGAGGATATACAGCATTTGATTTCTCTCTTTCAAAGGTTTTGGATGCTTCTGTTGCCTTGCTTTGGGATACTTTACAATGATACAGAAACTGTCTTTTGGTAATAGAGATGGAGCTGGCGATAGTGAGGGAATTGCAGAGAGTATTCTTGAATTCAAACTACTCCCCAGTCCTTAGTTTTCTACAGGAGACTAAAATGAAATCACAGCTGCATGGGCAACACTTTAATCAGCAGGGAAAAAATATTTCAAAACTGGATAGGAGAGTTAGGTAGGTGCGCTCAGTTAAAAGCCTTCAGAGCAGTTTATTTTAATATTGTGTAAAATTAACTTCAAGTCTTGTTGGCTTCTGTAGTGCAATAGTGATGCAGTGCAAGGTCTTCTAAGACAAATATACAAGGGTCAGCCTGTGACATACATTTTTAACTGGGAAAGGTCTATAACTTTTGGAAAATCCATACTTTTACCTTGTTGTAGGTTGCAGACTCTGGTGATTTACACTGTCTGAAAGTAGTAAATAGGCTGCCGCTGACCGAACTTAATAATTTGGTATCAGTGTGTGCCCTGAGATGTTCCTGGTGTAGTTTCATACTCTAGAGTCCCTCAACTGTCTGTTGTTTACCCTGGGATCGGAGAGCTGTCAGCGTGTAGGTAATGCCAGTTGGAAAAGTACTTGGAGGGTATGGCTGAGTGATGAGACGTGTCTTCTAGGTAGAGAGTATCTGGAAGCAAGGCAGTGTCCTTCAGGGTCAGAGGAGAGAGGTGTTTCAGGTTTATATAGAGGTAAGTATTTTACCAGTATTTTTCCCTCCTGCCCTTTTGCTGTTTTTGTGAGTACTTTAAGAGATCTAGCATAACTCAAAAATCTCTAACTGTGGATAGGTCACAGGCATCCTTCTAGAGCAGGAAATTCAAATACTATTAGCTTCAAATACAGGTTATCTTTCAGTTTTTGTGGATGTAAGGTCCTGTCTTAAAAGACTTTCTCTTTTAATGAAAATGTACTACAGCTAGGAGAAGTTTCCTTTCCTTTGCATAAGATCAGAGGCTATTGGGGTAGCATAAACACCTTGGAGGTAGGAGGGCAGGAGTCTTTGGGACAGGAAGGTGACAGCTATGTGAAACAGAAGGAAGAGATAAGTGGTCTTTATTGCCTCAATATTTATATGACCTGAGCTGCTGCTGACCTGAGGTTTTTATTGAAGTATGGTGTGTTCAGGAGCTGGGGGGGAGAGGGAGTTTGTTTTGGTTTTAACAGCTAAACCCACGAGGTGTCTTGAGTTTTCTTGGGGTTAGACAATTAGAAATTCTTCAAGGTGGCAGGTTTTAAGCATGAGTCTGAATTGTTGCAGCTAAGCATGATGACAAAGAGATTATGCTGAGGAGTTTGCTTTCTGAGTTAGTTGGTTTGGTTGGTTTGTTTGTTTTCAAGCATCTCTTTGAAACAGAGGAAACATTATTCTGTGTACACTCCTAACCCTTACACTTGTGTGATTGAAAGTGTGGTGTGACGTACTGGTTGCAGTACTCATGTAGCTAAGATTCATAAAGCAGACTTTCCCGTAGAATATTTTTCTGGTAATGCTTCATCAGAGATCATGCTTTTTTTTAGACAGACATAAAGCAATAAATATAGAACAACTTGGGTACTAAAAATACCCACTTGCATTGACGTCTTTTTTTTGGTGTGTTTTTTTTTTTCTTTAAAAGAGACCTTTTGGATATTTAGCAAGATGCTTTATATCTGCTCAGGATCATTTTGGCTGCAGTGATTTTTGAGGGAGAGATGTCAGCTGATCTTAGAAAATAGCTTATCTTGGTTTGATTTAGGAGTGTAATGTGGGAATAGAGCAGATGCCAAGGAAGAGTCTTGATGTGGATAATGGCATAAGAAGTTGGTTTAATTACTGCAGCTGTAGAAACAGGGCATTTGCAATCTCTGAGATTAGAAGACTGCTCAGCTCTTGTGTTTATGGAAAAAAAAAAAAAAAACTAAATACCTCAATCAAACTCTTAAGATACACATAATGGGTCTCACTGAAAAGATGATCCCTTGATAGGAAAGCTGCTTGCACTGAATAGCCTCAGTTACAGTCCGGGTTATAGTAATTCTGGCGCTCTTTTAGGTGTGAGATGAGGGAATGAATAATCTTCCAAAAGATCTCTAATCTTAGAAGCTGAGATTTTCGTAGCATGAGAATGATTTACTGGAAATGGATTTTGAAGTGATTCTCAATTTGCAGATGATCTGCTGCAGGCACGATTCGTTGCCCGTAGTTAGCCACTGGTTACGGTTCGAGTCGTCCTTTGAGATGTGTGTTGCGAGAACAGTGAATTGGTTAACACATTCAAATTGGTTTAAGATTTGACTATTGCTTCAGTACCCTGTCATCTAGAACTTCAAACTTTAATCATTTGGTGCCACACTCCTTCACTTACAAGCTCTGCACACAGTTTGGTACCTAGAAATCTTGAGATGGGCCCACGCAAGTGTGTGCTACCCACAGTCTGGTGCTGTCAGAAGTGGGTTGTGTGATGCATGGGGAGGAAGGGGTCAGGGCTTTTTGTCATCCAACAGGTTGTACAGCACTGGGCAGCCACTGGCCATCCACAGGCGGAGCAGGCCAGTCCTGTCAGCCCACCAGGCATTTCTGAGTCGTGACCGCATCTTCCCTCCCATCCGTACCCTCCCTTGCTCCACCGATGAGCTGGTTTGCCTTCCCGGTGACGTTGCAGCGACTGCTTTTCCCTTTGAACTTAATAACGGGTCAGATGTAAATCGTGATGTAGACATAAAAATAGCTGGCACCTGCTTCAGTCACACTGGCCTGGGGTGAGCTGGGAACCTGCTGCAGCCCATGCCGGCCCCTCAGTGGTCTGGTGAGGTTTTCTCTGCCTGTTACAGGTGGAGCGGCCCCGGCCGTGGGGAGGAGTGTGGAGAACACCTTGGCAGGGTCGTTGGCTGGACTCCTGCAAGATAAATAAAACACCCAGGCTGTGTCACCCTTTGATCGCAAGTATCTTCTGTCTCCTCAGCCGCATGCTCTTCTATTTGACTTGGGTTTTTTCCCCCCAGTTTTAAACCTCTAACGTAGCACTTTACCCTCTTGCTGCGTTTGACCAGGACCAAGCTAGGACAATGTAAAGATAATTAGGAATTACATTATTATTTTAGGTTACAATTAGCTCAAGCTTCTTCAGGCTTCTGAGAATCTATTATTTATGTATATTTCTGATTAATGAAAAATGCTATTATAAAAATTTCCCTTCTTTAAACAAGGGAGAAAAGACTTTTCGTTCAAAGGTCCAGTGCACAGGTTCCCTGGAATAGATAAGCTAGGCTGCCTCTGCCTCGGCAGTCAGCTCTGAAGATTTGGGTTTTTTAATTAAATTATTTTATTGTTGGCCACTGTTGCTTGGAAAGGAGTGTTTAGAAAATCTATAATTGATTTGAGGTCCTGAAGAGCTGATGCATCCAAAATCATCACCTTGTTCACTCTGAAATGCCTTCACCCATAACAAAGATGATTATTTTTTTTCTCAGGATATAAATCTATTTAACTGTTCTTTCATTGTTTATGCTACTGAATGAGATAGGATACAAATGCAGCTGGTTTCACCTTTGCCTGTTCAGATCTTAGCTGCAGCAGTTAAGAATTTTAAAGCTTTCTTTAAAAGGCTTTTACTTAATGCAGAATGCTAGGGGGTTTGGACAAGGAGCAAACTTTTAATCAGTTCAAGTGCTTTATAATAGATTTTATTTCTTAAATGCTATTCACATTCATTAAAGTTCTTAAGTAGATTGCCATTCTAGATCCTTTTAATTTCACTTGTATTTGAATTAAGAATGGCGAATAAACAGAAATACATGTGTTTAGTATAACTGGGGGGAGTAAAATAACTGCAGAGGAGGAGTATTCCTCAGCTACAAACAGCTGCCACACAGGTGTGTGCCCAGCGCTAGGATGTGGCCATCTCCTGGGGGTTGCTGGTGCGATCACCAATAGCAGTAGGTGCTTTGCAAGCAACTTGGAAGTGTGAAGGATCTCCAGCATGAAGGCAGAGGTGGACAGCAGCGAGGCAGAAGAGGGACGGTGCTGGAGAGTATTTTTAGCCGAGCCTGCTTGACTCATGACCTTGGTGATAGCCTCTTACTAAAAGGGACTTAATGTGGGCAGGGAAAGGGTGAGTACGGGTGAGCTCAGGGAGGTGACGCGAGTCTGGCAGGTGAGCTCAAGGAGATGACGGGAGACTGGTGTGCTGGGCGCACACAGGTTGCTGGGAGCTTTAATCCTGAAGTGACTAACACTTCATATGCACGCTTTTGTTTTGGATCCTTACAAATTTGAGGCCCATAAAGGAAAGTTCTTTCTGCCAAAGACTTGCTGCAATTCTCAAATCCCACGAGGTAATTCCTTTCTATTAACTTTATCTGTGAATTTATAAGAAACTCGTTAATTTGGAGTACCTGGAAAGCCTGCTTGTGGGAATATCAGAGCATGAATGTTAATGATCAATTGCTTCTCGTTAGTGGGTGAAGAATTGCGTTTGGGGATTTTTTTTTTTATCTTCCTGACTGGAGGCCATTTAAAGACCCAGAGCTCTAAAAGTTACCTATAAATCTGTTGCACACCAAAGAAAACGTCAGAGCAATGGGAGAGAGAATAGCTGTGCGATGGGGGCTTCCCCTGGAATTCGGTGTGGGGACCCCCAGGCCCAGGGTTTGGGGCAGGGCACAACATGCAGTGGAGGAGCATCGTAGCAAAAGGAAGGTGCTGCTACAAAGGTCAGCCTTTCAGGAAATCAGGAAAGGTCAGGAAATCAGCAGAGGGTGTTTGCAACTGTTTTTGATGGGTTTCTTTAGGACTTGGAAAAGTGAAAGAAGGAAGGAAACTAGGAAATTAAGCTTACCCCTGACTCTGCAGATCATTCCTGTGTGTTTTCCACGCTCGTTGCACAGCAGGTGCGTGTCTCTAATATTTAGGTGCTGAATGCATCGCCTAACTATCCTTGTTTCTGTGAATGCAGTTCTTCATGCAGTTCTGTGTTAGGCAGAACTGCGTTGTGCTATTGCCATGAACGCTTTCTATATCAGGCGTATTCTAAGAAAAAGAATATTCTGGTGTCTAAAGAAAAAATCATCACTGGAGTTATTCTGAATGTGACAGACTTATGTTATATATTGTGGTAAGAAAAACTTGTGTTTACAATTAAATAGCCATTTACAAAACTAACTTATGTCCTTTCAGAGCCGCCTTCTTCCCAGCAGCCAGTTTAGGCAATTCTTTTGTCAAGCACTGATGAGCTTGCATCGACATTCAAGATTTATTCACAATTTAAATTTCATTAATAAACCCAACTAAACCCCAAGCATTCCCAAGCACAATTAAATAGAAAAACCTTGCCTGAGCCTACTCAAATTCCCCTCTTACACTTAGTCTTTTATGCTGGCTTTTTATGTAGGCCTTTAGTTGGGGTTAAGTCATGGCAAAACCTCAAGGGTAACTAGTTTCAAAGAAATTGCAGATAAATTATTAGATTCCTTGGGAATAAACAGTCGGGACGATAACTGGGGTGACATTTCCCAGGACAGGGCACACTCAGCTTGGTTCAAAGATGTTCTGCCCTAGTTGTTTAGGGCAGCTGTGGCTTTCCCATCTTATTTCATTTCATATGGCCATGGTTTCCTTTCCTGTATGACACATTTGAAGCTAGGAGTGAGATGAAAGCTTTGCAGCTAAACACTGTAGTGCTATACAGTCACATGAGTTTACTTGCTGAGGACTTAGCCTGTTTCTGGTCACAAGTATCGGAAGCCTGGTATCCTCTTTAACCAAGAATAATTCAGCCTCTTCACATTGGACCAGGATTGTCTATCAAGTCTTGCTGCCATGATCTTGAACATTGCTTGCTCCTCCAGATGTTACCAGCCACTGGCACTGCAGAAAGGACCATGTGCAGGTGCTTCACAGCTGAAAACTCCTGCCTTTAAAACGGTAATAATAGAGACTGAAGGCAAGAACCCACCTTCAGCAGGGGTTTAAACTAACACACTGAGTTGTGAATTGGAGGAACTAAGGTGCAGGCTGCAACGGTGTTCCAGCAGTGATCCCTAGCAGAAGGCTGGGATGGACAAGAGGGGGCAGTCATGTCTCAGGCTGCCACAGCTGAACCTGCTGGAGGATGTTTGTCCATCACAGCCCTGGCTCCTGAGAAGGCTGTGGACAGAGTTAGATGTAACTGGTCTGCTGCTGGTGCTCAAGTTGATGAGCAAACAAAGAACTTCGCAGAGTGATGAGGCTGCAGATACATTCATCTACTTCATTCTTGCTTTTCTGTTCACCGTTTTACAATGAGAAGCTCAAAAATGAAGGGTTTCGTTACGATGGAGAATTAAATGCCTTTTGTTTTTTGCTGCAGAAGTCGAATTTCCATCTTGCAAAGGGAGAGAGTCTGTCTGTTGCTGGTCCATCTAGATCTGTAGTGTGGCTTATAATGGATGCCTTGCAAAAGGAATTACAGTCAACACAATGACTGCTATTCGCCCTGTCGTATCCTCTTAATTTCCATTTCATTAATAATTCTGATCCCTCTCTTTTCAGTCTACTTGTGATAGCCACCTGTAACAGCCATGGCAAGGACGTTCACAGTTCAGTTAGGCATTATGAGGAGGGGTGGGACAGGTATGACACTTCTGATTGTTGTAAACCACTCAAAATTTATTGACATTTTTGGTTTTTCCTTTTTCTGAAAGCACTTTCAGAGTCAACCATTTCCAGTTACCATTAGCAAAGCATTTCATTTTTAGGGGCTCTCTAAGTGATGATGGGCACAGTAGTAGGATGGTGCTAGGAAGTAATGACCTGAAGCCATTCTTTTAGTATCAGTATGATTCTTTAAGACATTGAGAGTGTTTTGCCAAGAAACCATTTTTACCATCTAGGGAGTAAGTTAACTTGTGATTAAAAACACTTTGTCAGGTCTTCATGTTGTCTTTTTTTTTTTTTCCCTAATTGCCATTCCTCCATCAACATCGGGATATTACCGTATGGAAGATGGTCTCTAGGGAATGGACTGAGCTGTGGGTCAAGCAGGTAATCAGGAGATTCAAAGATATCAGTACTTCCTATGGCAAGGAAGAAAACTGACCAGAAAGCGATTCAGTAGTTGTAATAAATTATTAAAAAAAAAAAAAATTGAAGAAACAAACCAAAGACAAAAAGGAATGAAATACTCCACTTGTGAGATGATGCTGAAGGCAGAGTTGTATGACCACTTTTGAGTCCTGTATGTCCTAAATGTTGGAGTGCTGAGAATATTTTCAAAGCTGTGGTATCAAAGTGGCTAATGGAAATGTGGTTTTGGAGGTTATGATACTGAATTCAGCGCAAGAGAGAAACTATGTAAGTCTTCAAGTGTGTGCGCATGCATTTATATTTAATTAGGGAACTTTTTTGAAATGGAAAGATGTCTGTGTGCTTAAATGTGATTCTTGTCCTCAGTGTGCTGCCTGAATCTGTTCAGTCTTAGAAGACATCAGGAAGGCAGTTGAATACAACTTGCAGTTTCCAGTTCAGGGTTTTATATATCTATGTGTATATATGTGCGATTTTTGCTTAAGTGGGGAAGATAAGGATCCTAAACAGGAAGAGCTTTTCTCCCTTTCTTTAGGGCTCAAGTACCACTTATGCATGCAGCAGTACAATAAATAGTGTCAGACCAAAACTTGCTTTCAAACTCTGTTCTCTTGCCTAACACTGCTGTGCTTCAGTATCAAACCATAAATTATTCTCCTACCAGTTGCAGTGTTTCATTCCGGGGACTTTGACCTCGGTTTTACCAGTTTTAGTAAAATGTGTGCATAGAGGTGCTAAACGCAGGCAGTGAAAAGGCAGAGATCTCTTTGATATGCTATGAAGGCACTCTTCAGGAATTGATTCAGGACCAGAGAATGTGTTTGTTCCAAGGAACAGCTTGGCTGGAATGATGCAATTTATTGAACTGTGGCATGCTCTGGTACGTGAGTTCTACTAGATCTCTTTCTTGTGGGATATTGGGAAGTAGGATTAGGTGCTGTTCATAGCTTGCTGAGCTGCTTTAATGCACGCTTTTTATTGCCATAGTTGCATGTGAGGATTTTTATGTAATCAAAATGGCTAACATAATTATTTTAAATTAAGAGATATTTGTTTGCCTTTTAGGTATGCAGGAAGATGACGGTAACTATATACAGTTTCCCCTATAAATCAGCTTCTCCCCAACCTGTATAACTCACACACCTTCCTCCACCAGCACTGAGAACTGAACCAGCTGCTTCTGGTGATAGTTTCCTAGACCCTTCAGTGGGTGTTTAAATGGGACAGCTACAAAAATGGTTAGAGCTATAGAAAGCAGGCAGTGGGTCGTAATGTCCTTCTCGTAACAAGGGTCTCCTTAAGCATGTGGGTTTATTGTTACCAAAAGCTTCTCCCAGAGCGTTGCTGTTCTGATAGGCTCCAGCCTAAAGTTATTCCTGGCCAGTTGATACCTGTTTGTTCTGGTATCAGCAGCCTTTTTTGACTCAAATGGTTTATTTCCCTTCCTAGTGGTTATCTTTACTGTCTTACAGGGAACAGTTGAATTCCCTGTAAATTCCTCTGCTCTGCACGGTGGTCTTCATGCATGCTGTCCATGCTGGAAATCCTCCTTCACCTTCCCGTGTTTCTAGTTCCTCCTCCAAGAGGGACCTGGACAGGCTGGAGAGGTGGGCCTGTGCGAACCTCATGGAGTTCAGCAAGGCCAAGGGCAAGGTCCTACACCTGGGTCGGGGCAATCCCAAGCACAAGTACAGGCTGGGTGGAGAATGGATCGAGAGGAGCCCTGAGGAGAAGGACTTGGGGGTACTGGTGGATGAAAAGCTGGACATGAGCCAGCCGTGTGCGCTGGCAACCCAGAAAGCCAACCGGATCCTGGGCTGTATCCAGAGAAGTGTGGCCAGCAGGGCGAGGAAGGGGATTCTCCCCCTCCCCCTCTGCTCTGCTCTTGTAAGACCCCACCTGGAGTTCTGCATCCAGCTCTGGGGCCCTCAACACAAGAAGGATATAGACCAGTTGGAGCAAGCCCAGAGGAAGCCACAAAGATGCTCCGAGGGCTGGAGCCCCTCTGCTATGGGGACAGGCTGAGAGAGCTGGGCTTGTTCAGCCTGGAGAAGAGAAGGCTCCGGGGAGACCTTATTGCACCTTCCAGTGCCTGAAGGGGCTACAAGGAAGCTGGGAGGGGGCTTTTAACAAGGGCCTGTAGTGACAGGACAAGGGGTAACGGGTTTAAACTGAAAGCGGGGAGATTCAGATTGGGTATCAGGAAGAAATTCTTCCTGTAGAGGGTGGTGAGGCAGTGGCACAGGTTGCCCAGAGAAGCTGTGGATGCCCCATCCCTGGCAGTGTTCCAGGCCAGGCTGGATGAGGCTCTGAGCAACCTGGTCTAGTGGAGGGTGTCCCTGTCCATGGCAGGGGGGTTGGGACTAGATGGTCTTTAAGGTCCTTTCCAACCCAAACCATCCTATGATTCTGTGATTTTTGAACATGGGCAGTCTCTCCTGTGCAGTATTCCAGGCAGGATTTTAGCAGTGCCTCCTATGTACTTCCCTGCACTTCCTATCTCTGTTGGAAACATTCCTCTGGATACATTCTAGGGTCCCATGTGTGTTTTTCATACCTGCATCTGGGTGGTGACTCACAGCCACTTTGTGCTAGGATGGGCTAGCATGTCTCCCTTCTGCTCTGAGTGCTGATCATCTCCATTGCTTAGCTGGAACATTTTTATTTTACCTATGTGACCGTGCCTTGTTTATTAGTGACTTTGATCCCACTCATGCCACCAGTCTTTAAGGTCATGGTGCCTGTTGTATAACAACTCAATACACCTTCATGTTCAAATTGCTTCCCAACCTGGTCATCAGCTGCCATAATTATTTTTTTGTATGCAAGCCATTAATCAGTTAAAAATGAAGCAGAAGACTAATTGATGGAGTTTTGTTTAGTGTTTTCATTAGTAACTTCCAAGGTATCTGGATCTTTACTGCTGTCTGTTCCTCTACTGGTCTCCAAGGCTGTGTATTTAATGCAATACCACATGGGAAAGTATTAATAATATTTGTTGAAAATCCAGATAGCTGAAAATTACTTTTGTTTATTTGGAGTTATCTCCCTTCAGCAAACCTGTTGTGTCCTGATCTCTTTGTAGCTGTATGACTTTATTGTTCTTTGCCCATCTGTGCTGAAATGAGTTCTGTAGCCTTTCTTCTATGTGGCAAGTCAGATTGGATCATAAAAGTACTGGTGTTAAAGTCTTGAATCTTTATCTTCCACATTTATAGAGGTAGTTTTCTATTGTTTTTAATATGGTTGAATTTAATTCAGTGTTGAGCAGTTGTGTGTGTTGGTTTTGTTGGACAACTTTGAAGACAAAAAGTTGCAAAAAATGTGTTTTTAAACTGCTTGCCTGGTCCTCTGTTCTTCTTCTCTCCAGTGGCAGTGGTGGAAGATGATACCCTTTGTTCCAAAAAACAGCAAATGTGTTGACATAAAACTGGCCTTGGGCAACGTGTCAGCCCAGATGCCATTAACTGTATACGGACCTCAAGCTGGGCTAGGTGGGTGGCAGCTGGCTGAATGGCTAACTGGGATTTCTGAGTATGGGTTGGTTTCAACAGCACGTTGAGACGAATTTGTCTGAAGTAGGTTGGAATTGAGCAGTTTTCAAATGATATGATATTCAGGGTAAATATATATGAATTTACATGCCTGGTCTTTATCTCTGTTCCTTTGATAAACACCATGACAGAAGCCTTTGCATGTCTGAATGATGCAGTACCAGTTACATCCCGTGGCAGATACCTGCTGGGCATCCCAATATCTGCATTTTCCTGCGGACCTTATGTGCTGGTTCAAATAAGTTGTAAATGAAGTGATGTGTGAGAAGAGCATATTTTGTTGTTATAGCTTTAAATTTTGCTAAAGGTAGTGGTGGGTTAAAGAAATATTTTATATTAGCTTTGGTGATACATCTGACTTGTTGGGCAGATGTTGGAAGAATAGTTTTTTCTTCGTTTTCTTATTTTTAAGGAAAAACAGGTTTGCAGTCTGGTAAATTTGAGTTTCTTTGTGGGTTTTTTTTTTTTAAGTTTGTGTAGATTTCTGCAGGAGACTTTCATGGTGTAAGGCTTGTGAAATTAGATAACATGCTTTAAACAAGCCACCTCTGGGTAAAGTACATCTCTAATTACTGAGACTAAATTATGTGGAAAGTGAGCTTGTGTCTGAAGTAAATCTTCAGTTCAGTAATCTAAAATTAAATAATGATTAACTTAATTGCTTCAGGATCATAAAAACTGCTCTTAATAAAATATAGGGATTGAGTGTGTGTTTTGTGAGTGGATAATTGCTTCTGCTTCATTTTCAATAATTTCTATAAGACAAGGTTTGTAGGTAGAAGAAATACCTTTTGTTATGCTGATTAGCAAAGCTAGGAAAAGTAGGCTAGTTCTTGAGCATGCCAGCCCTTTCTGCATTCTGAATAGGAGCTGCAGTGTCACTACTAAAATATAAATTGAGAACACTTGCTTTTAATTTTGTAGATATATGCCAGTTAGATCCTCTGAAAGCAATAGTAGTTAGTACCTGTGGAGCAGAGTGTAATATTAGTATATGGGGAAAAAGGATTAAGTAGAGTGGGGTTTTTTTTTCCCCCCAAAGAAAAGAGGAAGATGGGTAATTTTAATAAGAAGACTTGGAGTTAAAGAATTTGTGACCTGGGTTAGCAGCTGCATGTTGTTTGCATTATATTTTGCTTCTAAACAAAACATTTTTATCTTCATTCATGGAAAAATGTCTTTTTTGCTTATAGGCAAATGAGAAAGCAAATCTCTTGAAATATAAAACAGTGGTACTTCCCTGGAGGGAGGAGATGGGAATTCTCCTGTTGCTTTGAGTGTTGCCAGGTGCCAGAAGTGGTCCCCAATGGTGGTGGTAAGAAAGAATCTTCCCCCACGTTTCTCTATTTGCGTTTTGTCTGTAGCAATAAGATGCTTTTAGCAAGAAAATGGGAGTGCCAATCCTGTTCTTCTCGTAGAGCTGTATGAACTGCTGGGAGAAGCATCAAAAGTCTCCCACTCTGAGAATTTTAATTTAGGGATGTTACCGGTGCTTCAGCTTGTCACTTGCTGTATTGTGTTTGCTCCTACTCTCTCATGTGTGCTCTAGCTGTCCTTAATCATTGCAGCAAAGGCTTAACCACAAATAAACCTCCAGAGGACTCTAGAAATACTTAACTGTTCCATCCCCCTTTAATTGTAGAAGGGGAACTGTGGCCTTAAAGTGCTTTGAGGACCTCCTCTAAGAGTTCTTAGACATCTCTTGAATGCTGACTCTGGGGTCATCTTAGTCTGCTTTTAATCATAGAATGGTAATCCAGTCGTGCTTACATTTTGTCCAGTAACCAGATATGGAAATGTTAAGTTATAGCAACAAACTTGCTTCTTTTTGCCTTTTTTTGTAGTCTCACCTACAGATGGTGACAACAAAAAGGGAAAGCTGATGAGATCCCGTTGGCACAGCAATAGGACAGGGTTTTTCCAGGACAAGATCTTAAACCCCAGGAGTGGTTAGTGTCAGATGTTGACATTTTAATGATGATCTCTGATACCTTGCCTCTTTGTGGGCTATTAGTAGCTTTTTTTAATAGGAAAGTAATTTAACCTTGGTGATTTTGCAAAGGACCACAGTGTTGCTGTAGTTTTCTGTAACTTTCAAGGTCTATTATAGGACAAGAAGTCTCCTGAGAAACTTTGGTTTCTGTGAGGCATTTCTCACAGCTGTTTTTCACAGGGCAGCACATACAGGATCAGCCACAGTCTGTGTTCAGGGCATGTAATCTGACCCCATGCAAAATTACATCCCTTTTGAAGATGTCCATTTCTCTGCTATAGAAGAAGTTAAAGCATTTACCCCAGATCATATTAGGTGGGCAAATAACCACTTTCTGTGAGCCCCAAATCATAGAATCACAGGATGGTTTGGGTTGGAAGGGACCTTAAAGACCATCTAGTTCCAACCCCACTGCCATGGGCAGGGACACCCTCCACTAGACCAGGTTGCTCAGAGCCTCATCCAGCCTGGCCTTGAACACTTCCAGGGATGGGGCACCCACAGCTTCTCTGGGCAACCTGTGCCAGTGCCTCACCACCCTCTCCGGGAAGAACTTCTTCCTGATATCTAATACAATAAATATTCTTGGATCAAAATTTTACCCCCCAAAATTAGTTCTTGTGGCTGAATCTGGTTAATGCTGAATCTGGTTAATGCTGACCATCTGCAGCTTTGGTGGATGGAGGCAAACCCAGGAAGTTGAGTCATGAAAGTAGCCTTGTTACAGTGTCATGGTTGACCAGCTACTTTCAAAACCTGTCCTGTAAAATGCTTTTACCCAGGCTCATTGCCACTGGTGTAAGAGCAATGCACCAGAAATACGCAAAAGCCTGTTTTTATGCTATTTGCTGTTTTGTCATGTATTTTTCAGCTTACATGGCTGCAATTTTTGCTTTTCTCCTTTGTGTGTAAGGCCTGAAAAGCAACTGGGAAGCTGAAATATGCTTAGGGGACAGGCTTTTAAGAATTGCACACAACTCTTAAATTTTCAAGCTCTGCTTCTGTTTGGAGAAGAGAGAATTCGGGTTTCTCGTACCCAGCCCTGCAGGCTGCCAGGCCTGGTGCCTGTGCCCCTCGTGTAGCGCACGCATGGGTGTCTTATCTCGGGTTGCTAGAACCTGCAGGGAGGAATAATCTGGAAATTACGTGTTCTGAATGAAGTGGATGGCCATGCTGGAAGCTCCATGATTTGAATAATCTCATGAATAATTTCTTCAGCCTCTACCTCCTTGATTGTTCAGATAAATCCTTAGCGGGTTGATAGATATTAATATGGATTAAAGAAATTATACTGAGAGCTTTTCAAGTGTCCCAGTAGATGCTACTTGTGCAGAACAAATCTCCGTTTCAGGAACCAAAGCACAACTGGTACCAACAGACATGTAGTCAAGGAGGTGAGGGACTGAATTATGGGGAGGCCAGATTATGATAGCATTAGCCGTAGCTGCCATCACCTCCTGTGGGGGTTTATGCATAGGCAGAGGCCCTATAGGTATGATCTGCTGCTGTTGTCCTTATTGTGTTGCTTCAGGAGGGGATTTCTCTATTTCTCTTTCTCAGACTTGGCAGTGTTACCATTTGGAACAACTGTCGGAAGATTCAGTTTTCATATAAACTGGGGGGGGGGGGGGGGGGGGGCCACAGAGAAGGGAAAGAAAACGCCACCTTTTTGCAAAGCTCCTGCAGACACAAAGATCCAGTGTGCTGGACCACAAAGCAGCTCACGAAAGTAGTCATGGCAGTCACAGTTTCAAGAGTTGTCTGTAGCTAAAGCAAGAAGAAATGTAAAACGCATCAGAAAACCAGTTACATTCTCTGCTTTCATGTTCAGTTTACCAACGTGGATGCCCTGGTAACTGGCTATTTCAAGCCCCATAGACAGAGGCCTCTTCACTGGCGGTGTGGTGTGGTTTTTACGCTGAGTCACTTTTGCACAACGTGCAGAAATAATGTTCTGTCCTGTTTTTAACGGTGGTGCACTGAGTTGGGACACTATGAAAATGAGAAAGGACTAGCTTTCCTTGGCAGTCTGGAAACACTCGAGAAGATCTGGGTGTGCTGGGTGAGTTGTAGCATGGAACACACTGCAGGGTGGGAAGTGTGGCTCTGAACTCTTCCCCGTCCTTCACTTCAGTATGCCGCCTCTTCGCTACTGAGCCTGCGTGCAAGGGCAGCAGAAAATCAGGTGTCCTTGTGATTTTTTTTGGAAGAAGTGAGCATGACAACTCTGTTTTATGAAGTCCTCTCGGTCTTCAAAAAGCCTCGGACTGCGCCCCACTAAGCTTTGCTTCCCGGAAAGCTTAGGGAAGGAGCACCCTTGTCGGACGATGCTGCCTGTGCTTTTGCCCAGGACTCAGCACTGTTCAGCCCTGCCAGGGTGGTCACTGCTCTGGGCTGGCACAGGGACCACTTCCAGCTGTGGGAATCAGCTGGTAGAAATCATGGGCCTACAAACTGGATCTCCTAGGGATGTTTATTTTGAGAAGAAAAAAAAATAATGCAAACTTAAAAATGCTTTATAAGAAGCTACAATAGCATTTACTTTTACTATTTGACATTTTCTAAACAATTATAAATGTTGCCATGGGAACAGTTGTTTTCACATGCTTTTTTAAGTAGTGAAGACCACACGTTCAGGACCTCTGACAGCATTTCCCAAACCAGCAGAAAGTACAGATTGGAACACGACTGCTGTCACAGTGTGTGCTTCGGGATGATGACGACAGGCCTTGCCGGCAAGGCCGGTTTTGTATCAAGGGTTCATTTGCCCAATCTCTGTGCCTGTGTCTCCCTCTCAAGACAGCCTTCCTTCCCAATTTGGTTGTGGTGTTCAGGTTTAATGGGACAAGTAGCCTGATGCACCAGAGAGGTTTGGCTTGGGTCCGAGGAGTTGGAGATCACACGACCAAATACATTTGTGATTGAAAATGGCTGGCAAACAAAGGACACCCCTCTAAAAACAGGGCAAGCCCACTCCTGCTGCAGTTTAAGGAGAACAGGGAGAAGGAAGCTCAGTGTGCTGCGAGCTGGTGATGCAGCTGCTGGGCTATGGTGGCAGCTGCTGGTGCTGTACTGTGGGGGAGAATGGGCATATGTGGTGGAGCTGGCCGGGTGGACAGCAACCAGCCACAAGCATGGCTTCTGGGTGGCTGTTGGGGCAGACACTCCTTGCCCTGGCTTTGTGAGCTTTTGCCTTGTCCAGTCAGAGAGAGGATAGGATAGGACAGGACAGGACAAGAGGAAGCAGCCTCAAGGTGCACTCCCAGGGATGGGGCATCCACAGCTTCTCTGGGCAACCTGTGCCAGTGCCTCAACACCCTCTCTGGGAAGAACTTCTTCCTGATATCCAATCTAAATCTCCCCGCTTTCAGTTTAAACCCATTACCCCTTGTCCTGTAATCCTGTCCACTACAGGCCCTTGTAAAAAGTCCTCCCTCCCTCAGCTTCCTTGTGGCCCCTTCAGGTACTGGAAGGCTACGGTAAAGTCTCCCTGGAGCCTTCTCTTCTCCAGCCTGAACAATCCCAACTCTCTCACCCTGTCCCCATAGCAGAGGGGCTCCAGCCCTCGGATCACCTTTGTGGCCTCCTCTGGACTCGCTCCAACCAGTCGATATCCTTCTAATGTTGGGGGCTCCAGAGCTGGAAGCAGAACTCCAGGTGGGGTCTCACAAGAGCAGAGTGGAGGGGGAGAATCCCCTCCCTCGACCTGCTGGCTACGCTTCTCCTGACACAGCCCAGGATACGGTTGGCTTTCTGGGCTGCCAGCACACACTGCCGGCTCATGTCCAGCTTCTCATCCACCAGTACCCCCAAGTCCTTCTCCTCAGGGCTCCTCTCGATCCATTCTGCACCCAGCATGTACTTGTGCTTGAGATTGCCCCGACCCAGGCGCAGGACCTTGCCCTTGGCCTTGTTGAACTCCATGAGGTTGGCCAATGCCACTTGTTACTGTTATGTTTTCCTCCTGGGGCACACATCTTCACTGTTTATGACTGTGGGCCAGTGTATTGAAAAAAAAACCCCAAACCAAAAAACCAACACTAAAACAGTTTAGCTTAAGATATAACTTGTTGTTACAGAGCTGGGATGAGTAACAACTGTAAAAGCTATTATCCAAGCAAACCTTGAGTCTTGCTGACCTTAAGTGTGAGTTAAGACTGACCAGTGCTGGAGAGTAGGGACCCGTGAACAGTCAGTCAAACCAGACATGGGACAAGCTCCCTGTCACCTGAAGGTGATAAACTTAGTTACAGAAAAGTAATTCTTATTAATGCAGTGAAGTTTCAGTTGTTACAGGTATTTCCACAATCATCTGGCTTGTTATAGTAAAGGCAAAAGGAGTTTAAATAGAATGAATCAAAAGAAGTAATTCTAGTTTAATGGGCTTGAAAGTGAACAGCACAGACTGCAGACTCAAGAAGCAATTATATATTGCTGAGTAAAATAGCATGAAGGTTCTTGTTATATGTCTTGATTGGAGAAATATTGATTCTTTTAGATTAGTTCTGGTAATTAGACCAGTCTGCTTGTTTGTTTTAAATGAAGATAGTCTGGTTTGCTAGAGTCATTGGCTATAAACGCGTTCTGTATTAACACATTGCACTGAACTGCAGGCAGTCTTTAATATCCTTCAATAGCTGATTTTTTTTTTTTTGCATATATTTGCAGATGAGCTAAGGGTTATTCTGGCATATAAAAATTAATCATAAGAGTATAAATGCTGCTTCTCAAACCATTACTCTGCCTGACTGAGGAGCTTTTGAAGAGCAGTGCCAAGCTAGCAGCCGTGACATCCAGAATTCAGGGGTGGCACACAGGCTCTTTTGAATGAGGCTTTGCTACAATAAACACCTCTGTTTACAAATTAGCTTCTAATTTTTCAAATGATGGGAAGCAATTTTGGACTTGGCAGTCCAACTATTCTGAAATGCTGCGAGCTCCAAACATGCGTGCCCACTTTTATCGAATAATTTCACATTTCTTTTGGTGCTTTATAACTGTGCCAGGTGACAGAAAACAACCTCTGCTCCACTGATCTTGTGTCTCTGACAGAAGCGGAAACGATGCAGTGGAACGTGCAGAGATGTAGGAATTTCCACGAGGGCACCTTCCCACCTGGCTCAGGTTAGGTCAGCGAGAAATCTCCCGTGGTCAGATTAGTGTCAGTACTGTGGCACCTATAGGACTTAGTACTCACAGTGTCAGAATTATTTTAATGTCCTTTGCTCTGAGTCCAGTCAGAGCTAGTTACATGAGACAATAATAGCAGAGAGCCTGTGTGAAAACTCCCATGCTTGTGCTGGCAGTTATGAAGCAGCCTTGGTGCAAGGCAGGCATGCATTTCTAGTGGGCTGGTCATTTCAGGGATCCCTAGAGCCTTCAGTAAGAGGATATTTAGGTCACCTCCCTCCCAAGCATTGTGTTAAAAGGTGTTCAGAAGCAGCTGAGCAAGTGAAACTGAATCAAGACAACACTAACCAGTCCTGGATTTCTGATCTTTGTTGGCAGCATCTTTCAAAGACTGTAGAGGGGTCCCCTGCTCTGCACCATTCAGAATGATTTGATTAAACTACGTATGCTACAAGAGGTTCTTTTAGCAATGGGGTGCCAAGCTACCAGGAGATGAAAGATTTTAACTGGGGAGAACTGCAGACGTTTATTTTCAGGTCTCTCTCTTGTGGATTTTAACACAGAGGGGGTGTTTGCAGAGTGGCTGCCCTTCAGTTTTCTGGCTGAATGGCCAACAACAGCCTAAACTTTAACAGCATGTAGACTTTCCGCTTCTAAGTTAATTTTCTTTGAATGAGTGAGATACCGTATTTTATAAAGGATCCTGCTTGTAATTTATAAAGATTAAAAGCACAATTCATGCCCATGCTGTTCATCTTTGTGTTCAAAATGTGATCTTCAAATTTGTGTGGGAGAAAAGAGCTTTTTGTGGTGTGTGTTTTGTTTTGGGTTTTTTTTTTTTTTCTATTTCCCCTGAAAAGATTGTGTGGTGTGTGACTGCTGGCGGTACTGGTGCTCAGGCCAGGAGAGGCTGGTGTGATCTTGTCTGAAAACAGAACAGAAAACTTTGTCCTGCACGTATTTGTTTTTGCTATCAGTCTGCTTGATAGCCTGCTCTATCTTTGTAGAAAGATACCTGCTTTTGTGTATATGCAAAAGGAGGTCTGACCACAGGGATAATTATGAATTCAGACTGATAACAGCCTTGTGAAATATTTGTCAGCGAAATAATCTGAAAGAAGTACAGCCTTTGTGTTCAGGTAGGAACGCGCTGCTGATGGCAGCCGAGGTGACAGGAAAGACAATAAAAGTTAGATCCCGTTCAAGGAAAAAGGGGGGTGCTGTGCAGCCGTGCCCTGCTGTACAGTTCTACTGTTCTTGCTTCCTTACCCTTTGGGTTGTGAATAGCGACTGCACGAAGCAGCATTGCACTGAACATCCTGCTCCTCCTCAGCAGGATCAAGCTCCTCAGTGAAATCCAGGCTGCCAGGTCAGCTCGTGTGAACTGACTGAGGAACTAGTTGGGTTGTGTACCTGTTGGTTTTCTAAGCCACATTTTTCCCCTATTACTCCTTTCTGACAGGAAAACAATGGGTTTGTACCTTAAGCTGCCTTGGTGACAGTCACCCAGGTGAACACCTAACTCTTCAGGTTTTAGTACTTCTCTCTCCCTCCCCTTTGGAAATCTTCCAAACCCAGATGCTTTAGAACGGTGGCTTTCATCTTCCCTCTCCCTCCACACAGCCCCCACCTCCCTCACGGCTTGAACCCCAGAAAAGTTGTGTGTGGAAGTGTAGACTTGCTTTAAAGAAGTACCTAGAGGAGGTATCCTCGTCCATGTGGCACACGTCGGTCTGGTGACAGTAGGCTGGCTGGTCTTTACCCCTTGTCACGGATCCATCAAGAAGGCTGGGGGCTGAGAAGTTACAAATGAAGGGCACACATTCTGCTTCTCAGCTACCTTTCAAAGCAGCCTTTCTCCACTGCTGGTAGGCAGTGATCGGTTAGCAGTTTGGAGGTACGTTCGTAGGGTGAAACAATGCGAACCCCCTTCTGGGGAATTTCTGGATTTAGTACAGCAGAGCACTTGCAGGGGAGAACTTTCCTGCCGTCCTCCTAGCTGTGATTCTTAGCTCGTGAATAGCTCTTGTCATCTGGGGCCTTTGCTTTGTGTTATTCATTTGCTTATTTAATAATCATCATAACAATAACTAATTGTGTGTGTTTAAGCTTTTCTGGCAGGTCAGATGATGGTGGCAAATGCTGGAGCAGAAGCGTGAGGAGTAAGGGAGCGGAGCCAATGTACCCAGCCTTGTGTCCCCTGGCCTGCTCTCGGGAAGGGGGTAGGAGGGGAGGTGGTGGGTTTGCTACCAGACGGCCCCAGGAGCCTGCCTGCTCCTGCCTGTGCACCTGCACACATTACTGCAGATGCAATCATAGAATAAATTATTTCATTGCTCTTGCAGAAGGTGGTGGTCGATAGCCAAAACTTAAAGCAGCTAAGCAGTTCTCAGAAGACAGACTTTCCATTTCTTCCCAATTAGTATGCAGTACTTCAGAGGAAAGCTTTGAACTTGGGAAGGGGCTCTAGGCACGCATACGGTGCTTGCTGAGACTTCATTTAGCAGCAGTCAGAAGCTTCTCGTTCAGCCAGAGCACATTTGCATTTCGACAGATATCTCCTGTTGGCTCTCCTTGTTTCTTATGTTTGAGGGTTGTGGGTTTGGGGTTTGGTTTTTTTTGCATAATTTTTCATCCAGAAAGCGAAGTGTAACATTATTCTTATAACACTTACTTCAGATACTCAGAGATGAGACTTTTTTTTTGTTTATCCTTTATTTTGCATCTCTGTTTTAACAACTAAGGAAACTGTGCCACAAAGCATTTTCCAGATTCGCACAATCTATCTAGAATGAGATGGGTCCCTAGGTTTCACAGCTTGGTGCATAGATGCGCTTACACTCCTGAAATTTCTTTTGTAGTTTATTTTTATCTGAATACAAAGGATGAATTCCCACCTGCCTTGAAAATTCAACCACTTGGAGTGATGAAGAGTATTTTCTGTAGTCTTAGAGATCAGTAGACACTACTGAGGTTTTTCTTAATCATCAGAGACTAAGAGTGGCAACATCATATAATTACATAACATTGATTTATTTTATGCAATACAAGAGGCCTATTACTCAAATAATTTTGTACTAATAGGGCTTTTGTTAGATAAATCCTTTTCTGTTTGTTACGTAAGGGCTGGTATTATAGAATCACTGTTTGAATATCGGCATAATAGAAATACCAAGTAAGCCTTGCTCCAAATATAGGCAACTATTGCAATATCCTAATTAATTGCCCTTTTTTTTTTCTTTTTCCAAATGGGGCCTTTTCATATTTGGTACTTTGTCTTTGCTTTTTATTTACAAAATCCTGAGGCTGTCCTGTGCCCAGAGTTGTTGTGGATACCCCGGCCCTGGATGTCTTCAAGGTCAAGCTGGATGAGGCTTTGAGCAACCTGGTCTAGTGGAGGGTGTCCCTGCCCATGGCAGGGGGGTTGGAACTAGATGATCTTTAAGGTCCCTTCCAACCCAAATCATTCTATGGTTCCATTATGTGCATTTTCTGTAATGAATATTGTGCACTGGAAAAGTATTGGTCAGCAGTCCTGGAAACTGGTGACTGAGCTTCAGCACCTCCAACACTGCAAGTGCCAGTTCACAGATGCTGCATATCTGGAACCCTCCTGTCATGTTTGAACTATATGTGTTTCTCAGGTTTTGGGGGTTATTTTAGTGTAATTTTAATAAAATTTTATTTCTGTAGTTGAGGCCAGTGTGAGCAGTCTCAAAATGAGATTGGGGAACACAATCAGTAAAAATTCCTTTGGAGACCACAGAAACTGCTTATTCCCCAACAAGGAATTTAGTTGCAAGCTATCTCCTTCACTTGACAAGGATATAGATAGTAGTAAGACGTTTATCTGTGTAATCACTTCAGAAATGTGATTGAGCTATAGGTGAGGTTGGAAAAGGTTTTACAAAGACCTGGACTTTAGGCAGGATATAAAAGGGACTTAATGACTTGGTGCATAGAGAGCACCCGAAACTTTCCTTTAATTCATGAATGCTGTGATGCTTCTGTCCTGGCTGAGGAGTTGGTTTCTATTGGACTCTACTCACCACAATTTCTGGAGTATGTCGTATTTGTTTTGTATGTGCTTTTAAACTCAGAGGCAGCTTCGTATATTCCTTTTCTACCCAGCTCCGCTGAACTTCATACCAGATAAAATCTCCTATTTAGCTGTGGTTTTTAAATTCACAGCCTTTTTGTTTCCATTTTGGCCAGATAGTTCCAAATAGTGTCTGTTTCTTTGATTATAAAAGCTTTCTGTTTATTATGTATTAATTGTTTTTGTACTGTCTCTTTCCACTTTATTAAAATCTCCTAAAATCTCTGTGCCTCCACAGGGTGGAGGGTTTAAGAGGAGCTAACAGCATGCTGTAGCTTTCTATAGTGCTGCTGCTAAAGTTTGATCAGAAAATGCGAGTGTTGGGGGGGCTGAGACTACCACTTTAGTTTTTCTTTGGCATTTAAGCTAGATTTCGTTTGGATTTTGTTTTTCTTGCTTCTCTTAGAAGCCTAACTCTTACCAGGTGAGGGTTAGTTAGCCCAGTGACAACTGTGTCCGCATGAGGGGCTGTGTTGGTGTAGTGGCAGGTGAAGGGGAATCACACCGGTCCGACTTGTGTCCCTTCATCGTGCCACGAAGGGGAGCAGTCCTTCTGCCCTGTAAGGACCGCACGCTGGATGCAGGCCAAACCCTTCCTCTGCCATAGATGCTCTCCCAAACCACGTGGTTGCTTCTCATGGAGAAAAGAGACAGGCTTTGGTGGGGTGGGAGGTTCCTTTGTGTTAAAATCTAGATTTTGTTAAAATCCTTTGTTGGCTCTTAAAAAAGAAGCGTCAAGTGGCAGTACTGAACATACGTACCTCGCCACACGAGCGAATCCCGTTGACTGTAGCCTGGTAATTTGCTGTAAGAAGATTATTGGATTAGAGCTAAAGCTTGGTTTGTCAGCAACACCACCTGACAGTAGTATTTATTGAGAAGTATTACCTATTTTAAATATTAGTCCACTTATGCCCCTATCATACCTTCATTCTTGAGGTAAGAGGGGCTTTTCTAGCTTGGTGTTTGACAGAACCACATCATGGAGAGGACACTCAGCTCTTCTTTTTTCCTGCTGCTGAGCAGGCAGTTTTAGTAGCTGCCGCGCTTCCAGATTTACCTCGATGTGCTTTTGTCATCATAATCCCTCCTCCATGTCAAGACTCATTTGCTTTCCGAGCAAAGACTCGCATCGTCCATTTTTGCTGTTCCATTTCTCCTCCTCTTTTTTTTTTTTTTGTTTGTTTGTTTGTTTTATTAATCAATAACAAATTGGGAAGATGTTGGTAAACCAGTCGGGTATATGCTTGCTAGCCGGAATCTGCGCTACGCTCATCGCCCTGGCTTTAGCCTATTACTTGTATTGGTAAGTTGGATTTTGCGCTGCGTCTGCAGTCGTAGCTTGTCCTTTCAAATGCTTTGTTGGAGCGGGCTGGAGGGTGGTGGTCCCTTTGAAATGTTCTTGCAGGCTGGTTTACCTACTGACATGTGGCCAAGGTGTAGATCCTTCCCCTCGTTCGTGCCGGCGTACCCTCTTAGTTGTTGTGGGACTCTGTTTTGCCATTGTGGAGTATTTGTATGATTTTATCCAGCTGAGAGCATAGTGACTAGGGATGCCATAGCACACGTTGGGTAAGATGGTGATTGTGTCTTTCCAGTTTGTTGTGAGAGCCTTTTTAAACTTCTTTCACTCTTATTTTGTGCTCTTGCTTGGCATTCCCATGGCTGTCTCTCTTGGCATGCGGCTTGGAAATTAGGCTGTGCCAGGCTCACCGTGCATTAGGGTGTTTGTCGGACACCCGTGTCTTCAGCGCTTCAAAAGAAATGTTTCGGGCGGGTGTCAGTTAAGGACTGCCATGGTTTTCCCCCCCTCCCCAGGGGGTGGCATGGAGCAGCGGGTATGGCTGGGTGTACCTGGGTGTTTTGCTGTGCTTGGAGGAGCACAGCAGTGGTGAATCTGCCTGGGCTTTGGGAAGGGTGACAGCAGAGCAGGGCTGCCCTAGATTTCTGGGCTGGCTTCATTTCTACATGTTCCTACATATGTCCAAGACTTTCAGCCAAAAGAAATCTTGGAACTTCATAGAGCTGTGTCTGGAGCAAACAGCAACTTTTAGAAACCCGAATGCAATCTGTTGACTAGTTTTAGTGGAAAAATTACATGGCGCTTCAACTGTAAAAGGAGAAGCCTGCTGGAGTTATAATTAATATGGCTGCGATTGGAAAACTTTCCACGGGGTGTGATGTTGCCGAGACTAGTCTCCAGCATAATGTGTGGGTTCTTTTGTTTGTTTGTTTTGTAAGGCGATGAAGAGACAAATAAATGAAAATCTGTGGGGTGATCCTCTTGGCTTTGTTTTTGCCAAGTTCTTCCTCCAAGCAGTTACGCCTGTGCTATTTACAAGCCTGCTGAAATCCTCTGCTTGTGTACTCTCACGCTTCTGATATTAATGAGTTTATTTACGTTTAATCTCTTACATATCTGCACAGATTCTGTAGCTTTCAGCTATACGGTGTGGCAGTGCGAATTAAAATGTGTGTGAGTACTAGCCTGTTTAGTCTTCAAAATATTCAAGAAAACTGGACATACGTAAGCGACTTTATAGTTTTGATGTTTAAAAACCAGGAAATGTAGAGCTTAAGGGTGTTAACAGCCATCCTGCTAAATGTTTTTTTACCAAAGTACACATGGTACTGTACACAATACATGAACACAGTGTAGTTTTTAATTAATTCTGCGTGTCTTGACTCAATATTGGGGTATAGTATATGTAGCTGATATCAGTTTTATGCTTTTGTATTGATGCAAATGTAAATTTGTGTGTGTGTTATACACAAGGTGTAGCAGGTACATCCCTTTTGTAATTCTTTTTCCTCCCCTGTTTTGTTCACTCTTAAAATTCTTGACTTGAATCCAGGTCAGATCTGGTTTGCAGGAGAGATTACCATTCTGCACACAGCAGGAATTAACTGGTATTAGGTCAGATCCTCTTCAACAACCTCAAGGTTCAGGGGAAAATTAATGACATCATCTATTTGTTTCGAAAAGAAAGCTCATTCAAACCTGTCTGATTCGTGATGGAAGAGACCTGCGCGAGTGCTTTTTTGACTTTGTTGGTTTGGGATTTTTTAACTCTGTAGTTCGATGCTTGAAGAAAGCTGACTGATACATATTTTAGTTTATTAATTTTTAACATCTCTGCACTGTAGGAAGTAACTAGAAAGACTAATTTCTTTTTCTTTTGTTCTTAAATATATTAGTTTGGCTGCTGCAATTCCCTTAGAACATCCTGAGACAGAGCTGGGGTGATTAAGATCAGAGATCACCGGTTCAGCAGGGAATCAACTTTGCATATTGAGAGATTAACCCCTTTTTTCTGTAATTCCATCTGTGATCTTTTGCTTCTCCTGTATTGGAGAACTCTTACTAGCTTGCTGGACAGGATGTATTTTGGCCACCTTCTGGGTTAAATTTAGTTTGTGCTCTCTAAGGAAGTGAATGAAGAGTCTTTGTTCTGCTGGGGTTTATGTGCCACCCTGCAGGCCTGGGGCTGGCTCCCTTGCTGCGTGTCTGATGCAAGGGCAACACCAACCTCAGAAACAACCTAGGAAATCCAGCGTGCCCCTTCTACCAGCCCCCCCCAAAAAAGATAAAATAAAAAAACCCCTATACATTGCTCAGGTATGTGAAGGCTGGTGCTTAAGCAGCAATGAAAGATGTGCAAGGGAGCATCATATTAAGAGTATTCTGAAGTTACAGGCAGCTGTGTAGGAAACAGTCCAGAGGGCTCACGTGCATCTACCCCCGTATTTATCTTCACTCATTCTGATACCAGGTATGAATGCCTCACAAGATACACTGCAGCAATCCAGGGTGTAACCTGTAGTACAAATCTGAAGTCCACAGAAATTATAAGAGCATAGGACATCACGTTTTCTTCTTTGGTCAGTCATCACTGCCTCAGGGAGTTTGGTTGGTTAAAGTCTCCCCGCAACGTGAGACCCTAGAAGAACTTTTTATCAATCAATGAGTCGCTTGGCACATAAATAATGGGCTTATCATTCTGTGTGTGCTTGTTGTCATTTATTGTATAGGATAAACTCGTAATAATCCTCTATTCTAATTTTTTGTGGTTTTTAATTGACTCATTCCAAGCTACAAAATGTTTGAAACAAATACCTTTTCCTTTCTTTTTCCCGTTACCAAATCTGCTCTGTAAGTTTCAGCTTCTGGGTGCCAAAGGAGGCCAAAATACTAACATGTGTTTAGTTTGATAAATTGGTGTACTTGTTACTAGAACTTGAGATAATTTAAGTTGGTGATCTTGCCAAGTTCCTAACCCTGCCCTGTTGTAGCTTGAGTGATGTGTTGAAACACGTGAACTCGCCATGAATGTTTCGATTTCAGTAATGCACTTTGAGCGAAGAGAACATAATTCAGATCACAGTTTTGGCTACTGTTGTATTTTGTACTGCCATAGTTTAGCATTTTTTGAGACAGAATGAGAGAGGGGAGGCCTATGATAGACTTGCATGCATATTCAAGCACTTTTAATGAGCTGCATAATTTCACTGCCCATTTATTTGCTTATTGACTGCAATCGTGCATTGCTCTGTTTCAGGTGTTTGAAGCAATAGTTTAGCACACAATCTCTAACGTTGTCTACCTTCTTCACTTGGATTTTATTAGTATTTCCCATCATTTTATTTTTGGAGTAAACGTATTGTCTGTTATTTTAGCAGAATAATTTAAGAGGTTCCTAATTTGTACGTGCTAGAGGGGTGATTTGCACGCAGCAGGGTCAGGTCGTTTGTGGGTCGATGGGGAGCCCAGTGCCCTGGATGCTTAAATGCTTTGGGAAGTCATAGAATCTTTCAGGTTGGAAAAGACCATTAAGAACATCAAGTCCAACCCTTAACCTTACACTGTCAAGTCCACTACTAAACCATGTCCCTCAGCACCACATCTACAAGTGTTTATAAATCCCTACAGGGATGGTGACTCAACCACCTCCCTGGGCAGCCTTTTCCAGTGCCTGACAACCATTTCAGGGAAGAAGTTTTTTCTAATATCCAATCTAAACCTCCCCTGGCAGGACTGCAGTGTAAATGCTAAACTGATCAAACACGAGCTTTAAGCCCTGGTCCTGTAAAGTTAGTGCTTGGCTTGTGGTGTTCTTCAGAGTAGCGCAGCAAAAGTCCAAATGGTGACTGTTATTAAAATACTGTTTTAAAGAAAGATTGACTGCCAGGGGAGTCAAATAGGCAAAAATGAGTAGCCAGGTTGTCCGTCAGTGTTCCTGCACCAGTTCCCCAGCACTGAGGGGAGCAGCAAGGGGGATGAAGAGCACCGCTCTGCCGCTGGGCCCTCCTGTCGATGCTGGCTGAAGGGGAGAGAGGGCCCTCTCACGGCTGGGAGACTACTGGGACAGAGATTTTAAACAAAAAAAAAGAAGTCTCATCTATACTTACTAGGTTATTCACGTACCTAAATGCTAGTCCACTGATGGTTTTCTCAAAATGACAGAGGCAGAGGAGCATTATGTGTTGTCTGGCATGTCCTCTGTCAGCCCTGTAGAACGCAACTGTCTGTGCCGCCATGAAGGTAGGCCAGGGAAGAACAGGCCCAAGCCTGGTAGAGGAGCAGTTCAGTTTTGCCACTCGACGCACGAAGCGCCGCATGATACGTATCTATATAACTTTCATTGTCTGTGAATAATGTACCCATGATCTGTGAGCTGCTGTGCTTGAAATACCACCATGTTGGTGTAAAAGCCGCTGTACGCTCGCTCTGCTGCTTTATTTAGGCAGCTTAAACCAAAGCACTGAGAAGATAAGCGTCCTACATTGACTGGGCAGTTGTCTATGAGATAAGTGCCTAGAGATTAAAACAGTGTCTTCATAACACACCCCTAGCACCAAACCATGCAATTTTAAGGGCTTCGAGTATTCCAATAAATCATGAGTTTGCAGAGAAGTTGAAGTGTTGAACAATGTTGTCCATGTGGATTTCAGGGTGATGTTTGTGTTGTGGCTGCTGCTCGTGGACCTGCAAGCATGGAGGTCTTGAATATCTAAAAACTCATTACCCGATGAATTTTGTGTCCAGTCCGTGTGCATAAACCATGAGTTTATCCAGGCTAACAGCATTGCTGTGTGTTTAAATTTGATGACCTGAAGAGATTGAGCTTGGCAGATTTTCAGCCTGCTTCGCTATGGAAGTAAAATCTAGCGTTGTGCTGTTCAAATGCGTTTATCTGTGTCCCTCTCCTCAGTGATATACTTTGAAGCCATTGAGGGATTTCCAGCCACGCTTGGCTGGCAGACGGCAGCAAGAGTGTCTCCAAAATAACTGGAATCCTACAAGTTTCATGGAGGTAGCCATGGAGGGAGAGGAGAAAGGGCCTGTTAAGAGCCTCACCTTAGGGAGCTGTTATGACATAAAGTTCTTTGATATCTGGGTCTCCACCTGGATGTGAGCTTGTAAAAGAGTCTGCCAACACTGAAATACAAATTTGTAGGGAACCAGGCTTTTGGAACTACTTGCTAAATTCCCTTCTTTGTCCAGCTGCTTTCTAATGATGAGTAGCTGGCTACTCAAAGCTCTTCCCTGCAACCAGAGCAATCGTTATGCAGGAACTAAGCGGAGATTCCTATATATTGGTTGGAGCTGGAGCTTAGGGAGAACATGGGATATTAAAGGCTGGAGGAAGGACTGGAAGAGCAGCAGTCAACACTGCATGCAGTGTTTTTTACTCTTGAACACAAACCAAGCTGCCCTCAGGGACTTTGCTGATCAACCTGTTGCAGTGGTTGTTCTGTCACAGACCTCTGGTCCGGAGAGGCAGGCATGGTTCCCCTTTCACCAGGGATGTGCAACAGTGCAGGTCCCCAGGCACTTGGTGCCCAGGGGCTGCCCTTTACAAACAAATGATGTGAGACGGTGATATGTAAGAGATGTGACTTAACACTGAAATTTGGAAGATACAGTGAGAGCGATCCATCATTTTATTGCTAGCAAAGAGTAGCAAAACAAATGCTGTAATACTTAAACTTGCATCTGTCTTAAGAAGGATGAACTTGCTTTACGTCAAATCTTAGATTCGCAGAGCTGGTAGAGGAAAAACATGAATCTGTGGCTGAGTTACCTGATAGGGCATGTCTATACTGGAGCTGTGATGTGATTAATTTTAAGGCAGGGGTGAAATGCTTGTAAGAGTAGCCATGGCAACATAAAGCTCACTGCAGTCTGCGAAAACCACCTGGGAAAGTGGAGTGAAAACTCAGGCAGTTTAGACTTTATTATTGCTTAAAATGCATTGCCTGCCTTCTTGTAGAGCTCACTTGATGACATTTCAAGGACCAAAGAGGTCTCAGAATGGCTTCCCATGGTCAAATATGAGGTATCAGCATACTTTTTTCTGTGGAGATTGTATTTACGGGCTGGTAATTTTACAAGCATTCATCATAAAATAAAAAAATACGTAGAAGAATGTAGTTGGGTGGGACTTCTGGAGCGTGCTGTTTGAGTTGGAGGCGACTTTCAGCAGGACTTATGTCACAAATAGGTTGGGTTGCTCAGGGGGTTGGGTTTTGAAAATGTCTAAGGATGGAGTCCCTGTCCAAAGGTGAATCTGACATTAGGAGTCTGCCAGGGACATAGATGCTCTCAGCAGCTGGGCTCACTATCCTTCTCACGCTTGTCCTGTAGTCTGAAATACGTGTCGATTGGTAGTTGTTGAAGATTTCCCTCAGATCTCTGCTGTGTATGTATTCTGTTTGCTTTTGCACAGTCCAATCTATTTATAAAGTTAGACGCTGAAAGCAAAATGTTGAGATGTGGAGCAAAGATCACAAAGTGCTCGCAGGAACTGTCGTCCAGGGAAAGATCGAGGAGACTAATTGGCTGTGTACATGGAAGTAGGTAAGAAGACAAAAGTGCCGTCAGAGTGTAGATAGCAAGAACGCATTAATACAGGGGAAGGGGAGAAGCGGTGTGGAGAAAACTAACGAGAAATGATATTATGAAATGAGATGTCAGAAAAAATGTTCTTCTTAAAATATAATAACCCTTGTTGAAAATTTTTCAGCAGAAGACATAACTGAGAAAGTGGCTTGTAATGTCACGAAATTGATGGGAGCTTGAGTTCTTGGGAAATTACTGTAAAAAATAAAACTTGCAAACCCTTAGGATACTATTTTGTATCCTGTGTTCAGAAATAGCATCAAATGCACATTACTAAATAGACCATCTTTCTACTCGGTGACACGTATTGCTATGGTGAGGGGAGAATTAAAAACAAAACCTCTGTTGTTCTCAAGAGATGATAATAATAGAAGCTACGCTTCTGAAAATAGATGTTTATGTGGAGAAGGAGACAAGGAAAGTCAGGGATACTTTAGGTTTACTGTCCTCTGGATGTGTCTGATAAATTTTTGGACTGACCAGTGATCGCTTTGCTCATCCAGCGGGAGCAGGTCTGGTGGAAAGAAGCTGATGCACAGGGCAGAGCTGGAAAGTCACGGTGTGATGTGTGTGGGTATGGGTGCGGCTTCCTTCCTGCGCCCAGGGAGTTAGGAAACCAGTTGCCTAGTTCAGGGTTTTTTCTGGCTATGAGTAAACTCCTCCTGCCTGACTAAATCGGAGTGTTGTAGTGGTGACGCTATGTCTCTGTGGCTGGGTAGTAGCTAGCTAGCAAACTTATGTCAGAACACCATAGTATCATTTTACTCTGTGCATTCAGCAAGTGTGTGTGCGTGTGTGGAATTAAAGTGATGGGGATTTCTTCTGACAAATAACCAGTGTAGTTGCCTGCAGTGAGTGGAGGGAAATAACATGCTAAATATACTGGCACGGGGGTGGAGAGTGATGGACGGAAGACTTCTTCACATTGTGAAAAACGTACAGGTTGTAAGGGGGGAGCGTGGTCTGATGGTGGTGTCTGCTCCCCTGTGCTGCTTTGTTCCTGTACTCCACCTTGGACTCTTGGCTCTTCAGCAATCTGCTTTTCTATCTTCCTCTTAGCTACCTCAGCACTTGTGAATCAGGTTTGGGCATCCTCCCTGGCCCCATAGAGATGCCGGGAAGCTGCTGTTTTGAGGGAGATGTGTGCTCTCCCTGTGCAGTTCTTGGACTGAGCTTACTGTTGACCTCAGCAGTGGCAGTCCCATGTGTCAGGTTTTCTGTTTTGGAGTTGCATGGCTCTCTTGGAGAATGTCCATCCGTTCAGGGGAGTGACTCCAAGGGACAGCTGGGAGCCGTGCACTTCTGTCGTTGAGGAAACCATACACTGATCAGGACACAGGTGATGTTTTCTGCATTATGCTGTTTTATACAATATTTAACTTGCACTTCTTTAGGCCCTCTGCTGTTTTCTGAAGAGTGCTGGATTGCTGGTGTTATGAAATCTATTTGGGATATCTAGCAAAAAAAAATCTTAGCATATTAAAGAAGTCACGGTGGATAATTAGTTTGTTGTTTGCCATTTCTCTAGCTACTAGCTGGCTAATGCTGTGGCTACCTCCTGTCAACAAACCTCTGTCTTCAGTGAGAGGGCAACCTAGAAGCTGTACAGATCAGAGCAGGAGAGTCAGGCAAGGGTGCTCCAGCAAGTCTTATGTCAAACTGGAAATCCCTGCATCAAAATATAGAAAGTTTGTCACTGAAATAGTTATATTTTAACCTATTTTTAAAACCACAACTTTTAACCTGGTTAAAATTCAGAATTTGGTATTTAAGAGAGGCTTAATTACCAGATACAAAGCAGATGTTAATCTGTTCAAAGGTTTGTTAATCAAGTTGAAAAGTAGGAGTCAAGGTGACGACAAACCAGGTGTGTTACTCTCTTTGTCAGTGTTTTTCCCACAGCGTTCATTTAGTGCTTTAGAAGTGCCGCTGCCAGCATCTAGACGTGAATGTGACCAAATCAAGTTTTATGGTACCAGTTGTAATTGTAGTAACTTCAGATGTTTGTGTTCATAAAAATGCATTTTCACTCGTGCAGGCAAACTGTCTGGCTTAATAACTTCAGAAAGAATGAAAGGCTTTGGAGGGATATTGAATTACTCTGAAAATCCACTCTGGACAATATTCTTCCCTAAAGAGAGTAGCCACAGCCAGAACATTAAGAACAGAAGTCTGCTGTAAGGGGAAAAAACAAGACCTAAGTACCAGGGAAAGTCTGGCCCCATTTAAAATTCGGAGAGCTCACTTTCTCTCACCTGCTTTTATTCAGGGATTGTAAGAGGCTCTTTCCTTTTCCAGCTCCCAGTCGGGTTTTCAACTTTGAATGAACTATTTGCAATGAAGGAAGTAGTCTCGCTACACCTGCTAGCTCTGTCAAAACCAGAAGCAATTAAGGCAAAAAGTCTTTCTTGGCAAGAGGAATTGAAAATGCTTACATTTGAGGGGAAAGTGTCAGTCTCAGCATTTGCTCCGTGGGAGAGGCTGGAAATAATAGAGCTGCTAGATACAGAATGTGATTTCCTGGTGCTTAAATCTTGACTTGACCTCCAGCCAGGTGGGGCAAAAGTCCTGAGCTCTTCAAAATAATAAAAATGCCCTTTTTTCCAGCTATTTTGAGAAGAACTCACTGAAGCAATTTACAACTTCAGCTGTTTCTGTGGTTAGTTACATGCCAGTAACAGATTATATAGTAAGTTTTGGTCTCAGTCCTCTTTCATCACTCTAAGCAACTGGAGCGTTTCATTTGTTTTAATGTTTGTGGTTTTGGTGGTTTTTTTGTTTGGTGGGGTGTTTTTTTAATATAACTACAAGCCTGGGTTGTGTTCCCGCCTCACGATACATACTTATATCATTGGGTTTGCCCACTTGACGTGAAGTGGAGGGGGGGTTTGTAAGGATGAGTCTGGGGCTGGCTCAGGCGCAAGGCGGGTTACTGTGGTTCGGTCCCTGCTCTCTGAGCTCCTTCTGGCCCATTGCACCCATGAGAACTGTGTCAGCACCCAGGCTGGTCGGTGCAACAGTGTCCCCCAGTATTCAAGGTGTTTGTGAAGCAATTAACAGTAACCTGTGGAGGGAACAAACGTAGGAGAAACCAAACATCTGTAACAGGTAGAATTTCTTTAGCATTTGCGGAGTTAAATGCAAGGCAAGAATCTCTTCCAAGGCGGTTAAGAACTGGGAAGAATTACTTCTTTTTGTCTGTCTTTTTTGAAAAGAGTGTATATATAATGTTCATTTTAACTTTCTTATTACTCTCTATTGGATAATCTATGCCTTAACAAGAAAAAGTCAACTGGCATCAATTACTTCTGTGGAGAGGGAAAAGGTTTGATATTCTTGCCACTTTGCCTGAAAACAAAGAAGATTCATGCTTCTGCCAATATGCAAATTTTATCACAGATTTGTGGGATCGCAGATACTGCGTAGCAATTGCATAGGTGTGTAAACTGCAGTGAGATGGGATAAATAATGAGCTGATTTGAGAAGAGCATTGATTATGGCCAGCCCAGCCTTGTGGTGTTACTTGTAAATCATGAAGTCCATGCTCTCCTGGCTTCCACTTCACACTCTTTCTCTGATTACAGTGCTCATTTTCCGTGGACCATTTATTTCCAAATACTGGCATAACTAATGGGTTAAAAGGAAATTCCTTCAGGCCTACAACTGCTCTCCTGGAAATTACTGATATGCCCTGTAACCGCTATCCTGGAGGTTGCTGATATGTCCTGTGCATGTTATACATATATGTGTGTGTGTGTATGTATATTTAAGAAAAGTGATTTTCAAAACCATGCTTATGTGGAATTCTGCCCTACTGTAGTGGGACCTGCTGTCAGCTGAGTGCTGTTTTGAGGGTGTCAGTGCAGTGCTACCCACCAAATCTACAAGACCTCCATAGCACCCGTACAGTGAGCACTAAACCTGGCTAAAATGGGTCATCCCCTCACTCCTCCTTCCACGGAGAAGCATGTTGCTTCCTGCTGCCTTGCCCTAGGGGTCTGGGGTCCTCTGTCATGGGGAAAATGGAGATTTTTCCAGCCCTGGCCGCAGGAGTGGATCATGCGTGTGTTCAGCCATGTAACCCCACTGCTGCGTAGCAGAGAAGCATTTTATGTCTTATCTGTTTTGTGAGAGGCAAGTTCCTCAGCTCCTCCTGAGCTTAAGGAAGAGGTGGCAGTTGGGGGTATCAGTGGGTCTCTGTGGGCTGTTGTAGGCTGTTGCATCACTCTGTCCACCCCTACTTGGGCCAGCTGAGGTCCAGAAACCTTAAAGCCACATCAGTGTGGTGCTACACAAACTGGTAAGTCACAGCTTAGCAGCAGAGAGCAGGAGCAACGCAAGCAAGCAGGCAGTTGACAGGTGCCCGTGGGGACGTGCTTTACATCTGCAACATCCTAAAGCTGTGTGGTGTCAAGAAGGAAGAGATTTCCCATGCCTGCAGTGTAACTTGGGGAGGAAGTCAGAAACATGCAGATACTGTGGTTATTAGAGGTTTGTTGGCTCATTTTGCATGACGAGCATTCAAAACTGCTGAAATGTCGTGTGGTGCTGGTGGCGATTTTGTTCATTGGAAGTGCGGTGGTTAAATGGGGTGTGAACCGCTGCCAGGGGGTGCAGTAAGCTCCGGTTAGCTGTTGGCTCTCTCAAGTATCCGATCCCTTGCATGCAGGAGTAAAGGGATGCGCAGCGTTTAGCCATGGTGTCGCTGAAGTCCTGTCTTAGCGCTGATGAGTGAACCTTGCCGGGAAAAGAAAGGCAGCATTTAGCACCACGAGCATCCCAGTACTGCTTGGCAGGTACTGCATCCCGGTATTGCCCATCATCTGCCACACTTGAAATTAGGCAGGACACCCTGCTGTTGCACTCAGTGAAACTGCGGAGAGCAGTTATCCGGACGGGGAATATTTGGCTGTCCTTTAGGGAACTGGAGTGGACCTGTTAGACCTGCTGGAGTGCGCCGAGTTCTCCAAGAGCTACTCCCAGCCTGCTTTCGTTTCTCAAAGCCTGCGCGAGCTGGAAACTTGGCAGCGTTTTTCAGAGTTTGGGGTTGACATACACACTGAATGCCAGATGGGCAGGCAGTGCCTGGGACGCTGTGCACGCCGGGTGAATGGCATCAAGCCGCTGGGGCACGCAGCGGGACTCTTGCACAGGCCCGGGAAGTTGCCGGCATGCCTAATGAAAAGAGGAGAGTCCAACTTGAGGGGAGGAATAGGGAGATGGGGAGCTAGCAATGATTAGCATCCTATTTTTCTTTAGGAATTTCATCTAAAGTGGCAAAGAGAGGAGAATCGCTGCCCCCAAACAATCAAAAAGGGCTGGGTGGGGGAGGGGAGGAGGGGGAGATTTAAAAGCTCCTAAGAGAAGGAGCAGGAGTGGCAGAAGGTGTTTGACAGCCATTTCTGAGTGAGTCATGCTTAACTGTCTGTCTGGAGCCACGAGGAATTTGCAAAACTGGATAATTGTTCCTATTTGTTTCTTAAAATACAGGGAATATGACAGTGTTCTAGCTCGTGCATTTCAGCATAAAATGTCTTGCTGTGGACTGATATTTTCCCCAGGTTTTATCCCATTTTCTTTTAAACAACCCCAGGCAGTACTACAGGATTGGGGATGAGTGTCTGGGAAGCTGCCCTGTGGAAAAGGACCTGGAGGTGTTGGTCGAGAGCCGGCTGAATGTGAGCCAGCAGCATGCCCAGGTGGCCAACAGCATCCTGGCCTGCATCGGGAACAGTGTGGCCAGCAGGACTAGGGAAGTGACTGTGCCCCTGTACTCGGTGCTGGTGAGGCCACACGTCGAATCCTGTGTTCCGTGGTGGGTCACTCACTGCAAGAAAGATGCTGAGGAGCTGGTGTGTGTTCAGAGAAGGGGAAGGGGGGAGGGTCTGGAGCACAAGTCCTGTGAGGAGCGCCTGAGGGAGCTGGGGGTGTTCAACCTGGAGAAGGGGAGGCTCAGGGGAGAGCTGATCACTCCCTACAACTACCTGAAAGGAGGGTGCAGAGGGGTGGATGTCTGTCTTTTCTCCCAAGTAACGTGATAGGACAAAAGGAAACAGCCTCAAGTTGCGCCAGGGGAGGTTTGGATTAGATAATATGGAAAAGATTTCTTCACTGAAAGGGTTGTCAGGCACTGGAACGGGCTTCCCAGGGAGGTGGTTGAGTCACCATCCCTGGAGGGATATATTTAGGGACATGGTTTAGTGGTGGACTTGGCAGTCCTAGATTAATGGTGGACTTGATGATCTTAAGGGTCTTTTCCAACCCAAACGATTTTATTATACTATTCTATGAAACTGCAGCTTTGCTTATCTTCTCTCTCTCCATGTAAGAGCCAGGGAGGTCCATTCCTGCTGTGTCTTGCTGTGCCAACAGGCTGATGGGAGCAGAGCTTCCCCTTGCCCTGGGTCCTTGGCTTATGGCTTGTGGTGCAGCAGGCAGGCAGCGTGAGAGGTTGAGTTCTGTGGTGCCGCAAAGAAGGTCAGACAGACAGCCCTGTATAGCCCCGGGAAGAGCAGTCAGCACTGAGGGAGGGGACGGACCCCCGTTGCACTCTTGGGTTACCAGCACCCTTTAATGGGGAAGCTGGTGCATTGAAACATGCACGTTAACTTGCGGTTTAGCTGAGCTCCGCTGCAGTATGGCTTACTCAAGTGCGATTTCTTTTTTGATTCAGGCAACCAGAATTGAAAAGCTCTTATTTTTTTGCCCCTAACTGTTGAATTCTCCCCTTTCCATTAAAGATTAAACCAGGAGTAGTGTGTGTCTACCTGCTTTGGTTTTCAAAATGAGGCTAATCGTATGCCACATAGAACAAGATAAGTTACGTGTCTGGGTTTGGGGTTTTTTCTCTTGATAGCAAGCAGATCAAAGAAAGAACTTGAGTTGAAATGCTTGGAGTCTGGCAAATCATTGTAATCAGTAATATTCAAGTTCAGAGCAAGGTTTATTAAAGCTGAGTTCTACTAGGGCTCTCCCAAGTATCAGTGAGTATGCGTAAACCCACAAAACCCTTCTGTTTCTATGAGAAATGAGGCAAACTTGCAAATTATTATCTAATCTAAATTTAATATGCAATTAAGGTTTTATAATTATAGCTTTAGGAAAAATTATCTTTACATGTTGTTTATAGTGAAGTGAAAGTGCCAGACTGCAGACCGAGTGATGACACATGGCGAGCCTGTATACAGGGGAGGAGCAGCGTGCAAACACCTACAAGCGGTCGTAAATTACATCCTATCACAGAAACTATCCCAAGTTTACTAAACCATAAGGCAGTGTTTGTCTCTCTGAAATCAGAACAATTTGCAAGCACCACCAGGTTTCGAAGTAGCGGGACTCCATCACTGGAAGGCTCAGCACAGAATCCCACGGTATCTTGGAAGTACAGTGAGGCATTTCTACGGGAAAACCAATGTCAACCTAGCTCAGTGACACTCAGCCGTGACATGGAAGTTGTCTGCACTGGTTTTACCCAGTGAACTCGTGACAGAGTCACTCCATTTTTCGTGTTGTGAACAGAAAATGACCATGTCGTTGTTCTCTTCATTGACAGCGATGCTTGCAGTGAGGGAGGCCTCTCAAGCAGTTCTGCTTCCTCGTGTTGGTTGCCTTGCAGCCAGCAGATTTCTAAGCAAGTCAGGATTCATTTAGCTTATCTGATCCATTTGTTTAGATAGAGGCTGAGTTAACTGTGTATGCTGAGGAGAAATTTAATTTGTGCACGCTTGCGCTCTTTTTTTTTTATATGTGCCAAGTACAATAAAAGGAACTGGATGAAATTAAATTTGGAAAATAGCCATTTTTAATATTGCTTGTGTTTTCAGCTGTAATATTGTAGCAACAAGTTAGAGAAATACAATTTCATCTGTAGCAGAGGCATAAGCACCGTGCACTCCGCGGCTGGTGAGGAGGCTTAATCACACCAGGAACACTTCGTTTAGGGCAGGGAAGATGGAAATCTGCCCGTCAGGTCCAGCGATATGTAGGATCAAGAGCTGTGTTTTCCCCTTCTCGTTCCAATGAGTTTTTTGAATGTTTTTCTTTGCTTTGTTCACATAGTCTGTGGTCTTCTATCTACAAAATACGAGTTCAACAACTGGTTATCTTGATTTTTTGGGGGTTTTTAGAGCAGCCCATACCTTGATAGGAAGCTACCCCACATTTTAAAAGCAGGAAGGAGCGCTGGGGCTGAAGTCCTGGTAGGGTATGGACCTTTGATGGATGTTCTGTTGTAGGGGGGTGTTTCTGTGGCAGGAGCTGTTCTGGGCACATAAAGGGCTCCCCAAAGTGGGACCTGGCATGGCATTAGTCGGGTGAAGGGATGACTTTGTGGTCACTCTGTAGCGGGGCTTGCCGATCCATGGAAACTGTTCACGTACACGTTTTATGTTGTGACCTACTCTCTCCGAAGTTTAACTGGTAAACTTACAGTCTTATAAAATCAAAGATTTCTGAAGAGTGGAGGAGGCACGGACAGAGACTAGTGCTCTAGGATGTGTGCTCCTCATGTGGCTGTCACTGTTGTGAGTGACCCGCCGCATCATACCTAGAGTTAACGCCTACCTGCGGCAGAGGGAAATGAAGTAACTTCTTCAGGACCTTACGTTCTCCACGCCGATGGAATGACAGTGAATGTCAGAGCAATGTGTGCAGCTCTTTTTTTTTTTTTTTTTTTAACCTTGAAGTATCGGCATCATATTAGGATGATCAGTCAAACGAGACTTTCAGTTTGATGGAAACAGACCAATTTCATTAAAAAAATCTCTACAGATACCGAGCCAAACCTATTGACGTTAGCGGAAGTTTCTGTGATTTAACGGGCTTCAGATCAAGACCAAAATAATGAATATATTTCAGACAGATAGTGCTGATAATCTTCGACTCTTGACCTTTTCTAGAAACTGGCTCTGGTGATGTTTCAAAGCCAAGATTGACAATATTTCAAGGAATAAGTTCTCATCTAATTCCATGATGGTAACTTAGTAGCTTTTTTTTTTTTTTGAGATCATAGTCCTAGTTCTCACAACTCAGAAACAATTTTGCATCTTTGTGACCTACGTTTGGCTTATGGTCCTCTTCCATGCACTTCAATTTTAGAAAATCATGACAAGCAGGATTTTCAGTGAACTCTGAGTCAGCTTGGCATTTCACTGAGGGAAGTGCAGGGAAATTAGACCTGTATTGTGTGAAAAACTAAGATCATCTTCCTGTCACGCTTAGGTTTAAAAGGCTAGGTCTGGAGTAGACAATTTGTAATGCTGTGTGGGATGTGATTGAGTAGCTGTCTATTTTTGCAGCATATCTGGAGAATCCTTAGTACAGACTGTTCAAATGGATACCAAAACTGTTGTTATACCTTATTTTCTTTCATTGGCTTATTAGCTGTACTGACTCACTGCCGTTGATCTAAGCAGTTTTCAAGCCTGCTTAGACAGCTGTGGTTGCTGGTGGTTCTTCTAAAACTTCATTTCTAAAAGAAATCAGCCCTGAGTGGAGACTGCTTTTTGTGGTGCCATGGCAGAGCGGGCAGGAGTTCAGGTTGCTTTTTTTTTTTTTGGAATCTGGGGTAAAGCCTTGGGTCAATACTCTTTCCGTTGATTTTGTATGGCTTCTGCATCACATGGGTGAGGCTCCCAAATTCCTCATCCTAGAAAGAGATGTGGAGCAGTGCAGGAAGTGGAAAACCGTCAGTTACCTGCTTTCTTCCTGAATATTTTTCTCTGTTAGGGGTACTTGCTATGAATATATCATTACACTTTTAAAAGCTGGATAGCCACTGCACTTTCATCTTTTAGCTGGAAAAGTATTGTGTATTCTGCAGGAAAAATTATTTCTTTGAGGTAACCGAGGTCATTACTTCTAAGTATCGAATGTAACTCAAGACGATTTTTGTGTGGCATGTCCCAGAAATGTTCAGGAAAACAACCCGCTGGCAATGTAGTACCTCTGTGGGATGCCAGAATGACCAGACTGGGACCTGTACTTTTACTGATCCACCAAACAGGTAAGGCTGTGGCGTTGAAAGCTTTCCCTCGCATCTCTGCCCCCAGTGCTGGGTAGCTGGTTAGTGTTCTTGGGTTTTCTGATCTTGTAAGGGGAGGTGAGGGAAAGGGCACTAGTGCTAGTGACTTCCATGGCCAGTTTTAAAAGAGAAGTCGCCTGGGTTGGGTCATCAGAGAAATGTGGAGGGTAGGAAGTATACCAAGAGAAGAGGTGTTTTCTTCAGCCTCTGGCTGCTGCTATGCGTGCCTGTCCTCCTCATATACGTGATGCAGCTCATGGAACAAATAGTCCGCACTTGAATAAAAAATAGTTTTTAATTTTCTGTGTGTGTTTTCAACGAGCAGAGTTTTTAGAATTCTGAAAAATGGTGAGGAAACTCATGGTGAGACAAGGCCAACAAAATGCCTTTTTGTACTGCTTCTGACTTAGAACGTTATTAGCCTTTCTTCATGGGCAGGGTTTGCCAGATTTATACAGGCGTCAAGGAGGCTTACAAAGCTCGACCTGAGAATTGCAGTATTTCAAAATGTGATGGTAAAAGGTAGAAATCAGTAGCGTAAGGGTTTCACTCAATTCCTCAACTGGCAAAAATTGGGTCTGTTCAGCCTGGAGAAGAAGATGCTGAGGGGGGGTGTTATCAATGCTTATCAATATCTAAAGGGTGGGTGTCAGGAGGATGGGGCCAGGCTCTTCTCAGTGGTGCCCAGTGACAGGACTAGGGGCAATGGCCAGAAACTGGGAAACAGAAGGTTCAACCTGAACATGAGGAAACCCTTCTTCCCTGTGAGGGTGCCAGAGCACTGGCACAGGCTGCCCAGAGAGGTGGGGGAGTCTCCTTCCCTGGGGACTTTCCAAAGCCGCCTGGACTTGTTCCTGTGTGATCTGCTTTGGGTGATCCTGCTCTGGCAGGGGGTTTGGACTAGATGATCTCCAGAGGTCCCTTCCAACCCCTAACACTCTCTGAATCTGAAAAATGCTACAGGGTAGATAAAATACCAGAATTCAGGGTGGGGTCGACACGTTCAGAGCAAAAGATGACTGTGGTTAGTTTCGTAAGTGGAGATAAATATGGTACGGTAGAGCAGAAGCAGCTGGAAGACAGCAACAGCATGTTCAGAAAAACTGAAGGCAAAAGGCTAGAAATGTAAGTACTGGCTGCCCGGTTTTTGTTGTCGAGCATATTAATTCTCACTGGGTTGGAATATCGGAATCAGTGGATCAATTTCTAATTTCATGCTCATATTCATGCAAACCTCCTGAACTTCAGAGGAATTGTACACACACAACAGCAATAAATTAACTAAAACCTGGAGTTTAAACTGGAAATACTATATTATAGGATGATTAATGGCTTAACTTTTAATTCTGAGTTCATAAATAACGATGTTGCATGGAATGGCTGTAGTGTGCTTAGTGCATGTGCTGAATCTGGGGTTTTTTAACCTGACTTGCTAATGAAATGAGGCTGATGCAATCACGCCGTCTCTGTTGTTCTCCCTTCTAATGGCTTTTGAACCTGGTGGCAACTTTCAGCAACATCTAACGGAGAAGTAGGAGTCTCAAAGCAAGTTTAATACTTAAGGCTCCCACGAAGGTAGAAAGCTGGATAGTGGAAAAAGATGGTATAACTACTACTGCCAAGAGGCACATAGTATCTCTGAGATACCGGTGAATCCTTGTGAACGTGAAGCCTCAGGAAGCAACTGTACCCAAGCAAGCTGTGCGACATCTGCCTCCCTGCCCTTGAGAAGCACATAAATACAGCCAGGAGCCCGAGAGAAATGCAGAGCATTTCAGAACTTTCTCATCAGAGAAGATAAAAGTCACTGCTGTGGGGAATGGCCTCTGACTTTATGACAGTCAGACACTGCAAGATAAGGCACTGAAGGAGGATGGAAGTGTGCTGTTTGGTTGGAGCTGGGCTTTACCCTAGTGCTATCCTGCAGAGTGGCTCTGAAAGGCAGGCACTTGGCCAGGATGTGGAAGCAGGGAGAACGCTGGAGTGGGCCTGCAGTTGTCAGTGCGGCTGCACAGGAGGAAATGGGGGGGTTGTGGTGAAAGGTCCATGTTGTGAAGGCCACAAGGTGCTTTAGGAAAAGAAGAGGAGGAGAGAGATTTTACCAGAGTCTTTGAATATGCATATGAAATGGTTATACTTCAAAAAAAAGGAAAAAAAAAGAATGGTGCTGTCCTAAGGGCAGATGTTTGCTACCTAGACACTTCACTTTGCTGATCTTTATATGTGTCATTTGCAGAAGTGTTGCTTCTCCTCGTTCCAGGAAACGCTGATTTCTCCATCCTCTCCCCAGCCTGACCAGGGGATTCCACAAAGCAGCTGCTCACCTCTCCCAACTTGGCCCGTTGGTCAGTCCCTGAATTGCCTGGCTGTCCTACATGGTCAGGAATGCAGACAAGTAAAGAATTCCTGGGTTTAAGATTAGCTTCTAATTATCTTAAAAGTCAAATACAATTCACTGAGGGATTGGCAAACGGGACACTGACAGGTTCTGTATCCAGCATTGCAGCTGGAAGGATCAGACAAGACGACTAACCCAGTTTTCAGTTGATCCCTGTCCATTTTAAGAAGTGCGAGTAACTCGGCTGTGCTTTATGGAGCAATTGGGCAAACGCTGTTCTCCCAAGGTGCCGGGGGGAAGCAGCTATGCTTTGGCTACCGTTCTTTTGTGCCCTGTAGCACTGCTGGTAAGACTTGCAGTCCCCAGACGCCCCGGGGGTGCAGCGAGCCCAGACGCAGGCACACGATGTGGCCGTGCCGTGTTGCCAGCCATGACCATGTTGCAGCTCTGGAGGCCTGTCAGAGCGAGAGGGTGCCCAGTGTGTGGGGCAGCGCACCCACCCACGAGTGATAAAGCCTGTAATGAAGCCGGAGAACCAACACGCTGCAGTGTCTCCATCTTTCCGTCTGGTAAAAAGGGATGTGAGCTTTTGGGTCTGTAATACGACAGCGTCCTTAATGTAAGGGGAACTACCAGAGTGCTCCAGACTTTGCTCAGAGCAACGAGGCTATGGACGTGGAGCCAAACTGTTTCATTTGAGGATAATACTTGACATTTCTGTTCTTCGTGCCGTTTGTAAGTAAGTGCCTTGGGTCCTTGTCCAGAAGGGGCCAGGCTGTGCGTTGAAAGGCAGTAAGCACTGGTCTAATGACCGTGATAGACATGGTCATTGGCAAAGCGGCTTGCACGTGCACAGAAGGCAAGTAGGGAATCGCAAAGTAGTTGAGGGGGGCTGATTGGTGTGAACTGGTTTTTGAGAGCAACAGGATGAAGAGAATGACTGATCTTGGAAGTGAAGAACGTGGTGTTTAATGTTTGGCAGTAATTAATACAATGACTTGAAGAACATGCCAGTGGATGAGATAAATGAGCCCACTGCTGTGCTCAGGAGTCAAGCACCAAATACCACAGCTACCTCCCATGCAGCCTGTGTGAACGCTGGTGCAGTGTTTTGGCTGTATGAGACAACTGTACCCTGCAACCCTGGAAGAAGGGAAGAGGGAGGAGGGTTCCACTTGTTTGTTTTTAAATACAAGTCTCTGCTTCCCAACAGCTGTTCTTAAACTAATTTATTAGTGGAAGAAATGTTTGGGGTTTTTTCCATTCTTTCAGGAAAACTTTGGGGGAATTTAGGTTATTCATCATAAGCTTTGATATCAGCTTATTCAGCTTGCTTTGCTTTCTGTGGTAGGCATAATAGTGGCTCTGTTGAAACAGATTTTTTTCTTTCCCTCCCCTCTGTAATGTGCTTCTGGAATGGGTAGATTGCTAATGATGAAAATAGATTTTAATTGTGAAAAAGCTAGACACTCCGTGCCTTGAAGGCAGTACCTGATTTGTAGAAGAGGTGGTAGAAAACAAGCTTTCGCAAGTAAGATTGCTGTTGAGTTTTATAAATAGCATGGTGCTGTAAGCAGGTGGCAAATGAAGATGGTTTGGTTCCTCACAGCTGGCAGGTACTTTATTTTTGGGCATTGGGAACTACTTGGGCATCACCTTTGGATGCTTGGCTTGTCAGAAGTATTTGTTACCATCTACTGGTTGGTCTGGTCATTTACAACACTTGTAAAAGCTGAGCATAGATATGTCAGCAGGCTTTGGCTGTGGCAGAAAATCACAGTCATGCTTTTATATTTTGGGTGAGACACTGAGGCTGTGATTTGACAGCCTGGTTGGCCTAGTTGTGGGGCTGCTAGTACCCAACAGGTCAAAAAGGCCAGTGCCAGATAACGCAGGGTGTGGAATAAACTCAGTCTGGTGGCTTGGTAATTACATTTTGTAGGGTTCGCTTTGTATTGGCAGGATTGGTATTGCATCAGGTTTATCTGTCTAAGCTACTACGAGTTTCTGCTGGTTCAGACACCGTCTGTCTTTCTGCACCTGGTGTAAATATGGCACGTGCTCAGGGTTAAGTGCTCTGGCTAATTCGGTGTAATCAAGACTCTGCACCAAAGACCTTTCCAGATCAAATTTTTACTGCTGTGTAGCTTAAGGCTTTTCTATTATTTTACTTTTTCCCCCCACACACTAACCGGTATATTTGATCATGGAACTGTGGCTTGACAAAGTGCGAGGTTACTAAACTTGCTTCAGCATGGGTTTTGGATGTGGGAATTCCTAATTTCCATGCCCATGCTTTAGGGTTTGACAGACTGACGTTCTGTGTGACTAGCCCTACTCTTTTCATCCTGAAATTCACTGCGGGGTGTAGAGCCTGCTCCCCAGACGGATGTCTCTACTCTTCCAGTCCAAGCAAACACGTAACCAAGGCTCTACAACCACCGGCAGCCCTCGCTCCGTGCTTGTTCGAGGTAGTGTGTACTGAGTGGTAGCTTTGAAGGCAGGCTGGGAAGGCATCGGTTCGTTTACATCGCTCCAGAGGCTCAGCACGCTGTTTATTTGGTGTGGGGGCTGAGGCTCTCCCTGTTGCCGTTCAGGGACAGCCACCCCTGAAGGTACAGCAGTCACGGTGCTGCTTGTTTACCGATCGGGGCTCAACCACTTCACTGCGAGTGCAGAGTCTCTGTTCCTCACAGCATAAAGTCCAATTATATGGTCTTTCTTTGAAGAGAGGTGTGAGATTCATCTTCAGCAAACAGTAATCTTCTTGGTGTTCTGTAAACTGCAAATAATGATTCCTTCATATTTTTTGGAAGTGATTTGCACCATCAACGGTTCATTGTGTGAAGACCAGAACGAGGCAGACTTGGAGAGCAGAGTGTTTCTTGAGTTGGGTTCCTGTTGCTGAAGTGGCGTGGACCGTTTCAGGGCGCCCGCTTTGCCCTTCCCTTTGAGCATGTAATTCCAGTCTCCATTGGATTCTTTTCTTTCTCTTTCAGGACAGTTATTCTGAGTGACGGCCCTTGCACGCGCTTCTGAGTGGTTATCATGGGCTTCATTGCCTTTCTGAAGACCCAGTTCATAGTTCACCTCCTCATCGGGTTCGTCTTTGTTGTGAGTGGACTGATCATTAACTTCATTCAACTATGCACACTAGTCCTCTGGCCCATAAACAAGCAGTTTTATCGCCGAGTAAACTGTCGCCTTGCCTATTCGCTATGGAGCCGTGAGTATGCTTGAAGGGGACGTGAGGGCTGGGGGTGGGGAGGGCTGTGGGGTTTGTTTCTCTTTTTGTTAAAGAAAAATACCTGTGTACACATCTATATGTATGCACACCGGCACGTGAGAGAGAGCGGTGCTGAGTTACAAGCAGACTCTGTCGGAGCAGTTCAAAGCAGCCCATCTTTTCCTAAATACTGGGAAAACATACAGAAGTCAAGTGACTGGTACATATTGTCACTGTTATTTAAAAGATGTGGGAGGTACAGCTCCTCTCCACCCCAGTCCTGGTAGGAAATTGCTGGTTCTGTCTCAGTACCGTCTTCATCCCGCATCAGAGCCTTTGCTAAGTGAAGGAGAAGGGGGAATTCACAGAGACTGCTTCAGGCGTTGAGCATAGGTGCGGTATTGACCCCTGGCTTCAGAACCCAAGTTGCTTGTGGTCTGCAGAGACATGTCTCTCTTAAAGGCATCGACACTAGATACCTTATAGCTGGAACTGTGTGGCAACTTTGGAGTCCTCTTACGCTCTGCAGTGTCTGTGACACCAGTGTCATCTCTTGTGAGCTATTTGTCACTCTTCTGCCCATGGGACAGCTCTACAGAGGGTGCAGCTGCTTTGATCTCCTGTTTCAGACCTTTGCAAAACTTCCTGTGGATGGCTGCTTTTTTCCCCCCCTCTTCTCATACAGCTTAACAGGGGATCAGGTTTCTGAAATGAATGTTTAGAAGGCTCCTTAGTCCAAATGTCACCTCCTGTTTCAGCAGTGAATCATCTAATTTGTTTCCATTCGCCATCCCCTCCCAGTATGCACGGCCACTTACCTTAGTGCTCAGCGCAGCATCCAACTCCCACTTTGGGTAAATGAGTCACCTAAATGAATGCTTAAATTACAGTTGAGCAGTCCACTGACAGGCACCCACATTTCTTAAATCATCGGTGTGAAGTACTGTCAACAAAAACTCTCCAAAGTATCTAGTTCAGTTTCTTTTTAAGCTTCTTGTCCCTCCTGTGGTTTTTTTGTCCTACCTATTGAGGATGTTGTCTCAGAAGCAGGGGAGAAAGGAAATGAAATAGAGTGGCAGGCAAACTGTCAGGAGAAGAGGTATTGTCATGGAAGAACTTATAGGTAGAAACTTCAAAATTAGCTCTTTTTTTTTTCAGAATGAGGTGTTTGGTTTTTTTTTTTTTTTTAATTTGCTTGTAAGAATTTCTTAATATGCTTTTAAGAATCTAGAATCTGATCTCTTCCTGAAAACTACTGTTGCACTAATAGGCTTTTTTGAGGATATGAGCTGCTTGTGCCTGTAAGGCTTGTAGGTTCAGACCCTTGATTTCTGCAAGTTAGCGCTGTGCATGGAAAAATCCTGTTTTAAATGCTATTACCTTATACACACTGGAAATAACCTACACTATTGTTCAAAAAGATTTGGAGAAGCGGAGTAGATAATTGGGTTGTACCTAGGATAACCCCTCATGTGTAGCCTATTACAATTTAAGTGATTGAGAAATTAAACTGTGAAAATGAACGTAAACATCATATGGGATTGCAGAGTGCTGGTGGTCTGTAATGGAAGAGCTGACAGAATACACACTTCGGCTGTGATTTATAACAAATTAAGTAAGCTGTGTAAATGCAGCAGTTCCGATGTTGCCGTTCATAATGAAATGCATTTCATTATGTGGAAGCCTTTTGGCAATGACCCTGTAGGCTGATACTCTGTTCTGGATGCTACCTTTTGCTCGCTTACTCCAAGCTGTTCAGTTTCAGCCTGAGGGTGTTGGTGGAAGAGCTGTCTGTAACAGAAGCTGCTCTAGCCATCGACAGAGAGTCGGTGTGTAGGGGTAGATACACAGGTGATGGTGTGTCTGGCTGTGTACCATAGCCCACTGGAAATCAGGCTGTATTCTTGCCTATCTCCTCTCAAATGTATAAAGCCCAGCTTCAGAAGGGGAAGGAGGTCAACTCTACCAGTGTTTGTGGTAGACGTTTGGGGAAAAAAAACGTCTTGTTGGGCTTTGGCCTCAACGTTAACCCTCTGCAGCATATGTGATTCAGGATGGGTAGTCTGTGCTTCCAGCTCTCCTGCATCAGCTCCTTTCAGATGACTCACGCCTTTGCAGAGCGCAGCGTGTTCGGTTTAGTCCGGTTGGAAAAATCATCTCCCAAATGTTAGTACTTTAAACTGACATCTAAAGTACCAACTTTAATCACTGTGCCTCTTGATTGCATTGTTTGAGTGGCTCACAGGGCCATAAACCTGCCTGCTTTGGTGTGTGACAGCCCTGACCGCAGGAGGGGGGTGGTTGTAGCGAGGCATTGCTTGTCCTCTACCAGAAGTATCCCAAGCAGCCCAAGTGTTCTCGTCCCTTCGCTCAGAAGGATGGGCTTGCGGTAGCATCAGCAGGATCGGTGCCACGCAAAATAGATGTAACCCACACACCAAAAAACAAAAAAAAAGGAAATGAGCCCACTCGGTTATAATTACATCATTTATCAGTACACTTGTAAAGAACGATCTGTTTCCTCGTATCTGTTCTCCGGCTCATCAACCAGCCTCTCTGAGTATGAACTCTGGCAAAGCTTTCTCTGCTGTTTCAGAGTGCATGGTACAAGAAACCCTCTGCAGAAAATCATCCACATCTGCCTCTGCAGAATTTTTTTCTTGACTTTTGAAGAAACACACCCATTTTATTTTAGTTTTCATAAGAACATGCAGGTACTGGAGATGTTCCTCCTTAGTACATAGACAGCAATGGACAGGGAAAATAGCTTCGAGAGTGTTTGGTACCACTACTCCATTTGCCTGGCCACCTGTTCGAAGAGCGTAGATCTCAACTGAGGACAGTCCTGCTGTCCTCTTCACCCTTTTACTGAGCCAGGGTAACCACAGCAAGAAAGGTAAGTGATCGCATCATTCACAAAGGAGACAAAGCTGGAAAGCAATGATAGAACTGTCTAGTTGGTATAAACTATTATTCTGTCTTTCCTCTGCTGTATTTCCCACTTATCAGGTTGGTCTGGATCAGCAGGTTGCATAAGTTTGTTATGCCTCCAAATGAGTGAGCCTTGAAAACGATAGAGGGGAATATCCTGACTGATAAGTGGTCACATGGAGAATATAAGTGGAAAAAAAACTATTGCTAAAGAATCACAGAATGGTCTGGGTTGGAAGGGACCTTAAAGACCATCTAGTTCCAACCCCCCTGCCATGGGCAGGGACACCCTCCACTAGACCAGGTTGCTCAGAGCCTCATCCAGCCTGGCCTTGAACACTGCCAGGGATGGGGCATCCACAGCTTCTTTGGGCAACCTGTGCCAGTGCCTCACCACCCTCTCTGGGAAGAATTCCTTCCTGATGTCCAATCTAAATCTCCCCGCTTTCAGTTTAAACCCATTACCCCTTGTCCTGTCACTACAATCCCTTGTAAAAAGTCCCCCCAGCTTTCTTGTAGCCCCTTCAGGCACTGGAAGGTGCTGTAAGGTCTCCCCGGAGCCTTCTCTTCTCCAGGCTGAACAAGCCCAACTCTCTCAGCCTGTCTCCATAGCAGAGGGGCTCCAGCCCTCTGAGCATCTTTGTGGCCTCCTCTGGACTCGCTCCAACCAGTCGATATCCTTATGCTGGGGGCTCCAGAGCTGGACACGGAACTCCAGGTGGGGTCTCGTGAGAGCAGCGTAGAGGGGGAGAATCCCCTCCCTCAACCTGCTGGCCACGCTTCTCTGGATACAGCCCAGGATCTGTTTGGCTTTCTGGGCTATGTGCACACGTGATACGTGATAATGTAGCTTCTGTCCTCAGCCGATCACGATTGGTGTTCCTCATATTCACTCAAATGCTGTATTTGCCTTGTCTCTGATGTGTTCCAAAAGTGGACCCGTTCTTATGGGATAGATGACCCTGTCATGATCCCATGATCAGCAGCCCTTGTGCAGGAAGGCACTGCTCCATTTTGCCAAACCAGGGCGCCTCGATGGAAAGCTGAAACGCTGCGTGGCAGAACCTGATGTGGAGAGCCGAAGGGACGCCTTCCGGTTTTGGCCCTGCAAGTTTGTTATAGTAATGTGGGAATAGATGGACTTTTTAACTGCCATATTTGTGCAACCAGATTTTGATTGCATCCATAACTCATGGAAATGAGACAATACCAACAACTACAGTTAGCGTGGAAGCAAATCTTCTTACTGGGAGAATGAACTATTCTCATACTTTTTATACATGTCCCACGATGCAAGCAATGCCTTCCATCTGCCTCCTTGTACTGAAATGCGGGAAACAGACTAACCATAGCAACTACATTCAGCTGAATTTATGTGGAAGGGGTTTTTTTAAGATGAAAAAAGTGGAGGTGGAAAATAAGAAGAGTGGGTAATGAAGGAAGTGTTCAGAGTGGAGTAAGAGAGACACTGGGATAGTGAAAAGCTGGAAAAGACAAAAGGCAAAGGGCTCATTCTTTCTTTTGCAGTAAAAGGAAGCCACAATTTGCGATTCCTGGCTTTGGACGGGTATTTTGATAAATTACTTTGATTCTCTGGTGCTTCTGACTGGGGTGATGACCATGATACAGAACGCTGAGCCCTGTATTCTAATATTAACATGCATTGCGGAAGGTCTATGGCATGTATCCCTTTAAAAGCCCTTTATGGGTCTGTTTACCTCCATGAAGGTTGTTTCATGTTGAGTAAAAGCATTAGGCTGCATCTATGCATAATTTGTATTCCACCTGGGAGAAACTGTGCTCATTTAGTGGAGCAATCAACCGCTCTGTGTCTTGTGTCTGTTTCCAGGCACAAAGTTTTGGGGTTTTATTCAGTGATCATGAATATACAATCATAATATAATGCCTAAACTTGTTGCTGTTAAAAACTTGCTAAATTACCCATAATGCCTCTATCTAGTGCCCTAAATACTGGTGAAGGGTGGTGATGTGATTCGGTCTCTACCCGTCCAAGCTCTCGTTTCATCTCTGCTGGGCTGGATTGAAAAGGGACAGTGGTGTTGGGGATCCAAAGAGCCTAGGCACTGAATGGGGCTGGAGGTGAAACACGAAATGCTTTCTGTAACTGGCACCCCTGACTCCTCTCTCTGTCTGCATCACGTTTGTCAGAGTTGGTCATGCTGCTGGAATGGTGGTCAGGCACAGAGTGCACCTTGTTCTCCGACGAGGCCACGGTGAACACCTTTGGGAAAGAGCACGTCATCATCATCTTGAATCATAACTTTGAAATCGACTTCCTGTGCGGCTGGACTATGACGGAGCGTTTCGGAGTGCTGGGGGTATGTGGGGCCGTGAGCTTTCCCTTCATCTGGATGGCTGTAGGTTTATGTAAAACCCACGCACATACATTTTCTTTGCATTTGAGATTCCAGACATAATTCCATCAACTCTTCATCTTAATTTTAATGTCTGTGTTTGAGCTCACTGTACAAATCAGCGAATGACATTTTTGGGTGGTTCTTTTTGTTTTTCTCCAAGAGTTCCAAAGTTCTTGCTAAGAGAGAGCTACTATATGTGCCCCTAATTGGCTGGACGTGGTACTTCCTTGAGATTGTTTTCTGCAAAAGGAAATGGGAAGAAGACAGAGACACGGTTATCGAAGGATTAAAACGTTTGGCTGATTATCCTGAATATATGTGGGTAAGTGTCGGGTTCCTCCTCTGGTATCGACTGCTAGAAATGAAATGGGGACAGAGGCACTCATGTGGCGCTGTAGCCTTACGTATCAGGAGGAGGTCTGCTCGCTGCCTTGTTCAAGTGGAAAACACGTGCTCTGTTTCAGGAGGTCTGTTGGGATATGCTGGTAAAGGGTTGCTGTTTGCCTGTTGATAAGGAAAGTAATTTGGAAAACACTTCAGAAGCTTGCATAGATGAGTAGAAGGTTGTAGATAATTTGTAAGTCAGAAAAAAAATAACAAATATTACACAAGCTTGACCTATTTTTACCTTTTTTTAAAACATAACGATAATTAACAGCCCATATTTGACTACCAAATCTGTATGACCTTAACTTCTGTTTTCTGGGTAGGCTGAAAAGACATATAAACAGAAGTCCTTTCTGGAGCAGGGGGGATGCACAGACCATGGGTTTTCATAGGAAGTTCCCGTTAGTATGTTCATTGGTCTGTGAAATGACAGGTTTCCCAAGAAGTCTCTGTGAACGCACCATGGGCAAGCTTTATGTCTGCCTTGGCAGTTAGCTTTTCCTTTTAATTCTGCCATTATTTGAAGTCAAGCGTGAAACATCTATGTTTCATTATGTGCAACGTTGTTAGATTTTCCTGCAGTAACGCGGTGGTATAATCAACCTATTAACCTTCCTTTGGCTTCGAGTGCGAACCTTTTGATAAATTTACTGATTTGCTTTTATGGCAGCGCACGTAATGTACAGTTATTTGGCTCATAAAACATTTTAAGAGGCTTTTTGTGCATTTGAAGTGAGTTTCGGTATTAGCCAGTACAGCTTGTTAAAATGAACAGTGAAATAGTAAGCCTTAACTAGTACATTGTGAATACGGCATTGGTGGGTTTCTATCATTACACAGATATAAAAAATAAGAATCTGAAGCAAGCATTTTAAACTACTTAATTGCTTGAATGTATGGGTACGAACTAGGCTTGATATATCCTCCTGATTAGTGTTGGAAAAAAGAAAAAACCCTACCAATTAAAAAAATCTCAAGACTGTACTTTAGTTGCAGATCTCTGCATTAGAACGATTCTGCGATTGAGCACCAAGAACTAGTCTCGAGGGAAAACTGGAAAATATAAATGCAACACGTAGTTAGCATTGATTATTTAAATCAAGACTTCCTGCTTGGTAATTTAAATCATGATTAAAATTGACTTGAAGAAATCAATTTCCCAATTTTTGTGCATTCCAAACACCGCGATGGGGGCTGTCTGCGCAACCTTCCTTCGTGAGGCCTTTCTTACGCGTGCGTGGCGGCGCGGCCCGTACCTCGCTCGCGTACTTGGTGCAGGAGGACCGCTGCACCGTTGAGTAGGGGAGGGAGCAGGGTTGGGGTTGCGGGGTTGTGCTCTGTACCTCGTGCTGTCCTCACCACGTTGCGGTGGTTGGTTGGTCAGGTTTTCGTAGCGAATGGGCCCTCGGGGGCCAAACAAAGATCGCAGGACCCGTTCCTGTTCTCTCACCGCACCCTGGCGGGGTGAACTCTCGTGTCTATGGCTTCGCGGTTTTAACATTGGTTTAACTTGCCCCTGTGGTGCGCGGTGCGTGGATGCACTGCAGAGAAAAAGTCGAGCGACCGTGGTACTGACAAAGAGCAGCTGTGTAGCCATGCATTCGACGAGTCTGTCGTTCGGATTGCACCGTTACGGCCTTACAGGGTTCTGCTGTGAGGGAGTAGCAGCAACCTGCCTTTCTCCCCCTCCGTTGCATGCCTGGGATGCAGAGGGTTCAGGTGCAGCAGGGCAGAGTTTCCTCTGCTGGCGCAGTGTGAACGATGTCCGCTTTTTGACAAGGCCAGGGATATTGGGAGCTCACACCAGGGCTTTGTTTGCCTGCTTTTGGCTTGGCATTGCTTCTGGTCTCTCTCTCGAGTAGAGCAGAGGCAATACAGAAGCTGGAGAAGGACAGCTCAATGTTTTGTGCTGCTTGAAGCCAGTATAGGATTTAAGTCCTTACTCAGGATACCACAGACAGATTGGTGCCTTACAAGATGAACGAGGTAGAGGTTTTAGGGATAGGCACTACTTTTTATGAACATAACTGATACAAATTAAAAAAACAAAACAAAACAAAAACCAAAAACCAAACCAACCAAACAAACAAAAAACCACAAAAAAAAACCCTAAAAAAAAAGAACAAAAAACCCCAAAAAATCACAAAAAACCCCAACCACCAAACAAAAAAGAACCCCAACCAACCAAAAACCCCCAAATCAGAAAAGCTTTCAGAAAAACAAGTCTGTGTTCAGATGAGTAATTCTGGTTGTACGGTACAAACTTCAGATGAGGTAGCTAGTGATTAATATGTTTTTTTCCTAAAGTGGTCATATGCTGATATTTGGATTGCTTTTTCTGGTTTGTAGATTAGTCCATCACCAGCCAGCCAAAGCTTTTAGGGTTTGGGTTTTTTTTTTTTTTAAGTAAATATTTCAAGTATAACCATTTAGACTTTTGTCACCTTAAATTTGGTCCCAACGTTGTTAAATATATAATCTGTTGTAAATGAGTTGTGAGGTGGTGCTTATTCCTCCTGCTTGATGGTCAGATCAGCAATTGAAGCGTGCGTGCGTGCGTGCATGGATGTCTGCTTATCTCACACAAGTTTTCAGTATTCTGTGTGGTTTCTTGTAATCACAAGGTGTCCTTATTTTTGCCTTCTGTCTCGTACTAGTTTCTCCTGTACTGTGAAGGAACTCGTTTTACAGAGACCAAGCATCGTATCAGTATGGAGGTGGCCGAGTCCAAGGGGTTGCCCAAACTGAAATACCACCTGTTGCCCAGAACCAAAGGTTTCACCACTGCTGTCCAGTGTCTCAGGGGAACAGGTACCGGCAAGCTGCTGCTTGTGCTTTGTGTTAGTTGTAACATGCCATTTATTTTACTCTGTGTAGCAGAGCGCAGTGTTTGTTATGTCCATCACGATTAGCGGGTTGGCAGTGATACGCATTCGGCATGTCAGCCATTAATTTGGGCCACGTAACTCTCAGATACCAGTCTTAGGAAGGAGTAAAGCTTTCCTGCCTGTCATTGTTGCATAGTTCATCAAGTTGCCTCCTGTTTTGGTACCACATGTGATAAGTAGATGGGAATGTCAGGTGGCTCTTAAAGATAAATACAACATGTAGATACAAAGTAGTGAAGGGCTCTGCTACTTGACAAGCCTTGCACAAGGCCCTGGTGCTGCCTGATGCAAGGATGCTGGCCAGGCGGTTGCTGGAATTGCTGACATAACAGCCGTGTTTTCTTTTTTTGTAACAGTTTCAGCAGTGTATGACGTAACACTAAATTTCAGAGGAAACAAGAACCCGTCTTTATTAGGAATCCTTTACGGAAAGAAATACGAAGCAGATATGTGTGTAAGGTGAGCATACGATGATAGAGGTGAGCCCTAGGATGCACGCTTTGGCATGTTGAACTCTATTCGGATTTTATGGGGTAGCATCCTTCGCTGTAGTCCCCTTTTCCTTGTTTTTCAAGCTTTTCTGCAGGCTGCAAAGACCTCCCTCTTCCCCCCTGTTTCAGTTCACTGTCATGCATGAGATCCCATGATATCACCCAGCAAGTCAGAAAGCACTAGGTGGACTTTTTTAAGCCTGGGTATGGCCACACTGTTGTTCTGGGGTTTCCCCAAGTTTGTGCGGCGAGAGCACTAGTCCATCTTTCTCCCTTCTCTGCTGGCAACAGAAAGCTGACCGTTCTGCCCCCTTCCCAGTCCCCTGTGAGCATATGCATAGTATAAATAGCCTGTCCAACCTCACTAGTCTCTTGTAGTAAGTGGTGTAAAGCTCCTTACTGTGCCAGTTTCTCACTTCCTCTCACGTGGCTTGATGAGCAGATTACCATTTAAATAATGCTGAAATTCAGACACCGTATGAGTGAAGGGGGTGCATTCCTTATTGCTCTTTTGCCTGATCGAGTAACTGCTGACACTGAACTCCATGCAGCACGTACACTTGTGCATGCATACACACACGCCTTCTTGCTTTCACCTTGTTGCCTTCTATTTTAAAGGCTTCCCCGTGATCATAAAAACTACCAGCCCTTTCCTGTCAAATTTCTTCTTTTCCCTTTTATGTTTGGACTTGACAAATGACCTGGTGGTTGTTTCCACAGTTCTTTTGCTAGTTCACTCCTGGTGACCACCCACGCTTTGGAAAACACTGCTACGTTCTGGTGATGAGGTTGATGTTTTGTTGTGTTTAAAAAAGCCTTGCTTCTTCCCCTACTCCTTTCCCCTCTGGCCATGGGTCTGTGCATTGCAGATGGGCAGCACTGGCTCTGGACATTGTCCTTCTACAGGACAAGTCTGTCTGGCCAGAGCCTCCAAGGGTGAAAGACTTTCTGGGGAATCACACTGATTTTTCCATTGTGTCGAGGCAGTGCAGCAACAGTCTTGTGGAAAAAAAGCTATCCTGGCAAGGCAGAGTGCTGCAGCCCTCACGGGGAAGGGAAGGACGTGTGTTCCAGTTCTGTTCTCAGACACTGCAATTTCCACAACGTTCTAGTCTTTCAGGTGGAAAGAAGGCTGCGGAGATGGTGGGGAGAGAGATGGGGTCGCTCATTTGTGAGGGGCTTCATTTTGACTGTTGTTGTGGGTGTAACCTTGGCTAGCAATTAAGTACCTCACAGCCACTCACTAACTCTCCCCCCACTCCCCTTCCCTCCAGTGAAAGAGGAGAATCGGAGGAAAAGACAATCCAATTGTGGATTGATATGAGAACGATTTAATAACCGAATATAACGAATAAAATAGTGACGCTAACAGTATTAACAATACTAGTAATAATGCGTAATGAAAATAGTAGAAAATAAAACATGATACAATTGCTCACCACCCGCTGACCGATACACAGCCAGGTCCTGAGTAGTGCGAGTCAGAGCCAGAGAGCCCGAGAACGCTTGCAGCAGAGCCGGAGCGGGCCCCATGGGTGAGAGCGCACCTGAGAGCCAACCGACCCACCAACTCACTGACTACCCAACAACAAGCGATCGTCCACCAGCCCACCCCCAGCTTATATGAGCATGCCGTGCTGTGGGATGAAATACTCCTTCAGGGTTAGCTGTCTGAACTGTGTGTTGCCGTCCTCCCCCTCGCCCCCGCTGCTTGTAGTGGGAAAGCTGGGAATGCAGGTGCAGCATCGGAAGCTGTAAAGTCCTTGAATTGGTACAAACGCTCCTTAGCACCAACTTACAAACACTTTATCAGTACTGTTATTCTCAGGGCAGATCCAATGCACAACCTCATACCAGCCACCGTGATGAAAATTAACTCTGTGCTGACTAAAACCAGCACAACTACTTACACTTGCCAGACACATTCCTGAGGAGGGAAGCGAGCAGCCAGCTTACCAGCTAGCCAAATAGCTGGCCAGGCGGTTGCCACCTGTGATTCCCTGCTGGTGGCAGATGCGTGTACCGTGTCCAGCTGGATCCTCGGGCAGCCATGGATGGATGTACATCTGTATAACTGTACACTGAAGAGCAACTGCATTCAGTTCAGTATCCCGTGGATTGCTAACGGAGATGCACGTTGGGTTTATTTGTTGGTGAGAGGAGGAAGGTAGAGGAACGCAGTTTTTAGTAGTCATTAGGAGAGGTTTGGGTTTATAAAATTCTGTGAGGATGATGCTGCCAGGTAAAATTACTAATTGTATCCCATTAAAGAAAAGTAATGGCTATGTTGAGATAATTTTAATTTAAAATATGTTTGCAGACTGAATCAGCGTTCTGAAGATGCTTTTCTGCACTTGAACCTTTTTCTCTGTTTTGGAGAGGAAGCTGTGAGAATAAGGAAACTATTTTTACGGTCTTTCTGCTGAAAACGTAACGTGTCCTTAATGTGCCAGCAGGCTTAGCTTAGCTCAGCTCAGAGAAAGGAAGCACGTAAGCTCTTGTTCTTGGTATATGCGTATGCAGTTACCTGGCAGAGGTAAGGAGCTTAGCTCTCTGCAGCCTGTCTCCTGACTGGCCCCAGGGAAAACAATCAGCTCAGTGACCAAATGTTGTTGCTGTGAGTACCCTCTAGTGGTGACAGCAGTGAGGCGGCAGTTTTACCAGACAGCTTCCAGCAAATGACTTTTTCCTGAGCTTTTCTTGAGCATTATTTGTAGGAATTGACCAGATCCTACTGTCAGAGCTGCTGAAAGTAAATCTGTAAAATCCGGTGTTCAATTCCTTGACGGGACGCGGAAGTTATTAGGAATGTATCAGAAGATCTTCCCCCAGCGGCTGCAGAGTTGAAGGCTTTAGTTGGTACTGCGGAAATATATTCCCCGGTTGAACGGCAGCAAATAAATTGTATGTGGGGTCACTGTGTGTGCAGCCTTCCCGGAGGTCACCCTGACGCAGTCCAAGTGTTGCCAGAATAGGTTCGAGCTGAGGGTGAGGTGTGTGCCTGCCCTCTGCGAAGCGAGCAGCTTCTTTACGGGTAGATCCGGGACCGAGATGCGTGCCACCGAGAAAGGAGACGGTGCGTTCATGAGTGCCTTAGTGGCCTGTCTTGGAAAAGAGAAGAATTCAGGAAAGCGGTTGGCTCTTTGCCACTAGAAAGCGGCTCTTAAGAGGTGCCCGTTCTCATACGTGGAACTGGGCGTAACTTTCCTGTGCGCCCAGAGCTGCGTGCCTCGAGCTGCGGGGCTGGAGAGGCAAGGCGAGAGAAGTGCAATCGCTGTAGAAGGTGTTCTCCTTACAGCTGGTACAAAGAGAATTTTTAATCCCCCCTCCCAATCCTTCCAAAACGGGGTTTTCACTAACAAAACGTAACAAACGGTTATCCTGGGGTTTGCCACTTGCTTGTCTTTCCCCAGCTCTGGGTGCCTCGGTCTGAGCTCGCTGGGAATCAACCGCCAGCAGTTCCGCTGAAGGAAGAACAGTGGTTGAGTGGGAAATTCTTACTTTACTGATGTGCTCTGAAATTTATAGGAGCTTGTGCAGCTTCTTTTGTCCAAGGAATCTGAGTTTTTAGGTGGTTAATGGGGTGTTAAGTCCCAGTTCTTCTCTGCCATCAGTGACAGTATTACCTGTAGCTTCTGCCCTTCATTGAATGGGAGATCTCCCCTAGCAGAGGTCTGAAGTCAAATACCTGGATTTTCCCTTAATTTGTTTTCCTTTTTTAATCTTTCTACTAAACTAGGAGGTTTCCTCTGGAAGATATCCCTCAAGATGAAAAGGAAGCTGCAAACTGGCTTCATAAGCTTTACCAGGAAAAGGTAACCAGCTTTATGTTCTCCCTTTTGGGACTTTGGCAGGGGTAGTGTGTCAAGGCACTGGGTCACGCACGCTCTTCCACTGGATGGAGAGAAGAGGCAGAAGTGTTATGTATAATTTGGCAGCCATCCCTCAAACTGCCAGAAGGATCAGCGTGGAAGAGCCCCTTGGCTGCTGAGGGCTGGCTAGTGAGTAGTTCTCAGATTGCTGGGAAGCGCAATGGGATTCAGAGATATGCCTGAGTTGTGAAAGACTACTAGTAATCCACTGGCTTTTTATGTTCTTCAGCTCTTGGGGCTCTGTCATACATTTCTAAAAGCTGCATTTTCCCCGTGGGTGGTTTTAGGCTCTCAAGAAGAGTGATAACTCTAAGTCAGGGATGGCCGGTCCCGGCTCTTCGCGGCAATTGTCTTTGCTTTCATGTGTCTTCCACTGGCACTTTCCTTCTGCCTCCTGGTAGTACCTCTGCAGTGGTGTGTGACATGGCGCAGACAGCCCCTGGGATCTGCTGCCAGGGACTGACATAGCACGTGGCCAACGTGTCTTCAAACGGCCCAAAGCTTTTCTTTTTTCCCTTTAGGTGGTTCATTTCTTGACCACAGATTTAACAGCTCTCGAGAGGAGAGATCTGCAATCCATGCTTCCCAGCCCTAATTGGTGGATTGTTGAACTCAAAATGTGTATCTTGATGGGGTTTTTTTGTGTTGCTTATTTTTGTGGGGAAAAAGGAGCACAGAAACTTTAACTATCTTGGGCTTTCTTCTGCTTTGTTGGCCTGCGCCGTGACAGCTCCCAGCTTACGCTTAGCCTGCAGGTAGGCAGCAGGTGGTTCCGTTTCATTCTGCTCCTTCTAAATGAATCTGTTGGAATACTTAAGCTCCAATTCAGTTAAGGGGAGAGAAGTTCTCTTACAAAGAGCAGTAGCTATCATCATCTTCTTCCTCTGACTTCTCAGGGATTAGAGGTCTTTTAAAATAAGTAAATAAATAAAATAATTGGGATCCTGGAATCCTGACATCAGGGGCATCATGTAATTCCCTTGTGAAAAGGCTCTTAGGTGCAGGAATTCCTTCTGATGTTGCCTGGCTGGAGGAACAGATATTAAGGTGTATTTTACAGGGGTGTTTTTTCTCTGGCTCCAGCTTTGTTAAACGGCAAATGCAGAGTTAAGCAGATGCAGCGCAGGCCGTTCGCTCCGCTCGATGCCGTTCCTCAGGCAGGATGCTCTGCTTTGCTCGCAGATGGGGAGTTTGGTGTTCCTTGCCGGTGTTGGCTGTACCTCCGCTCAACTTTGGTGTGAGGTGTTGACGGAGGCGGTGTTACTTGTACATGTGGGTATTTTTTATGGCGATCTTGTGATGGTAGCGGTATGTTGCAACTGGAATCCTTAAAACGCTCTTCCCGCACAGAGGGTATGTCCTCCGAAGGCTGTTATTTACAAGGAATGCCTTTTCAACCCTTCATAAGGGAAGCTAAAAGGAAAACGGCTGAAGGGGGGAGAAATAAGAAATAGCCGAACTTGAGCCGCCCTTGGGAATGGCTTGGAAACCTTACAGAACGTTCTTAGGATCGGAGGGAAGACTGTGGGCCTGCCGCTCCCGAGCGATGCGTTTCACGGTCTGCGGGATCGGCTCAGGATGCAACGGCCCTGCTGAAGTCTGGGGTTAGGGCTGGCACAGTGCTGTCTCTGCTGGTAGCTTGTGCTTTGCCTTCGTCTTTCGGCTGTATAAACAGCATTTTGGAGCTGTGCTTTACTAAATCTTGCTGACCTTTGTGGGAGTAAAAATGGGAAGAAAAAATAGCCAGCAGAGAGGCAGGTGGTGTCTGAATTGGCCTCTGGCCTGATGCTGCCCTAAATTCCTAAGCAATTAAGAGAAGAGATGAAGCTATTCGGAAGTGGGGAGGCTGCTATGGTTTCAGTTTGTGATGGTGGCCACGGGTGCCTTCAGAGGGCTAGTACGGTAGCCTTGACAGTCAACAGATAAATGACAGGAGGTAGTAGTGGATGCTGCCTACTCCTGATGGGCATTCACCACGGATACTGCCCTTGATGCTGTCCCGGAGGGGGCTACCCTTGGATTGCTTCGTGCAAATAGTAACGAGCATGTTGTCTTCTCTTTCTCCCAGGATGCTCTGCAAGAGATGTATAATCAGGAAGGCGTATTTCCTGGCCAGCAGTTTAAACCTCCTAGGAGACCATGGACTCTCCTAAACTTTCTTTTTTGGGCCACAGTTCTCCTCTCTCCTCTCTTCACATTTGGCTTTGGAGTTTTTGCAAGTGGATCGCCACTCCTTATCCTTGCATTCCTGGGACTTGTTGGAGCAGGTAGTAAAAGCAGAGGAAATGCTAAGCCCAGAGTGACATGTCACGGGATCCATTACTTCCAATAAGTTCTGTGTGTTAATTCATACGAATGGGGCTCGCGGAAGAGTGCGCGGAGCTCGCTCTGTAGGCTTTGTGCGTTACAGCATTTCTGTTCCTTCAGAAGCTTTAACCCAGGCAGGCTTGCCTTCATGTCTTGGGCAACGCCTGCAGCAATCAACAGCACATGAGCCTCGGAGCCCGTTCTTACGGTGTCTGAAGGAGAAAATAGTTTCACTGCCCACCCTGTCTGTGAATTAAATAAAACACAAAACCAAACAAAAATTACAAAACTCTAACCCCTTCCCCGAATGAAAAAACACCACCAAATAAAACCCCAAAACCAAAGGAGGGGGGGGAGATATGCATCAGTTTTCATACTACCTGTCCTGCTAATCAACATAAAAGCGTTAATTCTATTTTTAAATCTGGGTCGTCGTCCTCTCCCAGTGACACCTGACCTGTGATCCGTGTGCAGCCCCACACGGTGCACTGGGGAAAAGCAGTGGCCTGTAGTCACTGCTGTCTTCAGGACTGGGATAACTCCTGTTGGTTTTGCTTGGGTGTTTACATGTAACTTCCTAAATCCTCAGACTGGCTTTAATATGCTTCCCGTTTCTCTGTTGTATTTTTCAAGCTTCCTTTGGAGTTCGTAGACTGATAGGAGTAACTGAAATAGAAAAAGGCTCCAGCTACGGCAACCAAGAATTCAAGAAAAAGGAATAACTGACAGCTGCAGTTCAGCACGTACAACCAGACTGCGGTATCCCATTAACTAAAGTTAAAAACCAACAACAAACACTTAGAAACTATCTTTTTCTTAATAACTGATGACTAATGAATAAAACTTGAGCCAAGAACGAAGAAGTTGGAGGCATCAACTGAAGAGAACGCATCAACTTTCTGCCTGCTTAAGGATTACTGTAGTCAAACTATGGGAGAAAATCTGGGGTGGGGTGGAAGAAGAAACTAATTTTTCTTGCTTTGGTGGGGGACTTGGGGATGGGGGGTGAAAAGAGGGCATTGGCCATGGCCACGTGCACCTTCCGATGACTGAATACACTGGTTTCTGTCAAGGGCACTACACTCACTTTTACAACAGGAGCCACTGAATGTTTCCTCTTGCTAAAGCCAATGTCATGTTTGTTGATTTCCAACTTTTTTTTATTATTGAGCCAGGAAAAACAATCCTTCTTAAATTAATTGACAGATGTTCATTGGGTTAGAGTCATTTTGGAAAGGCTGTGTTGTCATGGCTACAGATTAAATCCTCTTTGTATGTTACACTGATACTTTTTATTTTCAGGCAACGTCTTAAAAATTTCTGCCAGGCGAGAGAAGGGATAGCGGAGTTTGGAAGCAGCGCGTTAGCGGTACCATACAACAGATCCACTGCTGTTGAAGCAGTGTGAAATCCTCGCCGTATCTCCTGCGAACTGCTCAAGGCTGCTTAATTTCCAAACCTTACTTGGGTCTTGAGCGTTGTTCGCCCTGTTTCACGCCAAACGTGTACGATAATCTTAAATCTGTCCGGGTTTGTCTTGTTTTCTGAATTAATGGCGATGGTGGGATTCAGAGCTGTGCAAAGAAGGAAATTCATTCAATTGTCCTGACGTTTTTCTCCTTTTATTTCTGTTCACATCTCATCGCCCAGTCCAGTTCAGCCAACCTCTCTCGGTAAACTGGGAGGCAGCAGCACCAATCAGCCACAATAGTTTTCAAACCGTCGTCTTTTACGAGTATTTGAACAGGAGACGTCTGTAGCAATCAGAATTCGGATACTGGCACCTCTTGAACTGCTAATGAGAATTCCGACATCGATTCAGGCGGGGCCAGGACCTAACCCCGTGTGCTGTAACGGTAGGGCGCGCGGCACTTGCTGCTTGGTCGCGCTTCAGGTGTTGATGCGAATCTGTTGCGAGGTGAGTTGTGCTCTTCAGCGCTAGGGTACGGGGTCTCTTCAGGGATTTTAATTATCTTTAGTTTTGCCTGTTGACCTTTTGGTTCTCCTCACTGAAAACTAGAGATCAGAATCATGGCTGTACGTGTCTTTTTTCCTCTTGTGGTCTGTTTTACGAACGCACATCCCGAGGTTTCTGTCGCTTGCTGCTGTGTGCAGAGCTGGAGAGTTGTTTGCAGACAGATGGGAACTACCTGTACGCTGAAGTGCGAAGGCCGCAGTCCGCGCTGGGCTGTGCTCAGAGGTTGGTGAAACGGGCTGCAGATCCACATGCCGAGGGCAGGAGCTGACCCCTCGGGTTCTGTATTTTTAACCCAGCTGCCACTAGAATATTTATCTCACTTTTGTAAAGAGCGGATCTTATCAAAGCACTGGTCGTTGGTTTCATCTTTGCTCTGGTAACCAAGATAAGAGTAATAATTTACCTTCTTCTCGTGTTTACTCTTAACTGTTGGAATGTAACCTCTTCTCCCACAGGTTCTTTTCTTTCCTGTTTTCAGACACTGGAAGAGCAATTTTGTAACTCAGAAAACTATTTTACTCGGGGTCGTTAATCCCTGTTCTGTCCTGCCCTTGATTTTTATTTGTGGTCTTTCCAATAGGAGGGTTTGAAGGATGACCTACGTTGTCTGTCTCCCCTTAGACTCTTCCTCACTGAATCGCTGTACCCATAGCCCCAGCGTTAGAATGTCATCTTTGTCCCCTCAATAAACCACTCCTAAGATAGAGGATGCAGAGCTGTTGTTAACGTTAGTGGAATTTGGAATGTGCGTTGGGAATGGAGGAGGACAGAGCCTAGCCATGACTCTGCTTTCTTCGCAGGATGTTTTTGTACTCTGTCTTTAAATATGGTTAGAATTCCAAATGCTGATACATATAATTCTCTGAGTTTTCCCTGTTTTTTAACTGGAGGACTAAAAAGCAGTGGGCTTTTCTCTCTTTTCTTCGTTCCTTTTTGTTTTTCTTACGTAATTCAGTAATGGATACAATTCTTGCTTCTTAGAAAGGTGTTACAGATGCTGTATACTTGCTTCCTGAAGATGATACTGAGACTATAAATTGTACTGGCTTAGCAGAGTGAGGCTTGCAAAGCAGGCTGACCGCTGACTATGTTTTTAAATTATATTTTGAGCAGTATATTAATGGGCATGACAATAATCTCACAAAATAAATCCCTTCTTAATGCTGAGAAGAGGGGAGATGCTTAAAGGAGAAGGGAGTGAATAACCTTTCTCTTCACGGGATTCTTTTCTCCTCTTAGTGCATGTAACTCCCTATTAGGAATCACGGGATTAGTGCATGTACATCAAGGGGAGAATAATCACCTTTTCGTATTTTCTTATCCTAACTTATTGGTCATGCTTTCTTTTTGAAAATAAACACATCAGTTAATTTTTGCTCTTCTAAACAGACATATCAGTAACCATTTGGAGAAATGAAATATACAGTAATGCACAAAACAGTACAGAACCAATGCAGATCTCTGAATTTTATCTCCTCAAATAGGGGTTTTTATACACGCGCGCGTGCACACGTACACAGAGTATGTATAAATTAAAATGATTGGAAATAGCTGAAGTTAATGTCACTAATGAAGATTAGCAGGTGGCTTGGATTAGAAAAGTGAGCATAGATTTTATATCTTATTTTCTTCTGGTTTAATAGAGCATAGCTTGTATATTTGACTACCAAGCCCTTTAAGAGCAATAATAAACAAAAGTATATCATGGTTTTCGTCTTTTGCTTTTCAACCACGCTAGGTTTAATAAACTTAAAGCTGTAGGAGCGTTTTCTTTCTCCACCTTTCATAACTTCATTGATTGCCTGATTGTTTTGACTAAATACCATGTTCTCCAGTACGGGCGCGCGAGCTGACTGCAGTGGAGTTCAGCGTTGGCTCCGATGAACGGTTCTCGGACTGGTATGGACAGATGCTGTGCTCTTGGCCTTCTCATTGCCACGGAGAACAAAGATGTTGCTCTCGGAGTGGGATTTGCAGTTCCCAGGCAGCATCGTGTTGACCTGCGTCTAAGAACCCGGTGGGAGAGCTCGGAGACTGCTGGCACTGTGGCATGTCTCGGTTAAGAAGGCACACGAAGCTTGATGCTGAAGAAGGACCGGGATTACTGGTATCCAGAGGCCTTGGCTCGGTAGGGATTACAGTTCTCTGTTGCTCACGGTGGGCTGAACGTGCTCTTGCAATTGACTTTGCATTACTGGGCAAAATACCTGTCTGGGGCACAAAGAGCGTGGGCAACGTTCCTTTGTTCTGCTTTAACTTACCTTGAAGGGCTCTACACCTACCTGCTGACCAATGAGTAGGTCTGCTACCTTCGTCCTAATTGCCTCGTTTTCACAGAAGAAGTGAGTGCGCCTGCTCGCTTCCGCGGGATCCCGCTTGTCTCCGTCACAGATGTCTGTATATTTGCTTGCCTGTATGTCCTGCCGACGGTTCGGTTATGACCTCTTAGCTGGAACTTGGAGCTTTCCGGTTCAACCAGTCCTGTGGGAATCGTCTCGCGTAGCTGGGGCTTAGCCTTCCTGCATTTTGGCACTGGTCGGTGTGCTCGGCAGGTCCGAAGGGACACGGTTGTGTTTGCGTTAAGCGGTAAGGCAACTTCGCTGCTGCAGGGCAAGGCTTTCATTAGGGAAGAAGGGTTCTTCCCAGGCCCACTCACAGAGGGCATCGCTGCCTGGTAACGGCTCCCTCTGGCATCGATGAAACCAGTGGAAGGGAGCTGGGACAAGGTCTTCGCTAACGGAGTAACTAGCAAGTGGGGCTTCGCTTCACATCCCGTAATTGCTAAAGGTAGAGGTTCTGTCTGGGACTGCCCCAAACTCTGGGTTTGCCGCAGGGACATTCTGATTAAACAGACGCGGGGCCGAAGGCTTTTAACGATGCTGAGTTGACGCTCTGCAGGGCGTTTCACACTGAAGACGGACAACACTCACGTGCGTTGGCACCTTGGAGAAGGACGTTTTAAGAAGTCCGAGGCCAAGATCGGACAGACCTAGCCCAGGCGTGTTTCATTCAGATGCTGGAGGGCAACGCTGATGAAAGTGAAAAAACCATTCCCGGTTTTCCTTTGAATGTCGGATGCACCAGCGGAGCTCACAGCGTCTCCTGGACGCCCGGGTGCTTGCGTCGCTTGGCGTGAAGTTTCTTGTTCACCACAGCAGTTACGCTTCCCGCTTTATGGGCGCGGAAAGGAGCTGACCCCACCCCGCAATGGTAACGCTGAATTTGTACTTCGCCCCAGTTTGTCGCAGCTGCTTGTTTCCTGATTTCGGAACCTTTTGGTCCGTAACGGGCTGCCCCAGAGCTGCCAGCGCCGGGTGAAGCTGGCGTTTGAACCGGGCGATAGTCGTGCATTGCTGAAGGGAGGAGGAACTCCGACAGATCCGGCCAAATTCACGCCTTGAGAAAACAGAGCGATTGCCGGGAGCTTTGTGAACCAGAGATGAGTGTGTGTGGGGGCAGGCAAACTCTGACCTCCGATATGAACGTGACACTCCCCCCCGGTGGTGGCTTACAAGGTAGCCCTGGCCATTTTCCTGTGACTGGGGTCAGAATCTGTCCTGAAGGGCTTGTTACAGGTGCAGCTCTGCTCCTGCCACGCTTCCTCCTGTTTGTCTCCCACCTTGTTTAATCTGACGGCCTCAGCAGTCTTTCCAAGATCCCTGCAGATTGTTGGGTGGGTGTTTTATGTTTTTTACCTGCTGTAGTTTTGAGGGAAGACTTTTCTGGAAGTCGGTGTTACGGGGTCTGCGTCACGCTTGGTAGCCACCAGAAAACGTCATGGGAATGTTTCACGCTTTGGAATTGGGAAGGCAGTGGATTGGCGTCTGTAAGCCCAACGTGTCATGTTTCTCCTATCCTTGGCCTCCCTAGGTTTATGGAAAGCTGCCTGTATTTCTTACAGTGCTGTTCCCGTAGTTCCAAGCCGTTCTTCGGTTCTCACAACTTGGGAGAAAGTTAGTTTGTGCACTTCCGCTTTCGAGAGTAATCGAGTGTGGCTGAGTGTCAATTTCTAAAAAGCTTTAGCACAAGCAGCGTTTTATCTTTTTTTTTAAGAAGAAATGTATTTTAAAAATAGACCCTTTAGCAGAAAGTGGAATATAATAGCACTTTTAAAATCTGAATTGGAAGTATTTTTTCGTGGGGGTCTACCACTACCACGTTTCAGTCTTAGGCAAGTTTCATTTCCTTTTATTTTGGCCAGGGTATATTTTCAAGGAAAACGCACCGATTTACTACTCGCACTAAAATCTAACTTGCGAAAGAGGAAGAGTAGGCAGCAGACTCTAGTGAGGGATGAATTTCCTTTTTCCCCCGAGGCACGAACTGGTTCTCTATACCTTCTTTATTCCGTGCGCGTGCATCTGTGCGGGGAGCCAGGCGGTGCCCCGTCGCACTGTTTTGCTTCAGCTTTGTCAGAGCGGCGCCTCGGGACCGCGGAACGCGACTTGCCCCGACGCCAGGCAGCCGCCGCCAGCCCGGCGGGTCGCTCGCTCTGAAAGATCACCAGCAAGTACTGTAGCTTTAACGACAACCTGCTTTCCGAGAAAACTACCCGTCCTTAACCCGGTTGATTTGGTTACAAACGTGTCGTTTGGAGGGAAGTGTAAGTACCAGATGATCACCATTAGCCAAACCTAACGAGCGATAAAGCTATATACAGGGTACACGTTTACCGTGCATGTGTATATATTTTTGTACATTTTTACAGTTATTTCCTACACTTGACTTTATGACGTTCGGAAGAGACGCACCTGGTTAAAGCCAAGAAGCTATGAAGAAAACCTACCCCTGTCACCTGCTGTAGTTTCTACTAAGAACTGTGCCCAAACAAATACGCAGATTTACAGTGCTATGCAAATACTACTTTGTAAATTGTCTCTTAAATTTTGCTTAAGTAGCTGACGCTGTTTTTACTGGGCTTTCGGAGAAGAAGATTTAACGCAAAAGGCTCATCTTGTAAAATAAAATAGCTTTGGCTGTGTGAAAGTACTGTACACTAGAACCTCATTCACGCTTTCAGCTGCTGCTTCTAACTGAACGTGATTTTGTACATGATATGCAGGCAGAGAGGGGTTTTTTTAATCGTGCTTGAATGAGAAAGGGTGACTGCCCAGCATCTGTTCTTCCTTCACTGTTACCGCTTGAGTAGCTGGTAACGTAACTGGGAGATCCGCATCCTTTCCCTATTTGTCACTCTGCTTTTTGTAACTAAACAGGCACGAAGGGCCGTTTCCTTACTGCTTTGCTTGGTTTTACTTCCATTTACGCTTCTCAGTCTCAGTCCTGCAAACTGATCCCTGCGAGGGCCACGTGTCTGCAGCAAGAATCAGTGGATTGTTGTGGGGAGGCCACGAGCCTGGGAGTAAAGGCTGAGTAACCCTACAGCCATGCCCTGCACTCAGCCCATCACTGAGAACTGCGGAGGGGTCAGGCGTTAGCGCACCGCTTGTAGAAGCTGTGTATAAAGTTCTACACGGTACCTCCAAGTGACCAGGACTGGGGGGAGGGATGTTCCTTTCCTGAAGAATCCCACCAAGTAAACCCCAGGCTCTGTGATCTAAGAAGTTGAGACTGCAGCAGGGCCAGCTGGCTCTAGGGGTGGATCCTGTAGATTACACCAATTTTTCAAACCTGACATCTTTTAAGTTTCTATTTTTCACCGGAAGACAAAGACCTTCCCCCTTCCTCAGCTCTAGGCCGCATCATATACTCCCACCTGAAGGCAAAGCAAGACCCACGCTAAGATCACTTGGCATTTTTGCTCCCTTCCCTGTATTTTTATCAGAATGCTGCCCAACAGAAGTAGATCTCTACAGTTTCTACCTCTAGTACATCCCTGACCTGCCTCTATACCTGCCTGGTCCCCATAGGCATTACTCTCTCTTGGTTACGGGATTTGTGCCTGCAACAACTGGCAGGCATGCGCTAATACCGCCTTCTGCTGCCATCCTTTCGCTAGACTGCGAGTGCTGAGTGCTTGGCTCCTGGCAGGCTTTCCCTTCCCTGATCCCTTGCCCCATTGAACATTCCAGGTTGTGCTGACCTGCCTTAAGACCACAGCTGCACCGTGTGTCACTGTACAGACCTTTTTTGTGGAGAGGATGGGCTGTGGTTCTAAGAGTACACAAGCAGAAGCCTCTTTTTTGTTACTTTTCTAGTTTGCACAAATACGGCTTTTCCTTGTCTCTGTGCCTCCACCGAATCTCCTCAGATCATAGAATGGGTTGGGTTGGAAGGGACCTTCTCATTTCCTTCCCCAGAGGGCCCACGTTTTCCCTGATCTTTTTATCCCCGATGTACCTATAGAAGCCCTTCTTGCTGGCCTTGGTGTCCCTGGCCAGGTTTATTTCTATCAGGGCTTTAGCTTTCCTCTCCTGATCCCTCACTTCTTGGACAATTTCTCTGTAATCCTCCAAGGTTCCCTGTCCCTGCTTCCACCCACTGTAGGCTTCCTTTTTGCACCTCAGTTTGCCCAGGAGCTGCTTGTTCATTCTCACAGGCCTCCTGGTGTTTTTACCTGACTTCCCCTTCACTGGGATGCACAGACCGTGAGCTTGGAGGAGAAGATCCTTGAATACCTACCAGCTATCTTAGGCCCCTCTTCCCTCCAGGGCTTCATCCCATGGAACTCTGCCAAGCAGACCCCTGAAGAGGGCAGTGCCTGCTCTCCTGAAGCCCAGGGTAGCGAGCTTGCTGCGCACCCTCCTCGCCTCCTTAGGGATCTCAAACGCCACCGTTGCGTGGTCGCTGCAGCCAAGGCTGCCCTTGAGCTTCACATTCCCCACCAGCCCCTCCCTGTTGGTGAGAACGAGGTCCAGCACGGCACCTCTCCTCGTTGGCTCCTCTGTCACTTGGAGAAGGAAGCTGTCATCGACACATTTCAGGAACCTCCTGGCTTGCTTGTGCCCTGCTGTGTTGTCCCTCCAACAGGTATCGGGGTGGTTGAAGTCGCCCATGAGGACCAGGGTTTGTGACCGTGAGGCTGCTGCTGTCTGCCTGCAGAGGGCCTCATCCGCTCGCTCATCATGGCCAGGTGGCCTGTAGCAAACTCCTACTACAGTATCCTCTCTCCCTGCCCTCCCTTTAATCCTGACCCATAAGCTCTCGGTCAGCTCCTCATCCCTCCCCGGGTGGAGTTCCACACACTCCAGCTGGTCACTGACATAGAGAGCAACACCCCCTCCACGTCTCCCCTGCCTGTCCTGCCTAAGGAGCCTGTTCCCTTCCATTCTGACACTCCAGTCATAGGAGCCATCCCACCACGTCTCCACGATGCCAGTGAGGTCACGGCCCCTCATTCCTGCGCACCCCTCTAGCTCCTCTTGTTTATTCCCCATGCTCCATGTATTCACACGGAGGCATTTAAGATGGGCCCCCGATGAAGTTGGCTTGTGGACTGGAGCAGCTGGAATTCTCTTGTTTTCTTTGCCAGGTGTTCTCCTGGTGACCTGCGATTCTTCTCCAGGCCCTGGGCATCTGTCGGTGTCACTACTAGTTTTGTCCCCTTCCCCCTTCAAACCCAGTTTAAAACCCTCTCGACGAGCCCCGCCAACTCCCGGGCAAGAATCCCTTTTCCCCTTTCAGACAGCTGGACACCGCCTGTCGCCAGCTGGTCTGGTGCCGTATAAACCTCCCCGTGATCAAGGGTCCCAAAGCTGCACCGTTCACACCAGCCTCAAGAGGATGTGGGATCCACTGCTGCCTGCCGGACCTCCCTCTGCTGCCTTTGCCTCGGGGATGGTAGATGGCTGGAGCCAAAACCTCTCTCCTCCTCACATCAGCTTCCCATCAGCTCAAAGCTTCTTGTCAAAGGCGGGACAGCGCTACACTCTCCTTTTTTCCCATCTTTTAATTCGGCTGTAGCAAAGTTTCGCAGTCAGATGAGGGCTGGGAACTGCATCCTTTAATTGCAGACCTCTGCCGCGCAGACACACTCAAGTTTGCTGTTGCAGGCTGCTGCTGCCGGTCCGTGGGGAGAAGGCTCTCGTGGCAGTGGTTCGGGCTCTCCCCTGGTGTCCGTGTTTTCTCCCATCACCCCGGGGAAGCATCAGCCCTTTGGCGGTGATTTCCAGAGAGCGGGACAACGCTGTGCGTTATTCCCTCTGGGCACAGCTCTCTGCTGTACGCTCCAGCCAGGAGCTGTGGAGCAGAATCAGGCCCTGCAGCTTGTCGGGCCATCAAACATTGCCCTTTGTGTGGTGACACTGAAAGTGACGAATTTATTTGAGCTAAATCCCACTCAGACCGTTGCAGTGACCCGGAGGGGTGTGTGTGTGTGTGTGTGTAATGTCTCCGTAGGGTTTAGCAGCTGGAAAACAGCCCCATACAGCCGAGACAGTCACTCTCACCTCTCTGTAGGCAAGAGGGGACAGCAGACGGGGGACAGCAGACGGAGGACCGCAGACCTAGCGGCCACCGCCTCCTGCGCTGGTTCGCAGGTTGCAGGAGCGGGGTCCGCTGTGCCACAGGGCCGAGCCAACCTCCTGAGGCTTCCTGGGGAAAACCCTTCCCGTTGCAGTTACTCCTCTCTTCACACAACCTCTCCAGGTGTCACGCCTGAGCAAAGGAGGCCGAGGTGTTCTAGGCACCAGCGGGCTTGGTTCCAGCTGTGAGGTGATGCTTAAAGCGACCCCACAGCAGCCGGGCATGAGGAAAATGCAATCGATGCCGAGTGGGCGGGCTACGCTCCCCGTCTTATTAGGTCTTTCACCCCGTTTTCCTGCTCTCTGCCTGCCGTGTTACACCCAGCACATAATCGTGTAATTCCCATCATTTACAAAGCTTTATCCCAAATCTCTGGTATTTGTAAGGTCGATATTAACCTTTTTTCTTCTTTCTGTTTTTAAGGAGTTGAAAGTTTTCAGTTCAGAGCCTTTATTGGTGTTACAATGGCAGAATCTGCCCTTCCGCCGTCGGGAAGGACGGGGAAGCGTTGCCTGCTGTCTCGGCCAGCAGGTAGGTTCAGAGCAAGCCTCACCAACTGACCATGACAGAGTTGACCTGGCAAATCCCCTGTTTCTTACTTGATGAATTTAGCGTTAACGACTCACTAAAGGGTGGACAAGACCTTCTCCAGCTGCTGAGAAATGCTTCTGGGAAAGGGCTTTTGAATATCCTGCAGCTGTGAGCTGAGGATGAGACACAACCACGTGCTGCGGAGTGGAACCCTGTACTGCTGGGGAGGGAGACTTGCTCAGACCGGGGTTAGTTCCCTGTCAGGTGGGAACAAGCAACCTCCCACCACCACCCCTGGCCCAGACCTGCAGCAAGGCGGGAAACCTGCAAACTTGCCGTTTCCCGAGGCTGTGAGCCCTCTTGCTGGCGCCCGTACAAGAAGGCAGCTGGCCTGTGGAAATTAAGTACCGCACGTAATGGAACATAAATTGTTCCTGTTAGCTCCGATGTGATAACGTGGTTAGGGAGAACAAATCGCACGGAAGCAGTGGGGGTTTTTTTGATTCTTACTCGCCGAGGGAGCTCAGTGAAGCAACCTCTGGAGCTAACATTAAGTCTGGGAGTTTCAGAGGCACTAATAGGATTAGGCACACGACTTCCTCTTCAGTCTGATGGGAGGCAAGTGTTCAGCATGGATTGAGAAGCGGCACCCAAACCAGCACCCAAATTGTCAGTACAACAGGCTTTGCCTCTGGCTGTCCCCCAGGCAAGGAGAGATTTGCTAATTCACCCCTCAAGAGTGTCAGTGGCCTTTCCAAGGAAGAGAGGGTGGGCAGCCTTTGGCAAAACGGTACTCACTCCCTCTCAAGATGTAAACCAAAACCAAAATACCGTAATTTCATATCATACCTCTGCAAAAACGAAATAATAGGATTGTGCTCTCCCACCCGCAAGAAGAAACCTGTTGTCATGTACCGACAACCCCTCTGAGGTGGGTTGCAAGCTTAGTCCAACTCAGCTTTAATGTGGTGCTTAGGGCAAGGTTCACCGTGCCTTTCCATCTTCAGGCACAGCTGACAAAGATTTTTAACATACAGGGTGTTAAACGCAGTGACCGCTTGTTGGCAGTGCTGCTAGAGGACTCTGGATGTAGGCAGCATCACCCGTTAGAAATCTTGACTGCCTTGTTATTTGGGAGGGAGGGGTGGTCAGAGCAAGAATCGATGAGAGACTCGTTCTCCTTCCCCACGGGTCAATGATATCTTGAGTTTTACAGCTGCCTCAGTAGCTTTGTTACTAAGGGCACCAATGTCTAATAGGATCAAACCCTGAAATGGAATTCTGTGGCAGAAAAAGCCCCGTGCTGCCTGGATGTCTTTGTGATCTCAAAACTTACATTACTATTGTGTCTCTGGTTGCTTAGTTCTCCTCCCCTGCTGTGAAATCGCATACACACTGAAATTAAGAGGTGGCAACTGTCAGTTTGACCCTTTGTGAGGTTTGCTGTTATAGTAATTAGGGTATCAGGCCTTTGCTTCACAAGTGAAGGCAAGTGCTAACAGAGCATCTTAGCATTTGAGGGTGGTGTAAGGAAAAAAAGTCTCCTCTTAATGGAGCTCGCTCACTCCTGTGAGTGTTTCAGCTACCAAAACCCACACTCCATCCCTGCTCCCGCATCGGAAGTCCTCATAACTACATTCCAGCGCACATGTAAAAGCTGTCCCCTCTCCATCCAAACTCAAGACGGTTAGCTTGAATATACCTGTCATGTCACTGCAGAACGCAGTTCTACTGATCCAGAGCAGGGGGAAAAAAAGACTCTAAAGTGGAGGATTCTTACATGAATATTTACTCCTAGGCTTACTGTGATGGTTTTCTGGGCCTCTTTTTCAGACTTCATTATTCTTGTAGTGCTTCCGTTTTGCCACCCAGGGAGGACCTGCCTAAGGTAAGCTTGTAAGGGAATCTAATTTCTAATTAATATTGCATTTTAATTTCATAACTAATAGATTTTGACATGCTAATTTTGAAATGAGCTTTCCCTTGATGAATTAGGAGAAGAGTATTTAAGTAATGGTATAACTCACTTTAAGGTTCCCTTTCCCCATCAGTTTTTAATTATACCTTGGACGTGTGAGCTCTTCCCCAGGCTGGTGTGATGGACAAACCGAGCTCCTTATTGCCCAGAAAGTCAGATTAGAAATTTTACGGTCTAGCTCTTACAAGCTTCACCTGTATTCTGCAGAAGCTAGTCCTAAGCAGGAGGATAAACAAAGAGAAGTAACAACCCACATAACTACTCTGCTGCGAGGTATGTTTGTGCAAAAAACATAATTAGGTGGCAAAGGTCTATTCTATTAATGCTTCCTGTAGCGTGTTTTTTAAAGGGTCTTTTAGAAATGACTACGCATCTGTGTTTCTGATAGTGTAGTATGTGAAAATGAATAGTCATGGTTATGCGCTGGCGGAAACGGATGTCTTCTGCCCTGCCTGTACAGTCCCCAGCGGAGGGTGTACGGGCGTATGGACCAGGGAGCGCTCTGGCCGTGACACAGGTGAAATAAGAGTAAGTCACGGTTTCTCTAAGCCTTCATGGAAGGTCATGACAGGTTGATCGTGTCTGGCAATGCAGTCACCTTGGCAGTGGGGATACCTAAGCCCCTGTCCTCGAGTTGTGCACTGAAACATCCCATGATGGTGTCTTACCTCCCCCTTTTCCAAAGCACAGCCAGTGTTCAAATTCTTATCCTTCTGTGCTTCTAGCTCCTTCTCTCAAGAGAACGTAACTTTCCAGATAAACAAGAAGTAAGCCCATTTCTTCTTAGGTCTTCAGTCCCAAGACGAAGTTCAGAACTACCTTGGGCTGTGACTGCCCTGGGACTCTGCCTTGGATTCCCTCCCACTCGCAGTCTTGGCATCAGTGAGAACAAGCTCCTCACACAAGCCTTCCCTCTCTCGATCTAGGAGAATTGGTCTCAGTTTTCATGCAGTAAGAGCTGACTATCGCAATAGCTACCACGGCTGCACGCTCGGCAGGGGCTGCTCAGGGAGCAGGTTCAGAGGTGGGTGATGCAGGGAAGTAGCATCCATGAAATGCTGGCTAATCATCAACTGACTGCATGCAGAAGTGTTTTATCTGTTATGACCCAGAGACGACAAAAAGTTAAGTATGCCTCCAGCATTACATTTTACTTTCTTTCACACACAAAATCATTAATCGTAGAGTGAATCCACCATATTTTTTCTCTTGTGGTGCAATAAGGTGAAAAGCCATTGCTAAGCTGATACTACATGCATCAATCAGTAACTTCTGGTTTCAGTGTTAGGCCTGCCTTAACAATCCCAGAGTCTAGGCAAAGAAATGAACGTACTTCAAGGGTAGAGGAACGACTTCAATTAATTATGTCACGGGGCAAATGCATTCTGTCTCATTTTTACAGTAGTTTGATTAACAGGAATTATCTGAAAATACACCTGAAAACAGCGTCTGTGGGCAGGTCAGTGTCTGTGCCCGAGCGCTGTTCATGGATGGGGTACAAGCTGCCGGCACTAGTCTACACTTAGTTTTGTGACTGCTGTCCCCAAATTGGAATGAAAACATGGAACTGTACATCTGCTTCTGCACCTGACTCCTCCAGTAATCCTTCCTTTGGGGTAAGGTTTCCTTCGGTACTTGTGTAAAAGTTAGTTACACTTAATAAGTAGATTTTTTTAATCATGAACACTGTACAGAGTGAATGAGAAGGGTAACTGCAGGCCATCTCGCTGGAAGCTTGTGAACTTCAATACCCATTTCTCTCAAAATACTAATTACCAAAACTGTCAAAGGAAAAGGTGAGAAATCCCTAGAAGCAAGGATTTCTCTTTTAACCTGACTGGAAAAAATTCCTGTAAACTTTTCCCATAGGTAGAGGTTGATGCTCATCTTGAAGGAGGAGGCTTTCTATGGAAATTCCTTCGGCATTTTTCTTTCCAAACCTTACTACCATCCAGATAATGATAAATATGAACATACAAATACTCATCCTCCCTTTGAAGTTTCTCTCCCGTAACCACTTTCAGGTTGGATTGAATTTGAACATCTGGTAAAATACCAGATGTGTAAGCTATTTCCTACCATTTCATGGAAACCCCAGAACTGCTCAGCTGCCCACAGGCTTTGTTTTAGGTAGTGATGAAATTATTTCAAGGTCAGGGGATTGTTTCATGAATACCCCTGGCATAATCCTACACTAGGCCATCTCCAGAAGACCAAGCCAATCTGTTAAATGACTGCTTGTGGGAAGAACAAAAAAAGTTGGGCTCACTGTAGCTGGCACTGATTTTTGTGTCTATGTTGAAAAAGACAGCTTCAAGAGCCTCCACACAACTGAAAGTGCATAATGATCGTAGAATCCCAGAATGGTCTGGGTTGGAAGGGACCTTAAAGACCATCTAGTTCCAACCCCCCTGCCCTGGGGGCAGGGACACCGTCCACTAGACCAGGTTGCTCAGAACCTCATCCAGCCTGGCCTTGAACACTGCCAGGGATGGGGCACCCACAGCTTCTCTGGGCAACCTGTGCCAGCCCCTCATCGCCCTCTCCAGGAAGAACTCCTTTCTTACACCCAATCTAAATCTCCCCGCTTTCAATTTAAACCTGTTACCCCTTGTCCTGTCACTACAGGCCCTTGTAAAAAGCCCTACCCCAGCTTCCTTGTAGCCCCTTCAGGCACTGGAAGGTGCTATAAGGTCTCCCTGGAGCCTTCTCTTCTCCAGGCTGAACAAGCCCAACTCTCTCAGCCTGTCCCCACAGCAGAGGGGCTCCAGCCCTCGGAGCATCTTCGTGGCCTCCTCTGGACTCACTCCAACCGCTTGATACCCTTCTTACATTGGGGGCAACAAAGCTGGACACCGTACTGCAGGTGGGGCCTCACAAAAGTGGAGGGGGATGATCTAAACAATTTAGCCACTGTGTGGGGCTGGGATGGAGTGAACTTTCTTCATAGCGGCTCATACTGGCACTGCGTTTTGAATCTGTGGCTAAAATGGTGTTGCTGAACAGAGCTTGTGTAGCATCAAGGCTTTCTCTTTTTCCCACTCCTCTTCTCCAGCAAGTAGGTTGGGGTGAGCAAGAGATTGGGAGGGCAACGTAGCTGGGACAGTCGGCCCCAGCTGGCCAAAGGGCTTTTCCGTACCATGTAATACCGTAATATCACACTCAGCTGTAAACCCTGGGGTGGAGGAAGGAGGAGGGAGCTTTTGGTCTTGGAAGGTGGCTGCTGTCCACAGACTGGCTGGGCATCGGTCTGCTTGCAGGATGTGGTGAGCGATTTCCTTTGCTTTGTTTTCCATCTTTCCTTCACCAATTCAACTGTCTTTATCTCAGCCTACATGTTTTCCCACTTTCATTCTTCCCCTTTTCTCCCCTGTCCCGCTGGGGATGGGGGAGTGAGTGAGCGGCCACATGGCTGCGGGCCAGGGTATGGAACAGAAAGAAAAGTTACGGTGCGGTCAGATGTAGAGAAGAAAGATGTGCTTTTTCATGAAAAGTCTGTATCTGGAGGTCACCAAATGGGAGCAGTGGGATATGTGGATTAGAGGGAACGAGGAATTCCACGTTCGTGACTGTTTCTGCTAGTGAATCCTGGAATCCTAGCACATGCCGTGAGGCTGCCAGGCAGTCAGACAAGCTGGAGTGGGGGGACTCCAATTACACTGTGGGCACTGCTGGTCTTGTCTTCATCCTGAGCAACACCTGGCACAGGAATTTTGTTTTCCTCCTGTCACACCCTTGCCTGCTGGGAAGCATTTCCCTTCCTCAACACCATTCTCTGATTGTTGTCTTTCTGCCTCCCCAAAACAGGGCAGTCGATACCGTCTTCAAACTCAGCAGGAAGTTTTTTAAGCGTGGATTTCCCCCTGTAATGGACTTTCCATGAAAACATAAGGCAGTTAGGGATACAGTTTAACTGCTTTCCTTCCCTTTGCCTGCTTCTTAAATATTTGAAAGAATTTCAGCAAGGGTTGTCCCAGTAGGGACCCAAAGACCGACATCATATTTTAGGATTTAGTGTTATAACAATGAGCCAGGGTTTAATTAACCTTCTAGCCCCCTGGGAGACCTGAGACAGAGGATCCAGTTCCTCACAAAACCACTGCTGCTTCTCTTGCAGTTATTGAGCTCATCAATCTCTCTGATACTGTCCTCAGGACTACAGCTGTATTTTACTTTGGTGAAGTTAAAGTGCTTAAATATTTTACGGAGATAATGAAATTCCTTGTCCTGCCTTGCAGAGAGTATCCTTTAAACAATCCAGTAACAGAAGAGCTGAGGGAGAAAGGAGGAAATGGAAATTCAGGAGCAGAAAAAGGTGTGGGATATGTTGTCTGTCCCTGTTTGCCTGACACCTGTGCTTCAAAATACATGATAGAAGGGGACAATGAGATGTTTAACCCTTTATTTGTTTACACCATACAAGTATGGCACACCTGAAACCAGTTTCTGTCTCTGAAACAATTCCAACATTTCAAGTCAGACTTCATTCCTCCTCCAGGAGGGAGAGTTCCCAAAAGCCACAGAAACTGCCCACGAAACCAGCCTAACGAGGAACGAGACGTGTAACACGACTTGTTATACTGATGGCACTGTCTGATGGGAATGACCATTGGGTGTCTAAATCTTTCAGTCATCAGTAGGAACAAACATTACAGCAGAACCTCGGCAACTGCAACCCTGGAAGATTCTGATGGAGAAAATTTTAAATTCTATGATGTGATACGTTATAAATGCTGTTGCAGAGAGAAGCTATGAAATGAGGGGAAAGGGACCTGGCTGTGACATCAGAGTGCATATACTAAGTAAAAGCAGGAAGAATAAACCCCAGCTATTGCTATTGAAACAGTTCACGAAGTGCAGTAAAACAAAGGCAGCACAAGGAGCGGTGCCTGCATTTCCCAAAGTAACGAGTGAGTCTGTGCACCTTGTTTTGGGAGAGACAGTCCTTTTTCTCCCCAAGGTTGTTTTTCCTGCTAGCGTGTTCCCAAGCACCCGGAGCTCTGTTCCCGTAACCATCCACCTAAGGAAGTTGTTGGTGGTGTGTGCTTCGTCCCTGTTCAGCCAGCACCCCTCCGCTGCCCTTACACAGAAGACAAGGAAAGGAAGGGCTGGTGTGCACTTCTGTATGCCGAAATTCAGAAGCTGAGGTGTGTGTGGACTTGGAAACCAGTAATCTCCTGGTCTAGGAACACGTATGCAGTCTTTTCATCCAGTCACACAGATGTCTCCTAGGTTCACCTGCTCCTTTACCTACACCTCAAAGTCAAGATCCACCCCAGTGGTGACCTACTCAGGCACGGAGCCTGCTGCGGTGATAGCAATGGTACTGTTGGTACCTAGGAGAAGCATTTGCGCAAGCTCTGGCTGGCTATGAACGACCTCGAGTTCAGCCCCTCTCTCCCTGCTTCATCATTAAAGGGCAGGTATAATTCTGCTCTGCTAACGTGACCAGGGAAAAGTTTCAGGCAACTGATAACCAACAAACTGAAATGATGGAGAGAATTTGCTGACTGCTTTGCTACAGATGACGTTTCGTATGTGCAAAGGCAGTTTTATCTTGCCCAGCATTTAAGGCTGAAAAATTGGGAGAGAATTGCCACATCATGATGGCCTGGTGCCCGTGATGTGACTGGGTTCTGAGGATAGAAAATTAACGTTCACTTAAGACATGTATGATTTCCAGTAGAGACAGATAGTAGTTTAGACAGTTTTGATATGAAGGAAAGAGGGAAAGAAAAATTCTAATTGCAATTCAAGTGATCCCTTTTTCCCCAAAAGGAAAATTTCATCCATTCATTTCAAATTGCAAGGTAAAAGCACAGTATTGTCAAACTCCCAATTTCCAAATGCCTTGGTTTTCCTTTGTGTACGTTGCTATCAGAGATCTACTTTTCCCATCAGAGACCAGCCAACTAATTCACTTTCATGTGTTTCTTTTGGCGATTAAACACCTAAGAATGCAGTGACAAGTTGTTTTCTTCAGTCTTCCACATCTTCTTGCCTATATTAATGTGTCTGTGTCTCTTTTGTCTCTCTCTTTCCTTCGGTGAGGGGGGAAGAAGGTATGGGAGTAAAGCACAGGCGTGGGTGGATTTGCCTCACGTGGTATCAGAGAAAGCTAGCAAGGCTAGAACAGGTTTTCTGGTTTCATGGAAACAGCTATAATGCAACTACAAAAACTAGAGAGAGGAGCTTGAATGAAAATTCTATGGAGAGTGATTCTGTGGAGGAGAGATGAAATTCTATGGTGATTACAACTTTAATTCTAGTCTGAGAAAAAGGGGCAAGCACCCAACCCAAAGAAGAGATTGTTGGGAGAGATGCCTGCTTATTTGACCTGCGTTTTAGGGCTGTGCGGGATGGACTGTTTGACAGATGCGTGAAACGAGTTGCTTTGGAGCTTACTGGAAGGAATTTATATATAATTTTGTCCACATGCATATAACAGTGTTTTTCTTTGTTGCTTCAGTAAATCACATAGTTGTCACATACTTATTGCTGATACTGTAAAATGATACATATGCTGTCACTTTTTCAATAAAATCGTGCCATTATACATCTTGACTCTCACACACACAAAAGTAATGAAAATTGTTTAGTATCCAGCTGCTCACCTAAACCCCAAAATGATATAATATTTTATTGTGCTATAGAACATTCTTAAAGTTTTGGCCTTGTAAAGAATTTTGTCTTCGACTGTGCCAAGGAAACAAGTCTTATTATTATAACTATGGTGAAAGAGAAGTTCTGGGCAAATGCTGACGAAAATATTTGAAGAATTGGAAACAACCATTAATCCCCAAAGCAAAACAGTAGAGATAAAACTGGGATTATTCATCTGCAGTATGGGATGAAACACCTTAAAAGGATGCTGTAATTGGTTTTTTTGGAACAACATTATAAGCCCAGGATATAGGGTTGAGGTTTTGCTGAAAGAGGATCCTAAACAAATTGACTTCTGGAAATACTTGGGACACAAGACCCAAACCACCTCAGCACAATGTCACTGTGCAATAAACAGTTATGATAATACACAGATTATTTACAGGCCTACCTTAGGTCACATTTGGTTTTGCATGTGTATGCAGTGTTTTTCATTTTTTACCCTTTATGGTGAGCTACTTTGAGTATGCCCTTCTAGATTTTAATTACTTCTACTTGAGGTAGTGAAGATTAAATTCTCCAAGTTCAGGATTCTTCATTCTGAAGAAACTGCAGATGACCAAGGTGATCAGCAAATTTACTAAAAGAATAGGGTCTCAATCTACAGTAAAACAGGAGCCAATTTTATGAGTACTGAAGTCTAATGCAAATTAGACTCAGCAAAAGCATATTATTTCTATACATTTAAAAAGCTCCGGTACAAAATTAATTAAACTTTAACTACCACATTCACCGACATACTCCCAACTGCTATGTAGTACTCTGGAACTGCAATGAATGTGTCCTTTGTATGAGCCAGTTTTGCACTTGCATCTCTTTCACCTCCGCTTACTCACCTGCTCGTGCTATGTGCTCTTTTCCGTTCCCTATAATCTTCCCGCTGAGCTCATGCTCCACACGCACAACCCCTCGCCCTTTCTTCCTGTCCTGGTTTTGGCTGAGGCAGTTAATTTTCTTCACAGTAGCTGGTATGGGGCTGTGTTTTCGATTTGTGCTGGAAACAGTGTTGATAACACAGGGATGCTTTAGCTATTGCTAAGCAGTACTTAGAGAGTCAAGGCCTTTTTTTCTGCCTCTCACACCACCCCACCAGCAAATAGGCTGGGGGTGCACAAGAAGCAGGGGGAGGGGGGGAGACACAGCTGGGGCAGCTGATCCCAACAGACCGAAGGGATATTCCATACCATATGACATCATGCTGTGCTGGTTTCAGGCAGTAAAGAGTTAATTTCCTTCACAGTTCACATGGCTGGCCCAAGCTGGCCAAAGGAGTATTTCATTCCATGGTGTGTCCTGCCCGGTGAATAGGCGGGAAGTGGCCTGGTGGGCGTTAACATTTTTGCTAGTGCCTTAGCTCAGTGGTTAGCAGCTTGGCAGGTTCGCTTGTTGGTGAGCTGGTGGGTCGGTCGGCTTTTCCCAGTTGTGGTGTTGCTCTCGGGCTCCGGCTCTCTGGCTCTTGACTCTTGCTACTCAGGACCTGAGTGTGTGTTGGTCAGCAGGTGGTAAGCAATTGTATCAAAGGTTCTATTTTCTATTATTTTAATTACTTATTACTAGTGGGATTGTCAATGTTATTAGCATCACTATAACATTCATTTATATTCAATTATTAAATAGTTCTTATCTCAACTTTATGAGCTTCCTTGTCTTTTCCTGATTCTCCCCCTCCACTGGAGTGGGGGGGGAGGTGTGCGAGTGGCTGCGTGGTACATTACTGCTAGCCAAGGTTAATCCACAATACATGCTCAGCATATCAAGCTGGGGGAAGAAGGAAGGGGAGGACATTTGGAGTGCTGGCGTCTGTCCAGTAACCATTACACATGACAGAGCCCTGCTCTCCTGGAGATGGCTGAACGCCTGCCTGCTGATGGGATGTGGTGAACAAATTCCTTGTTTTACTTTGCTTGAGTGTGTGGCTTTTGCTTTACCTATTAAACCGTCTTTATGTCAACCCCTGAGTTTTCTCTCTTCCGATTCTCTCCCCCGTCCAGTCCAGCCGTGTGGGGAGGGGGCTGTGTGGTGCTTAGTTGCCGGCTGAGATTAAACCACGACACTTCCTCATGGTTTCCATGCTGAAAGAACACAACTAGTGAATTATAAGGCCAGACTTTTAATTGCCTGATTCACACATCTTCAAGACGCCCTGCCTCAAAACTGCTTCAAGTATTTGAGGTCAGTGGAAAATATGATCCCTGATGCACTTACTCGCACCGAACTGGCTGAGCTGCAGGTTCCAAGAGCCACGGGACTGACCTGGGCTCAGAAGCACAAAGCACGCTCTACGGAGTTCTGCAAGGAGGTTCCTTTCCTGTTCCCTGCCTGGGCAGAAAGGAAGAAACAACAACTCTCCGTGCTTCCACAGGGATTATTCGAAGGTGGTGAGCAGAGGCTTAAATCCACTTGTGAAAACTGGCAACGTATCTGTCACACAAACCCGTTTCTTCCAGGCGAACCGCCCCGCCTTCGCCCTCGGGCGCAGGGATGGCCCGGCCCGGCCCAGCAGGCCCCTCTCCCTGCCTGGCGGGCTCACAGGCCTTGCGTCGCCGCCCACGAAGCCTCCCGGAGCCTTAGGAAGTCCGGGAGTGGATCTGAAATAAAAAGCTTCACGTGGCGCATGCCGGGTGTCAGCGAAGCGGGCGGACCGCGGGGCTCTTTCCCACCGGCGCCTCAGAGCAGCCGGCCAGGTCCCGCCCAGCGCCCTGGGGGTCCCGCCGGGCGGGAGAGCGCGGCCCGGCCCCACCGCGGGGGCGAGGGGGGTTGGAGGCAGGCCGGGGCCGGCCGGCTAGAACCCTCCTTCTGGCCACCTGTAGCTCCGGGCACCGCAGCCCGGCCCCAAGGGCCGCCCCAGGCCCAGAGCGGCGACACACGAGGCAGCCGGACCGCGCCTCAGCGGCCGCCCCTCCCCTACCCCGGGAAGGAAGGGGGGGTGGGGGCTGCACCCCGCCCGCTCTGCGCAGGCGCGCCCCGCCGCCCCTTCCCGGCGCTCCGGCGCCGCGCTCCCCCCTCCCGTTTCCCCCGTTCGTCCCGGTTAGCCCGGCCGCGCTGGGCCCGGGCGGCGGCGTCTCCCCTCGGCGGCGTGTGCCGCGGCGCTCCCCGGAAGCGGTAATGCTCAGCCGGTGATCCAGGAAGCGGATGAGCTCGCTCGCCTTCCCCTCCGGAGCGGCGCTGCGGGGACGCGGGGAAGGGGGTGGGGGGAGGCGGGTGGGGGGGGCGCCAGCAGGCCCCGAGGCGGAGCGGCCCGTCCCAGCCCCCCGCGAGGGGGGGGAGCGGCGGCGGCGTTTCCATGGCGCCGAGCTGGCGGTGGAGCCGGGGCTGAGGACCCCGCCCGCTCATGGACCCCGCCGCGGCGGCGGCCGCCGAGGAGGAGGGCAGGGAGAAGCCCCCGGTGATCTACACCATGGAGAACAAGCCCATCGTCACCTGTGAGCGCGCCCCGCGGCCCCGCGGCGGGCGTTAGCGGTCGCGGCCGGGGGGGGAAGCGGGGTCAGCGATAGCCGTCCGGAGCGGTGCGGGCGGCCCGGGCGAAGGGCGGCCCGGGGCGGGGTGCGGCGGCGGTGCCGGCGGCCCGGGGCGGGCCCGCGGCGCGGGAGGCCGGCGGCTGTGCCGAGCGGTGGCGCGGCGGGGAGGGCAGGGTAGGGCAGGAGGGGGCGAGCGGCCGTTTAGACGGGGCAGCCGGCGGCGGGGGGGGGGAGGGGGGATGATGGGCTGCCCGCCGCGCTGGGGGCCGGGGGACACGGCCCCTGCGAGCCGGCTCTGATGGCGGGTCTCGCCGCTTCTCTGGTCCCCCCCCCCCCTTAATGGCATCGGACAAACTTGGGTTTGTTTCTGCGTGTTTCAGGGCTGTAGTAAATAACAAAACGGAGCGTCATGCTTGCAGGTGCTCGGGGGAAGGGATTCAAAGGCGACAATAAATCTTAGCCCCCAGACTTGTTGCCAGCGGGCTTGGTGTAGTTTTGCTCAGGGTAGAAGTCACGAGAAGGTGCGGTGAGGAAAGATTCCCACTGACATTATAATTTAATCTTTAACTGCCGCGCTGCGGTTCCGTCTCCGAGACGGGTTTATTTAGCGCAGCGGATCGCGTGGTTCCAGGGATGAGTTAGTCCGTTCGGGTCTCGGAGGCAGCAGGGACGCGCGCACGCTGGTCCTGATGTAGGACCTGAGCCCCTGCGCTCTGACGGGTGTCGAGGGCGGCACACAAAGTTCACCTAAAACAGGCACGTGAGCTGCATCCGTGGTGCTGGTACTGAAAAAGTAGGGTGAATGAGATCAGCGTGGAGAAATCTGCTTTTTTTTTTGAAAGCAAAAGGTGGCCGGTGGCCGCCGGTTCTTAGTCAGAGATATCTCTGTCGATGGCTTAACGAACTACCGATTTGCACTTTACCAGTCAAACACTGGGAATGCTTCACGTGGGTGAGAATTAGAAACTGTTTCACAGGTGTGTGTTACTACAAAGTGAGCATCTGTTGATGGCTAAGGTCTTAGACCGATGCTGGTGTTTAGGCAAAATATCCAACTGTAACCTCGTAACTGTACAGTTATGGAACTCCGTCTCTGTTTTCTTCAAACTCTCTTATAAATGTGCTTTTTCCTTTCTTAAACGCTTGTTTTTTTGGATGCAGTTCATAAACTGAAGTCAGTGGTATCTGTGTTGAATCTTCTGTACTCACCTACTTCAGGGCTGGTGAAATCTGTTTCTCTTCAGGTTTAAAGGCAGAAAAACGTATATATCGGGAACAACTGAAGGATAACATTGCCTTCCTTGTTGGCGTTACGCTGCTGTTGAGGCTATGGTGGATTGTTGTTTTGCTGGCTTTATCTTGTATTCGGAATTGGAGAGTGTGTGTGTGAGGGGTGGGGGTGTATGTCAGTCCTTACCTTTCCTGTATGATTTGAAGAAGTAACGTGTCTGTTAGCCTGTTGGAAGTACATGCAGTTTTACATCAGGCTGGTTTTTTTTGTTGGTAAATGAAGAAGAGAACTCCAGCCTCTTTGTGCAAGGAAATTTTCAAAATTCCAAATACTAAATTTTATCAGATTTCAGTCAAGCCCAATTACCTGATATTGAAAATAATACTCATTTCATATAGCAGGTGACTAAGGTTGCAAAATATTTGGGATGCATCACCATACACTGTGGTAGGAGCGTACAGATGAGAGGTGAACGTTGTGTATCATTTGTATGCCTTCTGCCTGGACTAAAGGAATCTTTTTTGGGTTATGAACAAGCACGGCAGTAGGATCTTTACTGACGTGGTCTGAGACAACCTAATTCAGCAAATAAGACTAACTGAGCAGAAGTGCTCAGAGAGAACCTGTCTGGTGAATGAAGCAACGGTGACTTGCTACCATTTTTGAACTAAAACGTTTGCTTTTAATGAGGAATGCGTTTTGCTTTAGCTGGTTTAGTTTCCTTTTTTGTCTGTCCAGAGAAGTGAAGTACTTAGAGACTGTTAATATTTCAAACAAATGCATTCAACAGAAATTAATTACTTGAGGTAGAGCCCTTCTGAGCATTATATTGCTGGTGATTTATGAGGAGGTGAAGCTTGGTCTTTCAGGAAAAGAATTGTTGGCTTGATATCGCTTTGTTGGAAAATGCATTCAAAGCCACAATATGAGAAGCTGTTCAAGAAATGCAGTTTATCTTCTGTTTTGTGGTTCTGATAACAGGCTGTTGGTGCTGTCTGGGATAATTGTCCCACCTAGCAGGTGAGAAAACAGACCCGTGAGGGGATGGCTAGTGTTGGATTGTATGAAGGAAGAGTGAAGGTTAAGTGAGGTTGTGCCTCAGAACACAAGTATTTCCTTTTGCTACAAGATCGAGATTAATCTCTGGCAGGTAAACATTTTTATCATGAAATACTCCTGTTAACTCTTAGGGTTCCTTCTTAATAAGGGAGAACTGAAGAGAAAGTTTTGTTCGGAATGAAACTTTTCAACCTTGTGCAGGGATATTTTGTAAACAAATGTGTTTATCTACTTGTAATGAATTCGACAGTACTCTGAAAGGAATGCTGCTTTGGTAAAGAGAGTTAGGCTTTCAAGTCTGTGAGTTAGTCTGTATGGTAACGGTAGTTGTGTGCTGTATTGGTACAATCCTGAACTCGGCACTCTACATGTATACAGGGCTCGGCCTGTAGAATAGAAAGGACAATTTCCACGTGGCTTGTGTATTTGATGCCAATTGCAAATGCAGTTTTTCTAACTACTGTCTTCATGTTACTACTGTCATTTAATAGTTCTGTCCTCAGTATTTGTCAGTAGGTGCATTGGTCTCGTATTTATGGTGTTTGTATGGCAGAACCCTGTGGTTTTAATACAGAGTTGAGGTTAATAGAATTCAGCTAGGCAAACTGTCTAACCAAAACTTAAAAAGACATTTCCTCTAGGCAAACAGACAGCCATATTTTGTGAATGTGGTAGAAGTAGTATATTCATGGAAAAATGTTCCTTTATGTGTTGTGGTTTCCACATCCCCCCTGCCCCCCCCCCCCCGCTTTTCTCAAGATGGCAGCATCCCATGTAGTATTAAATCGTTCTTGTCAGTTAGGACTGAATGCCGTGATGACTCCTTTCCAAATTAGTTTGAGTCACGTTTCTGTACTGTTGGTCTCACTAGGTTGTAAACCCACTGAGGAGTTTCACTGTCCAGCTGCGTTATGCTCACTCTGGCACATTACCTTGCAAACTCTCAATTCAAGGGTGTAGCAATTTATCTCCCTTGCTACCAGACCTTGTGTGTTTACAAAGCATTTTGAGTCAGCTTCTAGCTTTCTCACTGCTGTAGAAATACTATTTTTAGCATCGCTAATTGCTTTTTACTTGAAGAGGCAAGTTGAGCCATTTGCATCAGGCATCTTGAACTTGGATGGTTTCTTTGCAATGTTGACTTGAGATAATCTTTCAAACAATGCAGACGTAATCTTTAAAACAAGATTACTTTCCTGGGAAACGTAAACAATGTTGCTTCCTTCTCATGAGTCCTGTTTGAAATTCTACTTTGAGGAGGTCTTTGGAACTTCAATATAGGTCTTATACATATCAGGCAAGTGTTCTGATGAAAGAACTTGTCCCTTTGTAGCACTTAAATTATTAGCTCTATCTATCCTTATGAAGACGAGGTTGAAGGCTGAAGACAATCCTGCTAAATGAAGTAATTAATAGCTCTTTCAGAGCTTTGCTACCAAGCTGTTCTTTTGTAATTATCTTCATGCAGTTGTTGAACATTCCTTATCAGCTTGTAGTATCTGTTTATATTTTGTGTGTGCACGTATTTGTTCTCCCTGTCAATATCTCAGTACAGTGAATTTATGTATAATCTTTGGAGAGAATGGGATACATCACTTGCATCTGCTCCACGTTCAGAATGTGCTGTGATACTGCAAGAGCAACGCCATCAGCACAGTCATTGTAGGCCCGAGAACAGAAAATGATTGCAAATATCTACAAGAGCAGCTTAAACAGAAAAGGTTAATAAAAGTAAGGGGAAGATGGGAAGAATTTTACATCTTTTTGGATAGAAAAATAAATGCTTGCAGTAAAGAATATTGTTCTGGGGCTGGAAGAGCTTGATTCAAAAGTTCTTTGTTACTGGTATGTAGATGTAATAAAGTGTCAACAAGAAGTGGAGTGTAGCCCAAGTGATTAGAATGATTTGCTGTTAGTGAGACCCTTTAAACAATTATATCCTACAAATACATTTTCCCTGTACCCATGCAGGATTTCTGTATGCACTGGAAGTCGTCACCATTGTGTATTTAATCAACTATTATTCTGTACATAAATATCCGTCATGAGAAGAAGCAGCATGTTCTTGTTAGTGTTAACTCTTATTTTACAGATTTAGTACTGCAGCAGTAAGTAAAAATGTAAAGTTGCACTGCAAGGATTTTCTTCTGCAGGGTGCTAGTGAATCAGTTAAGATTTTCATATACCAATTAAGCTGTTCTGTGTTTCGGTTTTTAGAACACTTTTGAATCTGGGGAAGGTGGGGAAGAGTACTTTTAAAAGAAGAAACAATTAAAAAGACCCCACCAGCTTGCCAAACCTTCAGGTGGATCCACTTAAAATAAGCCAGTGAATTATGAAAAAAGATTGACAGCAGAACTTTTTACCAGTGGAAAGATAAGTGGGATCAGAAAGGTTAGCTGTAACTGATATTTGGGTATAAAAACTAAATTAAACCACACCAAGGTGTAGGCTTGGCACTGAGCTCTTCTAAAGGTATTTGAAGCCTTTTATCTCAGTTTTCTGGGTTTGTCATTGGTATCAAAGAAAAATATTTGTCTGCTTTAGTTGTCTGACCTCAGGAGTTCTTGTTTTACGCTGCCTGTGTAGTTAGTGGGTTGGGATAATTTCCTCTAGAGGAAAAAAAATTAATTGTGGGGCATTCAGGTCCTGTGGTGACAAAGCCTATAAACATCTAAGAAATTTGGAAAGTATTAGAAAAAATAGATTTTGGGGGATTTTTGGCAGGCATCAAACTAAAAAATGTCAATATTTACGGTTCTTTTGTATCAGAAAGCTGCCACAAAGAGTGCCTGTTCATCTTAGGAGTCCTGGTAAGGTGGCCATTCTGGTTCTCATATTCCTGTACAGATTTGCAGTAGGAAAAGTGTCCTAGATGGGGGTAGAGGGACGGGAGGGTGACTGTGTTGACTTGTGTTTCTACCTGACATTTTGGTAGATCAAGGAGGAAAGAATAGAGAAAACAAAAATATTGGATCAGTAGCATAAAAATTTAAAAAATAATAGTTTGGACATTCATGTTTTCTTCTATTGCGTTGATAGGATGATAGTCACCTTTGCCTTATGATATAACCTAAAAAATGGGTGTTTTGGCATTAGGTTTCCGTTTCAGTTCTTGGTTAATGTAATTTTCAGATTTTTTTTCCCCAGGATTAGGTTTATGGTTATAAGCTGCTATGTAGAGATACAGCCTGTCCTTGAACAAAAGATACTGACATTCTTTACTTGGTTTACATAACAAGTTTTTGCAGCCAGGTTCACAATCCAGAGTCATTTGAGTAAGTTTTGTTTGTCTTTTGCCTGTCCTCGCCATCTTAACGTTTTGAATGTCAGTTTGGTGGCTATCAAATCTTAGAAGTTCCTAGAAACGTATTTAACTTAAGCTGTCTGATTCTGTGTTTCATTTAGGCTTATCGTAAAACCCTTTTAAGGTGGTTCTGCTTTATTTGCATTTGATTTCTGGTCAGATACCTGTTGGTCTTAATTTGTTTGTGAACTGTTTCAGTAACTGGCAAAGGGCATGCCTTCTGTACTTTGTGATGTGGAAAGAAAGGAAACACGTGCTTTTTCCTTTCTTCCCTTTCTCCAGAAGGTTTTCTGTGTAGTGTATATTATTGGTGAATTACTGCTTTTTATTATTTTGTTAGTTGAAATAAGTTTTACAACCTACAGAACTACCCTATAGTTGGAGTGGCGTCACTTTCAGAAAAACACATAGTATTTACAGATTCACAGAGTGTTAGGGGTTGGAAAGGACCTCTAGAGATCATCTAGTCCAACCCCCCCTGCCAGAGCAGGATCACCCAGAGCAGATCACACAGGAACAAGTCCAGGCAGCTTTGGAAAGTCCCCAGGGAAGGAGACTCCCTCACCTCTCTGGGCAGCCTGTCCCAGTGCTCTGTCACCCTCACAGGGAAGAAGGGTTTCCTCATGTTCAGGTTGAACCTTCTGTTTCCCAGTTTCTGGCCATTGCCCCTAGTCCTGTCACTGGGCACCACTGAGAAGAGCCTGGCCCCATCCTCCTGACACCTGCCCTTTAGGTATTGATAAGCATTGATAAGGTCCCCCTCAGCCTCCTCTTCTCCAAGCTGAACAGCCCCAGCTCCCTCAGCCTTTCCTCAGATGGAAGGGGCTCCAGGCGGTGTGTGTGGTGGTATCGAGATGTGGAGTAGATTGAGACACACATGGTATAAGAGCTGAGATGGGTGCTCCAGAGGCTATGGCTTAGCAGTTTCCTTTAAAAAGACAAAACAAAAAACCAACCACAACTAAATAATAAAAAATACGTATTATTAGTTTTATAGTATAGATTAGAAAAGTTATAAAATACATTTTAAAATTGTACACAAATAGTATAAAGTTGAAATATTACAAAGGTATTAAATATAATTAATGTTTATAAAATATCTGTATTAGACAAACTTCATGTAATAAAACATAAGATGTGCACTTCTTACGGTGTTTTAAATGATAAAGGATGATTCATGTTACTCCTTTCATGTTACTCGTCATCTATGTTGGGATATTTAGGTCATATTTAATTCTATTGATCCTGAAAGAAAAAAGCCTTCTCTAGAAGACTGCATAGTTTTCATAATGATAGGATTCCAAAACTGCTTTTCTTTCCAATCTATGTATGTCCTTACTTCTCCTTTTCAGCTGTATCTGATCAGGCTAGGAGCTTCTTTCTTTCTTGCATTATTGAGGATCCTTTGAGATCCTGAGGGCTCAGGGTTGAGATCCACCCACTGAAATGAACTTACTGTGATACAGTTGTGCTTAGGCAACCAGCCACAATAGTCTGTTATGTCGTTCTTGTTGTTGTTTTGGGTTTTCTTATAACCCATAAAACAAAACTCCCAGAACTACCAACCAATCAAAAAAACCCCAAAACTAACTCCCCCCAAGAAAAAAACCCCACACAACAAAACCAAACCCCAAAACCAAAAACCACCCAAAAAATCCTCCCCCACCCCCCCAAAAAAAACCCCCAAAAACCCAAACAAACCACCAAACACGAAAAACTGCAACAAAATCTTTGAAGCAATTCTCAGACTTTTGTGTGTATTTTTGGGTTTGCTTTAAGTTTGAATTCCAGAGTTACTTGTGGTTTTGCAGTGCTTCATTCAAAATTCATATAATTCAGTCTGATACAAGCAAAGATTTCTGTAGTGGTGTGGTTTGTTTGGGTGGTTTTTTTGGTTCCCCCACCCCCCAAGATCTCTTGAGTCCTGGTAATCTTGCATAACACCACTCTGAAACTGGAGTGATCTTTGGGATGTTTTGCTGCTGTTTGGGAAGGTTGTGCCCTTGTCCACTTGCTGTGAGGTGCTCTCCTCATTCCCCACGGTCCAGCAGCAAGCAGTTAACAATGTGCATCTCGCTGATCTTATGGTTCTTATAAGTCCTTACTACTCACTAGTCTTGATCATAGAATCACAGAATGGTTTGGGTTGAAGGGACCTTAAAGACCATCCAGTTCCAACCCCCCTGCCATGGGCAGGGACACCCTCCACTAGGGCAGGTTGCTCCGAGCCTCATCCAGCCTGGCCTTGAGCACTCCCAGGGATGGGGCATCCACAGCTTCTCTGGACAACCTGTGCCAGTGCCTCACCACCCTCTGTGAGAAGAACTTCTTCCTGATGTCCAATCTAAATCTCCCCGCTTTCAATTTAAACCCGTTACCCCTTGTCCTGTCACTACAGGCCCTTGTAAAAAGTCCCCCCCAGCTTCCTTGCAGCCCCTTCAGGTACTGGAAGGTGCTGTAAGGTCTCCCCGGAGCCTTCTCTTCTCCAGGCTGAACAAGCCCAACTCTCTCAGCCTGTCCCCATAGCAGAGGGGCTCCAGCCCTCGGAGCATCTTTGTGGCCTCCTCTGGACTCGCTCCAACTGGTCGATATCCTTCTTATGCTGACGGCTCCACAGCTGGACACAGTACTCCAGGTGGGGTCTCAGGAGAGCAGAGTAGAGGGGGAGAATCCCCTCCCTTGACCTGCTGGTTACACTTTTCCGATGTCTGTGCTGTGCAAGTGTTGTCTGCCGGTAACTTCATTTTTAGTGTCCTTGACTTGAGCAGCTCAAACATGCTGCTTACAGTGGATGAGGGGTCTGGGTGAGCAGAACCTGCAGTGTTATAGCCCTTTGGGTGTTCGTAGTACGTTGTAGCAGTGTGTGGTCTGTGTTCAAAAGATAGCCGGTGTGTTTTGCACTGAAGGTCTGTTCTCTCTCTTCTAATCCTAGAGAGGATAGTCTTGCCTTGATCATAAAACACGTTCTTAGGTGTATTTTATATGCCCTCAAAACCCATGCCAGGAGGAAAAGTTGACTGGTTTTAGAATTAATATCTTAAGCTGATAATGTGGTGTGGTTGACTGGAATAGCAGGATGCTTAAACATTATCATTTAGTAGTTCATTTGAATCCTGGAGTAGTCCTTTTTACTCAAGGTGTTGAATTCAGAAATTTTTTTTGTGGCATACGTTGGATTTTCAGGTGCAGTATGGAAAGAGCACTTTGTCATGCTCCCAAGTTAAAATACGCAGTTCTTTGTCAGGCTTCAAGCTTCGTGGGCCATCATTTTGATGTGGTCATCTTGCTGCTGGTAAATCACTAGGCCATATTTCCCTTCCTGTGTGCAGCAGTGAGTTGCAAATCAATAGACTGTTCTCCATGGCCTAGCTCAGAGAGATGTCGTAACTTGGTATAAGACAGCATTAACAACCTGACTAACGCTTCAGTATTCATCTGAGACATTTGTTTATAGTCTTAAATAAGATTTTCGATGGTACGCTTCCTTCAGACACAACAGACTGAAGGTGAAGAGTCAAGAATAACGTGTTTAGTAGCGTTCTGGAGACTTAAGGCTAAAGCACTAAGAGTAGAGTGGGTTTTTCTTTGTGTTTTTTGAACTGTTCTCAGAAATTGTGTCACTGAACAATAGCTATTGTGGTTAGACATCAGAAGAGTTTGTTTTGCTTGTCCTGGCATTTAATCAGACTTTAAAATATTTATTTATTTATTTTTATTGTGCAGTGATAGAATTATGGTAGCGGCTGGTCATCGAAATAGTATTTATGGGAAAATTGGGAAAAGGTGAGTGGACCAGAAAAGGGTTCCCAAGATGCACCAAAGGGTTCTAAGCTACTGGGGGGGCAGTGCATGGCTGTGTGTCAGGAGGTGAGATTGCGTGGTGGGAGAAGAAAGGATGTCAGGTTCTTCTCCAGCCTTAGCTCCCCATTCCACAGGGAGGTAAGAAGGTCTTTCTGTTCAGGTTGGGCTGTACAATGGCAGATAATTGTAAACCAGAAAAAGGTGGGAAGCTACCAGGAGATGGTGGAATCGCCCATATGCCTGCTAAAATATTAATTGGAAAATGCAGCTCTTCAGCTCAGGAGATCCTGGGGGAGGGGGTGGGGGGAGTGCAGTCTCTGTAGGAGCAAATAAAGGATTTCTAACAGTGACATTTCAGTCTCTGGTAGAGGAGAACGCAGCTAGCCAAAGATGAGGAAGTACAGGGAAGGGAGCAATACCTGTGATAACTCAGGGCAACACGCAGATGAGAGATTTAGTCAGCGATACCATTAAACTAGTGTGGGCCAGCTCATTCTCACAGATTTAGGGAATGCAAAGGACCTAACAGATTTTAGGACTATGTTCGACTGCAGTGGCAGATATATTTTGAACCTTCTTCCCTCTCGTTTGGATGTGTCTGTTTGCCAGACGTCAAATGCCGTGTCTTCTGTTTGGGTATTGTGCATTGGCTAGTGTGGTCGACTGGTCAGTTTGGAGTCAAACGTGTCCAACAAAGTACCCTGTTCCAGAGTTTACCATCTCTTTGCTCAAAGGTGCTGATAACCGTCAAAAGTTGGAAGAACTTGCTTTAAGCCTGTTTTTCTTCCTTGTCATGTCCTCCCTGTACCCAAAGGAAAAGAACAGAATTTAAGAACTGATGTTCATACGCTACTGGTGATTTTTTTTTTCTGTGGTAGAGCCTACATTTTATCCATCGTATATAGGTAGCTACTCCAGTGGTGTTGCATTTAATGCGGTTGTTCAAAGCCCAAGGGACTGAAGCCTAGCCACAGATCTGTGTGTCTGTATAGGGCCAGCTCTAGCAGACCAACACCGTGTAACAGACGTGATGTTTCTGAGGGCACTTAGAACAGCACAGAGCACAGGGACCTGCTTCGTGTTAACAGCAGCCCCAGTATAACGGGGAGAGAGGAATAAAACCCAGCAAGGCACAGGACGTGTGCTAATGCTGGTTTTTGTCATGGTAGGCCCAGCTACAGAAGGGATGTGAACTGCCGTCTGACCAGTCTTCTGGTTTGTGAAGGCTAAATTCTTGGGGTTTTTAAAATATGCTGTGGTTAGCCAATGACTCTGGCAAGGCTGTTGGTTGTTTAGTTTTTAGAGTCTGACCAGCCATATGGATGATGCTCTCTTTGGTATATGGATTACGTAGCTATGTGGAAAATCGTAATAGTAAGTTATAACGGTGTATGCATTTGTGTGCCTTGTTAAGTGTTGCATTGAGTTGTGAGCGCATGTGATTTAAAAAAGTCTAGTTGGGTGCTAGGTTCCAGTTTCCACAGAGCAGACAAAATTACATCTTTTCATTGAAACAACAAACCATTAATAGTATAGTTTATTAACCTGCTTTCTATATTTTCACATGATAATAGATTCATGCCTTTCACTTTTAGGTGCTGGAGATCAGAATTTATTTACTTCCTTATATCCTACACTTTCTCAGCAGCTTCCTAGAGAACCCATGGAATGGAGGAGGTAAAGTTACATTTTATTCTGTGATACTTACTATTCCAGTGGGTGTTTTTAGACTTGAGAAAGTGTGTATTTGTTGCGCACTGGGAAGCTCTTAGCATAAATTGAGTTGAATAGAGCAACTGATTTGAGGAAAGGAGGACTTAGATAATCAAGGTAAATGTTCAGGATGATCATTTCCACTCAGCTATGTTGAACTTCACCTAAAGTAAAAATAATAGTAATGCTGTGTTTCTCTTTATGGTTTTGTGGTTTGTGGGTTTGTCTTGGTGTGTGCTTTGATGTGCTTTGCCGCCACATTCTGAAAGTGACAGGCTTTCCTCTGAATGAGGCTATAGGTACAGCTGTGGAACTAGATGTACTTTCCTGCAAAAAGTTTCTTGTGGCATGCTGTTTTCTGATCGCAAAAATATTTTGGGAATTTTCTTATTTGAAATTTTTTACTTTTAGAGGTCCTAGAGATACAGAAAATCTTTTAATGAAAACTTCTAGCTCCTGCTCTTGCAAAAAGGAGAATCTATCTCATTTCAAGTGATACCAAATTTTAGCTTTTACACAAACTGCAGTAAGGGTAGTTTGTTAGTATTTCAGTGTATTCCTCCTCCCCAAAATGCATGTTCATTTTTGTATTCTGCTATGTATGTCTCGTCCACTAATTTCAGTTTTTAAATTTTGTAGGTCTTATGGCCGTGCTCCGAAGATGATTCATCTAGAATCTAACTTTGTTCAGTTTAAAGAGGAGCTACTACCCAAAGAGGGGAATAAGGCCCTTTTGACTTTTCCCTTTCTTCATATTTATTGGACAGAATGTTGTGTAAGTATTAGGAAAACATTGTGGAAAAACTGAGTAGTCATATTTAAAAATTATTTTTGAATTCCTACTTGTGCTCTCTGGTGTTTTTCATTTGCTTTCTGTGCTTATTTGACTGAATAGGTCTGCGTTGCGTTGCATAAGCACACATACCTAATATTGTTGGAACCAAGACTTGGTCAGCTTGAGTGCTTTTTACCATAAGCAGTGCTTCTTTGTAATGTTGCTTGACACTAAGAGGACAGGCTTTTGAATAATCTGTTTTCAGTACTTTGTCACAAACCCCCCAGGATCTCAAAGTGTTGCTGCAGTAGCACAGCACATTTGCTTCATCATACCGAAATGTGGCCAGAGTATTTCAGTTATGATCTATCCACGAGGCTAAATCTTTATATATCTTTTTTCTTTAGTTCGTTTTCCATGTGTCAGGTATAAGTGCATGTCAGGAGGCTAAACGGCACAAGATTTGGAATGTCTTAATCCTATTTATCTACAGTTCACTGCTTTTTGGTAGGCCTTTGTTATGAATTAATTATCCAGTTGAAGGACAAAGGTGACATCTGATCTGCGAACAATCAAGAAGTATCCAGAACAGCCTTAAGAGTTGTCTGAACTGATCTGTTCAAAACCAACCCAGAAGCCAAAAATGCCAAACAATGCTTCTGTGGTGTTGTTTTTTTTAATGAAAAAGCTTTTAAACAGATTAAGATTTGAGCAGTGTTAGAAGGTGCAAATATCACACTTCTGTTACTATGTAAGAATAAGAGTTCAGCTTTGTAATTTCAAGCATGTTTTGTTGTAAAGTTCAACAATGTTTAAAAATCTTGGTTTGAGTAATGTAAAGAATGATAATATACCAAATACTAAGATATATTTACTGTTAACCAAAATACTAGAAATAAATTAAATTCAGAGATCAAAACCTTACTATCCCTCATCTGATTTCTTTCAGTAAGTGAACTCGTGGTCACTAATTCTGTTTGGTATGTCTTTCTGTTTGTCTTTTGTTGGAACAAAATTTACCTTTTGAAATTGTTCAGAATGTCTCTTTCATTTGATGATTCACCACTTCTCATCCCAGGACACGGAAGTATACAAAACTACAGTCAAGGATGACATCACCAAGTGGCAGAATGTTCTCAGAGCTCACAACTCAGTGGACTGGCTAATTGTGGTAGTTGAGAGCGATGCCAAGAAAAAGAACAAAACAAATATCCTTCCCCGAACCTCTATAGTAGATAAAATAAGAAATGACTTTTGTAACAAACAAAGTGACAGGTAAGCATGCTTTTACTTGCAGACATTTTAACCTTTTGGCTAGTGTGCTGATTTAAAAATTCAGCTCCCTACTAACAGGTCCCTTGCTCATTTAATGACTTTGCTTCACGTCCGGCATAGCAACCGATGGTACCATAAGATCTGTGCTTTGAAGAAGACCCAAGCAATAAAGGGAGAAGTTTTTCTTTTCAGTTCTTCCTGGATTTGTGGTGACTTTGGGATGTGTTTCAAAATGCTTTCAAGTATCTCTTCCTGGCTAAGAGAGGTTTAAGGGGAACAGTGTGGTCATAATCAGTTTTTAGGACTTCGGGTTGTTTTGTTTGCTTAGGTGCTTACAAAAGTGTTATCAGAATTACAGGTAGTGGGAGTGAGGTGAGAGGACGATATGAAGTCGGATAGGGCTTATTTTTTACCACTGTACTTTCTGCCTTTCACTTAATCACATTTCTGCTATGAGATAATGACTTAAAGCCAGTTTCTTCAGATGTTTTTATTCTAAGGAAAATAATAATGAGTATGTGAAACTATTTCTGCGTTCATTAAAGTCAACAAAATACACAAATCTTAGTTTGAAACCAACTTTAATAGACACTGTCTTCCTTACTCTGACACACTGCACCAAATCTATTCTATATTACATTTTTATTTCTTTTAACCTTAAGAGTTAAATTTAAGCTGGAGATTGTCCTCCTGAGAATGAGTGACAGGATAAACATTTGAAGTTGAAAAGAGTAAATGGAAGCACTCCTCGTACCTTGGTGTGAGCTGACAGTGATTGGCAGGTCAGCATGTTATAACATGCTGTACATCGGCAGCACTTTCTTTTTACCTAGAAAGTGTTTCACATGTTATTTTGGCAAATAGTTTGAACAGCTCTGACTCAGTTTGCTTTTGGCTTGTAACTGATTGATTGCCTTGGTTTAGTCATTTTGCCATAGGATAAGGCGACTTTTCAACCAGAAATGGTGTTTTACTTGGATGAGAAATTTTTCCTGCCTTTAGACATATTGGTAGGGTTTTTTTGAATGTTACTAAATTGTGATAGAAAAACTGAGAAAGGAAAATGCTCTAAAAAAGGCTGATTTATTTGTGAATTAATGGAATCTGTTTGTTTATTTTCTGAGAAAAGCAGTGGCAGGTTTAGCACATAGGATGTGTAAAAACAAATTGAGATACCGTAAATAATCCTTGCCAGGCGTAACTATAATTACCATTCCGCTGATTTGTATTGCCATGCCGACTTTTTTTTTTCTTGGATAGCCACATCATTACTTACGTTTGTGTAATTGGAACAAAGTGGCCATTATTTGCTTCAAAAAAAGAGAAAGCTTTAGATAGAGTACTCATTTTGTGGAAAACGCTGGACTCATAAACTGTATCACAGACTTAAGCATACATGGAAAACTTTTTAAAAAGCCACCAAAAACCAACCAAACAAGAAATCCCCAAGATTCCAACATACCTGTCCCCAAACAAACATAACCTTCAACCTTGTTACTTTCCTCTGGTTAGTGTTGAATGAAAAACTAAATTCTGTTTACTCTGAATCTGTCAGGTATGCACCGTGTTCAATTGTGCATTTATATGTGAATTTAATGTTTACTTCCTCAAAAATAATTTTTATCCATCTCTCTGCAGATGTGTGGTACTTTCTGACCCTTTGAAAGACTCTTCCCGTTCTCAGGAATCTTGGAATGCCTTCCTGACCAAACTCAGGACATTGCTGCTCATGTCTTTTACCAAAAACTTAGGCAAGTTTGAAGATGACATGAGAACTTTGAGAGAGAAAAGGACTGAGCCAGGGTGGAGCTTCTGCGAGTATTTCATGGTCCAGGTAAGAGTCTTTCTAGCAAACAAAGTACTTGAGTCCTTGTTTTAGTAATGGGGGTGGTGGTTGTTGTTGTAGTTGGCTTTCTGGTAATTGTAATCTGCTTGTTTTGTGGGGGTTGGGGCAGGAAATACAAAGACTGGTATAAAAGCAGCAGTTTTAGATCTTGTCTGCAGGGGGTTGGTGTTACGTTGTAATACAGTCCTACTAGAGAAGCAGAATCTTTTCAGGCTTGTCAAAGTTTTATGAACCTCAGCTGAAGCAAATAAATTGCATCTTGGAAGTGTTTTAGTAGTTGCACTTGAATTTTTGGGTAAATGCCCCGTTACTGTGTCTCTGCAAAGACACTCAAACTTCAGATCAGTATTTAATATGAAAGTTGCTATGCTTTCTTTGTTTAGATTATTGTCAGTACATATGGAGATGATTTTCGGAAAGTGGCTGATTTTGAAGTAATCCATATAGAGAATGCCTTGAATTCTTTTTTTTTAATATTTCTAAATATGTCTTTGTGTTAGTTCATATAGAGAAAACTAAGAAACTCTTCTTCGCTAGAACTAAAGGTCTTGATTCCTTTGGAATTTTTCTGGTCTTTGTACAGTGCTGTTCTCCATACCAGTTCCGTCTCATCTTCACGTCCCTCTTGACTTCATGCACTACCTCTTGCACACGATATATCTAATTCTCAGAGTTTTTCAGCTTATCACTTTGGCCCTCTTCTCTGTGCAGTTGGTGCCCTCACAGGATAAACTGAGGGGAAAAAAATTATTGCTATTGTGGGGATTTTTTTTTTTCTTTTTCTGAAACACAAATTTGTAATAGATGTATGACCTGGATATACAACAGAATTTAGTGGCATAGCTGTATGATTTTATCTTCTTTTGTGAACCTCTCCGTGTTAAGAAGAAATGGTGCATCTGCTACAGTGGCAGGTTTTCCTGTATGTGTGAATACTGGAAGGGGAAGAACGTTGGAGAAAGTAGTTCCCGGGGCTCTGTGTATGGATGGGGGCAGGCTGTAACACCAGACATGCCTAGTATCAGTAACGTGCTCCCTGCATTGCTTGTGTGTCAAAAGGAAGAACTGGCTTTCGTCTTTGAGATGCTGCAGCAATTTGAGGATGCGCTAGTGCAGTATGATGAACTGGATGCCTTGTTTTCTCAATACGTTGTCAACTTTGGGGCTGGTGGTAAGTGTCTCAACGTGTTAAATAAATGTTTTAATTTCTTCACTACTGCTAAACAGCCCAGTGCTTTGGGTACCACATGTGTACGTGGGAGAAAAAGACGTCACCGTTGCAGATGCACTGGGCAGCTTGTGCTCGTTTCATGCTGTATGCAAACTCAAGTGTAGATCAGTTACGGTCTATTAAAGTTCTGGTTTTCATCTCTGAGGCTTAGAAGCAATTTTTAGTGAAAACCTGTGTTTTGCTCTTACTCAGTGATCATTACAGATGGAGCTGTGAAACTCTGTAATTACTGAAGTATTGATCTGGCTGAGATACAGTTGCTGTTTTCACAGCTTACTGCTAAGTTATTCAATAAAGAGCTTCCTGGAGAAATGCATTCAGGTTTGCCTCAAATTACATGAGACATTTGGTATTCACGACAAAACTGAATAGAAAGATGTGCTTAATCTGCACTACAGAAGATGTAAATATCTCTTGAAGAAAAATGACTGTGCAAGAAGTATCAAGTAACTTTAAACTGCTTTAATGAGCTAAAGTATATGCTGTTATGTAACAGCTTTAATCAGATATGTGTTATGAATCTGGTAAAAATATAGTGCAGGAGTAAGTGCAGTGAAATATATTTGTCCTGACTGAGGCTGTTGCTATACCTGAAAGTGAGAGCACATCTGTGCCTGATGGCTGAGTAAGAAATACTTCAGCAGATAAAGCTTGTTTGTTTTGAACTTCAGGTAGGCTTATTTGCTAAGAAATACATAGTTATTGTTATTATATGTACAGTGATAGTCACTGTACTAATAACAGATATGCAACTGAGACAAAACGCCTGTGGGGTTTGAATGTTTTGAAATTATCTACTTAACTGTGGAAGTTCTGCTGGTTTTTTTGTTTTGTTTTTGAAGTTAAGACATTGTCATTTATCCATATGATAAATTTTAGAAAGAATAAGCCAGCTCACAACCTCTGGAGGGAGGAAGAGAGAGGCTTTGATAGAAAGCAGTGGTTGATTCTTGGATATTAACTCTATTTATTTAGATGGTGCAAACTGGCTGACATTTTTTTGCCAGCCAGTGAGGAGCTGGAATGGTTTAATTCTCCGAAAACCAATAGACATGGAGAAGAGAGAGCTAATTCAGAATCAAGAAGCTACTCTACTGGACTTGCGTAGTTACCTATTTTCTCGCCAGTGCACGTTATTAATCTTCCTGCAGAGGCCGTGGGAGGTTTCCCAGCGAGCATTGGAGCTTCTTCACAACTGTGTGCAAGAACTCAAGCTATTAGAAGTGAGTCAGTGTAATATATTCCATTATGTCATTGATTGTAACCAATGGTGATCTAACAAGATTTTTGAAGTTTAGATGTTGGTGACCAGAATACAGTAAGCCCTGGTTGTGAGTTATCAAAATGATGCTGTAATAACAGATTGTAACAGTGCTACAGTTGAATGTTTCATCCTGAGGATGTCTTTGGAAAGAAATTTGGAGACATCACATCCGAAAACCAAACCTGTATTTAGTTAAAGTGTTCTAGTCATCACCTGGACAGTTAACTTCTTAAGCTGGTAGGTAATTTGTCTGCTTCTTTCCTGGATTTATTACCAGTCTATTGAACTATAGTTCCATCATTTAAGTCTGTAACAGTGTTGTATTGAAGGAAATAAGGCAGTGTGGTTAATATGCTGACACGCAGGCTAGTTAGTCTGTAAGAAAAAGCAGTTCTGAACTAGAAACAGTACCTACAGAGGGCTTCTTATAACCATGCTAGCTGGATGCTGCTTTGATCGCCTTTTGTGGTTCTTATTTAGTGATTCCTTTTGGTGCTCAGCAATACTCTTTGGTGTTCTGCATGTGTCTCTGGCTGTCGCACGCAGTGATGGCAGAAAGATAGAGACAAGTAACAGCACTCAAAGCTTTGTGCCATGTGGCATGCCTCCATGCTTTATCCATCCTCCATTCGTACTTTGGTTTCTGCTGGTGTTTTTTAATCCCCTAAAGAGGCTTTGTGAGGGATGTTGCACCCTGAGCATCCTCCATGTATGACCACATGTCTGTGATTTGGAATGCATCTTTAAGAACAGTGTAGTGTGCAGGAGAATGTTTCTGGATTTCACCTTGTGATTCATCCTTAATCCCGTGGGTGTCTGGTTCTCTGTTAGTTTTATCTGCTGTTATAACAGTAGCTGCTGACTTTTGCCTGTCTGACATTGTGGTAGCAAGTTTCCTAAATTCCATCTGTTCATCTGCATTTAAAACCAGAAAATTTACTTTAGATGCATTGCTGACACCTTCATGTGTTCTAAAGCGAACGTGTAATTCCCATATATAGTGTATTTTGTGGTGGTGTTTTCTTTCCATGCAACCTTCTAAATCTCTGAAGGTCCTTCCTGCAGTTCCCTGTCCCAGTTCACAGTCTCTCCTGTGCCTCCAACGTTTGGAACTGTTCTCTGCACGCTCTTATTTCTGCTGTTTCTTTTGTGATGTGGTGATCCAAACTGAATGCAGGTGTTCGGGCTGAGAGACAGTAACACTTACTGGGGCATACCATGTAGTTATCCCTGTGGTGATCCTTTTCCTTAGCACAGACGAAGCTTTTGATGTGGCTTGATGCCACACAACACATAGCGGAAATCTAAACTTCTCTATTGTTGTGATCGCTCTCTTCCTGAAAACTCCTTCAGAATTAGGATCTTTTTCCTTCTTTTTTTTTTTTTTTTCCCAAATGCGTTGTCCTGGCATGTTGAACTTTCCTATCACATTAGTCCATTAACTAGTTTATTATGGGTTTCAAGACTTTTATAGGCTAAAAGGAATATTTTTGCATTGTTTATGAACAGGATTTTGAGACACCATTCTCCTTCTCTGGAGATATTCAAAACCCGCCTGGACACGTTCCTGTGCAACCTGCTCCAGATGAACCTGCCTTGGCAGGGGGGTTGGACTAGATGATCTCCAAAGGTCCCTTCCAACCCTGACCATTCTGTGATTGTATTCCAGATCCTTAGTTATGCTCATCTTCATCTTGATTTTTGAACTATTCTAATATCAAACTCTTCAGTCTTTCTCTATCATGTCCTGATAATCCCTTCTTGGTCTTTCTTTTTTTTTTCCTCTCCCTTCCTGTGTGGTAGAATTTTTTGCTTATTAGTTTGTTTTTATCTCCATTCTTTAATAGTTCAACATGACAGATGTCTCATCCTTTGATTAATAAACTTGTTGTTGTGAAGTCAACTTAGCTTAATTTCTTTTTTTTTTTTAGTTCTTTTAATCTACTTTTTAGTCTACTTTTCAGTCTTAGTTGGATGGGATGTCTCCTTAGGAAAGTAGTAGTATATTTACAGAAATTTTTGCTAACTCTGCTTTTTTAGACTTAGTTCCCAAATTGTTGGAACTTTTCCAAATACTAGCACCTATTAGTCCTGTTTTCCTTCTCTCTCATCTTGGTGACTATATCAAATCTAGTTAATATAATCGCTGTGTAGTTGCTTAGCCGTCCTTGTTTCACAAACTGCTACATATAAATTATTCAGGAGGTAGTGAGAGTTGGCCTGCTTTTTGTGTGTTCTTAGATTAAGCTTTTCCAGGAGACTCTGCTACATTGTATCAAGAGAATAATATTGCTGACGTATTTTCTCATCTGACTAATGTTTTTTTCCCAGTTAATTTTATCTGTTCATCTTCAGGTCTCTGTTCCTCCTGGAGCTTTGGATTGCTGGGTGTTTTTGAGTTGTTTGGAAGTCTTACAAAGAATAGAAGGCTGCTGCGATAGGGCTCAAATAGATGCGAACGTTTCCCACACGGTTGGCTTATGGAGCTATGCCACGGAGAAGGTGAGCAAATGGTGCCCTGCAGTTGCGGTATTACAGTTTTGAGGCAGACCGTTTGTTTCCGTGGAACAGATTTTGTACTTGTTGTGGAATTTAATGTGGGGGTTTGCACGTTGTCTTGAGTCTAGTCTAGATGAGACATGCAGGTTTATATCCACTTTTTCCACTGTCACGTGAGGCCTGGGAGTCACTAGGGTGTGTTCACCTTTTTGTCTTCCCCTCCCTCATCGCTAGTTTGGTAATGAGTGGCTAATTAAGCTCCAGAACTGTGTCGACGGAGAGAAGGAGCATGAATTTCGGTTACAGCAGGAGAAGCTTCCCAGATGTGGATGCCTTTACCATTATAAATGGAGACTAGAGCAATCTGTTTACACCGTTCATTATTTCTTCAGTACGTTAGTATGGTAGCCACACACCCCTATCTGCGCTGAAGGTGTTACCCTGGACAGCTTGTCAAAGAGGCAAATAAGTGAAGAATTTGCAAATTATTACTTACCATCCCTTAGCATAAAGTAAAAGTTGTAAAGTGGCCTTTTCAGTTTGGGTAAGCCCCTTCCGCAAGTACATGAATGCCTTCTCAACATCCACTTACTCCGTTTCTGTGAAAGAGTTGGTACTGAAGGTTGCTACAGCTTTCTGCTGTTGGAAAACAATGCAGAAAGATGACAAACTCCAAAAGCTACTGAAATAGCACACTGTGATCTTTGCTGATACCTTTAAAGACCAGCAGAAGCTCATCCTCTTGTTTGCGTAGCTTGTTGAATATTTTCTATTTAATCATAGTTTGTTCATATTTCAGAAGATCTGGGAATCCTCTAGCTGACCCTAGGAAGTCCTTGTCTTACTGCAAAAGCATAAAAAGACAATTTCACCTAGAAGAATTACTGGGATGTTTTGGTGTTTGGTGGGGATTTTTGTTTGTTTGTTTAGGTTTTGTGTTTGGTTTTTGTTTTGGGGGGAAGGGAAGAGATCAGAATAAAGGAAACAAAGGATTGCTTAAAATCGTGATGAGTGCATCAGATTCTTTCTTCTCATGCTCCTTACTTGTTTCTGTGGAAGGTGTGTGCCTGAGTTGGAAATGTTCCTCTCCTTCATAACTCTTCTAACTAAAGGGAATAGTTGTAGGATAATGAGGTAGCAGTAAGGTGGAACAGAACAAATGAAAGAAATTGAGTAACTAGTGGCAAAGTTAAGTGGAATAATAAAAAAAAAAAGTTAATGGCCAGCCCCATTTTATATGGTGTAGTGTAATATGACAAGCTGAGTCTTCTTTTGCGGGCTTACCTTGGTAGCTGATTGAGTTATTCTAAAGGAATTAACGAAATGACCAACAGAACTGGACTTCTCTAAGACAATATCCTCTGCAGACTTCTGGGTGTCAAGCGTACCAGCTGCTGTCTGGAAGGGGTTTATGGTAGTTGCATGGCACTGTTTATCATGTCTCATTCAGGAAGACTTTCACCTGAATACAATACTTCGGGTGAACTTGTCCTATCAGTGCACTGGAGACTGCCTGCATTTCTTGATTATGTAGTTTTCAAAACTACAGGCACAGTTACTAGAAATGATCTTTGGCAATAACTGCCAAACATCTCAAGCTTCGTCCACATTTACATGGAGAAACAGAAGGATTCATTCTGATTAGGGGCTGTGTAGGGACGTGTGTGTACATGCATGTGTTCCAATGTTGTTTGAGTCAGTAACTTATGTGCAATTTAATGCTTAATAAAATTAATTTCTACTGTGAGGATAACAGTTACTTTTGAAAGGTTCTCTACTTTCATCCCATGAAGCAACTTTAATACAGATCTTATAAGCAGTATAATGTGACAGCAGTGGAAATGTCTTGTAGGAATGATATAATAGAATAAAAGGAGTTTTTTATATTAATTTTGTAGCCTACTGTAAACAAGCATCTTATTTCTCTTACAGTTAAAATCTCTGGGTTATTTGTGTGGACTTGTGTCAGAGAAGGGACCCAATTCAGAAGACCTTAACAGAACTGTCGATCTGTTAGCAGGGTTGGGAGCAGAACGCCCTGAAACAGGTATTACCAGGAACGTACGCACCCTTTCCAATAACTGCCATTGCCTTAAATGCATAGCATATAAATACGTCAGTAATAATAAATTCCAGGTATCCCTACATCTATATAGACATTGATAGAACGCTGTTATATCTCATGAGTTCTTGTAATGTGTCTCTAGTACTTTAAATTATCAATGCATCTCCTTACTGTTGCAAGTATAAGGTTTTCCATTAATGCCCCGTTTATCAGCATTGAAGTGGATAGTCTTGAACAGTACTGGTTTTGAATAAAGATTTTAGTATTTTCAGAAAAGTATCAAAAATAAAATTGCTTGAAAAAGAAAAGGACGAACCTCAATCTGATGGAAATAGATAACCTGCAAGTGGAGCTACAAAGTAGTATTGTTTGAGTTGAAGTGGTATTATTTGAATGGATAAACAGTCAAATGTATTTAATCCTTGTGGATTTTATCACTCGCAAAAAATATTTCTGACGGGAAGAAGCTTTCAGATGTTAACTGTGCCAGAACGGTGATTAGCTTTGGAGCATTAGCTGACAGGCTGATGGTTCACTTGCTTTTGCAGGTATGATGATAGACGATTCTCAATTCGCTGCTGTGGTGACTGTCGCATTTATTTAAAATGGGGGCTTTTTTCTTCCAGAAATATTGACACATCGTTGGTCTGGCAAATACTTCTAAATTGAACAAGCTACTTCAGAAAAAAACTTGGCCTTGCTAACCATTGTCCTTTGAAGTACATTGTTTAAAATAGTAAAAAGTCTTTAAATTACAGTATACTTCTGTCATATTGATTTATAAACCCAGCAGTGGGGAGTTGTGAGAAAATTACTCTCGGCACAATATGGTATTTAAGTACAATTGCGTGTGTTTTAGGTTGAATAAATGTTATGAAATACCATGTGGAGAAGTTGGTACGGTTACTGTATTGCTGCTTGCCTTTACCCTGCTACCCTGAACATCCCTCACACAGGGTTGTGAAACTGCCTTTCTTGATCTTACTTCAGAGCCAGGGGAAGAAATAAATGATCTGCCTCTAAGCGTTTGTGACGTTTCCCACGTAAAACTGGGCTTAAGTTTTCTCTCCCCTTTCTACTGCAGGAAAAAGCACGTGTGTATTATTAAAATAGGGATGTACTTTTAAGTGACATTTCTCGTTCTCTTCTTCTAAAGCTAACGCGTCACAGAGCCCTTATAAGAAACTTAAAGAGGCCTTATCATCTGTAGAAGCTTTTGAAAAACACTACTTAGTAAGTATGAGTTTTGGTTATTTATATTAGTTTTGTATGTTTACATTATAGATTGAATAGGGCCAAAATTTTGGAAACTGAGAAGTTAACATGGAGAACTTAAATTTGTATTTCTGTCTGTTGGTATCAAAGGTTACTGCTTACACACTGAACACAGTAAGTCTGATTTGTCTTACAACAGGAATCATGTAGGGGCCCCAAGTTTCAAATATTTGGATTAATGTTAGTATTTACAGTTATGACTGCTAGGTTATTATCTGTAAGTATGTGTACTTAATTAATAAAAAAGCCAATATGTCTATCATATCATTCTATCCCAAATTCAGAATTAATTGAATCTTCCACAGAAAGATATTGATGTATGAATTCCGCTTCCTTTTGAATGGTCCAGACTTGCATCTTACATGGCTTAAACTGTACTGTTGAATTACATTATATAAAGTGTGGGACATCTGTGGATAGTAGGGTTGGAGCTGGCACAGAGTAAAACATGAGAATTCTCGTTGTGCTTTAATATGCGTATTTGTTTCCTGACAGCCCCCTTATTGAGGAGCCATTGTAATGATCTTCCAGGGTTTTGTTTAGTAAGAGATTGTTAAATAAAACAAACCCTAATGGTCACAAGAGTGCATTTGGGTTTTGGGGGGTTTGGTTTATTTTGGGTTATTTTTCCCCTTAAACAATTTCCTTCTGAAATTTCTTATATTTTGCCATACTGCCATTAAAGTTTTTTGGGGAAAAACTGGAGGAAAACTGAGCGTTTTCTTTTAATCTGAAAACCAGGTGGTGGTTACTTTTACAGAGTGTTATTGAAAGAAAGTCTTAAAAGATTTTGTGTGAAGATACCATGTTTCATTTTTATACTGAATTTCTTTGTAAGAGTGGTTGGATAGCTGGACCACAACTAAAAATCTTCAGAATTGCTAGCTGCTCCTACGTATTCAGTTCAGACTTGCCCCTGAAGATCTCTGCTAAATTCAGCAGTATCTTCCTAAGTTTAAGAAGCTAAGTGGGATCTGCAGAGCTCGGCAGTGCCATACCAGTTTGTGTTTCTGACTGCACTTTAACACAGCAGAAATTCAGATATCGGATACGCTGTAACAGATTGTTTTCTGTGTAGTTGTCACAAATATATACAATTTATATATAACCATATTTGACTCATGTATTCAGTGGAGAAGTACGTAGAATTAGTTAAAATGTCCAGGCAGTACTAAGATAATCTATTCGTATTTAAAATTTTAATGAGTCTGGAAAGCAAAATGCAGCTTTACAGACATGTTGAAAGGAAGAAGTGATGAGCTTTTATTACCAGAAAAGGCTTTGTTCTCATTCAGTGGCTAGTCTCATACAACACCTTCAGAATCTTCTGTAAAGACTGCCGAATCGTCAACAAGCTGTTGGCTTGTACCTTAATTTTGGGGGAACGTAGCTTTTCATTTGTAGGTGTAGCTGGTGTCTCTATGTTGGTCTGTTAAGGAGTGATCATTTAGTTGATTGTAGGATATTTCTGTGAGTTTTTAAATAAAGAAGTGCTTTTTCTAGGCTCTCCATGAGAAATATTAAAAACAGCCTAAGAAAGGCTTTGGGAGCTCATTTTAGGTCATATTCCTGCCCTGTAGGAATAGATGCTTTCTGACAGATAACTCTGCAAAATATTTAGGCAGTTGGAAGCTCTTAAGCGATTTGTTTTGAAGGAGAGAGTAATTCTTAATACACTAATTGGAGGAGAGTGAGCTCTGTGGAAGGCTGCTGATAGTCAGAAGAGGCTGCATGTTTGTAAATATGGTGTGAAATGGTTTTATGTGTCTGGCCAGAGATGATTATGTACTTGATAAAGAAGTTTTGTATACAGCATGTGTCATAACTGCTCATTTCCAGAACGATTTGTCGCTGTTAGTACAAGCTGAGGGCAAGGTGAGGAAGGTGACACGTAGACAGTGTGGCTGCATTGGAAATTAAACTGAAAGATGGCTGAGAAACTTCAGCGAGGGGTTGCATAGCTTCAAACAAAATTCCCTGAAGGCACCCTTGTGAAAATACTTACTGTGATTGTCACTTAGCATGTTGCATTTAATTGTATGTTTACATACTGGAAACTTTCATACACTTAGTGGTATTATGTGTGGCTTTAGTGGAAGAGTCATGTACCACGTTCTTTATGTAGTTGCTTTGGCTTTGAAGTGTTAGTTGTGAGTCCCTGGGGCAAGCTGTAATATTGCTGTAAATATGCCATGCTGTGGTGTATCCTGGAGTGATACACGGCACAGTCCTGCAGTGATAATCTAATGGCACGTAGTCACTGAGAAATAGGTGCTTTCTAAAAAAGACAGGAGGATTCAAGTGTAAAGAAGTGCTTGAAACTGCATCTCAGCTATTATTTGGGTGGTTCTGAGTTACCTTATCTAATTTTTAATAGGCTTTTTTCATCTGCTGTTTATAACACAGATAGGGGATAATGGCCAGCTGCAGAAAAGTGAAAATGACCTGTTACAAACTGCTCCACGTTGTGAGCTGGGGACAGGAGGGAATCTAAAAAGTGACTCATTCCGGTCATTTTGTTGTAGCATCTTAGTTACTGGCTATGAGTTTGTGTGAGACCATATAGCTGCTAAAAATATATAAAGCTTATAATAGTTTCTTTTCTTTTAAACAGGATCTCTCCCATGCCACCATTGAAATGTACACAAATATTGGAAGAATTCGCTCAGCTAAGCTTGTGGGAAAGGACTTGGCAGAGTTTTATATGTAAATAAATGTTTAACATGTCTTAAACTTTGAAAGATTTGAATATTATCCTTGAGGAAAATACGTTGTAATTAAAAAGGAATTTTGAAAAGTATTTTTAAAAATGTAAACATACCCTAAATTTGGGGCTGTGTTTCAGGGAAAAAATAGAAAAGTACACCAGCAATCTCTTGCTGGTTTTAAAATTCTAATTCTCACCTCATGATTTACTGCTCTTACCTTTAACTGTCCTGTGTTCTTTGGCTTGATCGTTCCTTCTCCAAGGGAGAAAAGGGCAATGGAGCTGGGGGAGGAGATTGCATTTACTACAGCTGGCTTTGTAGCATGGCTTCTGACTTGTTTAAAGGTTATAATTCTCTTAACTACATATGTGTGTATGTATATATACACACCCCCTAAGAAAAGCCACAGAACATTTTCTTTGGAGAGTAATCAGTTTCATATTTGAGTTGATGATTGCAAAGTATTTGTTTCCTTCACCACGAAACTTACAGTGATTTTATTCCTAATTTCCAAATACATTTTTTGTGTTTATCCCTGCTGTTAAGTTCTCCTAAAGAAACCTCTTGCATTGGTTTTCTGTTTCATTTTATTTTTCTTATTTAAAAGAATTTGGGAGTCTTAAGTGGGGTTTTTTTGAGAAGATATTTTGGGCATGCTTCTCACCTCTGTTCAGTAAAGTAGTCTGATCTATCCACAGCTGAATTAAATTTTTGCTCGAGGGAATAATGTTAGGTTTAAAGACTACCGTGGCACTGTTGTGTAGTGATAAAATGATAATTTCATTGAAACTGCTTTAAAATTATCAAGTAAGCGTATTTTCTGTTAACTGTCAGAAGCTTGAGATGGCTTTTGTCGCGTGTGCGGGAAGCAGCTTCTCCTCACGTGCTCTCGCTCAGGATAGCTCTGTATATGAAGTCTTCCGTTGATATGGTCTATTGACGCTAATTGCAGTTCCGCTGGCTTAAGCGAGTCGCATAAAGGTAGGCCAGTACGTTGGTCTGCACCAGCAAAACGAAGAGCGTAATGGCTCGCTGCATCTTGCTCTGCATTCACGTGCAATGCTCCTCTCCCATCACCCCTTTTTGAAACTGTGTAGAGAGTTTTCATGGCTGCAGAGGTTCTTCTATCACTCTATACTCATTTCTTTATTTTTAAAGGAGGAAGAAAAGCCCGCAGAAGGCAGAAGTCTATCTTCAAGGAGCACTGAAAACTTACCTTGCGGAGGGCTGGGCGTTGCTCATCACGCATACGTGGAAACAGTTAGCTGAATGTCAGAAACACCTTGGGCAAGTAGAAAAGTATCCTCTAAAAGGCAGAGAGAGAAAAATCAAGACTGGAGAAAATGATGCTTCCAATGATTTTTCTGACATATCTCTAACTTTCATTTAACAGTAGACTGGCAAACACCAGACAGGTTGTTTCTTGGTTCCATTGTTGCTGTTTATCTGGGGACAGTTGGGTTATTTATTTTTCATTTTTATTTTTGTAACATCGAGTTCACTTCAGACCTTTTGTATATGGTTGCTGCTCCCTGTTTTTAAATACGTCTAGGCTCTAGAGGGTGGTGCAACCTGGAGAGTGTGGAATTTGCCATTAGTTCAGCAGATACCATAGAGGTTTCTTACGCTCCTGTTTGTACTTCATCATTGTGGATGTTTTTATGTGGTACTGTGTTTTTAATTGGTAAATATGGAATTATGGTGTCTTCCTGTATTAAGGATCTTAGTTTCTGGGCTCTATTTCTATAACTGCTACCACCTTTCTGCTGTGTCTGCCCTGGCAAGGACTCTTCTGCTATTTGTAATGGTGACTTTTTCCAAAAGTTAGAACAGAAAGCTTGGAAGCTGAAAATCTTGTGGCTGTGGTGTGATGTGTGGTGTGTTAATATTTTTTTTGTTGCCATTTATTCTTTATTTCTGGCTTTGATCTCCACTTCAGAAGGTGAGTGGGAGTTGTTAGCTTTTCTTGAGGCTGAGCTTTTACAGAACTTCAGTATGTGAATGAAATCTTCTCTGTAAATGCCATATAAATGCAAAGTAATACTTTGAGAGAATGATTTGGCCCAGTCCTAATGTTTGACAGGCTTCAAATTCTTCACTCTCTGCATTATTTTCACACACTAACTCCTATCTGCTACAACTGTATTTGTTTAAATATTAAATCTGTCTGTGTTACTGTATTGTTGCTGCTTTCAAGATAAGACGGGGGGTAGTGTGTGGAAGAGTCTACTGACTGGCCCTGGGTGTTTTATGGAATTCTTTTTGGCATTAGAAACAGCACAATTTGAATTCTGCTTTTCATTTTAGCCTCATATGTTGTTGCCTAAATTTGGTAGCTAAATTAAGTAACTTGGTTCTAAAGTGAACTGTTGTGCTGTGTGCAGGAGGCTATGTATTGTGGCAAATTTTGGGGGTTTTTTTGGTGTTTTGGGGAAAGGGTTGTGCTGTCACTGGTGCCGTGGTTAGAAATGGAACTCCTCTAGATGTTCCAACCTGGGATGGTTAGCTGAACAGAGTACCTTCTGCAGGACAAGACTTGGGGAGATTGCAGGGAAGGACAGCTTGTTATGAATGGTCCTTCTATCTTTGTGTAAAGCTATTAGGATTTGTTTTGTTTTGTTTTTCTTTGTCTAAGCAGCTCATAATTATTCTCTAAGTGACAGTACTAGGAATCTTATAGTAGCTGAGAGTCCGTTGAGCTAAATTTGTAGTTTATTTTGGGTTTTGCTCTTTTTGTTTGCTTTTTTTCAGAACTAGACTTAGACATTGTAAATGTCTGTCTCCTTTGAAAATTCTTACATCACTTTACACTCTTAAATTTTTCTGCTTCAGTGCAAATGCTCTTAAAGAAACTGAGCGGGTACTATTGCAGTCTTACAAATGCTCGTTTAAGTATTTAGCTATCCCCAACACTCCAAAGTATAAAGAATATCTTATGACTTAGTTATGGCAAGTGGTGCTGTAACACTTGGCAGATTCTCAGCCCAGTAAATTAGTATATAATCAAATATGCAAGTTACTTAGTTCTAAATGTTGGGCAACATAATGCAACACACTGGGTCTTTAACTTGGGTGCTACATTTATCTGTTGTCAATTAATGAACTTTCTCTGGTTGCTGATCTCTTTAAATGGGGGAAGATTGCACAGGTTAATAATGGATCATATTTTAGTAGGTATGCAACAAGTAGAGATTCTGTAGTATTTTCAGATGATAGTAAATCTTTCATTGTTTCTTTTCTAATGGAAGTGTGTGGTGATGATAAACGCAAGTCTTGTATTAAAAGATTAGAAAAGCAGTACTTAAACTGTCTCACTTTCAGTCAAATTTCTGAATGTTGTAGGCTTCTACCTCACGTTTCCTTAACTTTAACAAAGTTATCTTCAAACAAGCAGCCTTTTAGCTGGTGATCATCACTTAACAGAAGACGAACGCAAAAGCTTTTGCCAAGAAATACTAGATTTTGCCAATCGGCAGTCAGAGAACCAAGGTAAGTGCGGTTCTTAAATACTTAAAACTTATGCTGCTCTAAGCTGATCTTTCCCTTAAAGTAAATTGGAAGGCTTTTTCTGGTTGTTTTCATTACCTTGTGTATAACTTCTGAATCAACACGGTTCTTCTCTTGTCATCTCCAGAACATTTATAAAAGTTCTGCGATAATTAAGAATAGTCAAATATGAAAGGGTAATTAACATTTCCATCCTGGATACAGGAACGTCTTTGTTTTCCTTTACATATCTGTTTCTCTGTTCAGACAGCTCATAATTCAGACAGCTCATCTTGTGTTGGTTTGGGTTTCTTCGTTCTTGTTGTGGGTGGGGTTTTTTGTTTGGTTTTGTTTTTTTTTTTTAAATTCCTAACATACCTCTGCATTGCTGGCACACAGATGGTAACTCTGTGATCATACTTCTTTGGTTTTGGTGTTCCCATCCACTTGCAGCATGTTATTTTGACCATCCTACCTCTTCTCTTTATTCTTCCTACTGCTTCAGTAATATCTTGTCCTGAGTTATTAATCATAATTCAAATTCATATGGAATACTTCCTGTAGATCTGAAGGCTGTTCATTTTTATGTAGAAGTTTTTCTTGACGAATGGATGTACCATAAGTAATAGCTTATTTTAGACTTGCTTCTTAATTAAATTTTGTTACTGCCTCAGTATTGGTTTTTGGAATCTGGAAAAGAGAATGAAAAACCCTTGTGTGGTAAAGCTGATGGCTCAAGGGCACCAGACCAATCATTAGTTTCTTAAACTTGTACTTGCTCTTAATTTATGTCCTCTGGGAAGTTTGTCACTTTATGCTACTGTGTTTGTCCAGAAAACTTTATGTAATAGAAAAATGTTAAACTTCTGCTGAGACACTATTTCCTAGTTTAGTTGTCTTTAATAGCCTGAGTACTAAAATTGTAGTAGATGTAACTGTTAAAAAACAAATCTCAGCATCTTTAGGTCTCAGTTCAATGCAAGATGAAAGTGTAATATGAAAGTACTGATTTGTTGTGAAAGGATTCATTGTGCAAAGTTGTTGATGTGCTTTAATTCTAGGGGTTAAATTTTTACGGGAAAAGGTTTGTTGATCTCCAGCTGCAGTGGAGAAGAATAAAATCCCTTTTTATTTAATCTTTCCAGGTCAGAAGGTTTTATTGCCTATGCACTCCTTTGCGCAGTTGAAAACTCTGCATTTTGACCCTCCAAACGCTGTGGTCCATGTGGGTGGAAAGTTGTCTATCGAGTTGACTTTGCTGAGCCAAATGCCCATCCCTGTCCAAGTGGATCAGATTGCCATCCATGTTCACTTCAGCATTGAAAAAAACAGTTACAGAAAAACAGCCGAGTGGCTCACCAAGCACAAAACTTCCAATGGTGTTATCAGCTTTCCAAATGAAGTTGCAGGCTTTCCTCTGTCAAGAAACAACTTGCCAGCTTTGGAGCTATATGAAATGTATGAACGGAGTCCCTCAGATAACTCTTTGAACACAGCGGGAATTATCTGCAAAAACGTGCACATGCTGCTACGAAGGCAAGAGAGCAGCAGTTCGCTGGATATGCCCTCGGGGCTGACTTTAGAAGATGGGGCTCACGTGTTGAAATGCAACAACTTAATACTGGAACCGGGGGTCAATAAAATAACATTCAATACTCAGGTATGTTCTTACAGCTGAGTGAATGTAGCACTCGTGAAAGAAGAACCAAAAGCACTGGTTGAGGAAGAGCAAAATGCTGGCAAGTGGTACCTGTACTGCTGTCTCTTACAGCGTGGGTGGTGCCATTCCCCTCGTGGCTTTCCTCTTGTTGTTCTAGACTTTAATTTCCCTTGAAAGAAGGCCGTTGTGTTTGTGTCAGAAGGTACCAGGTGACTCTCCTATTTGCAGTCATTTGAGTTGGCCTTCCAAAACCTGAAGTTCTTCATTATTACTGCCAAAAATGTAACTGATAAATTCGTACGCGAGATAACGTACTGCTCATGAAGTCAGCCTTTGCTGTTGAGCTTATTGAGCGTAATGTTTAAAAATTTTGATGGGAATGCATTTTCTAGCCTTTAGAAAGTGGCTGTGTGGTTGAATTTGGTTGACAGCCTGTTTTTCACTGTGGAGGGTGGTAGAATATTTTTTCACTTGATGGATGTAGTAAACCTACCTGCAAGAAGTATGACAAAGTTAAGCTCGGCTTCAAATGTTTGAATTTAGAAGATGTCAGAATTAAAATTGCTTCCATTATTCATCTTAATCGCATAAGGAGTGAGAAGACAAGAACATCAGGATTCTCTGCTATGGGAAGGCTAAACTGGCATGAGCAAACACCTGTGAAAATAGTGTCACTATCTAAGTGCCACCCTCAGAAAATGGATTACAGTCCTGCTTCTGCCATGTAGCGTCGCGTGTGAAACTCCCTCAGTTCCCGACTTACGCATGCACTCTAAGTCAGCTTAATACTTGGAGTAATCCTTTTTTCCCCCCTCCCATTCTTCAAGCTAAGCAAGCTAAGTACTGCCAGTAATTGCTGTAATATTTAAGGACAGTATTGCTTATCACTTCTGTTCACGTTGCCTAGATGCACAGTAACTGGGAATCAGCAGGCCTTGACTACCAATCCTGTCGGTTGGTTGGGTGTGGTGTGTTGGGGGCATTTTAGGTTTGGGTTTTTCTGTGTGGTGGTTTGAGTGGGGTTTGGTTTGGTTTGGTTTTGGCGGGGGAGTTACCTGCCACCCATTCTGTGGCCTTGGACTTTGCTGATCTGTGGTTCGTTTGCTTGTTTTAATGAAATGGGGAGGGACATTTACCTGCTGATTTAGTCCTAGGAAGTGAAATGCCAAGAATTTTCAAAAGCAAGACTTCACCATCTTCATCCAGGAGTAGGAGCTTCTGGCCTTAATTATGATGTTCTGTGCTTTGAGTTTCTTTAAATACTTTGTCTCTCTCTCACCTCTGCCACCCTTCATAGGGAAGTATTTAGTAGGGTTCAGTGCTACACTAGTGACCATCGGAGTAGGGAAACTTTGAGAAGATGCTGAGAAATTCAGCGCAGCATCTGAATGATTAACAAGAGATGGGGCAGCACAATGAGGAATGCAACAGGTATTTTATAGCTGCTTCCTTTTCTGAGCATTGCCCAACCTGTATATTGGAAAGGATATGGATACTTGGAAGAGAGTGTTCTGCAGTCACATATGGTATATATGCCTGCTAGCTTTGCTATTTCCTGATTGGTTTAAATTAGCTTTGGTCCCTTTTTGGTCTGTGTTTTTAAACTAACTTTGAAATAAGAACCTACATACCAGCTTTTGATGAATAAAAATTGATAGCTAGAGCTGATCAGGAGGTTTCATTAGCATTCTCAGCATACTTTAGGTGCTCCACACCTGAGATTTTAACTTTCTTTTTTATAATTGTTAATTTCTATCTTGTCACAGAACTTTGTTCAGATAAAGCTTTCTAAAGGCTTACGTAGTCTGCCTTTCCATTCCTCCAGTGCTGAGGCGGAAAGCAGTAGACAGATGTGCTTGGTGTGTGTGCACATGCACATTGTGGAACCTGTGTGGGGGATAGCAGGTATCTCAGGGTGGAAGTTGAGTTCAAGTCCCTGGTGATGCAACGTGCAATGGCAGTAATGTCATTTGAACTACCTACTGGCCTAATTTTTTTAGATATCTCATTCTTTCAAAGTATTTGGGACAAGTTAATAGGATTTGAGAGGTCTTGGTGGTTGCAAATGTGGCTTTCTGTAAAATAAATTAACATGTATGGATTACAGGTGAAGGAACCTTACTAGAAGAAAGCTGTTAGAGACTCTTCTGATCAGTCATTTTGGCTTAGTGGGATTAGGAAGCAATCTGAAACCACAGAAGGAGCGATATGTATAAAAAACTAGATATAGCTCTGCTTTAAATTTGCCTTGTTCTGCATGATTCTGGTGGCTGTTGGAGGACAGACAGCCTTATGTTTATAACTTCCCTATTTTCCCAGCCTTCCTTTCCTGAAAGAACTTTGCATGGGACGGCTGCTCCGTGTGAATCTTACATATCTGTATACAGTTGTTCAAAGCATGACTTATCTGTCCTTAAAGGGACAATCTGAATATGCTATAATTTTGACAGTGTATTACTAGATAACACGATGAAAGCTTCTCTAGAATTAAGCTGCAGTATTTACAAAATATTTACTAAAAATACATTATCGTTGTAGTAGTATACTGTGTCACTTCTGCTGGATTACATAGCTATCCAGAGGTTAGAAACCGCTGACAACTTGTTTTCTAAACTTTCTTACAGTAATGCTTAATTGCACTACTTTTGCAGAAAGACTGTGCTTCTGAGATGCAGAGGGAGTTGGATTCTTTCTGTAAACCTTAGACTGATTAGCATTATTCATGCTGATCGCAATCTTCCAGTATATTTTTTTTCAAGCTTAAATAGATCGGAAAGCATTATCTAAACTCTTCAGACCAACATTCCCATCCCATGTTGAGGTCTAAAGTATGTGTATGTTATGAAAGACTTTACTCATGCTTTTCTTTTTATAAAGTATTCAAGGGATAAAATTTAGTTACTTTAATGTCAAAATGCATAATACTGAATTTCGCTCAGGATTTGCTTTGTAAATAACTGTGAGATTTGAATGTTAAGCTGTTACAGATTTTTCCATAACTTCTAATCTTATTCTTTAGATGCAATTATAGCCGGCATCAATATTTATGTATTACATTTGGGAAAATGGCATATGGTAAAAGAAAGCATTTCCCATTCCTTAGCAGTAGTAGCTAAGAGCAAATAGAATCAAAACCAAATGTACTAGCAGATGTTGCAGATTTGCTTTTTAAAATGTTATCGAAAAATATCCAGAGTCTCATTATTTAGGGTGAGGGAAGAGTTTGAAATTAAATATGTATATATTACTTTTTAGTAAGCATTCACACAAGGGGTGGGGTGTAGAGTGTGTGGAATCGATAGCTTGAGCTAAAAGCTGTACCTTATGTAAATGTTGTAGGATTTTATGAATGTTCGCCAAATAATCATTTCACTACTTGATAAATATAGTTTTAGTACTTAATAAATCATAGACTCAGAATGGTTTGGGTTGGAAGGGACCTTAAAGCCCATCCAGTTCCAACCCCCCTGCCATGGGCAGGGACACCCTCCACTAGACCAGGTTGCTCAGAGCCTCATCCAGCCTGGCCTTGAACACTGCCAGGGATGGGGCACCCACAGCTTCTCTGGGCAACCTGTGCCAGTGCCTCACCACCCTCTCTGGGAAGAATTTCTTCCTGATATCTAATCTAAATCTCCCCTCTTTCAATTTAAACCCGTTACCCCTTGTCCTGTCACTGTATTTTATACATATATAAAATATAATTATATTTTAATGTATGTGGCACTTGTGAGGAGGACACCAATGAAGAAACAAGACAAAAAAGTACCCCAAAATAACAATTTGACAGCACAGGTACTATATTAGTTATTCTGATTATCAGTACTTGTTATTTCTGATGCTGAGTCAGCCAGCACTCTGGAGCTTCTATCTTAATGGGGCAAAAGGTGCTCCTTTGTGAAAATTCTGTCACTTACTCAGAGAACACGTCTGTCGTTTTAATTTACAAATGCAAAGTATCTGTTAAAAATGAGGTGAAAACATGCTGTTCTTTAGTAAAGAGAGTTTGTTTTATAAGTGTTTCCTAAATTGAGAAATCCATTCAAATGTTTTCTTCAAAGGCCAAAGAACCTGGGACGTATACGCTCAGGCAACTGTGCACTTCAGTGGGGAAAGTACAGTTTGTCCTTCTTCATATTTACCCAATTGTGCAGTACGATGTGTATTCTCAGGAGCCCCAGCTAAAAGTGGAACCGATGACTGGTAGGTACAGTGGCTGTGCTGAAGCTGTTTTGATGATTTCTGTTGTTTTCTCCTGGGACGCAGTAAAACGTTTTCTGGTGTGAATATGACTCAGGGTTTTTTTTGCCTTATTCTTAATTTTGAGTCTAAAATAAATTCTTGCTTTTCAAATTATCCATCAAGTGTGCTTTGTCAATGATGGCTAGCTTTTAACCACTAATTCCAGTGCTTGGCTCTGAAACATGTAGAGTCACTTTTGAGCAAGAATTTGGACATGTAATGTCACTGAAATATCAGGTGTGATTTGAGCTGCCACACCGATTAGGAGAAGTGAAAATTTGAATTTTTAATTGGCTGAGTTCCTTATTGCTTAGTCCTGTGACACTGCATCTCTTGTATTTATGAAAAATGCTTAAGAAGTGGGATTGTGTACTAGAGATGATAATATAACCTTATTAAAATATAATACTAAATACATCCTTTGGTTTCACAGACAGCTGAGCATTACTTGTTGTAGAGTTTATTAAAGTTTATAAATGGAAGTTAGTAGTGATTATTTTTTTCCCCCCAGGCTATGAATTGAGGTAGTTGAGGAGTTAATACGCATTTTGTGCTGTCATTCCAGTTACAGGGGTTGCAATGTGCAATGAGGGAAGGACAGGCAAAGTAGCTACCCCTGTGAAATGGGTGGTTGTGATCCCATGGGTCTGTGTGCATAGTGGCACTCATCCTGCCTTCGTTACGTAAATACAGCACGTGGGTATGACTGGCACTGTAGGTGCAAAAATACAAAGCTCTCTACAACCTGGAGAACTTCACAAAAAGCTTCATAGAGTCTTTGGGATTGTTGCATTTCACTGAATTCTGTGCTGCCAGAGCTACGTAATATGTGAGCCAGCTACTATTCAGCTGTCCGAGAAACAGTGGCTTTGGTCACTCAAGTTGAAACAGTTTCTCCACGCTGATGTATCTGCACTAGGTTTAATGTGTTGCATAACACCAAAACCCCACACTTTTAAGTCACCTTAGCATGTGTCACAATTTGGGAATATTGCTAACAAGCCTTAGCAGAGAGTTGTAACCGTCTGCTGATGAGTACTGGAATTAACAATTCCTTTCTTCTTCAGATGGCCTTTTGGCTGGCATTCCCCAGAAGGTGAAATTCACAGTGACCACTGGTCACTACACCATGAAGAACGGGGATACTTTGCAGCTCAGTAACGCGGATGCCATGCCTATCCTGTACCATCCGGAGAGCAAGGCAGTGATTTATTCCAACACCAGAGGTAAGCAGTGAAGTAAAAATTAATAATCTTTAAATGGCTGAAAATTACAGATTGAAATGAAAATTGGGAAGGGATGACTGTGTTTTAAAACTGGTTTTTTCTCCATTCTGCACAACTGTAGAGAAGATCTCAGAGTCATCTTTAAGGATTCAGTCTTCTGAAAAGATCACAAGCATCAGTTTGCCAGTAGCTCCTGCATATCATGTGATTGAATTTGAACTGGAAGTCATGTATTTGCCATCAGCCACAGAATCTGCAGTGGAGAAAGAAAATACTACAAATAAAGAGGTTCACAGAAAAAACAAAGAGAAGCAGAAACAGGACAACTGCATGGCTACTGTTGACCAAAAAGTAAGATGTAATTTAATGGTATGAAATCTGTTTGATCACACGTGCATGCACTTCACAAAATAGAAGTTGTGGGGGTGAGGGGAACCTGCTTGCATCAAACTGACTTTTCCCTTAAAAGAAATACATGCAATAATCATAGCACATGTTATAAACGTAAAGAAAACAAACATAAGCAGAAATATACACTGTTTACTATACTGCCAAGTGTTCCACTGTCTAGTAATCCGAGTTTTAATGTTCTAACACTCAAAGTTTGCATAGTACAAAGGATACTCGTGTCTTTATGAAAGGTGGCGTGGTGGTCTTTGGGTTCTCCCTTCTGACTCACAAGAAAGGTATTTCTTCCACTTGCAAAGAATGTGTGTGCTGGGTTGAGGAACTTAACGCTGTAGCATTTCAAACTGTCACATTATTCGGTTGGAGGTAATTTTTCCTCTTAATTTTCATTATGAACAGTGGATAAAACAAGTAGTACGGAAAGAAGCTCTTTAGGAGACAGCAAAATGATCTTAAACCGTCACCTTTCACCGTGTTACTCCTTGTTTAGATTAACCAAGTGTGCTGCCATGTATCCTGGTGTGTGAAGTCGGATGAAAAGAAATGGCTATAGACTAGCATTTCTAAAATGTGATGGGGCAAAAAAATCACGTGTTTTTCTCTGCATTTATAAATACGTTGTTAAATATACACATGTTAGAATTGGAAGAATGGCAGCGTTCACTTCAGCCAAAATACTTCAGTTAAGTGTGCTGCTTCGAGTTAAACCAAATATACATTAAATAAATTTTTTAAAATATTTTGAGCTTGTATTCAATATATTGAGGTATTATAAAGACATTTCAGTAATAGATCTTATACCAGTTTATTTAATATTGGCCTTCTAAGAGATTATCGTATTAAGATGCTATTGGTATTGTTGCTGTCCTCTTATCTATTCTTTCTTCTATTCCCCTTCCTTTAGTCTTCAGAACTGGGTATGCTAGTTTCCATAGCAAAAGTTTCTTTGAGGTTTCACTCCTGCTCACAGGGAAACAAAAAACTGTTTTGTCAGATTAGTTTTCAACACACTGAATTTTTAAAAATTTTTTCTTCTTCCCCGTCTGGATGCATTAGATATAGACACTTGCTGAGAAAAGTTTTGCAAAGAAGTAAGAAGAAAAGCAAAATCGTTACGCCAGAGACCATTACGAATAAAAACTTTGTTCCCTTTTTTCCTTTAGGTTACCATTGATTGCCCTTGGTCGATTTACTCCACTATTATTGCATTAACATTCTGCATACCTTTTAATGCCAAGCATTCCTTATTGTCAGCTGGCAAACGGTAATGTACTCATTAAGTATTTATTGTTTCTTTCTTCTTATGAAATATGGAGCTGGAGTTGCATTAATAATATTTATAGCAGCCTTTTTTTAAGTTGGGCTTTTGTTATCTTATGTAGCTTCCCATTGGAAGCTTGTACATTTCCTCTAGTGTTCTTTCATACCAATAAAATAAATCTGTGGTTTCAGCTGTTTTGGAAGTAAGACCGCAAGATAAACCAAGCTAGCCTATTTCTAGGTAGTTACTTGGATTTGTTTAATACGAAAGAGGATGTTTTACAGCCTTGTTTCTAGAGACTCCTAGGTATTGAGGAAAAGATTGAAAGAAACAAATATACCTGCCATTCTGGTTCTGCTTGAGCTGTGCACTTGGAAAACAATTCTATGGACGTGTACTCTTTCAAAGTAACTATTCAACTTTTGTTGAACAAAATGTGTCCTGTTTTTCAGGAAATATGTGCAAGTCTGTGTACAGAATTTGTCCGAACTCTGTTTCCAGCTTTCAGACAACAGACTAAAAAATTCTGCTGACTGTACAGATTTGCAGCTGGTACCTCTGAACCCTGAATCTCAACAGGTAAAGATTAATTTGGTGGTTGAGCTTGGTGGCAGGACAGCCAGATGAAAGTTCTTGTTTGTGAGATCGTTAGCACTTGTGCACGTAGATTTTGTAGAAAGTAAGGCTGATAGCTGATGGTCAGACCTTTGTAGTACTCTGAGTAACTCTGATTCCTAAAGATGCTTTAGAAGGCATTTACATCTGTAGATCACGGATTAAATACTAAAACTTGCAAAAATTATTAGATAAGTTTTCAAACTTGTCCATTTGCCTTGTGCGAAGCACTACATACCTGTTTGAATAGCAGCTGTACAAATGTAGTATCACTAACATCGCTGTTAACATTTAATTTGTTCATCTTACAGCTGCAGTTTGTCGTTAGGCTTTAGGAAAAAAAATCAGGTAGAGACTGTTTTCCAGTCATATACAGCTGTAAACTAGTTAAGTTGCAAAACCATCCCCTTGAAGTTTTTCAGCCTTGTGTGAACATGGTATTAAATTGGTCATTCTTGGTGCCTAAGAAAAATAGATACCAATGTAATTAATAGCTTTATTAAATTTGACTTTTGAATAAAATATTTTTCACATGTACTTGAATGTAAAGTGTTCCCTTTTCAAACATGGATTTTGAGTGAAATGTATCCCTCCTTTTAATTAGATGTGCATTGTCAAAAAAAAAAATCACTTATTTTGGTTGCGTATTTTTCTTAGGGATTTATTTAACACTAAGCAGGTGATTTGTTTTTATTAACTATATTAATGCCACAACAGACCAACATAGGTATGTGCATTTCCACTTCTTTCTGAGAGGAAGGAAGGAGCTAATACTATAAACATTCTCTTTCAGGTCATATACAGTAAGCAATCAATATTCTTTGTATGGGAATTGAAGTGGACAAAAGAGCTTCCCCTCTCCTTGCAGTGCCTGTTTTCAGTCAGCTTTTGTCCAGCTACCTCTGAAGAACAGTCTCTAACCCTGAAGCCATTCACTTACGAATTCCAAGTGGAAAATTTTTTTGTAAGTATTCTTCTAAAGTATAGCGTGCGTTAACTGAATCTGGTTTCCCAGTACGCAGCAAGGGAAAGGCAAGAAATGCACTCGAAAGCTGCTGTTTACATCATGAGGTTCCAATGGCTCTAAGTAGGTATCAAAGCCAGTCTGTTGAACGATAGAACTGAAGACTGGTACGATGGTGGGATTGTACACTTGTCACTGGAATGAGACCTGGGAAGGAACTGCAACACTTGCATAAGTGTCCTTGGTCTTGTTTCATTTTTTTGCTGTGGTTTTACCTTGCTGGGCTTGTGGAGTGGAGATTTTCCTTAGACTACTGAGCTGCTTTTTTCCTGCTGGCTTAAGACTGCACTCTCCAAAGCGAATTGCAGTTTCCAAAAAATCTTCTGTTGAAAGCATTTGAGTTGTGTTTTGTAATGCTTGACATGAGCTCCTCTGAAATATTTAGGAGTTTCTAGGCCATTATCTTAAATGTTTCTTCTTTCCCTTTATGGACAAACTTTTTATTCCTTTGATCAACTAGGAAGCTTATAGGTTAAATAGAATTCCTTTAATAGGAAGCTATCTCAACATTATTTAATCTCCTCTCTAAATTCAGTCTTGTATTACCCTTTTTGATGCTTGGGTAAAAAGTAGCAACGTGAAAAGACTCTCATTTGATTAAATCCTTTTGTCTATTTCCAGTGGTGTTGTGTCCTATCTTCTTATTACAAACTGGCATCGAGCGATATTTTAGCTATTTGTTTACGTACTGGCACGTAACTAGCATTTGTTGGCACCTGTATCAGCATCTCTCTGGAGCTTTTAAAGAGAACTAACTGTTAAACAGTGGGGGTATTCGTAGTAACTAGCTCTTTGATAACGTGAGCGCCATTGTTCTGGGGATGATGGAGGTAAGAGGGATGAAGGTAGTTCTCCTGTATTACTCAGAATTTGAGTGATGTGTCTGTAAAGGGAGGAGCCGCGAAACTAGTAAAAGTTTGTTGAGAAGGTGTGAGGATTGATGTGCATTTCGGAGCATTGAAAGGCTGAGTTAAAGCACAGAAGTGGAGGGGAAAATGGAGTGCTTGCTGCTGGTATCGAAAATAGATTGAATCAAACTTGGTTTGCTTATTTTCTCAAACTGAGCAAGATAATGAAGTGCACATGAGTTATAACTGAATCTCGCATTAAAAAGATAATGGATGTTAAACGTGAAGTTGTCTGTACTGTATGTCAACTGGCCAGTTCAGTTTAAACGCAAAGAAACACCCCCTGTTCTTGATAAGAGCACTGTTTTCTTCCTGACAGACATTGTATCGTGTGAAAACTGAAATTTTTCCACCACTGGGGACAGAGTATTGTAAAACAGGCTCACTCTGCTCTTTAGAGGTGTCCATCACCCGACTTGCTGACCTCTCAGAGGTTGACAGAGATGAGGCGTTAACAGAATCAGATGGATATTGCACAACAAAACTTATGTATGAAGGTAAGAATATTTTTAAGCGTACTGACAAAAATCCCCTACTTTTGTCTTGATAATGACATCTCCCAAACTTTCTATGCCACATATTCTTGTATTCAGAGTATGGCTGCTCAGTAAAGCAGTTTTCGTTTTGCTGGACTGAAAATGTGGGGTTTGGTGGGTTTTTCTTCCCCCTTCATTAATCTGTCTTCAGGTGGAATATAAATCCTGTTCAGACTGGATGGGTGCTTGTTTGAGGCCCAGCTGTGGTCCCTTCTGTGCAGAGCTGTTTTCCTACCTTGCGCAGCTCTTCACACATAGAAGCTGGTGGGCTTTCAGATGTTGCTAAAATAGTGATTTTAAAAGTGCTCTACAGCTATACTGAGGGTTCTTCATTTTTCAGAAGAGATCCCTCTAGTGATTGCTTTTTATTCTTGCAGTTGTTGACAACAGCAGTAACTGGGCAGTCTGTGGAAAAAGCTCTGGAGTGATATCTATGCCTGTAGCAGCTCGAGCAACTCACAAAGTCCACATGGAAGTGATGCCACTGTTCGCTGGATGTCTACCTTTTCCCGATGTCAGATTGTTTAAATACCTCCCTCACCATTCCGCTCACTCCATGCAACTTGATGCTGGTAAAGCTATCTTGACTACATGACTGCTTACAGAAATGACTCTGCTTCTCCCGTGCTCTTGTGCAAAGAGAGAAGCGAGGCGAGGAAGCCTATCGGCCAAGTACTCTGTGGTGTCTTTGTTAATCCCCTTCACTCACAGTTGTGATCTGAGACATCAAATGTTGCTCTAACAGGAGCTTTGAATTCGGGTTGCAGGCTTAATCTGAGGAATAATAAATGCATTGTTTTCTTATATTCCCATTAAAGATTATTGTGTAAATTAGTTGTCACTGGATTTATAATCCAGTGAAAACTGTTTTATAACCCTCTGATCCTGCGGTTTTGTTGTCTGTGAACTGCACATCTGCAGTGTCTTCATTAGCTTTGAAATCCTTTCCCAGTTTTTGAAAGGATTAAGTATGAAATAAACGAACTGCTGAAAATCTGTGGCATGTAAACTAGATTAGATAAGGGTTTAAATTACCACAGCCACGGAAAGTATTTATCTGTACCACTGAGTAGTCCCAGCACTGTAGTGAGCATTCACTTGTGCAAGCAACTTAACCGTTTGTCAGCAGCGCCCTGGGAACTGCCAGCGTGCACCCTTCTGGCCTGTGACAAATGTGAGGTAATGCTACTTACATTTTCCTTAGAAACCCATATAATTCACTCTGCTACATCTGCTGCTGGCCAAAAACGTGCACCTCAGCAGCGGCGATCGGTACTGTTAACGTGTGATAAGTCGACTGTGCGCCTGAGCTCTGAAAAAAATCTTGTTTAATCACTCCATCGAATGAAACTGTGGGTTTTTGTTTTAAACAGATAGCTGGATTGAAAATGATAACCTCTCTGTGGACAAGAGTGTGGACGATCAAGCTGACAGCAGCAGCATAAGGAGCAGAGGTAGCTTGCATTCTGCAGCTAGTGGGGAACACAAAGGTTTGCCAATGCCCCGTCTGCAATCCTTCTCACCCGGTCAGGTCTTCAACTGCAGCACGGGTATGCAAATACTTGTCATTCCCAGCAAGGACGACCATGTTCTGGAAGTCAATATCACGTGACAACTCGGCATGGAAACGAGGAAAACAAAAACCATTAGAAACTGGATATGAAAGCACTTTAAAGGATTATGACCTGAGTAGTCTTTGTTGAAACATTCTAACTCTAAGGAGACCTATGGCACTCAACACGTACTGGCCATGGAACCACCAGACAATTGTATCAATTTAAATGTACAGTGAAGCTTGTGTCAGCTAGTTTATATTGCCACTTCAGTATGTTTCGTGTGAGCTACTGGGTTTTCCGCCCGTCAGTCACATCCCACCACAGCACAGGGCAACAAAAAAAAAAAACAAAAAATCCGAATGTTTGGACCACTTCTTTATTTTTGTCTGGCAGCTGAAAGATTGGTTTCATGCTTCCTGCGTATTTTAGAATTTAGAGTGGGGTGATGTAATTATCCAAATCCTGGATTTTTATGTAATAATTTACAGGCTTCTCCACACATGTGCCACAAACACAACAAAGCACACAGCAGCACACTCACCGATGTAATAGTTGCTTTTCTGGTTTTGGGTTTTTCTTTTGTTGTTGTTTGTTTTATCATCGTTAAATCCTGCCATTGCAATTTTATATTAAACTTCCATCATTTGCATACTTAGATGCATGGAAGAGCTACTGCTATAAACAATCTTAACTGAACAAAATTCCTTAATTTTTTGAGGCTTTCTCCTTCACAGAGTAGACACTGTGATGTCACATATTATATGGCTTTTTTGGGAGGGGGGGAGGAGTGGGGATTGGGCCATCCTCTTGCATACTTCTTACCAAAGAAAGATACTGCTAGAATTTAATAATAAATTATTTGGCTTATTGAGTTCCCAGATTAATTTCTTTGGTTAGCATTTCTAAGTGGCTTGGTTTGCTGCTCCAATTTTTAAATTGGGGCAAAAATTTCAGTATGATGTGATACTTGAACAGTCAACCTTTCATCATAAAGGCTTAGTGTAATTATTACTGATTAGAGGCCAGACTTCCGCATTCACGATGGAAGAAAGAGGTTGGTTTGATATAGGAAAGCTTGCAGATGTAGAATAATTGTGAAACAAAGTTAAAACATGTAACTTAAAGAACTTCATTATTTATATCTGAAATGTAAATACAAAAAAAATGTAAAAAAAAAAAAGTGTAATTTTTGTGAATGTTGCAAATCCACCTGTGACTGGAAAAATTACAACTTCTTCTGATGTCCTGCTTCTGATACTGAAACTTGTGCATTTAATGTGAGAATGACCTTTTCTACTTGCAGATCTGTAATGGTGCGTTGTCAGCAAACTCCACAGAGGAAAACTGTCCCATATCGAGTACTTGTTGGTAAAGCTAAAGTAAGGAGCTGCTCATTAGACAAGTTCATTGTTGTTGGGTTTTTTTCTTTCCAAACTCAGGTTCTGCTTGAATTATAAAGGGGAAGGTAAAAAACAAACCCTCTTTCCAAAAAGAACTGCAATTAAATTGAAAAATGAATAGGCACCCTGCACTGGTCTAAACATTTTTTAAATTATTATGATTTTTAAAAAAACACCGGTATGTCTAAGTAGTTGTATAAAGTAGACCTGCTAGCTGAAAATGTTCTTGTTATGCATCTTCTTTCTGTGAAGGAATGCCCGTTCTCTGTGGAAATCATACCATTTTAATCTGGATAAAGCCCAAAGCATCATTTAGTGCGAGTGACTGCTGGGATTCTTTGACTGGAAAAGGTAACAAGTTAGTGACTTTGACACTGCAGGTACTACGATTAATTCCATTTTCATGGTTTGCTATGAAATCATTTTTCACATTGTTCTGTAATATACTGTTAGAATAAACACATTGTACTAAGATTGTTTAATGAAATTGTAAGCGTTACAGTTCTAAATATACATGTTTTAAAAAGAAATCCACCTTTCTCTGCTGCTGTGACTTGTCCCACTTTCCTTTTCCCGAAAGACGTGGTGGTTCCATCCGTTTAAGCCGAAGCGGCTTTAAGGGCAAAGGTGTTTCCTGGCCTGAACGGGGGCTGTGCTTGGTTGCACGGGGCGCTGTGAGCGCGCTCTGCGGGCAGCGCCGGCGGCTGCCGCTTTCTGGCCAGGAGCCGCCCAGCAGCCGCAGGGAAGCCGGGTCAGGGCCGCCGCTTCCCACGTTGCGAGTAGCCCGCGGCCACCAGCGAAGCACAGGGAGAGCCGCCTGGGCTCCGGTTGGGCTCCGGTTGGGCTCCGGTGTCCCTGCGCCCGGTCACGGCCGGGAGCCGCAGCCCCGAGGCGCCATCCTGAGGGGAGGCGAGAGCGGCCGAGGCAGTTAGCGCGGCCCGTGCTGCGCCACGGAGCAGAGACCAGTAGTTACAATACCGAGCGGGCTTAACGGTACGATGGCGATCCCCCTCCGCTGTCCCGTAACGGCGGAGGGCAGGAGACCGCCCCCGCAGCGCGCTGCCACCGGCAGCGGCCTCAGTCGCCCCCCCCCCCCCCCTCCACCGCCGGGCGCCGCCTCCGGCCGGAGGCCGCCTCCTCGTTGGGCGCATGCGCAGGGCCGCGGCGCACCCGTCCCCGCGCCGCCGCATTTCCGGGTGCAGGCCTGCCGGCATCGCTCCACGCGCTCCACACGTGGGGCCGCCGCTATGAAGTTCGCGTACCGGGTGAGTGCCCGGCGGCAGCTGCCCGCCCGGGACGGCGGCTCCTGCTCCCCCTCACCCCCCCGTCCCGCTCCTGTAACCCTCCCGCTTTGTTTTTCCCTCCGCTGGCAGTTCTCCGGCCTGCTGGGCACTGTGTACCGCCGCGGGAACCTCAGCTTCACCCGCGATGGCGGCGCCCTCATCAGCCCCGTCGGCAACAGGATCTCCCTCTTCGACCTGAAGAAGTAAGCGAAGGTCTGCCTCCCGCCCCCTCAGGCCGCCGGGCCGGCACACCGCCAGCCCTTGCCGGCGGAGGGGGGCGGAGACGGGCCTGGTACTGCCACCGCGGTGTTGCGGCGGGGAGCGAAGCGCACAGGAGCTTGTGGGGCCCGACCCGAGGGGGCACCCAAGTCCGCGTTGTCCGTAGCGGAGGGAAGTGTGGGAAAACGGTGCTCCCCGCAGCCCCACGGGAAAGGGGCGAGCGGAGCGTGGAAGTGCAGCTGGCGTGGCTGGGGTTCTCGGGAATGGTTTGCCGGCGCAAAATGCCCTGGAAAATTCCTGGCTTAGCCTTAAAAGCCTGCTTGATGGAGTAACTTCGGAGGCGTTGGCACGGTGCAGTTTTTCTGTATGTAGGGCTGTGGGCAAAATAGCGTAAGTTGTACGTGAAGATATGTTAAAAAGGTGGGGGAAAAGGTTTGCATTTGATGCAGTCACGTGGTTTCCTTGCACGCTTCTGTCTTGTGCTGTCTGTCGTATGTGGCACGGCCTAGACTGTCATCTGCCTTTTCCTGTGGGCCAGAGCTGGGCCTGACGCTCGTTAATACCGGGGTTCTGGTCAGCAGCCCGTCTCTGATGTGGTTGGTGTTCAGGGGATTGTGGCAGCTAAAGAAAGCCATGGGGATTTTACATCAGAGTGGATTCAGTGGCTTTAGCGTGGGTGTCAAACCCGTGTTTCATTGATACCAAAGGTGACTGTTCTTTCCACATCCTTGCATCTAATTGTCTGGTTTCTCTTTCTTGCAGTAATAAGTGTGAGACGTTCCCGCTGGCTACACGGCTTAATATTGCATGTGTGGGGCTCTCTCCAGACGGAAGTCTTGCCATACTGATTGATGAAGGTACTCTTGTCAATGAGGTGTTTGCTTTATAAAAGAGTGAAATAATGACGCAGCCTAAAGAGGAAAGTCTGTATTGTTAGGTATTCAACCTTAACACAAATTAGAAGCGCTCTGCTTTGAAAACTGGGTTAGAATTTCAGGGGAAGGTGTCTTTACTTACAGAACTTAAAAAGAACTCCTTTCTAGAATTTAGAAATTGACCCGTAATTTTGACTGTATTTTTCTTCTTAATGATATTAAGCACACTGTCTTGAAAAGTCTGTAAGGAGGTACTCTTTAAGGAAAAAAAACCAGCTTCCTAGCTTTATGGTTGCTTTGAGAACAGCGTTATTTCTGTGATCCTTCTTTTTCTGCTCTTACAGAGGGAGCTGCCTTGCTTGTCAGTTTGATCGGTAAATGTGTGATACATCAATTTTATTTTCACAAGCCAGTTCACAGCATCAGCTTTTCCCCTGATGGCAAGTAAGTAAAACGTGTGTGCTTTAGAACAAAACGGCAGGAATTGCCCCATAAACTAGTTGTAATTGCATTCTGACCAATCTGGGGATGATACCTGTTGATTAACATAGGGGAGATTTTGAGTTTAGCCGTGTCTCTTTATGTGTAAAGTTGGAAGGGGAAGAACAGTGGAAAAGCAAAGCCTTGGGAACAGATAGTAGCTGGAAAGTTTCCTGTCTGTCTGGTGGAACTCTTGGGAGTATAGAAGGTTTGCAGCCATTCTTATGTTCTTACGTATCATAGGTAAGGTGAAAGAGCCCACGGGGGCTGGGGACAGTCAGTGCTGCAGAGCTGCACGATGGCACTCGTGGCGGTGCAGTTTCACTGCCGACTTGGGTTAGTCTAAGGCAACTGAGCTACTGAATGAGGCAGTTCTCAGAGTCGAGTGCCTCTTGTCATGGCCCTTGACTGCATGGTCACTGAGCCAAAGTGTGGTGACGTAAATGTTAGAGGTGTCAGAAGGGTGAGAGGAAGAAGTGTGGAGTTCCCCTTTCGGCAGCGTTCCTCAGTTGGATCGGCTTCAAGTGATGGTGAATGAGTTTTTGCTTGAAAGTTGGAGTCGTAGTTCTGTGTTAGGGAATTCTGCTGGCAACAGGCTCAGATTAGAGGGTTTGTGTAACAGGGATGCAGGTCGCCTGTGTTGTGAAAGTGGCCCATATATGGAGGTTAAGAGAGGTTGGAGTAAAATATCCTGTTTTCAGTATTGGAACTTTTCCGTCTTTTGTGAGGATTAGAGAATGAATATTTGATTGTTTGACTTGAGTGATTTTTACCAAAGGTTTTCTGCCTTACAGCGTGTAAGGTATACCTGCACTTACGAAGCTGGGGATAGTGTTAATCCACAAATGATTTCCTGTTTTCAATTCGAGAGCAATCCGTATTTATCACTTGAGTAACACAGGAACCTTTTGAACGTGGTTTTGTTGTGTTGCAGGCTGTACTGAACAACTGTTTGCTTTAACAGCTTTGTCTGCGATTCTACTTTTTTCTCTGTATGACAGGAAGTTTGTGATTACGAAAGACAACGTTGCTCATATGTACCATGCTCCTGGGAAGAAACGAGAATTTAATGCATTTGTTCTGGACAAAACTTATTATGGTCCATACGATGAAACAACTTGTATTGACTGGACTGATGATTCCAAGTGAGTCATTAAACTAAAGCACTGACTACCTGCTCACGTTGTTAATACTTGTATGCACGTTACAGTCCATTTTCTTTGCTCTAAAGTATTGTGCTAGCTTGAGAAATCTTTTTGGCTTTTCTAATTCTATCTTGAATTTAAAAAATATTATACTTAAGCAGACTAGAAAGTATATAATATGCATGTATTAGGGATCAACAATGCATTCTTGCTCGGAATTGAAGAGTTACTGATAAAAGGAGCGTGAGGATGGTTGACCTTTTGAACGTATTTAATCCCATCTACTTTTGCTAGAGTTGCCAACCTTAGCTTGAAACTTAGTTGTGTGTAAAATTACTTCTAAAGTGGGTGACTGGTGTCTTCCCATTCGGAATGTTCTCCACCCAGTGTAGAGTTTTACAAACCGGTGTTCTAATTCCAATTGCCTTTTTTTTCGTAGATGTTTTGCAGTAGGGAGCAAGGATATGTCTACGTGGGTGTTCGGAGCAGAACGATGGGCAAACTTGATCTACTACTCACTTGGAGGACATAAGGATATAATAGTAGCCTGTTTTTTTGAAGAGAACAGTCTAGATGTATGTATGATTACACAACATTATTGAATTTTAATATCAAAATAGTTGAAGCAGAATCTTCATCTGTAAGTGAGGATGCTGGCTATTTTGTTAATATCTCAGAATTTAAAAAGTGCGTGAGTAATGTCTCTCGACTCCTCTGCTGTGATCAGGAATTTACAATTCCATGCGTGTTTGAACAAGTAAACTGTAGAAGGAAAGGGAGTTATTTAAAATTTCTCCTCCCAAATGTTATAGTTGTAAATATGAAAAAAAAAAACCCAATAATCAACTGTAATGCCAACTGGTAATCAAATTGCCTTCAGTCTTTTCAAAATGTCTCTGAGAGCAGGTAAGTAAATCACCAGTTTCTCGGACAAGTGAATTTTCTAGGTCAAAGCACCTCACATTCTAGAGATCTAAGTAATATATTATCCTAATGAGAGTGCAGACTTGCTAACCCTTCTGTAATTCTGTGTGCACAACAAGGCAGTGGAGTACAAAACGTGGGTATTGCACGGCAACTGTATGTTTGTGTGTTTGTATTCTAGCTGTACACAGTTAGCCAGGATGCAGCGCTCTGTGTGTGGCAGTGTGATACAGAGCTCAATGGTTTGAAGCCCATGCCCCCTAAAGATGCAGCTACAGAAAAGAACGCAGAAAAAAACGATGAAGAGTTTCTTGAAGAGCCAAAGGGTGAAGAAATTCATGGAAAAGCCAGTCCAGATGAAAAAGAGACTAGAAATAAGGTTAAATATTCACGTGTTGCAAAGTAAGTTTTCTGAAGACAGAGTTGTTGTCGGGATTTACGATATTGGAGGATTTTTTACCTTTTATCACTCATTCAGAGCAGTACAAAACTCTGCCCAGGATTGGGTAATTTACTATAGAACCCATTTTAAACACCTGTTTGTCGAATGCCTGTTTGTCATACCTTGACTGTACGAACAGCGACACCCTTCAGAATAACAAGTCGGTGTAATTTTAATAATATAAGAATTCTGACTTACAGTGTATGTTTTAGTGTTTGAAACTCAAAGTGTAAGGAGATCTTTCGTACAGTATCCTCTAAGTACAGAGGAGAAGAGGTTGACTTAAAGAGGTGACAGCAACATTTGATAAAGATAGCTCATCAGCCTCTGGTGTACTACTCGGAGATGCCTTCCTGAAGGATCTCCCTATCTGACCACATTAAAGGAGACATAACTTATAGAGGATAGTCTAGTTTTAAGGTAGTTGCAGGATTTAGCTTTGCTTGAAAAAGGAATGATGTTCATAGGCAGTATCTTTCTGTCAGTGGAGTGAGGGAGAGATGGGATGCATGTAGGGGCCAGTTGGGAACACCTGACTCAGGCTTCAGATCTCACTTGCTCTGACTGTAAAGGAAGCGTAAAGTACCCTACCCCAAGCCAGGTTGGAATTAGCCTCAGGGACCATCAGTTTCAGAGTGAAGGAATTAGGAGTACACAACTGTTGGATAATGTTGAGGTGCTCTTTTATTTGACCATCATGTGGTGCTTATCTGTTTAGTAGGAGAGTTACCTACAAAGAAACTGCGAAAACCTCCTTTGCCAGGCATGTAACGTTAATGACTATTCAGTTCCTTCCTCTGTGAGAGGACCCAAATAGAAGGATGACCAGTGAATTCATGAGTCACCCATATTGGCATTAGCTGATGAAAAGGAAATGCACAGTGCAGCTCCTCTGATCACTTTTAGGCCCTTTGATTGCACATGATCGGGTGTCAGTTCTGCTAATCAGATTACTGCAGCAGCTGTAAACATCGAGGAAAAGAAGATAATTAGTTTGCACCATGTAAAGTACATATATTTAGCAGTTCCTGGAACAGCTGCTTTTTAGTTTTATTGTAGGATACCTTGATCAAAGTATTGGACCTATATTGAAATGCAGCTGTAACAGCATACTTTTTCTTTTGACCTGTTTGCCTTTTTCTTATTTCTTTGATGCCAGGTATTTTTTCAATAAAGAGGGAGACTTTAACAACCTGACATCAGCAGCGTATCACAAGAAAACTCACCTTTTAGTCACTGGTTTTGCCTCTGGAATCTTTCATCTCCATGAGCTTCCAGATTTCAATCTGATGCACTCCTTGAGGTGAGGGATGAAGTTGTGATGGTTTTTTGGTTTGGTTTTGTGTGGGGGATGTTTTTGTTTGTTTGTGTGCGAACACACCATGTTTAGTAGAGAAGGATGAACCATTGGGGCACAAAAAATTTAAACATGAGTATCTGTGTAGTATTGTAATTTCTGGAAGGGCAGAATCATAGTTAGACTTAAAAATACCATACAGCCCCATTCCATAGCTTATTATGGAGAAGGGAGATCTGAATGAGGAACTCCTGAGTAGTTAGTTGTTGGCTATAGATTTCTCCAGTGCTTTGGACTTTGTGCTGTCAGTTTCTTTGTAGAAAATAAAGACAGTATCTGAAAAAAAGATTCTGCATATGTAAAACCATTTATCAACTTAGTGACAATTTACAGATAAAACCATAATTTTTTTTCCCATGATGCTAGCTAAAAAATACATAATTTGCCTGGACAAAACCATAATCTTTTTCTTGAATGTGGGGAGTTTTACTTGGTGCTGGCGGGTGTGTCTTTGGGGCCTAGATAGTGTGTCTTCATTCCAAATAAGGCAGCGTTTTCTGTTTGATGTTTTTGACTATAATAAAGCTTCATCCATGTAGAACATGTATGCTGCTTTTGATGTTAGTAATACAGAAATTCAGTAAAGTAATTAAAGAACTTACTTGAACAAAGGAAATAAACCCTAGATTTGTCACAGAAGGCATGAAAAGACGAGTTTGTTTATTGGGTAATTCTCTTACTTCAGTATTTCAGACCAAAGGATAGCTTCTATTTCTATCAACTGTACCGGTGACTGGATTGCCTTTGGATGTTCAGGTCTGTACGTTTTTTTGGTCTGGACGTGTTTTGCAGCTTGCATTTGCAGAGTCTCATCATTGTATTCGTACTTCTGGCCAATTCTTCTCATGTGTTCGTAGGTTTGGGTCAGCTCCTGGTGTGGGAATGGCAAAGCGAGTCCTACGTGCTGAAGCAGCAGGGACATTTCAACAGCATGGTTTCCTTGGCATATTCTCCAGACGGACAATACATAGTAACTGGAGGGGAGGATGGGAAGGTAAGTGGTGCAGTATCACTGAAAGATGAGCTTAAGTCCTAACACACTGAGCAGCTGGAATTTCCATTTTATGTAGAAAGCTCTGTTACCTTAACTGATACATTTTTGCCTTAATGTAAAGTCATAAGTTTTTGTCCTTACTTAAATGTTTTGATTTTTCTCTCTAGAGCGTATGTATATTTTGATTTACTGGTATCCACTGCAAATTGCTTTTTAGCAGGTGATTTTTTTAATTACTCTAGTTGCAGTCACCATTAACGTAAAAAGATTGAATTCATCAAGTGTCAATTTATGTGTGCTTGTGGTGCTTCCATGATACTTCACGATGAATGAGTTTCAGCAAATTCGTGCCCTTATTATAAGTGGTTTTGGTGCAAAATTAATTTCAAATTGTTCATAAAACTGAAGTTCCTAAACAGATAATTTTTTTTTTTAAATCTACCATTGCAGAAGCTTGCTGTTTGAAAGAAAAGCTTGCATTGAAATGGTAGGTTAAGTGCACATATATTTGTTTTTTTAAAGATGTTTTATGGCATAATCCCAAAACATCTTGGCGCATGAATGGGACAAGGATAGTATCTTATTTCCTATCCAATCCCCTGAATCCCTGAAAAAAGACCTGCCACTTCATGGTTTCTGCCATTCAGATTTAAACTTGGCCAAACCCCAGAAATCCGAAACTGCACATAGCTAAACGCGTAACATTTTTGTTCGAAAAAAAGATGGAAACAACATCTCAATTGCAGCTTGTGGAATGGCTTCACACTTGGCTTTGGATTCGACACTTGTCTTATCAGTGGACAATCCAAAGCTTGGGAGCCTGAGATGTTCCCCAGGTGCTATAGCATTCCTTGAAAATTACTTTTGGTTTAAACTCTTCTGTATGTCTCCACTTAGATTTTTCAGGTTGTATTTGAGTCTTTACAGGTTTAATGGTAAGTTGTAGCTGTGTTTGTCTCATTGACAGAGAATTCCTTACTGATGGTACGGGAAGTTCCTCGGGCTGTAACAGAGTTGTAGGACTAACATTTACTCTCCTGCTGCCTTACCCTTACTTTCTCGCTGAACTGATGATGGAGATGCTAAAAGGCTTTTCTTGTCTGTCTTGCAGGTGAAAGTGTGGAACACTTCAAGCAGCTTTTGTTTTGTCACTTTTACAGAACATACCAGTGGCATAACTGCTGTAACTTTTACTTCTAATGGTTATGTCATTTTGAGTGCTTCCCTAGATGGAACAGTGCGTGCCTTTGATCTACACAGGTAACTAACTCTTCTAAAGCTTTTGCGTGTCATTTAGGCTTCAGCTTTCACCCCCCAAAATACAGCGAACTGCTGATGGCTTGTTTCAGGTTGAAGCTGCAAAATCTGAGTACTCCTTTATTGATTTTTGGTTCAGCCTTTGATTCAAATTTAGATAGTAATTAGGAGTCTTGTCACTTCATCCGGTTTCTGTGAAGAAAATCCTGAAAGAACTTTTCTCACAGAAGCAGGAAAAACAGTTAAGATCATTGCCTGCCTCTACTTGGATGAGGAGAAGGCACCCGTCTAACAATGTTTGTTGTAGTTTTAGTGGTGGAGCCATTATAATACAACTCTGTACAGAAGGATGTGTAATCGAGCCCGTGTTTCCTAAAGACGGGACATACACTGAAGAAAGCTCTTCTGTTTGAGCGCTTTAGCGGTTACTTCTGCAGAGTTGTTAATACTTTTTTTTTGAGTCTTGGAATCATGTTGAGGCATTGCATCTAATTTTATATAAAAAAAGTTTTTTCTGTAGACAGCTTGAAAGACTTCACAAGTAAAATGAAATCTTTTTTAAAGGATGTTTGCAAAACACGTGTTTAAGTCCTACCTCAAATGTTCTCATCATGTATTTTTACAACAGATACCGCAATTTCCGTACCTTTACATCTCCACGACCAAGTCAGTTCTCTTGCTTAGCTGTGGACTCCAGTGGTGAGATTGTGTCAGCTGGTTCCCAGGATTCCTTCGAAATATTCATCTGGTCAATGCAGACTGGGAGGCTGCTGGATGTAAGGACCTGCAATGTTGGAGGGCTTGAATTCAACACGTAGTTTAGATTGTGATTATACTGAGTAACTTTGGGATTTGTCAGAAATACAGCATGAATTCTTTCGTTATATTTATATGCGAGAACTGGAGCTATGCAATGCTGCTCAGAAATCTTTGATTTATTGCACTGAGCCTATCCTGGATTTGTGTGAGAAACAGTTTTTAGAATTTTTGAGTAACGAGCTCTCTCTAGCTGATGAAGTAACACCATTATTGCTGAGCTAAGAGATGGGCATGAGAGTCTTTCCTCTGGTAGTTGTTCAGAGATGTTCTTTTCCACATCTTTCCTGCAGGCAGTGAAGAAATTATAGGTGCTGTCCTAAGATCGATACAGGTTTTGTGGCCAGTTTTGCTGAAGCAGAGCAGGGGCACGCCTTGTGTAGAACGTGTTTATTGTGTAGGGTGAGAAAACTGTTAACTTAAATCATCGCAGAATCACTAAGGTTGGAAAAGACCTATAAGATCATCCAGTCCAACCATCAACCCAAGAAGCAACTCCGCTGTCTTGCTTCTGGTTTGAAATGTGTTCTCTTGAGAGCAGATGTAGTAAAGGGGGGACACTACTGAGCAAAGCAAGCTCATTTGCTGTTTTGAGTTCATAAGCTTTAGGTACACCTTGTGCAATTAGATGAACTCAGGGATTCGTGTACTTAGTTTGGCATCACTGTTGAATACACGACTGATAGTAACAGCATACACTTGAGTGGATCTCCAGAGTTTTGAGTTTAGTCTCTTTCATTGATTTCTTTTGCGTAGGAGCTCCATGCCATAAAAATCTCTACTATTCATAGTTTTTATTAGTGTATTTTCTTGAGTGTTTTCAGCTGCAGGGTATACAGAATTCTCTGAGCAATGATCTGCTTTTACACACTTGGTCTGATTGTTCTGATACGGCTGAGGGGGAGAGTGCTCCATATTCCTACGTCTTGATCTCTAAAGAGACTGCATGTGTGTGTAAGAGTGACTAGCTCCTCTGTGATTTTTTTCTTTTTAAATTTCTGAAAACAAAGTTGAGAATCACTGACATGTATCATGCTACGTGTCCAAAAGTGACTTCAAGCATGTGTGGACAAGTTAGGCATGGTTTTGTTACTTATATTGATAGAGTTTACCGAATGCAGAATAGGTGTATTTCAGTTTCTTTCGCCTAATTCCACTGTATTTTTTCTTCTTTTATTAGGTCTTATCAGGTCATGAGGGCCCCATCAGCAGTTTGTCCTTTAACCCGATGAAGTGTGTTCTAGCTAGTGCCTCCTGGGATAAAACCGTCAAGTTATGGGATATGTTAGACAGCTGGAGAACTAAGGAGACACTGATACTGAACTCGGATGGTAACCTTTATTTCATCTTATTTTCAAATATGAAAACACTGCAAAAAATATTTCAGGAATGAACAGCAGAACATGGCAAATGCAGACTGACTCATTCTTGGTAATGAAAACCGAAAATTGAGATAGTTCTCTGTAGTACTTCGTTAATGGTGCTAGAAATCTTTTTTTGATTTAGTACTAGCTCTAGCTTTATAATTAGCTGCACATTTGTATGTTATCCAGAGGAAAAAATGGTCATACTTGTTACTCTCAAGCTTTTTGTGGTAGTTGAGATAAGAAATACCCTGTATGTTTTCTAGGATCTTAGGAAAAGATCTGACTGCGTTTTTAACTGTTAATTAAATTCTTTGCAGTTCTCGTCGTTGCTTTCCGTCCTGATGGCAGGGAGCTTGCAGTTGCTGCTTTGAATGGTCAGATAACGTTTTGGGATCATGAAAATGCAGTGCAAACTGGCTCAATTGAGGGAAGGCACGATCTTCAGATGGGAAGGAAGGAGCTCGATAAAATTACTGCCAAACATGCAGCCAAGGGAAAGTAAGTAAATGAGGTTGCAGTGAAAAAAGGGTGCCACGCTGGCTTTTGCTTTTGAATTGTTTCTTTTGGTTGGTTTTTATTTGAAGATTTCAGAGTGCATCTGCTGTTTGGATATTTTGGTTCTGATGTTGGATTTTAAAAGGCGCTTTTTTTTGACATCTGGATGGATCCTTTTTGTCTTTTGCTGTGTACACCCACTGATCAGCATCATTCTGAGCATCTGTTCTTTTTCATTGGTTACAAATGTGGGTTGCCAGTGTAATGTGTTCTCATGACAAGTTGTTCATTGGCCCAGTGTGGTAGGTTTTTAAGTGGGTGTCTCGTTATGTAGGTGCTAGTGTGTAAAAACTGTTAACTTTTTTTTTAAGTAAATATGCTGTGGGGTTTATTACATATTACTATGCATGCAAAGTAATGTTTAAAGGCAAGTTGAATTTGTGTGCTGTCAAAAAGCATAATACAGAAGTCACGTGTTCTTTTTTTTTTTTTTTTCCTTGAGCCCCTCTTTTTTTCCTTATTGCTTCCCCACAAAACAAAATGAAAAAAGGAAACGATGACTTCTTGGAAAAAAAAAAAGTATTTTTCTGGTGATGAGCTCTCAACCATCTCTTGAAAACATGCCATGACGCTGGGTTTTTTCTAGCTTTTCTGCCCATCCTCAGTGTTGCGTTGGGTGTACTTGAGAGCTCATTCATTAAGCTGCTGCTCAGAATCAGGAGTATGGAAGTACTTCAAAACGCTGTTGAAGTTCTAAATTGTGACTCAGGTACTTGTTTGTGGTGAATGGTTTTGTGTGAATGAAGATCTCCGCTTCTTCCGTGGAATGGTCTGTGTCTTCACACTGTACTCAATATCTTTTAGCTCGGATGTGGCAATGAAATTAACTGCTTTCTCTTTTTCTTTACTAGATCTTTTACTACGCTGTGTTACTCGGCAGACGGTCAGTCTGTTTTGGCAGGTGGATTGTCAAAATTTGTCTGTATATATAATGTCAAGGAACAGATTCTTATGAAGAAATTTGAAATCTCATGCAACTTTTCTTTAGATGCAATGGAGGTATGTGACTCCAGGAGAGTCAGGTGGTTTTTTCATTTCCCCTACCTGTCCCCAAGACTTTGACTTTAGTGTAACATCTCATTGAAGTGGGATTCACGGATATTTTGTTTAGCATATGTTTATTTTCTTGGTTTTGCGCAGGAGAGGGGT